>CM035422.1:123804249-123806749 GCA_020310875.1 Ceratopteris richardii | reverse complement strand
TTTGAAAGCATCGTAAGCTTCCGATCGTCGATGCGACATGACCTCGCGTACTGTATGTTTTATCCAATCGGAACTCACGACAGGATTGCCAAGTGCTGGCCGGTACTCTTCATATATGCATTGTGTGATATGATTTTTAGAGTCTTTATCCTGTTCGGCCTATTTTAGCATTACTAAATGACCGAATTGGATAGACCAGAGTTGTCATATATGTTGTCGCATTGACCTCCCCGCCGCATCCATAACTGGAGCTCCATTCCGGATATGATATATCTTCGACTCATCATGATCATGTGCACCCCAAGGGGTACGTGGAGATCCCATCTCATGCAATATGAAGGTCTCATCTCATCCAATGTGTATATATGCATGCTTAAGCTTTTATACATATGCATTCATGTATGCATATGGTTGCTTGTATGCATATGCATGCTTAAGCTTGTATACATATGCATTCATGTATACATATGCATATGAATATGCATACATGTATACATATACATATGCATATGCTTGTTTGTATACATACATGTACATATACATGTATGTATATGCATACAGGTATGCATATGCATATGCATACATGTATACATATACATATACATATACATATGCATATGCCTTCTTGTATATACATATACATATGCATATGCTTGCTTGTATGCATATGCATGCTTAATCTTGCATACATATGCATTCATGTATACATATGCATATGCATATGCATACATGTATACATATACATATGCATATGCTTGTTTGTATACATACATGTACATATACATGTATGTATATGCATACATGTATGCATATGCATACATGTATGCATATGCATATGCATACATGTATACATATACATATACATATGCATATGCTTGCTTGTATATACATATACATATGCATATGCTTGCTTGTATGCATATGCATGCTTAAGCTTGTATGCATATGCTTGCTTGTATACATACATGTACATATACATGTATGTATATGCTTGCTTGCTTACATATGCATGCTTAAGCATATTCATGTATGTATGCATATGCATGCATGTATGAATATGCATGGATGCATGCATGCATGTATGCATATGCATGCATGCATGTATAAATATGCATGCATGTATGTATGCATATGCATACATGCATTCATGCATGTATGTATAACTATGCATACATGCATGCATGCATGTATGCATATGCATATGCATGCTTAAGCATGTATGCACATGCATTCATGTATACATATGCATACATGCATGCATGCATATGCATACATACATACATGAATGCATATATATACATGAATGCATATGCATACATGCTTAACCATGCATGCATATGCATACATACATGAATGGATATCCATACATGTACATGCATACATGCATACATGCATATGCATACATGAATGCATGCATATGGATACATACATATGCATGCATGCATGTATGCATATGCATGCATGCATGTATGGATATGCATGCATGTAGGCATGTATACACATATGTATGCATGTATATATAGATGTATGCATGTATGCATGTATGTATGTATGCATATGCATATGCATGCTTAAGCATGTTTACATATGCATTCATGTATGTATGCATATGCATGCATGCATGTATGCATATGAATGCATGCATGTATGCATATGTATGTATCCATATGCATGCATGCATGTATGGATATGCATGTATGCATATACATGTATGCATGTACATGTATGCATGTATTCATGTACATGTATTCATATGCATGTATGTATGCATATGCATTCATGTATGTGTGCATATGCATTCATGTATGTGTGCATATGCATTCATGTATGTATGCATATGCATTCATGTATGTATGCATATGCATTCATGTATGTATGCATATGCATGCATGCATGTATGCATATGCATTCATGTATGTATGGATATGCATGTTAAGCCTGTATGCATATGCATGCTTAAGCCTGTATGCATATGCATTCATATGCATGCATGCATGCATATACATGCATGCATGTATGCATATGCATTCATGTATGTATGCATATGCATGCATGTATGCATATGCATGCATGCATGCATGTATGCATATGCATGCATGCATGTATGCATATGCATGCATGCATGTATGGATATGTATGTATCCATATGCATGCATTCATGTGTGCATATGCATGTATGCATGTACATGTATGCATGTATGCATGTATGCATGTATGCATGTACATGTATGCATATGCATGTATGTATGCATATGCATTCATGTATGTATGCATATGCATTCATGTATGTATGCATATGCATTCATGTATGTATGCATATGCATTCATGTATGTATGCATATGCATTCATGTATGTATGCATATGCATTCATGTATGTATGCATATGCATTCATGTATGTATGCATATGCATTCATGTATGTATGCATATGCATGCATGCATGTATGCATATGCATTCATGTATGTATGCATATGCATGTTTAAGCATGTATGCACATGA
>CM035422.1:123772461-123779961 GCA_020310875.1 Ceratopteris richardii | reverse complement strand
TTCAATGAGGGTTAAATGTAACAAATTCTTTGATGCCAATGGAAGGGCTGTCTTGGTTGGTAATGCTGCTCATGCAATGTCAAATGCACTTGGTCAAGGGATAAGCAGTTGGACCAATCAGCTTCATTTAAATTGCCCGGGATTAAATCAGTGAGGAAATAACAAAACCACAAAATGAGAATCTCAGATGGCGGGTGAAAAGGTAAAAGGTAATTGTTAAAAGTGGAGTTGCCGCCAACCATTCATCACGACTACCTATTTTTGTGGATCCAATTCAAATCAAGGGAATATTTGGCTAACTCCTCCAATTTTGGGCCTTCCACCGGCGCGTGATCAGTGGACGTGAAGATTCGGCAAGGCCCTCTTAGCCTATTGGGGCCTATAAAAACAATGGATTGTGAGCATTTGGGGGTACAAGTTTTAGAGTTACATTGGTTCAGATACGCGTATGTACGTGCAGAAGTCGTCTCTTGCACTTTGTTGTCTCAAGCCTACTGTAGGAGCCACTCTGTAGTGTGGATACAGAGCGTGGGTTTCCCAGTGGAGGGCTCACAAAACCATAGTGTAAGAGAGTGGCTTGAATTTTTTTAGGGCAATGATATTGTAAGCCCTATTTTCTAGAAGAATTCTCCACCGCTTGTATTGATCTGTGTTTGCCTGCATAGAGTGCCGTGAAGCTCTGAGCATGAGTTTTTGAGTATCCCTTTGACCAATCTTGTAATTATCTTATTTGAATCAAGAAGTGGATAGTCTTCTTGTTGTTGATGTTTTCTAGAGTATGTACGACTCTGTGCAATTATTTAGCCCTGCCTGTTCATAGAAATGTTAAAGGGTATACTTCCCTAAAGAGAACCCCCCTTGAGTAGGTGAAGTACTGGAAGTGCTTATTCTCTGCTCCTAATAAAAGGGGATACCCAGTACCTCCTCTACAGTTTGGCACGCCCGGTGGGACCTTTGCATTTCTGTGAGAGGTATTTTTGCCCTATTACATTTGCAAGTAGGTACATGACCCATACACGGGCAGATAAGGAGTCTCTTCGTGTTCGGAGGAGCCTTAACAAGTTAGCCATAACCACGACTAGTGAGTCTACCTCCCCTCTGCCCTCCCTGAATTTATCTATTGATTTGGGTGCGACACCATTGTCAAAAGAGAGGTATAGGAGAACTCTAGACTTCTCCTCAGATACGTCCGAAGAAACACCAGTACAAATGGAGGATCTCTCTCATTTACTCTCCAGATTAAACATTAAATTCCCTACCTTCAAGGGACAAGCCTATGAGGATGCTGATGATCATGTGAGAAGATTCATCTCTTTATGCCGTGGACGAGGTCTGCAAAATAGAGAGGATGCAATGCTGGCACTTTTTCCATCCACATTGGAGGGTCTTGCAGATAAATGGTATAGTCAATATGCAGATGGCCATTTCACTACATGGGAGGCTTTGAAGGCGGCGTTCTCACAGACATTCCGACCAAGTAATTCCTCGGAAAGAGCTCTAGATCAGCTAGAGAATTCGAAGCTAAGACCAAGTGAATCCTTTCATGAACTTCACACTAGAACAAAAGCACTTGTTGCACGTCTGCCACATGCTCCAGGTGACTTTTTGGTTAAAAAGTGGATAGAAAAGGCTCTGCCCAGGTCATCTCAGCAGAAGCTTCGTGAATCTCTTAGATTGGATGCGACCCTCAATGATTTTGTTGCAGTGGCATCACGCATTGAAGAAGCAAGGCAACATTTTGAAGGGGATACACAACAAAAGTATGTTGCAGATCTGGATCCTATTGAGCAACTAAGGAGGGAACTGGAAGCATTGAAGATGCAACAAAATCAACAAGAAGAGAAGGTTTTGCCACCACTGCGTCGCACTGATGATGAAGTAGCTCAACTTTGCCGAGAGTTAGAAGATTTGAAGACCACTCAGGATATAAGGAGACAAATTTGGTGTACAATCTGTAACAACAATGGACATTCCAATGCTAATTGCCCTATTAAGGTAAGCTGTCAATTTTGTGGAAAAGATGGTCATGAAGCCAGAGATTGCTATTACCTCAAGGGTACACAGCAGAGAGGTAACCCTCAAACTTTGGATTCATACTATGCTAGTACTTCAAATACATCTAATAGAGAGGAGAATAGGCCTGCAAAGCCTAGATATAATAGACCCTTGATGTGCTATCGTTGTGGTGAATATGGCCACATGCAAAATAGGTGTTCCCTCCCAGAAGATGCACCTCCTTGTCAACATTGTCCAGAGGCCAAGGATCATTATACCAAAGATTGCCCAAGAGGTCGTCCTGCTCCAATTCACATGATTGCAGTCTCTCCACATGAAGAAGGAAAAACCACTCAGACTTATGTTGTTTCATCCTCTGCAATGCCCATGATGACTAGAGCTAGGCAAGCAGCTGCAACCCAGAGAGATGAACAACAAGGATTTCAGGATAAAGAGGAAGAAAAGGAGTCTGGATGGAAGGACCAAGCAGAAATTGAAGGAGCTTATAATAAGATGACTACTTCTCTAAAGGGCCAACCAACAAGTCTGCAAGAAAACACTCAGGAGGTAAACATTGAACAGATCTTGAAAGGTATTCATCACAAGGTTAGTCTATATGAACTTATAAGGATGGATTCAAAAATAAGAAGTGACTTACTGAAGATTATACACTCTGCTCACTTGGTCCAATCACCTAGTATAGATGGTTTCATGGTTGATTTTCCCCCTGCACCCTTAGTAGACTACCAAAGCTCAAGATTATCTATTTGTATAAAGGATGAAGCTCTCACAGGTGTGATCATAGATGGAGGCTCTGGTATCAATTTGATGCTAGATTTCACAATGAAGAAACTGAATTTGAACCCCACCAAAATGGCACCATTTACGGTTACACTAGCAGATCAACATCGGGTTGTGCCTCTTGGCATTATTGAAAAGATACGGATGATAGTACAGGGTTGCCACTTTGTGTTGTATTTTGTTGTTATTGCACTTCCACAGGAGACTTCCTATCCTCTGCTCCTGGGGAGACCTTGGTTGAGGCAAGCAAAATCTTTGCAAGATTGGGGAAAAAATAAACTTTGGATTTCAACAAACACCAATAGCCAACTGCAATTACATTTGGAAGAGGGATTCGACTCAGGAAAAACCACTGGATATACTGTGGATACTCAGGTAATGCCCTCTATACCTCAAGAAGATGATACATTGTTAAATTGGATGATGGGAAGTGCAGAGTGTTGCACAGTGGAGATCAATGAAATTGAGGAAGAAGTTGCAGATAAGGTAAATGAAGACCACAAGGTATTGGAGAATGAGCAATTGCAGGAAAATACAAGCTTTGAGGAGGCAACCAATATAAAAGTATCGGAGGGAGAAGGTTATGAATTTAAGAGCAGAGAAGATCTTCCTTTTGCAGATATACCTCAAGGATGGATGGAAGAACATGTTGAAGAATATAAATTAAAATCCACTCCTGCATATAGTGGAGATGATTTCTCAAACAAGACCAGTCCTGAAACATTGGTTCAAGAAGTAAATTTAGGGAATGAAGAGAACCCTCAAGTAGTCCACTTAGCATCCTGGTTGTGGCATTATCCTCCTTTGCTACAGAAGGTAACTTCTTTGCTTTTTACTTACAAAAGTGTCTTCGCATGGTCCTACAAAGATCTAACAGGGATACCAGAAGAGCTTGGGTTACATCGGATACCCTTAGTTGAGGGAGCCGCGCCTGTAAGAAGTAGACCATATCGACTCAATCCGAAATATGCAGAGGCTGTAAAAGCAGAAATTACAAAGCTAGAAGAAGCTAGTATAATTGTTCCAGTAGAACATTCCAGGTGGCTTTCTTCCATGGTTATTGTACCCAAGAAAAATAGTGGAAAAATAAGAGTATGTGTTGATTTTCGTGCTTTGAATAAAGTGACTGTTCAAGATGGATTTCCTCAGCCCTTCACAGAGCAAGTACTTGAGGAAGTAGCTGGTCACACTTTGTATAGTTTCTTGGATGGTTTTAGTGGCTACAATCAGATAGTGATCCATCCTGATGATAGGGACAAAACAACCTTTGTCACTCCCTGGGGCACTTATGTCTATACTCGAATGGCTTTTGGTTTGAAGAATGCACCAGCTTCATTTAATAGAACGATGTATCTGATATTGGGCAAATGGTTAACAACATTTCTACGCATTTTTATGGATGACTTTTCAGTATTTTCAGGTACAGATAAGAGAGCAGCAGTTCAAGATTTCCATGACCATTTGGAAAATCTAAAAGAAATTTTTGAGCAATGTCTCAAAACAGGTTTGAAATTGAATCCTGATAAATGTCACTTTTTGGTCACCAAGGGCACTCTTCTTGGTCACATAGTATCTGCTGAAGGTATAACTGTTGACCCTGCAAAGGTTACAGCTATTCTTTCCATGCCAATTCCACAAAGCCCAAAGGAAGTGCAAAGTTTCTTGGGCCATGCAGGGTATCACAGAAGATTCATTAGGATGTATTCAGAAATTGCTAAGCCCTTATCAAGGCTTACCAGTAAAAAGATCCCTTTCTCATGGAGTGCTGAAGCTGACAAAGCATTTTGTGAACTAAAGTTGAGGCTATGTACTGCTCCACTTTTAAGTGTTCCTAATTGGTCATTGGAATTTCATGTGCATACAGATGCTAGTCTTCATGCTGTTGGTGCAGTTCTAGCTCAACCATCATCTCACAAAGTGGATAGACCTATCTCTTATGCCAGCAGACTACTCAACCAAGCTGAAAGAAATTACAGTACAACGGAAAGAGAAGGTTTGGCTATCGTATTTGCTCTTCAAAAGTTCCGACATTATCTCCTTGGTGTACATTTCATTGTTATTTCTGATCATCAGCCCTTGAAGTATTTGATAAACAAGCCTAGAGTAGCTGGAAGGATTTGGAGATGGTTACTCCTATTTCAAGAATTTAATTTTGATATTCATATTAAGCCAGGAAAAGAGCACTACATGGCAGATCAAGTGTCCAGGACGGCAATGAGCGAGAAGGCAACAGATATCAATGACGAACTGGTGGATAGCAATCTCTTCCTAGTAACAATTCGGACAGGTTGGTATGATGAAATTCTTCATGTTCTTACTACTGGAAAGATCCCAGAACACTTGACACCTGTAGAAAAAAGAAGATTGCTTTTGAAAACCAAAGCATATTCTCTTATAAATGGAAATTTATATAAATACTGTCAGGATGATATATTGAGAAGGTGTGTCTATCCAGAGGAGGTAAATCTTCTGCTAGAGGCTGCACAGAGTGAAGGACATCTAAAGGGAGAGGAATTGGCTCATAGAATCATCCACAAAGGTTTATGGTGGCCTCATATTTTCAAGGATGCAATCAAGTTTTCTAAAGAATGCCACATCTGCCAGAGGTGTGCTCCCGCGCCAACCACAACCATTAGATGGCTTCCATTTGAACGATGGGGTCTTGATTTCATAGGGCCAATTAGCCCAACTGGTCAACCAGGAGGTAAAAAGTATATTTTGATGGCCACATGTTATGCCACTAAATGGATAGAGGCTAAAGCTACTGTGGACTGCACGGCTTTAACAATAGCTAAATTTGTGTATAAACGTATTTTCTCAAGATTTGGTTGCCCACTGGAAATTACTAGTGATAGGGGCACACATTTTGTAAATCAATTGCATAGAATCAAGCATTCGAAAATGGAAGGAGGGGGTGGTGGTTGACATAGCATTCGAAACCAATGGAAGGAGGGGGTGATTTGTACTTGATGTTTCTGATTTGGCATCAGGTTTTCTAGCCCTAATTCACCCTTGGCTACGGGATCATATTTCGGGTTTCACTTCTCCCCATTGGATCTGACAACCTTGGTATGGCATCCTTTTTTTTCATTTTTTTTTTTCAATCTCTCTCTTTCCCCGCGCGTGACCCCTCTCTCCCTCCCTCTCTCTCTCTCTCTCTCTCTCTCTCTCTCTCTCTCTCTCTCTCTCTCTCTCTCTCTCTCTCTCTCTCTCTCTCTCTCCCCCCCGCGCATGACCCCTCTCTCCCTCTCTCTCTCTCTCTCTCTTTCTCTCTCTCTCTCTCTCTCTCTCTCTCTCTCTCTCTCTCTCTCTCTCTCTCTCTCCCCATGCGTGACCTCTCTCTCCCTCTCTCTCTCTCCCTCCTCTCCTTCTCTCTCCTCCCCCGCCAACTCCGCTGCCCCACCCCGCCATCCCCGCTATCCCTCCCCGCACTCCCCGCCACCCTCCGCCCCGCCCAGTCCCGCAACCCCGCAAGCCCCCACAGTAGCCCGCCCGCACCCTCCGCCATCCCCCCCCACTGCCACCCGCATCCCCCCGCAAGCCTCCTCAGCCCTCCGCCATCCTCCCCCCCGCAACCCCGCAAGCCCCCGCAGTAGCCCGCCCGCACCCTCCGCCATCCCCCCCCACTGCCACCCGCATCCCCCCGCAAGCCTCCTCAGCCCTCCGCCACCCTTCCCCCCACATCCCCCCGCAAGCCTCTTCAGCCCTCCGCCATCCTCCCCCCCGCAAGCCACCCTTCATTCCCCCGCAAGCTCCCCCCTCACACCCTTTCCGCGGCCTCCGACATCCTCGCCCCTCACACACTCACATCCCCACACATGCGCACATACCCCCTCGCATGCACACCCTGCCACACACACATACATGCACAGACACACACCCTCACATACACACATATGCACACCCACTCACACACACACACACCCACATGCACGCACACACACATACATATGCACACACACCCACACAATCACATGCATACTCACACACATACACACACATCCTCACATGTACACACACACACACCCCCACACACACACTTCCACACACACACACACAAATGCACACACACACATACATATTTCTCACTCACATACACGCACCCACAGACAGACATACACATACTCTAGCACGTCAGAGTAGGATTGGACCTGTAAAGTGGACGGAGGATTCTCAACCTAAAAACCTATTAGCTATCACATCAGCAATAGAGTTCAAAGCATATGTTGAGAAATACATGCCTCCATTGAAAGTCTCCTTAGAAGCTTTTGAGGTTTTTCCTTGCACAACGGCCAACCTCTTCAATGAGAATTAAATGTAACAAATTCTTTGATGCCAATGGAAGGGCTGTCTTGGTTGGTAATGCTGCTCATGCAATGTCAAATGCACTTGGTCAAGGGATAAGCAGTTGGACCAATCAGCTTGAATTAAATTTCTCGGGATTAAATCAGTGAGGAAATAACAAAACCACAAAATGAGAATCTCAGATGGCGGGTGAAAAGGTAAAAGGTAATTGTTAAAAGTGGAGTTACCGCCAACCATTCATCACGACTACCTATTTTTGTGGATCCAATTCAAATCAAGGGAATATTTGGCCAACTCCTCCAATTTTGGGCCTTCCACCGGCGCGTGATCAGTGGACGTGAAGATTCGGCAAGGCCCTCTTGGCCTATTGGGGCCTATAAAAACAATGGTTTGTGAGCA
>CM035422.1:123734961-123739961 GCA_020310875.1 Ceratopteris richardii | reverse complement strand
CTGAGTGGTTCATCAATGGCTTGACTCCACAACTTAAGCAGATCATGATCATAAGATGTGTCAGAGCTATGACACTCGATGCAGTCATCGCAATGACTCTGCAACTGGAAAACAAAGTCGGCGGATTTATAGAAGATCTGGAGTGGTTAAAAACAAACAAAATGTTACCGAAGATATGACTAGACAAGTATACTGCATCACATGCAAAAATTCAAGACATACTAGTGTCAATTGTGCACTTAATCAGACATTCTACGCTATCTACAACACTACCGGACACACCACCGAAAACTGTGCATACAACGCTAGAGTACAGGGAATAGCGACTGTCAATGCAATTATCCAGGAACAAGGGCAGCCAGCCAACCAGCAGCAAGGATATCGAAATTACAGAGGACAGAGGAATAACAATTATAATACAAACCGCTGGCAGAATGGACCACCACCGGAAAATTCCAATTTACCACCACCACGCTGCCATTTTTGTGGTGAACTTGGACATATTAGGAGATTTTGCAAGGATGCAGCTGAGTATGATCAAAGGAAAAAGGAACATCAAAATCCAATGGCCAACATGGTACAAATCACACCGGTGGAAACACAGGCTGCTGTAGTCCAGACCCGATTCGGTAAACAACTGCAGCCGGCAGCAGAAATATTTGAACCAGGGATACGTGAACAACATAGAATGTACAACAAGGCTAGTCAATGGACCACAGCAGAACCACCAGTCTTCCTAGAGCCTATTCCGGTAACCCAGCCCTCGTTAACAAAGGAAGGAACACAACAACGGGAGTCAGTAGCGGGAACATCACCAGCAACAGACACATTACCAACCGTAGAAACCTCCTTATCAGTAGAGGCATCAACTTCAACATTGGTGGAGCCTGTCAACCAATCTCAACAGGCCTGGGAAATCTTATCTATGGCATCTATCACCCTGCCCCTGGGCCAACTACTGGCATTAGTACCTGGAATTCGACAACAGTTCCAACAACAATTCAGTCCGGTGCCTTCTTGTATTCCAGCGACAGCAGCAGTTCAACCGGAACCTGATTCTACGATTGATCATTCAGTTCCCTTGATTACAGTATGGTATAAGAATCATAAGATTAGGCAGGTATTAATTGATGGAGGCTCTGGTGTTAACATTGCGAGTGCGGCATTATGCAAAAGGTTAGGATGGACCGAAATCGAACCAGTTCAATTTTTTGTCAGGATGGCAGATCAATCAAGAGTCCATCCCTTAGGACTTGTGTAGAATGTACCCATCACTTTACAAGGTACGACCTTTAAACTGACCTTTGTTATACTAGATCTGTCGGAATCCACTTTGGATTACAACCTTCTTTTCGGCTGGCCTTGGCTGAAGCATGCAAAGGTAATACAGGACTAGTCTGCACAAGAGCTTATGTTTAAAGATGCCAATCGTAGATATGTGGTAAAATTAGATGCTATACAACCTTGCGAGCTACACGCTAGACCGTATTTTGTTGAACCAGTCCATATGCTAGATGGATTGTCAAATGATGAAGAAGAAGAGTTTCTGAAGAGTAACGCTGACTTAATTTCCTTAGGGACTGTTGATCTACAGTCCGTTGTAGATAATTGGACCGCTTCAGTTTGTACAGTAATACCCATCAGAGAAGAGGCTAAGAAGGAAGACACTGTTTTGATACATGACGATGAACTGCAGCAACTTCTTAAACCAACAAACGACACAAAGAAACCTCAATAGTTCTATGTCCCCGAAGATCAGCTGATCATTTACAATTTAGGAGATGAAGATCACCCGCGTCCTGTAAAGATAAAGCAAAATTTACCGGAATTATTTGAAGTTGAGCTAATCCAACTACTCCACAAATTTTTCGATGTATTTGCATGGGACTACAAGGACATGAAAGGATTGGACCCCCGTATCTACCAGCACAGGGTCACGTTGAAGCCAGAAGCAAGACCAATAAAACAACCCAGCTACCGGATGAATCCCCATTATGCATCTCAGGTAAAGGCAGAACCTGTTCCATTTACGGTGCTGCTTTCAGAAATGCAGAGAGTATAGACTCTGCTTGAACCCAAACAAATCTGTGTTTGTGGTTTCATATGGCAAGCTACTTGGTCACATTGTATCTGCACAAGGTATACAGGTGGATCCAGATAAAATTTCGGCAGTATTAGAAGCTCTAGTGCCCACTACACCGAAGGAAGTTATGCGTTTTATGGGCCAAGTAAGATGGCATTGACGACACTTACGGTGGCTTGCTCATCTAGCTATACCACTAAACAAGCTAATCACGAAGACTCCTCGACAATTTGAATAGACCCAGGAATGTCAGATAGCATTTGATCGTTTAAAGCATTTATTAACACAAGTTCCTATCTTACAGCCGCCGGACTGGGATCACCCATTTCATGTATTTATCGATGCTTCAGATATAGCAATAGGAAGTGTGTTGATGCAACAAATTGATAAATGGTTCAGACCAGTGTATTATGCAAGTCGAAGATTAGCCCCTGCTCAGAAAAATTACTCTATAACAGAAAGAGAATGTCTAGGGCTAGTATATTCGGTCAAGAAATTCACACATTACTTGCTAGGCCGTAAATTCACATTTCATATAGATCATGCTGCACTTGTCTATCTGGTTCGGCAACAGCATCTAGGTGGTCGATTAGCGCGATGGGTCTTACTTTTACAGGAATTTGACTATGAAGTCATTCACCAGCCAGGCAGTTCACATGCCTTAGCAGATTTCTTATCCCGCTTAGATTCTAGTGAAGCTCCGGTGGGCATAGATGACACGACACCCGCGATTTATGTGTCAGAACCAATTAATGAAGATTCTGCAGACCCACCTATCCCATTTTCATATTATGATCAGATCTTGACCTTTCTCACTGATGGTTGCCTTCCATCTCAGACTTCTAGGGCAGTACGAAGGAAAATTGCAGTCTTTAGCTATCAATTTCGGTTAATTGCTGGAGAACTATATTATGTAGATCATACAAGAATCCTACTTCGCTGTATTCCACCGCATGAAGTTAATTCAGTTATTACTTTGGCTCACTTGATTCCTTCCGGTGGCCATTTTGCAGCAGACTTAACTCACCGAAAAATTCTGCAGAGTGGTCTCTGGTGGCCAACTATGTATAGAGATATATCACAGTTTGTCAAACAATGTGATACTTGTCAAAGATCTGGACAGCCTTTGCAACGTCATCTTTTTCCTCTACAACCCATCTTACCATTGGAACCTTTCCAGAAGTGGGGTCTAGATTTTATCGGTCCGATTACACCTCCAGCAGTCTTCAGTAACAACCGTTACATACTGACCTGTATAGACTATGCAACCAGATGGGCAGAAGCCTGGGCTTTACGGTCTGCTACAGCAGTTGCGGTAGCAAAATGTCTACTAATCGATGTCTTTCCACGTTTTGGTTTACCACTGAAAATTGTCTCACATCAAGGCACTCATTTTGTAAACAATTTAATGAAGGCACTTACACAGTCATTCCAGGTCACACATAAATTTAGTTCTCCTTATTATCCTCGTGCTAATGGTTTGGCCGAAAGTACAAACAAATCTATGCTGAATATCCTTCGAAAATTGATCATGGAAGCACCGGAAAGATGGGATCAACTGCTACCTGCAGTGTTATGGGCATACCGGACTACATACAAGGTAACAACAGGATTGCCACCCTTCAAACTAGCTTATGGCTTAGAAGCAATAGCACCAATGGAGATAGTTATACCAAGGTTACGAGTCGCAATCACTCAGAAACTACTACCGGAAGACTCACTCTCATTTCGGTTGGAAACACTCAGAGAGTTAGACGAGCACCGATGGCTCAGGTTTTTAACCATGCACGAAGTCCAACTAAGACAGGCAAGGACGCACGATCGAAACCTGAAGACTCTAGTGTTTTCGGTGGGTCAGCTTGTACTTTTCTAGAATGCAAAGTCAAATAGATCCGCAGGCAAATTCAAATTATGGTGGTTCGGCCCTTACAAGATCTCAGAGCAAATCGGTCCAGCAACTTTTCGGTTGACTACGTTGACCGGAAACCCACTTCCAAAAGCAATCAACGGTTTGAAGCTGCGGCCGTATCAACACGCTGCTAGCCCGCATTAAAACATTCGGTGGTGGACCGCGTTTTTTGGTTTTTACTTTACTTTTCCTTCTGTTCTTTCCTTTTCCTTTTGTAAATAGCCGCATTTTTAAAAGCACGAAAACCTTTATGTCATAAGCCGCCCTCCTTACGAGTTACTCGAGCATGCACGCCAAATTGAAAGCAGTATCATTCCAACACCGCACAATGATAACCATCACTTCCTACCCCCCACCGTAATGTCTTTACTTAATCTCTTCTGTTGCGCCAAAAATCACTATTGTGTTTTTGTGTTTGTAATCTGTGTGCCCACTGTGCTCTGTGTATCCATGTTCTGTGTTCTGTTTTTGTGTGCGCCATGGAAGCACTAGCGAATTATGCAGCCTTCAGTGATGGTATCCCTCCCGAGGTAGGAGAATACCTGCGCACCCGAGGATTGGTCAACTTTGCTGAGCTGCCTTGGCACTCAGTGGAAGCCCATCCCTTTTTCGCGTAGATCATACCTGCCATCGCCCAATCCTCCATCACTGAGCGAAAATGGATCTTCCCCTCCCTGCCATCTCGAACCGTAGTAACCTTCCAAGCCTTTGCCGAATCCTTCCGCCTCACTCCACAAGGCTGCGAGAATGGCCCAAGCATCCCCGTAGCCCGCATGATAGAACTCTTCCCCCGCTATTCATCAAACGAGTATGCCATCCTCTGTCGCCCTGAACCCGAAAGAACTACACTCCAGTTCTTAGTCGCCATCCTAAACCTCCAGAAACGCACCTACGGCATATCCCGCCTTTTCTACTCCGCCATCGACCTAGCTGCTCGAGAACCCGTTAACTTCGCCTCCTACTTCTTCCACCGGATCCATAAAGAATGTGTAGCCATAGTGAAACAGG
>CM035422.1:123714961-123719961 GCA_020310875.1 Ceratopteris richardii | reverse complement strand
TGATTCTACGATTGATCATTCAGTTCCCTTGATTACAGTATGGTATAAGAATCATAAGATTACGCAGGTATTAATTGATGGAGGCTCTGGTGTTAACATTGCGAGTGCGGCATTATGCAAAAGGTTAGGATCGACCGAAATCGAACCAGTTCAATTTTTTGTCAAGATGGCAGATCAATCAAGAGTCCATCCCTTAGGACTTGTGCAGAATGTACCCATCACTTTACAAGGTACGACCTTTAAACTGACCTTCGTTATACTAGATCTGTCGGAATCCACTTTGGATTACAACCTTCTTTTCCGCCGACCTTGGCTGAAGCATGCAAAGGTAATACAGGACTGGTCTGCACAAGAGCTTACGTTTAAAGATGCCAATCGTAGATATGTGGTAAAATTAGATGCTATACAACCTTGCGAGCTACACGCTAGGCCGTATTTTGTTGAACCAGTCCATATGCTAGATGGATTGTCAAATGATGAAGAAGAAGAGTTTCTGAAGAGTAATGCTGACTTAATTTCCTTACGGACTGTTGATCTACAGTCCGTTGTAGATAATTGGACCGCTTCAGTTTGTACAGTAATACCCATCGGAGAAGAGACTAAGAAGGAAGACACTGTTTTGATACATGACGATGAACTGCAGCAACTTCTTAAACCAACAAACGACACAGAGAAACCTCAATAGTTCTATGTCCCCGAAGATCAGCTGATCATCTACAATTTAGGAGATGAAGATCACCCGCGTCCTGTAAAGATAAAGCAAAATTTACCGGAATTATTTGAAGTTGAGCTAATCCAACTACTCCGCGAATTTTCCTATGTATTTGCATGGGACTACAAGGACATGAAAGGATTGGACCCCCGTATCTACCAGCACAGGGTCACGTTGAAGCCAGAAGCAAGACCGATAAAACAACCCAGCTACCGGATGAATCCCCATTATGCATCTCAGGTAAAGGCAGAACCTGTTCCATTTACGGTGCTGCTTTTAGAAATGCAGAGAGTATAGACTCTGCTTGAACCCAAACAAATCTGTGTTTGCGGTTTCATATGGCAAGCTACATGGTCACATTGTATCTGCACAAGGTATACAGGTGGATCCAGATAAAATTTCGGCAGTATTAGAAGCTCTAGTGCCCACTACACCGAAGGAAGTTATGCGTTTTATGGGCCAAGTAAGATGGCATGGACGACACTTACGGTGGCTTGCTCATCTGGCTATACCACTAAACAAGCTAATCACCAAGACTCCTCGACAATTTGAATAGACCGAGGAATGTCAGATAGCATTTGATCGTTTAAAGCATTTATTAACACAAGTTCCTATCTTACAGCCGCCGGACTGGGATCACCCATTTCATGTATTTATCGATGCTTCAGATATAGCAATAGGAAGTGTGTTGATGCAACAAATTGATAAATGGTTCAGACCAGTGTATTATGCAAGTCGAAGATTAGCCCCTGCTCAGAAAAATTACTCTATAACAGAAAGAGAATGTCTAGGGCTAGTATATTCGGTCAAGAAATTCACACATTACTTGCTAGGCCGTAAATTCACATTTCATATAGATCATGCTGCACTTGTCTATCTGGTTCGGCAACAGCATCTAGGTGGTCGATTAGCGCGATGGGTCTTCCTTTTACAGGAATTTGACTATGAAGTCATTCACCAGCCAGGCAGTTCACATGCCTTAGCAGATTTCTTATCTCGCTTAGATTCCAGTGAAGCTCCGGTGGGCATAGATGACACGACACCCGCGATTTATGTGTCACAACCAATTAATGAAGATTCTGCAGACCCACCTATCCCATTTTCATATTATGATCAGATCTTGACCTTTCTCACTGATGGTTGCCTTCCATCTCAGACTTCTAGGGCAGTACGAAGGAAAATTGCAGTCTTTAGCCGTCAATTTTGGTTAATTGCTGGAGAACTATATTATGTAGATCATACCGGCATCCTACTTCGCTGTATTCCACCGCATGAAGTTAATTCAGTTATTACTTTGGCTCACTTGATTCCTTCCGGTGGCCATTTTGCAGCAGACTTAACTCACCGGAAAATTCTGCAGAGTGGTCTCTGGCGGCCAACTATGTACAGAAATATATCACAGTTTGTCAAACAATGTGATACTTGTCAAAGATCTGGACAGCCTTTGCAACGTCATCTTTTTCCTCTACAACCCATCTTACCATTGGAACCTTTGCAGAAGTGGGGTTTAGATTTTATCGGTCCGATTACACCTCCAGCAGTCTTCAGTAACAACCATTACATACTGACCTGTATAGACTATGCAACCAGATGGGCAGAAGCCTGGGCTTTACGGTCTGCTACAGCAGTTGCGGTAGCAAAATGTCTACTAATCGATGTCTTTCCACGTTTTGGTTTACCACTGGAAATTGTCTCACATCAAGGCACTCATTTTGTAAACAATTTAATGAAGGCACTTACACAGTCATTCCAGGTCACACATAAATTTAGTTCTCCTTATTATCCTCGTGCTAATGGTTTGGCCGAAAGTACAAACAAATCTATGCTGAATATCCTTCGAAAATTGATCATGGAAGCACCGGAAAGATGGGATCAACTGCTACCTGCAGTGTTATGGGCATACCGGACTACATACAAGGTAACAACAAGATTGCCACCCTTCAAACTAGCTTATGGCTTAGAAGCAATAGCACCAATGGAGATAGTTATACCAAGGTTACGAGTCGCAATCACTCAGAAACTACTACCGGAAGACTCACTCTCATTTCGGTTGGAAACACTCACAGAGTTAGACGAGCACCGATGGCTCAGGTTTTTAACCATGCACGAAGTCCAACTAAGACAGGCAAGGACGCACGATCGAAACCTGAAGACTCCAGTGTTTTCAGTGGGTCAGCTTGTACTTTTCTATAATGCAAAGTCAAATAGATCCGCAGGCAAATTCAAATTATGGTGGTTCGGCCCTTACAAGATCTCAGAGCAAATCGGTCCAGCAACTTTTCGGTTGACTACGTTGACCGGAAACCCACTTCCAAAAGCAATCAACGGTTCGAAGCTGCGGCCGTATCAACACGCTGCTAGCTCGCATTAAAACATTCGGTGGTGGACCGCGTTTTTTGGTTTTTACTTTACTTTTCCTTCTGTTCTTTCCTTTTCTTTTTGTAAATAGCCGCATTTTTAAAAGCACGAAAACCTTTATGTCATAAGCCGCCCTCCTTACCAGTTACTCGAGCATGCACGCCAAATTGAAAGCAGTATCATTCCAACACCGCAGAATGATAACCATCACTTCCTACCCCCCCACCGTAATGTGTTTACTTAATCTCTTCTGTTGCGCCAAAAATCACTATTGTGTTTTTGTGTTTGTAATCTGTGTGCCCACTGTGCTCTGTGTATCCATGTTCTGTGTTCTGTTTTTGTGTGCGCCATGGAAGCACTAGCGAATTATGCAGCCTTCTGTGATGGTATCCCTACCAGGGTAGGAGAATACCTGCACACCCGGGGATTGGTCAACTTTGCTGAGCTCCCTTGGCACTCAGTGGAAGCCCATCCCTTTTTCGCGTAGATCATACCTGCCATCGCCCAATCCCCCATCACTGAGCGAAAATGGATCTTCCCCTCCCTGCCATCTCCAACCGTAGTAACCTTCCAAGCCTTTGCCGAATCCTTCCGCCTCACTCCACAAGGCTGCGAGAATGGCCCAAGCATCCCCGTAGCCCGCATGATAGAACTCTTCCCCCGCTATTCATCAAACGAGTATGCCATCCTCTGTCGCCCTGAACCCGAAAGAACTACACTCCAGTTCTTAGTCGCCATCCTAAACCTCCAGAAACGCACCTACGGCATATCCCGCCTTTTCTACTCCGCCATCGACCTAGCTACTCGAGAACCCGTTAACTTCGCCTCCTACTTCTTCCACCGGATCCATAAAGAATGTGTAGCCATAGTGAAACAGGTTAATAAAGGAACTTCACCTCGGTCTCGATTAGCCCACATCATTTCCTTTCTCTTTCCGGCCATTCTCGCAGCTCAACCACCATCTAGAGGCCCCCTCTTACGACACGAAGAATCTGTCCAACTTAGTAGACGACGAAGAAGAAGATGAAGAGGAGATCCAACAGCTTTTCCGCCGAAAACGCATTAGAATCAGCTCCTCCAAAAGTGAAGTACCGAAATCTGCCGGACAAGACAAGGAAGCCGAAGATGAAACTTTCCACGACACTGCCACGTCCATACAACACGACTCAACAGCGCAATCCACATCACCTGAGCACCAGGAACAAGAACGACAAATGGAAACAGAACCCATCTCGACCGAAGAAGTCTCTGAGCAACATATCGAGCAAGAACAGCAAACTGAGGAACATCAAGCTTTTGACAGA
Organism: Ceratopteris richardii; assembly: GCA_020310875.1. NCBI lineage: Eukaryota > Viridiplantae > Streptophyta > Polypodiopsida > Polypodiales > Pteridaceae > Ceratopteris > Ceratopteris richardii. The sequence goes on along the minus strand of CM035422.1, from coordinate 123,715,587 downwards.
CTGCTCAAAGCCGTAGAATCTGCCGTAGACAATGCTGAAGCAACGCAACAAAAGGTAATACAATATGTCGCTACTACTATCACTCCACCGCCGGAACCTTCCATAGCACCTGTTGAGCCCTCCGCATCTTCCACCTCATCTCCCAATTATTCTCCACCGACCTCCCAACAGATTAACACCACATCCTCTTCACAACCACGGCACCCTCTTCTCCTCCCATCAATACCGGTATTCTCTGAGCTTGCGTCAATGGGGCAATTGCTCATTAACCTCTCCCGGCAGCTCCCTGTCCAGATTCGCGAAGTCACAAACACTATTCGACATGACCTGCAGCATAAAGTAGATTTGCTGGAAGCAGATATTACACCATTATAGGAGGAAGTTGACGCAATCAAGGCCGAAAACCACCAGCTCCAGGCGTAGGTCTCCCAGCTCCAGGCTCAGTTGGCAGAACAACAACTGATAATCCAACAAAAAGACATAGCGCTGGAACAACTGGCCGCAAAGGACACATTACTAACCGAAGCAGAGGACGAAATCAGGCAATTGAAGTTAGATATGCAAGATAAGGAAGATACCAGAATTGCACTTGGAAATCTACTACAAGAAACAAGAGTCCAGCTGCA
>CM035422.1:123684961-123687461 GCA_020310875.1 Ceratopteris richardii | reverse complement strand
TCACCTTTGTTTGCGCAACGTCGCGACGTTCTCTCTCTCTCTAATCTCTATAACAAGTGCCACCACAAATTTCTCTCTCTCAAACTTCTACACACGCTCTTCTCAGAGCTCCGTGTCCAGGCATCGCCAGATGTCTGCAGCGCAATCATTGGGAGCCTCCCACTTCCTCTCTTTCCTCTGTCTGACGCACGGTGCGCGTGGCGCCATCTCCAGCCATCGACCAGTCTCTCCACCATGTTTGATTGGTTGCAGTGTTGTATTTTGACGGTCGACAGGGACCCCGTCTTTCCCTGTCTGAGTCGCCATCTACATCAACAGTCGGAGCATGATGCATCTATGCGCCCTTATCATCACTTCTCTCTCTAGACCATGTATGCCAGCGACCAAAGGTCTCCGACGCTATCTGCGTGTGCCAGCAGCTATCGGATTTTCTCTCTCTACACTACGCGTAACTCCAGGACAATTCTCTTCCCTCATCATCTATGTCGGTCAGACAGCTAAGCCACGAGCTATCTCTCTCTACATGTTAACACAGCGCCTCCTCCAAATACTCTCTCTCTCTCATGTGTCAGCACCCAACAGCGCCTCATCACCAACGACTCTCTCTACATGAATCCACCAACGACTCGCTCTACATGAATCCAGCGTTCCTTTCATGCTCTCTATCAGTGAATTCTACCATGGCCTTAAAAGTTTTCGATTGAAGTATGACTACAAAAGTAGTACACAGCATACAGAATATGGCAGCCATTTACATCCTTTCTGAACTCTCTCTCTCTAAATGCACTAATGTAATATATGACAAAGAACATGAAAGAACAAAAATGGTCAGGAAGCATACCTGGAGGAGACGATCCATAAAGGAAATCCACAGGATGGGGAAGAAACAAATGATTTTGGACTTATTTATAGGCCCCTCCCTAGGACTTCCTTCTAGAACGTTCTAACCTCCTCAATGAACTTTCTATTTTTGGCGGACTTTTTAATTTTTTCCCTATACTATGGTTTTGGTTTCACACTCGATATTTACAATTTAATTGGTTTTTAGGGTTTGACCTACAGAAACCGCCATTTCCAAGGGTCCAACCTAGGGTTTTTGATTGGGAAATTTAGCGGTTTGCTCACAATTATCTCAAGCTCGTCAATTTAATGGTTTATTTACAATTTTTGCCTAAACTCCAAGGGTTTCCAAGGGTTCAAGTCTGATTTTTAGGGGGGATAAACCCTCATTTTCAGTCAGTTTTAAGGGTCAAACCTAAGTTTTCAGGGGTCTAAAGTCAATCGTTTATACACACGGGTCCAACACACATCTCAAACTTGTTTTCGCATCGCACAATCAATTAATTTGGCCAAAATATGTACAAAATATACCACTCTCTCGATCAAAACATCACACAAAAACTCAAAAATAATGAACTTTTGAAAAAAAACTCAGTGCACACTCCCTGCGGGTTTTCATCCCGACATCGGTTTCTCACTTTGAAAATTCTTCTTCTTCTATGTTCAAGTGGCTTCTTCTTGTCGTCGCCCTTCCAATCGTGTAACCTCATGTGAGGTTTACAGCAGAAGAGAGGATTCTTTGTGGAAACCTCTTTCTGTGAAAGTAAATGAATGGGTAACTATGCTTCCTAGCTACAGAGGTGCCCATAAAGTCAAGCATGCCAAAAAAGACAACACAAGAAACCACGAGAAGGGACGCATTCTCAGTTTCAAATTGAAGAGATGCGGTTGGTTTGCACGAGTAAAACATGTGTACAATGCTAAGGATCTTGTTCTAGAAAATCATCTGCAGTTCCCTTCGTACTATACGTGAAGTTTGACAATGCTTTTCTATCATTCTAGTTGTTTTTGTGTAATAAAACATATGTTTTTGTACTGTAGATATCTTTTCTTCCAATATTGTGGAATGGCAACCTATTGAATGTTTAACAGGAACATTCAGAGTTCTTCATAAGGAACATGCAAAACTCATGTATGGAGACAAATTTGTTAATTTTTCAATAGCATAGAGTTATTTGTCCATTATGGAGATTACCAAGTGCCATCATGGAGGAGTTCTTATGGAAATCTTGTACATGTACCTAGTCCTTGCATCTCTTCATTAGATTGGGATGCTCTTGATCATTCAACAGTTTCAAGTTTTCATCCAATAGGCAATGTCAACAAGCCGAATTTTGAGAAGGATAAAGATTCAATGGTTTTTGCCTACTCATGTCTTTGTAGCATGCTTTAAAAACATGTTATTACAGAAAACAAAAACAATGTGGTTGAATAGGAGAGTCTCTATTTCAGAGATTGATGATGTTTTAGGTAGGCAATCGGATAGAAAAGAAGCTCAAAAGCTAGGTGACATTATTTTATGTAAAGTTAGTCCCAATTCTCTTTCAATCTCATATCAGATATGTCAACAATCTCCGGTTCTAGGATATGACTATAGAAGGTGGAAAAAAAAGCTTGAACTTTGGATAGCCTTGGACTCAGAGGAGAGCTGTCCAGAACT
>CM035422.1:123612461-123679961 GCA_020310875.1 Ceratopteris richardii | reverse complement strand
CTCTCTCTCTCTCTCTCTCTCCCCTCCCTCCCTCCCTCCCTCCCTCTCTCTCTCTCTCTCCCTCTCCCTCTCTCTCTCTACATTGGAAACTCATCTATAGAGTGCACAAGCCATCTCTCTCTATCTCTCTCTCTCTCTCTATCTCTCTCTCTCTCCTTGATCTTCATTATAGTGCAGACCCTACATGGACCTCTGTTTTTCTCACTCTCTCTCTTGATTTTTCTCTGGCTCTCTATACCTCTCTCTATGAATCTTTCTCTCCTCAAGAATCATACCACCAGTGCTGACCCATCTCCCCTTTCTCCCTCTCTCCCTCTCTCTCTCTCTCTCTCGTGTGCATGATCCCTTAAGCATGTTGTAGGCAAGATTTGGCTCACAAGCTTTCAAATCATTCAAAAGTTGCGAATAAAAGCTCAAGAAAAGCATCTAGTCAATGCAACCACAAAGAATAGAGACAAATCCTGGTGATTTCTATCCATGACGAATATTTTATTTCATGTTTTTGGCGGATATATTATATTTGTATTTGAACTTTGTTCTTTGTTGATGAACACGTGTAATTGTATGAGTGATAATCATGTGTGTGGTTGTGCCAAAGATGAAAGCATATGGGTGTGCATGCATCTTGAAGAGTGTATGCTAATGCTTAGATTATATGTTCTTCTTCTTCTTCTTCTTCTTCTTCTTCTTCTTTGTGTTCTTCTTATTCTTATTCTTCTTATTTTTCTTCTTCTTCTTCTTCTTCTTCTTCTTCTTCTTCTTCTTCTTCTTCTTCTTCTTCTTCTTCTTCTTCCTTCTCCTTCCCCTTCCCCTTCTCCTTCCTTTTCTCCTTATCCTTCTTCTTCATCCTCTTCTTCTTCTTCTTCTTCATTATTTCCTTGATTTCTTTGTCAAAGTTTCTTTTCCCTCTTCCTCTTGAACAATCTCCCTCATGCCTTCTCCTTCTCCTTCTCCTTCCTTTTCTCCTTATCCTTCTTCTTCTTCCCCTTCTTCTTCTTCTTCTTCTTCATTATTTCCTTGATTTCTTTGTCAAAGTTCTTTTCCCTCTTCCTCTTGAACAATCTCTGTCATGCCTTCCTCTTCCTCCATTTCCTACATGAAATAGTCGCTCCTATATCCATTTGTTTCTTTAATTTTCCCTTGATTGAGTTCTTAAACGAATTGCTCAAAATCTAGGAAAAAATCCCGTACATACATAAAATGAATGAAAGCTTTTCATTTCTCATCTTCTTGTACCCCATTTAGTGTATGATCCACTAACTCATCGTCATTTAACGCACACCCTACGCAACCAAGTGCATGAAATAGATTCTTCAGCTTTAAAAATATCTTTTATTATTTTTCTTTAAAAATTTACTAAGCTTGTGCAACTCATTCTTAAGTTTCATCTTCCCAGATTCAACTACATGTGAATAGAATCTCTCAAGATTCATGCACACATTTTGAGATATATCCAAACCTTGTACATACCCAATAATGGCATTATTGATGTGTTGAAAGAGGATGAATATCACTCTCTTATGTCCTTCTTCACAATCCTTGACTCCTCTCCTCTACCCCTCAATAACTTTTCTTGCTCAATATGGGGTTTTATATTTTTAGCAATAACTAAGGCCCAAAGGCCTTCAGCAATCAACAACTTAGTAATCGTAAATCTCCATGAGTAGTAGTTAACCTTCTCAAAACGTTTAAAACTGTGTACTCCAATCAATTGACTTCTCATTATCTAAGCTCCTTGAGTTACTAAAAAGTCATGGCTACATGAAAAATACCTTCGAGTCCAATTTTTTGATGATATGGATCTCCACTTGCTGATTGTTATGGTAGAATGTTACCCCTTTTAAAAACAATGTTGCTTCTAACTTTTGTACCTCTAATCTTTTATGCGCATTCTTCAAACTTTTGTTGCTTCTTCTATATCTCGCAATAAAGCACGCTCCTAAGGATCCTTATACAAGCTATCATAACCTACAGATCTCAATACTTTTCTCAATCACATAGATTTTGAGCTTAACACTTGAGTGGCAGTGATAGAATTTTAAAAATTTCAAATGCTTTTACATATATCAAAGAATGTCTAGCATGTTTTTGAGCTCTCCCTTCCAAGACATGCTAATCATTTTCAGTACAATGAGTAGAAGAATACATAAAGATTCACGCTTTACTTGTGGAGAATCAAAATCAATTTAAAATAATTATGCATTTCCTATTTCACTGCAGGAGATATGAAACAATATCAGATGATGAATGGAATCTATAACTACATTAACTCGAAGCCATGTAACAAAACTTCAATGTATAATCACCTAGATAGAGAGGGATACAATAGAAATGCACAACCTTTGCGAAAAGATAAACTTACCCAGGCATCTTGATGCACTAATTCTTACAAAATGGATGGATAATAATGAACTCAAATCATAGAAAAGATGCATCCAAAATAGTCCTTTTGAATGTGACTAGATTTAACCTCGTATATAGCCGCCTTGATATTCTCCTTCAGTTTTTGTATTGCACTTTAACTGATTGGGATTCAAAATCGAGTAGACTTTACTCCTCAATCTTTATTAGTGATGTAGAAAAGTTTATGGGAGTCTTTTTACATTATTGAACTTCCCAATGTCCAAGAAATTAAGCACACGGATACATATGCAAGTATGTATGAATGCACGCATACATACATGCAAGTATGTATGAATGTGGCAAAACGTTATGATCACAAGAATGGAATGTCCTTCCTATGAAGCACGTCTTTCAAATATTGGACAATGGGACATTCCAACGCAAATTACCGAAGTACAAGCACCAAGGGGACAAGACATTCAACGGATAGAGGAAAATAATAACTATTACTACAATCATAATACACAAATTGTACACGATATGAAGATAGGAATTACATTCTGTTCGCAAAGGTTTTCAAACAACAGATATAGGAAAATAATGAACTCTTTAATTGCACTCCTGATTCAGTAATCATCTTGTGTATATGTCAGATTGATATAGAAGCGCTCCTGAATATGCGGATTTTTCTGCGCTGGTCGACAAATTGGCTGACGATACAGACAGCGGGCTAACATGCTCGTCGCTGGATGAGGTGCAGGCTGAATAGCTGAGAAAGGCCGGCTTGATTGGTTTGTCAAGAATCTTTACTGCTCCAGAGAGCCATACAGTAATTTTAGACATTGGCGGTCTCTGTTTTGGATTGTCTTGAATGCACAGCAACTAGATATGTACAATACGAGCAAACTCATCTGTGGCGAAGGCATCACCGAAGCTTCTATCCACTATGTCAGCAACCTTCCCATCTTCGTAGTGATCCCATACCTGCGTTCGTATAATAAGTCTTATGATCACTTGAACCCACATCCGCCTTTTTACTCACTCTCTCCCTGTCCCTCTCTCTCTCTCTCTCTCTCTCTCTCTCTCTACCAACTGCACATTTCTGTGGTCTGTTTCGGATAGTTATCCATCTGATACTAGCACCTAGAATAGTGGTAGGGTGCCCGATTTAAAATAAGAACAAAAATCGGGGGGGGGGGGGGGGGGGGGGGGGGGGGGGGGGGGGGGGGGGGGGGTTATATGGGCAATTTCCCCTCTTCAATGACAAATTTGCTCAACTCTCACACGCTACAAGATATTATGTACCCATATAGCATTCTTGCAAAACATACACAATGTCGTCCTCCATGCTAGCGAGTGCGGTGCATCCTTTCGCTTCCAACGAGGGGCGAGAGATTGACCGTGCCTTGTCGCATGAGGTCACATCACACAACCTCATATTTGATATAAGATGAACTAAAGTTTCATTCGGCTTCTGGGTGATTCACGCATAATTTGGTCTGCAGGCATGTCGACTCGCATCTTCGGGCAAAAAACTAGTTGTGTCTGACCTTCAAGAATATAACCAATTACTTAATGTAGTTTTAGGGCAGACTTTTCTCATGGTCTCCCTTAGTGCGCTTTTGAGCTATGTAATTCTGACCATGCTGAAAACCTAACCTTTGTGAGATGCAAGGAGTCCCATGAATACTTATTTACTTAAACTTTCAATTAGTTCAAGCTAAATCTTTGGAAGGGGTCTTTTGTGAGGGTTTCATCCTTGCGTCCATTGGGGTTTAGGGTTTTCTGGCTCGTCGCTTTGAAGTCTTGGAGGGTGGAGAGGTATCGAGTGGGAGAAAGTGTTGACGAGCCAATTTTTGGGCCATTATTGCTAACTTTTAAGCTTACTAGAAAGGGTGCTCCGATCAATTTCTATGAGATGCATCTTCGAATCAATCTGGTGGAGAAATACCAATTTGTAATGATTGCTTAGAAAATCTCCAGGGTGTAAGTTTTTCGGGCTTGCTTGTCACATTTGGAATCTCCTTTCATGGCGGAAATTGACCACTCACTAGTGGCGAGTAATATGTGTCCACTGTTGGAGGCCAGAACCTTTTCTCGTTCTTTGGAGCTTTTCAATGTTAACCCCTCATTTGTCTCACTTAGAAGGTAGGATATTTTTGGGAAGCAAAAAGAACTAAGGAGAACATGTGTCATTGGTTAGTTGTTTGGACTTAAACCCCCTATCACATCCGTTGGTTGTTTGGTCCTATCATGCTAATGGGTTTTGACAATGATGACATGGCCTTCTAGGATTTGCAAACTAGCACTTGGCATGTATGGAATAACTTGTGCCTTTTAAATGGTCTTCTAAATTTTTTCCAGATAGGTCAAAGTTGCTATGCTATCCACTCTGGAATGAGCTTCCATGCCCACCCTTTATCCTACATGGATTCATGAGGGAACATTTTTCGCCCATCGGTTGTCCTATGGCCTCAAGAGAAGATGTTTTGGGTTTCCTGTATGAATTTATTGAACACTCTTTCAACACAAGGTGGCACCCATAGATCTATGTGGAAGCAAATCTCAACAAGTTCTCCCCTTCAAAACTTACATAGAGATAGGAGAAGAGAGAACCATAGAGGAGGATATTTTATACAAGAAGTTGCCAAATCCTTGATTTCACTCTGGATTGTAGGGCCATAGAGTAAAAGAGTGTCCTTTGAGACAAAAATCCATGATGAGAAAACAAAATTAGGGAAAACCTTTTGAAACAGAGAACAATAAATCTTTTAGTGGGCCAAAGCATTTCAAAAGGTCATCGTCTCGATATTGAGATAAAGAAGGAAACACATTTCATGGAGAAAAACCTAGAAGGCTTCATGCAAGAGAGAGAAAGAAGGAGAAGAATCCCTATGGGGATTATTGAGAGGCTCCCCTTTTTGGGGCTTCACTCACTAATTAAGCATAAAGACATGAAGACATAAGTGAAAAGAAAAAGGAAAAGAGAATTATGGAATTTCAACACTCAAAGACCATACCTATGCGAACGGATAAATTCACACATGTAATATATTGATAAATTTAGGATCAAAATAGCATAGAACCTAAAAACTAAATGTATGTAAGTTAACTTGATGTATAGAGATGTAGAACAACTCAATTGTAAGTCATAAGATAGAAGAAAGACACTCGTCATTTTTTGAGTGAGAAATTATGGTGAGAGTTCATTCATTCAAGAAGATCTTTCTATGGAAAATGAGCAAAATGAGGCCAAGACATTTTTCACACACCTTCTCTAATATTAAGCACATGTTTATGTAGAATGAATTAAGTAGATTATATTTGTCTGAAGAAATCAAAGTGATTTCATAGCACTTTGAATGATACTAAGGTGTGACGTGTTTTCTCATGCAGATCTCCGTGAACTTCTGAGAGTGAGATCTCAGAGAATAGAGTAAACTTTTTTATCAATGCTAGTTCTTTTTAAAGCTATCATCCTTAGCTACAATTGACCAAAAGATCTTTGCAAAAGAAAATGTGTGCTTAGAGAAATAAGCTTATAAATGGAAGCATATCAAATCGATGAAGGTAAATTTCAGATTTTGGACATAGTGTAATTCTTGAAGACATTTCAAGTATTTAAGAATCATTACTTGAAAGTATTAATCCCCAAGAGTTGAAGAAGGTCCAGATACAAGAGATCTTCGAAAGCTTTCACTAGGAAGTTGGAAGCTAAAGCTTTTAACAATAGAAGAAAACAAAAAAGTACCTTGAAATCCTCCTCAAGAGTAAATATCCAAAAAAGGTAATAATCTTTAAGCCTTAAACTCATAGTTTGTAGTAGAAGGAAGAAGATATGGTAGACCAAAGAAAGAAGAGCGAGAAGCTTTAAAGATATGGAAAAAGAAAGATGCAATTGCAAGAGCATATATATATATATATATATATATATATATATATATATATATATATATATATATATATATATATATATATATATATATATATATATATATATATATATATATATATATATATATATATATATATATATATATATCACAGATCATTTGTTACCACACATCAGAGGTTTGGAAATAGCAAAAGATATATGGAATCCATTGGCACTACTAAATCTAGGAAAGCTAGCTTGTGATAACACAAGACACAATGTACTTTCAATTGGAAAAGTGAAATGCAAGAGTGGAGGAGACTTGCTTGCCAATGTCTTGTATGTTCCCACAATACCTAAGAATTTGATTAGTGGGGGAAAAATCATTGAAAAAGGTTTTCAAGTCAGATTTACAAATGAAGGAGTATTTGTTGAAGATCTAGAGAATGACTATAACGAGACTGTTTATGGAAAGAAGGAAGGTAGAACTTTTACTCAAAAACTGCAAGGGAATATTGGTCAAGATTTGCTCACACATGGTGAGGAAGTGATTCTAGAACTAGATCTATGGCATAAGAGGCTAGGAGATTTCAATGAAAGAGGAATCAAGGCTATGGTGGCAAATCAATCTATGCTAGGAATACCAAATGTGGAGAACCAACACATTGTCTACAAATGTGAAGGATGCCAAATGGGAAAACACACAGATTACCATTTCAGAACAAATGATTGAAGCATGATGGATTACAGAAGCTCATCATACAGATGTATGGGGAGCAACAAAAGAAGGATCAATCAATGGCTCTAGATTTTATGTTGTTTTTATTGATGATTCAAGAAGATGGATAGCTCTTTATGTTCTAAATAAAAGGTCATAAATATTTGGAGCTTTCAAGCATTTTCATGCATATTTAGAAAGAGTAGCATGTTAAAAGCTCAAGAGAATGTCTCATGGAGAGGGAGAATACTTCACCCAAGAAGTCAATGATTATCTTTGGAATGCACGTATTAAGAGGGAAATAACTTTCACATACCTCAACAAAATAGGGTGGAAGAAAGAAGAAATAGAACTTTGGTTGAATTTTCTAGGACTATGTTAACAAAAAAAAATTGTCCAAATTATCTGTAGGCTAAGACTATGAATATAGATACATAGGTTGTGAGTAGGTCACCATGTAAACTCTTAATGAATAACCCCTCATGAAGATTGGTGGGGTAAGAAAACAACACTAGATCATTGTAGAGTTTTTGGATCAGTTGCCTATGCTTATGTACCATCACAACTAACGCATAAGCTTAAACCAAACAATGGAAAATATGTTTCATTGGGTATGATGAAGATCATATGCATTATAGGTTGTGGAATCCTCGAACCAAACAATTTCTTGTTTCTAGAGATGTGACATTTGCTTAATAGAAACGGTGGTATGCACAAGATTGAAGCATTTGAAGAAGAGGTAAGAAGAAGCAAGAGAGATAAAACAAATATGTAGATAAATGTAGACGAAGATTACATGCAAGAAAGCACATCAAGAGTTGGATCATAAAGAAGAAATGAAGATGATCCTAGATTTGATGAAGAAGTGTATTCAAATACACATGTAGAGAATCAACCACAAAGCTCAAGCAAATTAAGGAAACAACCAACAAGGTATTTCTATGATACTTCTTATATGACTCAGAAACGCTATGCTTAGATGGTCAAAGAAGATGAAGAGCCTCATAAATATGATGAAGAAAAAGGAAAGAAAGAGGGAAGAAGCCATGAGGGAAGAATTTAATGCATTTAAGGAGAACAAGACATGAGAACTTGTTCAAAAACCAACTGGTAAGAAAGTGATTGGAAATAAATGGGTTTATAAAGTGAAGAAGCTTGCGGATGGAAGAATAGCCACATATAAAGCTAGATTGGTGGTCAAAGGTTATGCCCAAACTCATGGCATAGATTATGATCAAAGATTGAATCCTATAGAAAAGTTTTCAATCATAAAGACAATTATTGCTATTACAACATCAAAAGGATGGACCTTAAGGGAATTGGATATATAGAATGCATTTTTGAATGGATACATATGTAATAAAGTATACATGGAGCAACCTCAACGGTTTTCAAATTACAAGTATGCAATTTATGTTTGCAGATTAAGAAGAGCACTCTATGTGTTGATGTTGGCATTGGCATCTTGAAAGAAGCAAGTACAAGCATACATGCAGATCTATCACTGAGGCAACCAATCAAATATTTTCAATCCTCAAATTAGTGTAAAAGTTATTCTCATCACTATAAACCATTGTGAATACCATTTTTTTAGTTTTTGTAGCTCCATTTTGTGCAAGCCAAGGAGTCCTTGAGGTTGAGGAGAATTATAAGTACTTATGTATGAATTTTCATATTTTTTTGACTCCATTTGAGCCCTCAAATAGGCCGTAGAACCTAATTCCTAACTAGGCAAGGCGTGATGGAGAGTGTTAATCTCCAAAAGAATAACCTACTCTTGTGATTAGAGCACCTCTATACCAAGAGTAAGTCAAAACCTTCACAACACAGAAAGTCTGCTGCACAATTTCTTCAAATTAATCTATCAAACGTGTAAAGTTTTTTTTTTTTAATGAAACTTTGTATGGAGTACCGTCTAGAAATTGCGCACCTTCTTCAAGTGTAATTATTCTAAAAGCTTTAGTATAACTTGAGAAATCAACTTCACAATTTACCTAAGACTGAAACTGTCATTCTGAACAGTCGACTTCACACCTGTAACTTCTAAGACTTGGTTCTCCTTGAATATAACCCGTTTAAGCAAATGCTTCTAGTTACGATTAGCTTATCTTCTAACTTAAAGATTAAGCCCTCACTCATGCAAAACTTTAAAGTATGCACTGAGAAATGATCAAAACATTGATCACTGGAAATGCGCCTGTTTCAGTAAACTTTGAACACTCAACACATATGAATGTTCCTACTGACAATTCTCGTTTTTTGTTTACAATTAAACTCTGAAACTTAAGCTTTAGATTGATTAACTATAGACTTAGATATCCTCAAAAGGATTTCACAAATCGTCTATCACAGATGAAGAACACACAGAAACTTCGGTGCAATATTTCTTCGATTACTCAGAAAGTTACAGTTGAGTGATGAGAGAAAAACTCAACTAACTTTTCATATGTCTCATGACATCTAACTTCTCATTCTTCTCATACTCTCACGTCTCTTCTCATTATCTCTCATAATCTCTCATTCTCTCATATATGCCTCTCATATCTGCCCCGACACTTTCTAAGGTATTTATAGATAAATTTGTACAACCTTACGACTGATCAACAGTCTAAGTGAACTATGACTATACTAATGTACATATGTGTACATCCTTTTCCTTCTATGAATGTGGTCTTCTTCCAAGCTCCAAAAATTGAACTTTTCTTCATTTTTTTATCTTCTAACTCTACATTAACAGAAACCTGTAAGATTGATCATTTCCGGTAACATTCCGGTGACTTTACGGTGACATTCCGGTGCTGTTCCGGTGACCTTCCGGTGGCCTTTCGGTGACTTTTTAAGGAAATTTTTGATGAAGTCTCTGCAGACTTAAAGACCTTCAATTGTTGATTGTCTTGCACCAACAGCTCCCCCTCAATCATCAATTGAGGTTTTCTCTGTCTTCTTTATTCCTGCCATATCTTTAAACCTTTGTAGCTTTGGTCCATCCAAACCTTTTGTAAGCATATCAGCTATCTGATCTTTTGTTGAAGTATGAATTAGTTCAATCTCTTTATCCATCACCTTCTCTCTTAGAAAGTGATACTGAATCTCAATATGTTTAGTCCTGGCATGAAAAACAAGATTAGCAGCTAAATATAATGAACTCATATTATCTCCAAACATAATTGGTGTCCTCTGTATATTGTCAAAATTCTTCATTAAGGTCTTTAGCCAAATCACTTCTTTTGCAGCTTCAACCATGCCTTTGTACTCAGCTTCAGTAGAAGACAAAGCAACTGTATGTTGCTTCTTGGAACACCATGAGATTAACTTATCTCCCACATAACACATGTATCCATAAGTTGACCTTCTGTCATCTGGATTACCTGCCCAATCTGCATCACTGTATATTTTGATATTTGTATCTGATGTAAAACCATAATACAAACCTTCTTTGAGTGTACCCTTGATGTACCTCAACACCCTTTGTCCTGCAATCCAATGTTCTTTCCTTGGACAGTGCATGAACTAAGACAAGACTCCTACTGCATATGATAAATCAGGTCTGGTTAAAGTAGCATAGATAAGACTACCAACCAAACTCTGATATTGTCTCACATCCTTGAAATCTTCTCCTCCAAACTTACTCAATTTATGATTCACCTCCATTGGAGTAGGTGCTATCCGACAATCATTCATTTTAAACTTGATTAACAAGTTCTTCAAATATCTTTCTTGGGTCACGAATACTCCATGCTGAGTATATGTGATCTCCATACCCAAGAAGTAAGACAAGTCTCCTAAGTCACTGATTTTAAACTCTTTCTCCATTTGCTTCTTTAATCTTTGTATACCTGACTCATCTGTACCTGTAAGAATTATATCATCAACATATATACACATATATATGAATCCATCATCACTTGCCTTTATAAGCAGACTACTATCTGCTTCAGATACCTGAAAACCAAGTTCTTTCAAGAACTTTACAAGTCTATAATTCCATGCTCTTGGGGCCTACTTCAAGCCATACAAAGCTCTCTTGAGCTTACACACATGATCTGGATACTTTTTATCTCTGAACCCTTGAGGTTGCTCCATGAACACATCATCTGAAATATAACCATTCAGAAAAGCATTTTTCACATCTAACTGACATAACTTCCAACCTTTACTCACAGCGACAGCTATGAGTGTTCTGATGGTTGTCATCTTTGCCACTGGACTATAAGTCTCATCATAATCAACGCCATATGTTTGAGCAAACCCTTTGACAACAAGTCTAGCTTTGTATCTAGACACACTTCCATCTGCAAATCTCTTGGTCTTGTAGACCCACTTGCATCCAATAATCTTCTGGCTATTTGGTTTAGGAACTAAATCCCATGTTTGATTTTCCACCAATGTATCATGTTCTTCTTGCATAGCTTTCTCCCATTTTTCCTTACATTTTGCCTCTTCATATGTAGAAGGGTCTTCATCTGCTTTCATTTTGTAAGCATAATCTTTCGTAGCCAAAAATGAAGTATCATAACTGTACCTTGTAGGTTGCCATCTATTTCTTGATGACCTTCTGAGTTCTCCACTCCTTGAGGTTTCTGGTTCTTCACACTCAGGATCAAATCTTGACCTTTCTTCAACTTCTTCCTGCACTTCATAATTTTCTTCTTCATCAATTATTTGAACCTTTGATTTACCTTTCTTCTGACTCACTTCTTCTTCATCACCTGTATTGATATTAACTGTTCCTGCATACCAAGAACTTTGCTCATCAAATGTAACATCTTTCGAAACCAGAAAATGTTTTGTGGATGGATTCCACAACCTGTATCCCATCTGTTTGTCATCATAACCAATGAAAACATATTTTTTAGCTTTAGGTTCCAATTTGTGTCTTAATTGTGATGGCACATATGCGTATGCCACACACCCAAAAACTCTGCAATGATCCAAGGTAGGTCTCTTACCCCACCAAGCCTCATATGGTGTCATACCCTGCAAGGCTTTACATGGTAACCTATTGACCAAATAAGTAGCTGTATTTACAGCTTCAGCCCACAAATAATTAGGACAATTTTTCTCATTCATCATGGACCTTGCAAACTCAAGAAGAGTTCTGTTTCTCCTTTCTGCTACACCATTTTGTTGTGGAGAGTACCTGCAAGTAACTTCCCTTTTTATACCTGCATTCCATAAGTAGTCACTGAATTCGTTGGAGAAATACTCTCCCCCTCCATCTGATCTTAGTCTCTTCAACTTATGACCTATAGTTCTTTCTGCATATGCATGATAATGTTTGAATGTATTGAATACTTCTGACTTATCTTTGATCACATAGATAGTGATCCATCTAGTAGCATCATCAACATAAATCACATAATATCTTGACCCATTTATACTGAAATCTTTTGAGGGTCCCCACACATCTGTGTGTACCAATTCAAGTTTCTCTGAATACATAAAACCATGCTTCGAATAGGAATGCTTATGAGCCTTACCTAATTGACATGCCTCACATCTGTATGTCATATGTTGACCTGCAACATTAGGCAATCCAAGCACTGAACCATTGTTAATCATATCTTTAATACCTCTTTCATTGAAATGTCCTAGCCTCTTGTGCCAAAGATCTAACTCAGAAATCTTATGTCCTGCATATGTAAACATGGCCTGACCAATGTTGCCTTGAATCTTTAGTGTAAACAGTCTTCCTTCTTTCTTTCCTGAAATAATCTGTTTATACCCTTGACTAGGGTCTTCCACGTATACTCCTTCATTAGTGAACCTTACTTCATATCCCTTTTCAACAATTTGTCCTACACTTATCAAATTCTTAGGAATTGTAGGAACATACAGAACCTTACCCAATAAGGTACTACCGTCTTTAGCTTTCACTGACCCAATCGACTTCACTTTATGCTTTGTGTTGTCACCTGTTTGAACAACATGATTAGAAACTTTATTCTCCAAATCAGTCATCAATGATATGTTACCACTCAGGTGATTGCTACACCCTGAGTCAATGTAGAAGACTCTTTGATCTTCACTCTGCCTTTCACAAGTTGCATTCAATATCAATGTTGAATCCTCCTTTTGTTCTGAAGCATAATTGTAGTAGGTATTGTTATATTGTTGACTTTGGAATCCTCTACCTGCATTTCTTCCAAAGTAGCCCCTGTTACCTCTACCTCTGAAATTTCCTCTTTGATTTCTGCCACCTCTTCCTCTTGCATTGTAACTTTGACTATATCCATTATTACTTTGAGTATTGTGCCAACAATCATTAGCTAAATGATTTGTCTTACCACAAATCCAGCAAGCTTTGCCTCCATCTTTGTTAATCCTGCCTCTTCCTCTACCTTTGCCACCTCCTCTTCCTCTTAGGAAGTTGGCTTGGCTAGTTGTTCCTTCATCTTCATTTGCTTGTTGCTTTCCTTTGCTATTCTTCTTTTTGTCTTTTGAATACATTGCATGACCTGCACTCTTGTCACCATCTCCTTTAACATCCTGCTCAAACGTTAGCATATGACCTAACAACTGATTTAAATCTGGAGTGAAATGATCAAGTGATAACTCTGTAGACAAAATGAACGGCTTCCATTTGTCATCACCTCTTAAGCCTGTAAGAATTTGCCTTACCAATTTATCCTCTTCAATGTCTTCATCAACAGCTCCTAAAGCATCTGCAATATCTTTCATTCTTGTCACATAGTCTGAAATGGACTGAGAAGCCTTCTTCTTAAAGGTGGTAAACTCTGCCCATAAGGATGCCTTCCTTGACTTAGTAGTATTCTGGAAATGCTCCTCCAACGCATTCCAAATATCAGTTGCACTTTCAAGACCTCGAATATGAGGTAACAAGTAATCATTGACTGCCATATAGATAATGCTCCTAGCTTGAGCATCTTTCTTCATCCAATTTTTCAAATCTGCTAACTCCTCCCTAGTCGGAACACTAGGATCTCTGAACTGTGGCTTCTCTTCTTCTCCTGTGATATACGCTATCAAATCTTTGCTCATAAGATGAGCTTCCATCCTCATTGACCACGCAGGATAGTTTTCCCTATCCAGTTTCTCTATCTGTAGAGAATCTCCCATCTTGTGTCCACCTGTGTATTTGAAATCTTCAACCTTTATGAATGATATATGTACCTTTGCTTCGAATTAGACTCCGTTTGTCTTTCTTGATGTAGTATGATCTTCTTCTCAGGTTTTGCCTTCAAGCTTTCACCTTTTAGTTCTTCAGTTGTTGAATTCTTTGTAATCGCAGCAGTCGGGATCCTCCTTTCTTTGATTTTGATGTCTCCTGCTCTGATACCACTGATGGAGAGTGTTAATCTCCAAAAGAATAACCTACTCTTGTGATTAGAGCACCTCTATACCAAGAGTAAGTCAAAACCTTCACAACACAGAAAGTTTGCTGCACAATTTCTTCAAATTAATCTATCAAACGTGTAAAGTTTTTTTTTTTATGAAACTTTGTATGGAGTACCGTCTAGAAATTGCGCACCTTCTTCAAGTGTAATTATTCTAAAAGCTTTAGTATAACTTGAGAAATCAACTTCACAATTTACCTAAGACTGAAACTGTCATTCTGAACAGTCGACTTCGCACCTGTAACTTCTAAGACTTGGTTCTCCTTGAATATAACCCGTTTAAGCAAATGCTTCTAGTTACGAGTAGCTTATCTTCTAACTTAAAGATTAAGCCCTCACTCATGCAAAACTTTAAAGTATGCACTGAGAAATGATCAAAACATTGATCACTGGAAATGCGCCTGTTTCAGTAAACTTTGAACACTCAACACATATGAATGTTCCTACTGACAATTCTCGTTTTCTGTTTACAATTAAACTCTGAAACTTAAGCTATAGATTGATTAACTATAGACTTAGATATCCTCAAAAGGATTTCACAAATCGTCTATCACAGATGAAGAACACACAGAAACTTCGGTGCAATATTTCTTCGATTACTCAGAAAGTTACAGTTGAGTGATGAGAGAAAAACTCAACTAACTTTTCATATGTCTCATGACATCTAACTTCTCATTCTTCTCATACTCTCACGTCTCTTCTCATTATCTCTCATAATCTCTCATTCTCTCATATATGCCTCTCATATCTGCCCCGACACTTTCTAAGGTATTTATAGATAAATTTGTACAACCTTACGACTGATCAACAGTCTAAGTGAACTATGACTATACTAATGTACATATGTGTACATCCTTTTCCTTCTATGAATGTGGTCTTCTTCCAAGCTCCAAAAATTGAACTTTTCTTCATTCTTTTATCTTCTAACTCTGCATTAACAGAAACCTGTAAGATTGATCATTTCCGGTAACATTCCGGTGACTTTACGGTGACATTCCGGTACTGTTCCGGTGACCTTCCGGTGGCCTTCCGGTGACTTTTTAAGGAAATTTTTGATGAAGTCTCTGCAGACTTAAAGACCTTCAATTGTTGATTGTCCTGCACCAACAAGGCGCTAGGTCCAAACAGGGCCAAACCTAGTCAGAAACTATAAAAAGAGCTAAAGCGCTCATTTTGGGGGTTTGCTTGATGTAGATTTGAACTTGTATGAGAACTCTTTTGGAATAGAAGTGATTCCATTATCTCTCGTCTTTGTTCTTGCCTTGTGTCCACCTTTGTGTGTATGTGTGTGCATTTTTGTGTGATTCTCACTCACACACTTGTGCCATCACTTGTTCGAGGTCTTCATACCATCCTCATGTCTTACCGGATTGACATTAAAGGAGGTGCTACTAAGTACTGATCTATAGTTGAAGCAAGATCGAACAGCTTGGAATTATAGGCTTGTAATGTATCTCAATGATCATGGATATGAAAGTTCAAAGGCAAATGCAAGTCTACTTATCGAATAGATTTGTATTTATGTCGATGGCATTATAATCACAAGTACTTCAAATGAGGTAATCAAGGACATAAAGATATCACTTGAAAAGGAATTCAAAATAAGTGATCTAAGGAAGTTATCATACTTTCTTGGAATGGATTTCACTTATGAAAATCATGGTATATATGTATCACAAGAAAGGTATCTTTTGTACCTATTTAAGAAGTTCAACATGGAGAATAAAAGAGTAGCTTCAACATCACATCACAAGTGTTAAGCTTTGGAACAGCTAAAAAGCTAATAAGGTTTGGAACAAATGATTTGGATTGTCGAAAAACCTCTAAAAACAAGAGACATGCCATTGGATTAGATTTGAAGACATTGACTCAACTATGAGAGTAGACTATGGAATTGTGAAAGTAGGCTTGAAAAAATTCTGAGATTCTTGAAGAATGTGGACCTTCATGTTACACTAAATAGCAGATGTGATTTGTATTCATCTAATTTTAGATGGGATCTTAAGTTCCAATCCCTTTGGCATCCCCTAATCGAGGTTAAGTAAACAGTTCTTATGTGGATAATCCTCCACTAGGGAATTTGGACCAATGTAAAAGTTGACAAAATTTGCAATGCCCTTCCTTGTCCTAAATGATGCCTTCATGGCGGTGAGGACTTGGGACACCTCTTTCTTTCATGCCCCAAGTCAATGTCAGTCTAGCATGCTTTTGGAAAATCATATCATTGTACAAACAAATCGACTAGAAGCAAGTGCTTTTGGGTGAAATGATCGGTTGTTCTTTAGCACTATGGAATGTGGTAAGAGGAGAGACCCTTTGGAAGGTCTAGAAAAAGAGGTGTGCAACCAAGCTTTCTAGCCCTCCTAAAGAATGGTCGGTGGAAAAATCTCTATTCCTTTTAAGCAAAAGAATTTGCAACTCTAAGAAGCCTCCGCCTTTTAAACATCACATATTGTTTTCCCTCAAGAACAAAAAAATTTGAAAGCAAGTAGGCTTCCCATGAGGGATTGAAAGGGTTATCAACCTTCCTCTTAATGTCTTCTAGCAAACTCTAACAACCCTTGCTTTGTTAACTTTGGGGTGTCTCATAAATGCTAGTCTTGTTCACTTGTACAATAGTTCACTTGTACGATAGTCTTGTTCACTTGTACAATAGTTCTCTCTATTAATTAAAGTTTGAGAGATAGTCATTTCCTAACTTCTTTTTTTTCTTAATTAAAAAAACATCTGAACCTGAACTTTCTTTCTACAAAAGAAACATATACAGTATCACTGGACCAAGTTCTCGGCGGTACATGCTGCAGTGGACCAAGTGCCTTTGATTGGTTGTGCATATTTATCCACAAACACGCACGAGCTGTTCTTCGTGAAGAGCTACTCTTGCTAGATCATTTCAGAATTAATATTGTCATTTCACTGCGAGCATTTCGGTGGAAGCTCATTTATGAAAATCGGCTGATCTTGTACTTCCTGTTTACTTTGACTTTGTTTTTCTTCCTTCTTTAGACAAAAATATATTGTCATTCCAGAAAGAACATCATAGTGGGAGCTTATTTATGAAAATCGAAAAACCTTGTACTTGTTCATTTTGACTTTTTTTTCTCACCTTGTTTTTCTTCTTTAGAGCATAATATTGGAATATATATCTTTCCATCTTTCTCTCACTATGACTAGTGACGTAGGTTTTCAGAATCCATGGCTATTGGCTACAAAAACATTTCATGGATTAACTACCTAATTCCAAAGATGGAAATCACATAGAAGTCCCCTCCAAGAGAAAGATGCATGTATTCAATATATTTATGGGACCAAGGATATAACACCTCATAAATCCAAGAGTAATAATCACCCTCAGGTAACCTACTTTGTAATGTATGTCATATATCCACCTCATCATAGCTATGAACAAGGTCACACCATCATAGCAATATCCTTTGATCCATTTCTACACTTATGCAACAACTAGAATAGAATAAATTGTAGTTTCGAATGCATATATCTATGTGGCCCAAGGCATCTATCTAGTAGGAAGCTCATGGATTACTATAGAAAATATATCACATGCTTCTCCGGAAAAAAACATTGAAGAACTCCTATGTTCACCACATCAAGACTAGAACCATGTTTTCTATTTGGATGTTCACGAATAGAATGAAGGTGTCAATAGCCAAACATAGTCTTTGATAGCCATGCCATAAACATGATTCACCCTAATAAGCATGTATCATTGCCTAAATAACCAAGTGATCTCATAGCACTAGTTTGATCCTATTGGACCTAAATCCCTTGGGATGTCCTATCAAGAACATATAACACATGTTTTTTGTCTCATATGACTTTTTTGAGCACACCTACTAGTGGTTGTGCACTAATTCCTCTAATAGAGGTATCGAGATCGTGCCAAAAAAAGGCCAAAGCATGGTCTCATAAGTGAAAAGAATGCACAAGCGAAATGAAATAAAATTCATGATTTTGTGCCAATTAAAATAAAGATAATGTGCAAATGATGTAGTGAATCCAATCATGTGAGGTGGATGCATCTCCATCTAGCAACCTGTGGAGGAAAATATATTGAAGAGATAATGTCGTCAACCTCATGAAAAGTACCATGAGATGAATCCTCCTCAACATTAGATAAATATCATGAGTGGCTTAGTGATAGGAATAAGTCCTCAATCACATGCTAGGTCCCATGGTTGGTTAAGGAAATCTTTGTTGGTGATCCAAAGGGCCCCCAATATTCTCTCGTTGTGTCAAGCACTCTCCAACGCTAACCATGGAGTTTATAAAATAGAAACATGTGTATAGGTCAAATTCCAAGTGCTATCACAAAATAAAAGAAGCCGTATGAACCACACTATGGAATTCTTCTTAGAACATAGTGCTCATGGATAGAAAGTTTGCTAATCATGTGACCGCACTAATCATCCACCAGTCCCTCCTTGATCGGATACAATGAACTATGAGAGAGAAACTAGATCTACCACAAAATTATTTCAAAATTTTACATATTTGAAAGGACCCACACTCTTGCCCCGCTATTGGGTCTCATCCACATGCGACCATATAGGTAAATTGTAGGTCTATCCACCTTTCTTGGACCATGAAAGATACTCAAAGAATAAACATCTTTTCCAATAGTTACAAATCACTCATGTGACTCCTATGGTCATACCTTGTGGAATGAGGTAGATGATTGTTTCCCTTTGTGTCACAGTTAGCCTATCATCATGGAACTGGATGGAATATATCCCTAGTGGCACCAAGGTGACTTTTGTTTCACTATTAAATGACTATGTATCAAGTGGATATGCCTTCGAAGAAGGCTCAAGACCTTAGTAGACATGACCCTTGCCATATGTCTCCTTAAATATCTAACTATAGTCTGAACTTGGTAGGAAAAATACTCCCCAAGGATTTTCTTTAATTTCCATATTCGTGTCAGTGATTATTTTCTTTCATATGGAAAACCACATCTAGTGGGCTTGGAGAGCACCTCCAAGAGGTACCCCCTCTGAGATCGTCACTCCATTTGACCAGCTATAATGAGGATTTTCTTTCATGTGGACAATCACACCTAGTGGGTTTGGAGAGCACCTCCAAGAGGTACCCCCTCTGAGATCGTCACTCCATTTGACCACCTATAGTATCCAGTAGATTCATGACGATTTGGGTCAATGTTGAAGATCCTTAAGATCCCATCAAGAATGGATTCCGGAGCTTCGAGAATGATCACAAGGCATTGAGAGGACAAGGAAGGTGGAAAATAAATATAGGATGAAGTTCCATGGATTATATATATATATATATATATATATATATATATATATATATATATATATATATATATATATATATATATATATATATAAAGAGAGAGAGAGAGATAGAGAGAGAGAGAGATTGTATTACCTCTGTTACACAACTTCAACGTAGATTTTTCATTTGCTCTGCTTTTGGATTCTCATGGATTCTCTAGTTGCTAATGGAATAGAACTCTCGATTTTTGATCGATTGAACATGTTTATAGACAATATTTTTTGATCGATGTTGAAAGAATGTTTGCCCTCTACCATTGTACTGTCTCTCAATGAACTCGTTGCAAAGTGCAACACACTGTATATAAAACTTTTGAGAGGGCGTTAGAAAGCTATGTAATGCCTTTGGGCTCCACTGTATACTCTGATCACTGTTCATATAATTTGTGTTTCAAAGTATGTACACACAAACAGACACACACACACACACACACACACATATATATATATATATATATATATATATATATATATATATATATATATATATATATATATATATATATATATATATATATGTGTGTGTGTGTGTGTGTGTGTGTGTGTGTGTGCGTGCGTGCGTGTGTTACATATAGACAGAAACATCTATGCGCCAAGATTCCTCATAAAACAATCTCAAATATTAGTAATGGAATGTAGTTAATCATTATTTTGGGGAGCTAGAGAGAGAGAGAGAGAGAGAGAGAGAGAGAGAGAGAGAGAGAATGTGGCAATATAATGTACCAGCTTTAAAAGCCTTCCAGCTTTATTTTGCATTGCTGTGATTATCTCCAGGCACACCACTCCAAAGCTGAAAACATCAACTTTGTCACTCAGCTCACCATAAGTAGCATACTCAGGCGCGAGGTACCCTCTTCATCGAAAACAAGGAGAATAAAAGTAAGACAGTCTCATAGTATTAGGAATTTTAGTTTTATTATATGTGTAACATATTCACCTCGTGCCTACTACTCGGGTTATTAGGTGTGTTGCATCAGCTCCCGCAAGCCTTGCAATGCCAAAGTCCGCAATTACAGGTCTCAAGTGATTGTCTAGCAGAATATTGCTTGCCTTTATATCCCTATGGATGATCCGAAAGTGTGACTCTTCATGTAGATATGCGACTCCCTTAGCCATGCCCAGAATGATCTCACAGCGTGTTCGCCAACTCAACAAAGTCTTCTTCTGTGCTTCTCCTACGCAAGAATACACCAGATCAAAACTCACACCTTTCTGCATATCAGATGGCCAGACTTAGGACTTTTAAAAGAGAACAAAATGAAAAGAAAAAGTATTTTTGTTTGGCTCTGAGACAAGATATCTAGATATTACCAAATAAAAATCCATCTAAACTCTGATTTGGTAGATACTCGTACACCAAAATTTTCTGAGAATCCTCTACACAACATCCCAGTAACTTTATGAGGTTTCTGTGCTGCACGCTTCTAATAAGATTTACTTCATTCAGGAACTCCTTTGTTTGCGCTTCGTTTCCTGTCTTTAACCTTTTTATTGCAAGCTCTTGACCATCTAGCAGGATTCCCTACATACACAAAAAATATTGACAAAAGTAATCAATTTCGGTAGAGCGCGGTATAATTCATTCGATTAGTTCTCTAGTTAACATGAATTCACTGCTGAACATTTGATACCGCTGAACACCAGTCAACATTTGAGGTTACGAATATATGTTCAATGCAATATACGAGCTAAAAGAATATTTGAAAATGAAGAGAGACGCATTTTACATTCACTTGAGTACGGTTATCTTGAGCATTTTGTTCTGTCTCACTAGTCACGCTTATTTTATTCCTTTTGACAGTGAACAAGCTCTTCCAATCCATTTTCAAACTACAGCTAATGTTATATCTTGATGAGATACAGGTGGCAACAACTTCATCCCCTTTTTTTATGAGCATGAACACCCTAAAGTCGGAATCAGACGATTGGAAAGGCATATGCTGGAGACTGCACTAAATATTTCTTGGTAGTAAGTATAGTTCTACATGGAATCTTCATCATTCGAGGACTACATGTAAAAAGCAATTTTATTTTCTTTATATAAAGACTGCCCTGGAGTATGTTGCTTTTTGCTGCAATCTGTCCGTGCATGCTCGGCCTCATAAGATACACTAAATAATCAAATGCAGAAAGCGGCAAATGAAGACAAAGGCACCTAGAGGAGCAATGCATGAGAAATGGGATGGGAAGAAGATTGTGTAAAAAGAAAAGCAAGAAACGATTCGGGTCAAGCGAAAGGCCAGTTTTAGATAAGGAATTAAGGATCGGCAAGATGATGTAAAACTAAAGAAAAGGGAAAAGAATGGAGTTAGGATTAATAAACCATATACAATTAAAGCTACATTACATTTATCTTTTTCACTGTGGTTAAGACCACACAATGAGAGAGAGAGAGAGAGATACATAGATAGATAGATAGATAGAGAGAGAGAGAGAGAGAGAGAGAGAGAGAGAGAGAGAGAGAGATGAGCAAACAGTAATGACGAAGAAACAATTCCAAAAAGATGCGATATTATCATATGCAAGGGGCCAAATTAGCCCATGAGATACAGGATACAGTAATGAGTGTGTAATCATCATAGCAAGGAAAGAAGGATGCAATGTGTTATGTATCATATCCATCGTAGAACTGATACGTAAGTGAATCCATTGGGTTCATCTTCATAGTTTGGAAGTGTGAAAGTACATGCTATGGAAGCCCGATGATGATATGCAAAGCAAAGTCTATCTCCGTCTTGGATATTCTCATGTATGGGGTACAAAGCACGGCTCCGATTAATACTTGCATAGTCATTTCTCAAGGTTGGAACGCACCATTTTAGTATAATCCTTTGGATATCTCACCCATGGACCTCAACGTAAGGACTCAAGGTTTTCGCATGTTATATAGTTTTAAATCTCCTCATGCATCTACAAACTCGCTTAGATGGACATACATTAATTGATTCCCTTCCCATTGGAAAGAGCCCAGGGTTGGATGGCCTTACCAATGAATTTTGCAAGACCTTCAAGCATGTGGTGGCCACTCCTTTACATTTGGTGTGGCAAGAGGCCATTTCTTTTGGCACACTTCCCAATTGTCTCAATGAGGGCATCATCAAGATCATTCATAAAAAAGGAGGCAGAAATAGAATTGAAAGTTGGCAGCCAATTATGATGCTACAAACAAGTTACAAGATCGTGGCAGAAGCGATTGCAAATCCTAATGCATCTCACCTTCATGACAAAACTATTGAGGATAAAAAAGGGTTCATTATGGAGAGGTCCATCCTCAAGGCTATAACTGATGTTTGGGAAGGCTAGTTTCTATTGAGGAATCAGTGCAAGATGTCCTCTTCCTTAAGATTTACTTTGACAAAGCTTATGATAGGTTCGAGTAGAACTTCATTTTCCAATCGCTGAAAGAGTTGAACTATGGCCAAGAATTCATTGAGATCCTCTCCACTCTCCTAGGAAATGCAACTAATCAAATAAACATTAATGCTCAACTGTCTAAAGCAAATAGATTAAAAAATATCTTTCAGACAAGGGTTCTTGTTAGTCCCTCTTCTCTTTGCTATCATGACCGATGGTCTACATTTCCTTGTTAACCATCAGACTCACTTAGGTCATATTCAAGGTCTCAATCTACCTCTCAATGAACAACAAATGATCATGAGACTTTTTGCGGATGATACTAATGTCTCTGGGCATAATGACACATTAAGCATTGAGGTTTTATGGAGTTGTTTGAATACCTTTTTCGAGGCTTTAGGATCCAACGCAAATTTTTTAAAACAACTTTCAAGGTGGTTATTGGACAACTCCTTCAATTGCTTATTGACCATGGTCCTTGGTTGATCCCTAGAGCTCAAATCTTTTTTCTCTTAGGTATTCTAAAGGAATTTGATGTTTTGATGGGGTAGTGATGGAATTGGTCTCTCTCTAAGCTTGAGAGTAAGCTGATGTGCTAGAAAGGTATGCAAATTAATTTGGCTGGACGAGCTATGGTGATTAATACATTCCATCTCTCTTCGATGTTTTTGTTTTTCTCTTCTTGGAGAAGAAAAGACCAAGAGATCTTCAAACTGGAAAGAATTTGTAGGAACTACTCTAGATGGATGACCCTAACAAGAGGGGTATCTCCAAAATTGAATGGACTACTTGCATTAGCCAAAAGTATCACATTCTAGACATGGAAGGAATCGCCAAAAAGTTAGGAGCATATTGGCTAATTAAATCATGGAGCAATAATGATGCCTCTTGGGCCAAACTCATCTTTAGAAAGAAGAATACTCTTAAACTTGTGGGCCACTAGGGGTGGAAGGATCTTGACCTTCTCATCATTGTTCTCCGTATTTTGGATGACACCCAAAGGCTCAAGCTTGGTCTCTTCTATATGGAAGACTTGGAAGAAGGTCCAATAGTTTATAAGAATCAATGAAGATTGGAAACAAGTGGCTGATATTAGACTAAAGGATTTGATATGGTTCCCTATCAAGGGCATCAGAGGTGTGGAGTCTTGGAATCCCTCAAAAGATAGGAAGCTTTGGAGAAAATTCTTTTGCTTGTGAAAACACCTGTAGAACCAAGAAAATTATCAGTGGATTAGATTTAAGGACATGAATTCGATCAAAAGAGTGGACTATGAATAATGGCTCTATTGCATAGAAGATTCAATGCTTGGGAGCACTAGAGGACTTAGCTCATCATTGGTCAGGACTCTGTTCACCTTGAGGGTGTGAGATGGTGCAATGGTAATAGCCTTGAGAAAAATTCAAGATTGAAGAAGGATGTGAAGGTTCATGTCATCCTCAATAGGAAGTGGTGTCTGGATTGGTTTTTCTGGAGGTGAGACTTTATGTTCCAATCCCTTTGGTACCCCTTGAGATAAAAAAGTCTATGCTTATGTAGAAAATCCTAAAACATGGAATCTGGACCAATGTAGGAGCTAAGAAAATTTGCGAGTCCCCTTGAGGTGTAAACGATGCCTTAAGGGCAAGGAAGAATTGGGAAACCTCTTTTAAAATGTCCGAAATCAATTTTGGTGTGGGAGGCCCTTGAGAGAAGCATGTTGTTGCAAGGACATATCAACTTGAAGCAAGCTTTGTTGGAAGAACTGATCAAATGTTCCTCCGCATTGTGGAATGCTATAAAAGGGCGAACTCTATGGAAAATATGAAACGAAAGGTGTGCAACCAACTTTGGAAGCACTCCTAAAGAATGATTGATCAAAAAATCTCTTTTCCTTTTCGGCAAAAGAATCTCCCATTGTAAGAAGCCTGCACCCTTTAGGCATCATAGAGTGTACTTCCTAGAGGGCAACAAGATCAAAACCAAGTGGGCCCCACTTGAGGGGGACAAGAGGGTTATAAATCTTCTTTGTATAATTCTTTAGTAATCTAGAAGAAGCCCCTACTTTGTAGGATATGGGGGGTCCCATGGGTTCTAGGACCCTTCACTTGTACAATTGTAATTTCTATTCATTAAAGTTTGGAAGAGTAGGCATAGTCAAAGTTCCTTAAAGAAAGAGCAAAATCATCATATGGTATTAGATAGGTAGGACTACATTCTATGCTCTCTCTCTAGGTTCTTTGAAGCTCAATAACATGTCTTCTAATTTTTACAAATCGGAAATTCTCAAGATTGTGACGAGGGGTATGTAGTAAACAAATCTTTGTATCTCTCTTTGATCTCTTGGTAGACTAGAGCATGTATCTTAAGTACTTATAGCATTCCAAACATCCAATATGGAGCATCTAATTCAAAACATCAAGTTACGTTGGCGCCCATTTCTTTCTATTATATGTAGGGCGAGATAAGTCATCAAAGATGAAATGTTTTCTAGGTCTATGAATTACTTAAAACCAAACTTCTAGAGGCGAAGCATCAACCCTCATATTCTTCCACCTATTTTGCGTTTTGTCTTGCTTAAGCGAAGACCATTATGGGGAGGGAAGAATGTATTTTAAGGTTTGATGGTGAGAGATCGTTAAAAACGTTTCCTTAGTACAAAGTGAAAAATTTTGTGAATGGAAAGAACATTTTTCCAATTCTTACCTTCAACTTGTATTGTAGTTCCTCCCCGCATTGGTAATACGGCTATTGGCATTTTGAAAGGGTTTGTCCAAATTTTTCTCTTCACGGATTTCAGTTAGAATCGCTGGTACCACTAGAGAACTTGCATTATGAACTCATGCTTGAGCCTCTCAAAAATCTTTTTCTCATGCTTGAACTAAGGATAGGTGCATTTATGAACTCATGCTTGAGCCTCTCAAAAATCTTTTTCTCTCCCGCTCGGCGATTCCCCCAGGGAGTGGTCGATCGAGAAATCACTATTCCTCCTTGGCAAAAGGATTGTTAACAGTAAGAAATCCCCCCCCTTCAGGCACCATCAAGTCCTCCTTTTGATCAACAACAAGCTCAAACCCAAGTGGGCCCCGCATGAGGGCGATGAGAGGGTGATTAACCTTCTCTATAATGCAACCTAGGATTCATTCAAGCTTCCCCTGCTTTGTGGGATTTGGGGGGTCCCGTGGGCACTAGTCCCCTTCTATTGTACCTTTGTTTCTTAATTTAATTCAAGTCCGGGAGAGTAGGCTATTGCCGAACTTCCTTTATATTAAAAAAAAAAAAAATCTTTTTCTACTTCATCGCTTGAGTGAAAGGAAAATTTCTTGATAATGTGTTCAGACAAAGGCCTAGCTATGTTTAGATACATTTTAATAAACTTTCTATGATAGCATGGGTTTCCCAAGAACCCCTTCACCTCCTTGGGTGTCACATATGGTCTCTTAAGAATTCTGGCCTCTTTAGAACGGCAATGCCTTTCTAACAATTTGGGGCCATTCCTTTAGCAAAAACAACATGTCTCAACAAGATGCTCTATGTAACCAAGAAGTGGCACATGTTAGGTTTTAAATTTAAGCCTACAAAGACCTTTTATAATTGTCGTATGCACTGTTCAAAGAATTATATTAGTGCTCCTCTAAACGAAGACAAATAATCCATAAAAATTCTCAACAATTGCTCTAGAAAGCGTCCTAATATTGAATATACTTTTTTGTTGAAGGTCTCTCAAATTGTTTAGCCAAAATGTCACCAGCATAAAAATGTACGTTGCACAAAGGGATGATGAAGCTATTTTGAAAGGATCTACATAAAGTTATAAAGTGACCTAGAACATCCACAAAGCTATAGAGTGACCTAGAACATCTTCAATCACATGTTTTGAAAATAGAGTGGGGACCCCGTCTAGTATCATGACTTGCATCCCCATCACTTGCATACTTGTTAGGCAACCCGTCTAGATTTGTAGTTCCCTGCAAGATTATTCTCTATTCGATAGGAGGGTCTTCTTTCAAATTCAAGGAGCTAATAATTATTGTTTGGGAGGTTCTTTCACTCGATCAGAATACACCAAGAGAATTCCCATGGGTTATTCTCTCCTTGCGATTCTAGGCCTCATAGAAAGAGAGAAACAAGAGAGATAGAGGGAGACATAGAGAGAGACAGAGAGAGAGAGAAAGAGATGTTGACACTTGATAACAGAGGAAGAGAATCGAGAGAGAGAGAGAAAGAGAGAAAAGGGGGGAGAGAAAGGGGGGAGAGAAAAGGTGACG
The DNA here is from genome assembly GCA_020310875.1 of Ceratopteris richardii. Classification (NCBI taxonomy): domain Eukaryota; kingdom Viridiplantae; phylum Streptophyta; class Polypodiopsida; order Polypodiales; family Pteridaceae; genus Ceratopteris; species Ceratopteris richardii. The sequence goes on along the minus strand of CM035422.1, from coordinate 123,652,749 downwards.
TTCTTGCTGCCAAAGGATGAGTACATACGAGAATATGAAGGGTTCCTACTTCCTACTTCTTTCGGTTCTTCAAAGCATCTCCACACAATTATTGACTCGATAGGTTGCAGCGTGATAATCTTATTGGTGGTTAAAAGTCTTTCTCCATCCTTATTGTAGATTTCGTATTATTAGGCTTCGTTGTAATTTCCCATTTCTTCCCTCTTCTATCCTTTGAGAGTATCATTGTATCCCAAGGAATGGTTAAGCTCTCTGCTTTTGTACTTTTGTGTGCAATGTCAAGGTTGGAATCTATTGTACTTTGTGTCTGCATTGTAAATCTTGATACCGTTTTTTTCCTACATTTTCAACTTCTCACTCACACGGTAGCTTCTCAATCCTTCAAGAGAACCCCACAATAGTTGCACTCCCTCAACCTATTCCTATTTGAGGTTGTACTTGCCTTTGGATATAAGATGCTTGAATCATAGTAGACGGAAATTGGGATGTCATTTTATGTGTCATGTACCAAACCCCAACGAACCTCATGATTAGAAAGTCCTCTTCTTTTCCTTTTCAGTATAAAAATATCTTATTTTCTTCTTTCTTATCTATGTCTGTAGCAGAACCCTTATCCATTTTTATGAGTATTGGTGACTTCTTTCCATGTCTGAGAGTTTCCAATATTCTTCGTCTTTTCCTACTTTTTCTTCATTGATTTCAATTCCAGAGCATCAAAAGGATTCTCTTCAATCCATTCTAGCAGCTGGTCATCAAAGTTTATTTATATACGTGTTTCACATCCTTTTTTCCAAGTCACCATAATGGAGTATGAAACTCTAGTTCCTACATCTAGGCATGCGTGCAAGTGCACTTGCCTTATTTCATTTTGTGCACCTTCTAACGAGATGTGGTTAATTTCCTAATTCATCACAAATGGTTCTACCATGCCTAAATCATGGTCTACCAATCAATTAATAGGAATCCTAGAGCTATCTTACACAACGATGAACCACAAAATCCAAACTAAATGCGATGCTATGAATTTATATGTCCACCTTTTCCAATATCCGTGTTGTCTTAACTTTGTTCTGATATGCTAATGTGACAATAAAGTTTTCTTATCTTGAGGGTGAGCGGCAAAGCGTTGTGATGGTGTGCTCTGGGATCAAGTTGCTGCGTGCGCACCCATTGATAATTAACCTGGAGAAGGTTTGCCCGCTAAGTCTTGAAATCCTATAACCTATGATGGGTGCTATTGGTTGAACTTGCTTATCGGTTTTTTAAAGTTGGTATAATCTTAAAGGCAATTTTTGCAATGAAAAATCACCTTTCATTTTTAATGTCTACACCATGAAGCTAGCATGTGTCATGGACAAAGGAGATCTTCTGAACCTCATATTCCATGTGACTTTCGTATCTCATGATTGGTTCCTAAATTTGGGGAAATCAATGCTTCCATTGCATTCGAAAAGTGCCAAAACCCTAAGATCGTTGATCTTCTTGCTTGATTCTCACATCAAGTGACTATGTTTTGAATTGATGACATCATCAATGACATCATGAACTTGTAACTGCCCTTGAACCACCCTTGGAAAATCAATATACCAATTTTGGGAGCTCAAGGAGTCATGACTGCCAAGTAAGTAAGCTCCAAGTTTGTGTTCCATTTCTTGTCTTGTTCCTTAATCTAGTTGTGTCTACTCTAGTTCTTAAACATCTAGCCTTCTCCTCTTGTAATCTCATAGTACGGGATCTTGTGTAGTTATTTCTTATATCTAGATCATCTTCTTGAAGGGAGTTCTTGAAACCTAGAGATCTTACTTCCAACCTATCAGTCTTGGGTTGTGGGATGTCTTGTATCATCTATGGTCTAGTTATTCATACCTATCAGTCCCAAGTTGTGGGACATCTTGTATCGCTTATGTATTCTTGAACCATTCTCCCTACTTGGATCTTCTTATCATCAGAAGTGTAATTCCAAAATCTTGTCTATTGTGGTTAGAGAGCACAATCTAGGGGTCCCCGAACATTCTGGCAAGACTAGCTTCTTTCCAAGTCTGGGCATCATGGAGAATGCTTATGAAGAGATTGAAGCATCACTTCAGAGCCCCCAACAACAAGTTGAGGACCCAACTCATCGACAGAGACAAGTGGAGATGGGTGATCCACTGCATGTAGGTGCACTCCTCCAAGAATTTTAGGAAGGAATCAAGAGTCTTCAAGCAAATAAAGGGGGTATTCAAGTGAATCAACGGCCTACTACATCCTTCATGAAGGAACCCAAGATTTTGCATGTCAGAAAAGCTTGATGGGGATTACACAAAGTTTCACGGATTTTTCTAGCAAGTTAAATTTTACATCCATATGCAAGTTGATAGATACCCTAATGAGGCATCAAAGGGCATGTTTATTGGAACTTTTCTCTCTAGCTAAGCATTATCATGTTTTACCCCAATCTTGGAGAAGAACATGGTAGTACTTTAGGACACATTTGGACCACCACATTTGGAGATGCTCACACAAGTTGAGTGGCAGAAACAAAACTTCGAAAGTTACATTGTCAAAGTGAAATCCCTAAAAGAAGTGTGCATCAATTTTTTTTTCAAAGTTCACTCATTTTCTGGGTTTGATGTGATGTTTTGACCAAGAAAGACTTATAAAATGTGCAAGTTTCTATTGATTTAATTGGCTATGAGATGTGAAATAGGTTTTTTCTTTGAAATGATTTGAAACCCTTTGAAACCACTTGAAAAGGTGAGTTTTACCTCGAGAGAAACCCAAATTTGAACCCTTAGAATTGGCATTTACCCTAGGTCAAAACCTTTAAAAACTAATTACTTTTTGTACATACAATGTGACGCCAAAAACCTCAATTTAGGAAAAATTAAAAGAACATCCAAAAATAGAAATTTTTAGAGGAGGCTAGAAGAATCTACAAGGAAGCCTTGGGGGGTCTATAAATAGGTGCCCAAGCCTATAAATAGATTCTTAAATCATAAGAGACAGAACTAAGGATGTCGTTTTCTGTGTCCTGTACAAACTTCATGAATTAGAAAGTCCTCTTCTTTTCCTTTTCAGTATGAAAATATCTCATTTTCTTCTTTCTTATCTATGTATATAGCAGAGCCGTTATTCATTTATATGAGTATTGGTGACTTCTTTCCATGTTTGAGAATTTCTTCCCAATGTTCTTTTCCTTTTCCTACTTTGTTTTCTTCATTGATTTCAATTCTAGAGCATAAAAAGGATTCTCTTCAATCCATTCTAGCAGCTGATCATCAAAGTTTATTTATATAGGTGTTTCACATCCTTTTTCCCAAGTCACCATAATGGAGTATGAAACTCTAGTTCCTACATCTAGGCATGCGTGCAAGTGCACTTGCCTTATTTCATTTTGTTCACCTTCTAACGAGATGTGGTTAATTCCGTAATTCATCACAAATGGTTCTACCATGCCTAAGTGGTGGTCTACCAATCAATTCATAGGAATCCTAGAGCTATCTTAAACAACGATGAACCACAAAATCCAAGCTGATTGTGATGCTATGAATTTATATGTGCACCTTTTCCAATATCCTTGTTATTTTATCTTTGTTCTAATATGCTAATGTGACAATAAAGTTTTCTTATCTTGAGGGTGAGAGGCAAAGCCATGTCATGGTGTGCTCTCGCATCAAGTTGTTGCATGCGCACCCATTGCTACCTGGAGAAGGTTTGCCTGCTCAGTCTTGAAATCCTATAACCTATGATGGGTGCTATTGGTTGCACTTGCTTATCAGTTTTGTCAATTGGGTTTAATCTTGAGGGCAAATTTGGTAATGAAAAATCACCTTTTATTTTCAATATCTAACCCATGAAACTAGCATATGTCATGGACAAAGGAGATGTTCGCAACCTCATATACCATATGACTTCTGTAATTGATGATTGGTTCAAAATTTCGGGAAACCAATGCTTCCATTGCATCCGAAATATTCCAAAACCCTAAGATCAACTATCTTCTTACTTGATTGTGACATCGAGAGATTATGTTTTGAATTGATGACATCATCAATGACATGATGAATTTGTAACCACCCTTGAAGCGCCCTTGGAAAAGCTCTATAAGGAGGGGTTGGCAACATTCACTCTCATTCTTGCCCATAGGCATCATGGGAGCTCAAGGAGTCATGATTGCCAAGTAGGTACTCTCCAAGTTCTAGTTCCAATTCTTGTCTTCTTCCTTGTTCTAGTTCTGTGTACTCTAGTTCTTGGACATCTAGCCTTGTCCTCTTGTAATCTCATAGTATGGGATCTTGTCTAGTTATTTCTTGTATCTAGATCATCTCCTTGAAGGGAGTTCTTGAGACCTAGAGATATTGCTTCCAAACTTTTAATCCCTGCTTGTGGGATGTCTTGTATCATCTATGGTCCAATTATTTACACCTATCAGTCCCAAGTTGTGGGACACCTTGCATTAGCTACGTATTCTTGTATCATTTTCCCTATGTGAATGTTCTTATTATCAAAAGTGTATTTTGAAAAACTTGTCTATTGTAATCAGAGAGCACAATCTAGTTCTGCCTTAACATTTTGGCAAGACTAACTTCTATCCCAGTCTAGACATCATGGAGAATGCTTATGAATAGATTGTAGCAACACTTTAGAGGCTTCGACAACAAGTTGAGGACCTAAATCATCGATAGATACAAGTGGGGATGGGACATATGGTGCATGTAGGTGCAATCCTTCAAGAGTTACTGGAACGAATCGAGAGGCTTCAAGCAAATCAAGGGAGTATTCAAGTGAATCAATGGTCTAGTACATCCTTCATGAAATAACCCAAGATTTGGCATCTCAGAAAAGTTCATTGGAGATCGCACAAAGTCTGATGGATTTCTCTAGCAAGTTAAATTGTACATCCATATGCAACTTAATAAATACCCTGATTAGGCGTTTATTGGAACTTCTCTCTGTGCCCAAGCATAATTGTGTTTTGCCCCAATCTTGGAGCAGAACATGGCAATACTTCAAGACTATGAGGGCTCTCTTGGAGAACTCACCACCACATTTGGAGTTGCAGACACAAGTCAAGTGGTAGAAAAAAAAGACTTCAAAAGTTATGTCAAGGTAACCACCTGATCTCTACCTATGCACCAAAATTTAGACAGTTCATATGTGATCTTCCTTTGCATCAAGAAAATTTCATAAGACAATTTGGATGCCATTTAGAGGATGATGTGAAGCACCTTCTGCTCATGATGCGAGAGGTTAAGATATTGAATGAATACATCATGCAAGCTATTCAATGTGGTTACCGACTTTTTGAAAGAAAACAAGAGAAACAAGTAGAAGGAAGATCTTGGCAATGGAAACCCTTCCAACCCACTGATAAAGATGAGTCTATGCCTGAACCTATGCAAATAGATGTAACTAGGTTCCATGTTGTAACACCACAATAGATATAGAGAAGGAGAGATATCAAGTTATGCCTCCATTGGGGAAACCTGCTGGGAGTGATGTAGGATGCAATCAAGAGATTGAGTTGATGCTGCAAATCCTGCTTCACACCAGCCCTCCTTTGATTCCAGATATGTTTAGTAGACTCCTTGAGCTTCCCAATGATACCAAGAAACCATATATGTGCTTTGCAAATGCTATGAGTAATGATCAAATCAAGACAGATGATTTTGAACCTTCACAAGTCCAAAAAACTTTCTATTCCTGTAATGATACCTGCTCAGTTTTAAGCTCAGTGTGACCAGCACACTTACAATTGGATTAATTCCTTCTGGGAGTATTAAATCAACTTAACAAGCTACCATTAGCAAGTTAAATCACTCCAATTGATAAACTATGCACTGAGAATGGTCTTTAGCAAAATCAGAGACACCCCCGACTTTTTAGGATCTACACAGAAAAATACCAGAGACTGCTTCGTCCGCGATTTCTCCCAAATGGCTGAATGGAATGACTTGAAACTTTGTAGTGTTGTAGAACACTTTGAGCTGATTCCAATGAGCTTTGAATCATTCAATTTGGTTCAGTAGATCTTGAGTTATGCTTCTCTGAAGTTGACAGACTTGGAGATGATCACTCAGACAAAACAGAGATGATGAATGTGAATGTATGTATTAGATCTATTGATTGTACATTCCCATTGGCTTGAGAAGTGATGCCCAATGGTACTCAGAGGTGTAGGCTATGGTGTAGCACTCACTCACTCACTAATTGATACAGAGATGCCTCGGGAGAGTGAAGGGATTTTCGCGACTTTTTTCCTCATATCTTTTATAGGTTGAGATTGGTCTTTTGATTTTGAAACTCAAATTAAAGCTCCCTATATTCTCTCCACTAAAGTTATGGAGATATTCTCTCCATTTACATCTTCCAAATTCCACGACTAATAAAGTAGGTGGTTGATTACATGTGTGGGTAAAGTAATTTCAAATGATGCCAAGTCATAATAGACTTTTACACTGGGTAAATGAGTAAGAACTTGTAAGCACAAGTTCACATGACCATAAGTGACTACTCCTTCAAGTAGAATGTGTTTCCAAGGTTCCAAATAAACCTTTAATGTTCCAAGCCAAGTGTGAAGGCTTGAAAATACACCAACAGCTCCCCCTCAAGCCAAACACTTTGGCTCAAGTATTCATCTCTAGTCTTCAACTACTTCCTGCAATCCAATCATGGACTTAAATCTGCATAGCTTACTTCCATCCAATGCTTTTGTAAGCAAATCTGCACATTGAATGTTAGTAGAGACATAACTCAATTGAATTTCTTTGCTAAGTAATTTCTCCCTCACATAGTGGTAATGAACCTCTATGTGTTTTGTCCTAGCATGATAAATTGGATTAGCTGCAAGGTGAAGAGAACTTGTGTTATCACCAAATATGATTGGTGGCCTTGTGAATAGGCCCAATTCTGAATACAAAAGCTTCAACCAGATAGCTTCTTGAGTGGCATTGGCTAGCCCTCTATACTCTGCCTCAGTAGATGACAAGGCTACTGTGGGTTGTTTCTTGGATGACCAAGAAATTGGTTTATCACCTGCAAAACATATGTAACCAGATGTGCTCCTCCTGTCATCCTTGCAACCTGCCGAATCTGCATCTGAATATACCTTAATATCAATGTCTGATGTATAAGGAAAGTACAAACCATGATTTTGAGTTCCCTTTAGGTACTTCAATATCTTCTTTGCTGCCTCTAGATGAGGTACTCTTGGTTTGTGCATGAATTGGCTAAGCACACTAACACCATATGATATATCAATCCTGGTTAAGGTAGCATAATTTAGACTACCTACCAAACTTTGGTAACTTGTAATGTCTTGGAGTTCTTCCCCTTCATGGGCACTGAGTTTGTGGTTGACCTCCATAGGGGTGTTTGATACTTTAGCTTCCTGCAAATTAAACTTCTTGACCATGTCCTGAATGTACTTCTTCTGGGTAATAAAGATACCTGAATTTGTGTAGACCAATTCAAGTCCTAGGAAGTACTTTAATAATCCAAGATCATTGATCTTGAATTCTTTCATCATTTGACCTTTGATGTGTCTAATTCCCTGAACATCATTCCTTGTAATAATGATGTCATCAACATAGACACAGAGATAGATTACCTCTGAATTGCTCCTTTTGATAAACAATGAAGTGTCTGCCTTACTCATTATGAACCCTTGGTCTTGGAGATAGGTTGTCAACCTATAATTCCAAGCTCTAGGTGCCTGCTTCAAACCATATAGAGCCTTCTTTAATTTGCAAACATGATTTACCTTATTTGGATCTTCATAGCCAGGTGGTTGTGACATGTAGACTTCTTCAGATATCCATCCATTCAAGAATGCATTCTTCACATCCAATTGGTACATGTTACAATTCTCGGATGCAGCTACACTCACCATAACTCTGATAGTTGGCATCTTGGCCACAGGAGAAAATGTCTCCTCATAATCAATGCCTTGGGTTTGTGCAAAACCCTTAGCTACCAACCTAGCTTTATACCTGTTTATTGTACCATCTGAATTCCTTTTGAGTTTGTAGATCCATCTGGATCCTATCACCTTCATAGACTCCTTCTTGGGTACCAAGTCCCAAGTGTCACTCTCCTTGAGAGCTTCTATTTCTTCATCCATTGCTTCCTTCCATTCTAGCTTAGTGATTGCTTCTTCAAATGTACCTGGTTCTTCATTCAAGAGATCCTTTGCAAGATATACAGAATGCTTAGTTACAAGTGAAGTATCATACCCATATCTAATAGGCTTCTTACTTTCTCTCTGAGATCTCCTCATAGCTTGAGTTGATGATTCTGGCATATCCTCTAGCTTCTTCATCTTCATTTTTCCTTTGGATTTCCAAGCCTTGAACTCCTCAAGGTTGATGGTGTCTTCATCATCTGAGCTTGTGTCCTCTTTTTGAATTGGTTCTTCCTTGGTGAGCTTGGGGAAATCTTCTTCCATGTCATAAGGTAAACTAACCTTCCTGCATTCATTTTCATACCATGAGTCATTCTCATCAAAGATGACATCTCTGCTTACCTTGAAGCCTTTGTTTGAGGGGTTGTAGAATCTGTATCCCTTCTGATTCAAATCATAGCCAATGAAGATACATTTTTCAGCTTTAGGGTCTAGCTTTCCTCTTACCTGTGAGGGTATATGCACATATGCTATACAACCAAAGATTTTGCAATGATCCAGAGATGGTCTCTTACAATGCCAAGCCTCATAGGGTGTCATTCCATCAAGTGATTTTGATGGCAACCTGTTAATTAAATATGTGGCAGTAGATACACTCTCTGCCCAAAGATAATTTGGCAATTTCTTTTCATTTAGCATAGACCTAGTTGTCTCTACAATGAGTCTATTCCTTCTTTCAGCTACCCCATTTTGTTCAGGTGAGTACCTTGTAGTAATCTCCCTCTTGATGCCTCTTTCCAGCAAGAAATCTTCAAAGTCATTGGAGAAGTATTCTCCACCACCATTTGACCTTAGCTTCTTCAAATGTCTACCTGTTTGATTTTCAACTAGTGCAAGATACCTCTTGAAACAATTAAATACTTCATCTTTATGTTTCATGAAATATAAGACAGTCCACCTGCTATAGTCATCAATGAAGGACACATAGTACCTTGATCCAGATATGGATGGCTCCTTGCTAGGTCCCCAAACATCTGTGTGTACCAAGTCCAGATAATCTTCATGCATAAAACCTTTTCTGTTATATGGCAATCTGTGTGACTTACCAAATTGACAAGCCCCACACTTGTATATCATGTGTTGCTTGGATACATTAGGTATCCCAAGCACACATTGATCCCTACTCATTTGCTTTAGGGTCCTCTCTCCAATGTGACCTAATCTCTTGTGCCAAATCTCCAATTCTGATAGGGTTTGATCTTTATAGTTGTACAAAGCAATGTTCTTAGTTTCTTCAAGTTCAAAGGTAAACAATCTACCTGATTTTTCTCCCTTGGCTATCCTTCTGAATCCATGTCTTGGATCCTCCACATATGCACCATGTTGATTGAACCTGACTTGTAGACCTTTTTCAACAATCTGACCTACACTCATTAGGTTTTTGGTGATTGTTGGAACATACAATACTCTGCTCAATAAATTCTGATTACCATCACTAGTTTTGACATTACCAATTTTGACAACTGAATGTTTAGTGTCATCACCTGTCTGTACTTGATGCTTGCCTTTGGGTTCTTCCAAATCAGAAAGTAATGCAACATTGCCAGCTACATGATTAGAGCAACCTGAATCAATATAGAATAAGTGATCATCATTGATACCTGACTTAGAAGTCATATTCATGATCAATAGGGAGTCATCTTGCTCCTCTACATAGTTGTTGTAGTCCTTCCTATTTGTGTATCCACTTTGATAGTTGCCATTGTGGTTGTAATTGTAATTGTTGTTGTATTGATGGTTGTATCCATTGTAGCTTTGGTGTTGATTAAATCTGCCTCTTCCTTGAGAGTATCCTCCTCTTTGGTGACCTCTTCCTCTTTGGTTCTTGTAGTTTTTGTAGCACTCATCTGTGGTATGGTTAGACAAGCCACAAATATTGCATGGAGATTGGTTATAGGGTCTCCCCCTACCTGACTTACCTCGTCTGCCCCTACCTCTTGAAGATCTACCTCTCCCTGCATAGTTTGCTTGGGAGGTAGAGCCTTCTTCATCAACCTTCTTGCTTTTACCCTTGTCTTTAACTTTCTTATCAGTGTATAGGGTAGAGGGATTGTTACCTTTTGATTGCTCTCCATGCTTTGTAAGCTTTGCTTCATGTGTAAAGAGTTGTCCAATCAGAGTTGTCAAATCAGGTGCTTGGATGTCCATGTATAAGTCCATTCCTGTGGTAAAGCTCTCCCACTTGTCATCTGCCTTTAGTCCATTGATTACTTGTCTGACTATTTGCTCTTCCTCAATCTCCTCTCCAACACTTGCAAGTTGGTCTGCAATGTCTTTGACCTTGGTGACTAAATCTGAGACAGATTGCTTTGATTGCTTCCTAAGAGTGGTAAACTCGATCCATAGCTGATTCTTTCTGGCCCTTGTGCTTGATGAAAAATAAGTTGACAAGGTTTCCCAAGTCTCTTGGGAAGTTTTGCAATTCCTTATATGTGGTAGAAGGAAATCAGAATTAGAGTTTAGAAGATATGACCTTGCCAAAGCATCTTTTGCACACCATTGATTTAGTCTCTCTTGCTCATCCTTGGTGGGTAGGCCTCTAGCTTTGAATGAGGGCAATTCCTCATCTCCTGATATGAATCCAAACAAGCTCCTTCCTTGTAGATAGGTCTTCATCCTTAGAGACCAAGCTTGGTAGTTGTTCCTGTCTAATTTGTCAATGAAGGAAGGGAAACCATCACCCATGTTACCTTATATGCTCTGATACCACTGTTGGGAGTGATGTAGGATGCAATCAAGAGATTGAGTTGATGCTGCAAATCCTGCTTCACACCAGCCCTCCTTTGATTCCAGATATGTTTAGTAGACTCCTTGAGCTTCCCAATGATACCAAGAAACCATATATGTGCTTTGCAAATGCTATGAGTAATGATCAAATCAAGACAGATGATTTTGAACCTTCACAAGTCCAAAAAACTTTCTATTCCTGTAATGATACCTGCTCAGTTTTAAGCTCAGTGTGACCAGCACACTTACAATTGGATTAATTCCTTCTGGGAGTATTAAATTAACTTAACAAGCTACCATTAGCAAGTTAAATCACTCCAATTGATAAACTATGCACTGAGAATGGTCTTTAGCAAAATCAGAGACACCCCCGACTTTTTAGGATCTACACAGAAAAATACCAGAGACTGCTTCGTCCGCGATTTCTCCCAAATGGCTGAATGGAATGACTTGAACCTTTGTAGTGCTGTAGAATACGTTGAGCTGGTTCCAATGAGCTTTGAATCATTCAATTTGGTTCAGTAGATCTTGAGATATGCTTCTCTGAAGTTGACAAACTTGGAGATGATCACTCAGACAAAACAGAGATGATGAATGTGAATGTATGTATTAGATCTATTGATTGTACATTCCCATTGGCTTGAGAAGTGATGCCCAATGGTACTCAGAGGTGTAGGCTATGGTGTAGCACTCACACACTCACTAATTGATACAGAGATGCCTCGGGAGAGTGAAGGGATTTTCGCGACTTTTTTCCTCATATCTTTTATAGGTTGAGATTGGTCTTTTGATTTTGAAATTCAAATTAAAGCTCCCTATATTCTCTGCACTAAAGTTATGGAGATATTCTCTCCATTTACATCTTCCAAATTCCACGACTAATAAAGTAGGTGGTTGATTACATGTGTGGGTAAAGTAATTTCAAATGATGCCAAGTCATAATGGACTTTTACACTGGGTAAATGAGTAAGAACTTGTAAGCACAAGTTCACATGACCATAAGTGACTACTCCTTCAAGTAGAATGTGTTTCCAAGGTTCCAAATCAACCTTTAATGTTCCAAGCCAAGTGTGAAGGCTTGAAAATACACCAACAAAGCCTTGGACATATTGTAGTTAATTATCCCAACAAGAGAACAAACTCTAGAGTCTTAGCCACCCTTGTAGAGGGAAACGAGGACGTTGAGGTGTAAAAGAGATCGTACATTTGGACCATGATATAAGAAAGGGTCTCATAATTCCAGCTACACCCATAAAAACATGTCTTGCACTTTTCAAGTCAACCATGCCCAAGAAGACCCTTTCCCTTAAGGTCCTCTTAGATTCAGTAGCCTCCTCATGTTTCATCCATGAAGGATTGGTTAAGAAACATGGAATTCATGTCATTCAGAACAAAAAACCAATAGTTGCTGAAGTAATAGATCGATGACCTCTAGCATATAGGAATATAACCATGGAAACTACACCATTAAGAGTACATCTTGGTGACCATGAATCCCATATATGTTTCAATGTAATATCAAGCCTAGTACATATAGTTATCATTGGAATGCACTACTTAAAAAAACATAATCCAGACATTAATTTGGAAAAGAATAAAATCACTCGTCGAGATATCCAGAAAAGCCTGACATATGTCGAAGCCAAAGCTTTCATACATGCAATATTACTTGATTCTTGACCTTACATAGTCACTTGTATACTGTGTAAGATGCAAATCAGGTGGGAGGTATAGTCTATGTACCTACACTCGGGTATTCTTTATGATTCTTTATTTTTCTCCCATAGTTATATTGGCCATGTTGGCCTTTAGTGGGAGATTGTTACTGTTAGTATCCATGTGAGAGGCCAAATGGCTACTGGATACTTCTTTGTATATGTTCTTGAATAAAACATATAGTGGCCTAGTAAGTCATAGATCCTAAGTTCGACCACATTTCTGAGACCTAAGAAGTCTTTCTTCGGGCACCCTATGTACTATTTTTTTGTGTATTTTTAGCGTCTATACGGAGTACTATGTGCGACCTTAAGAGCTAGGTTTTCTACTTCAAGGATATCATCGTGGAGTTCTCCAGAAGGACAGCACACTCTGATGCATCGTCATCAAAATACGTCACTATAGATTGGCCTAAAGGGTGATTGTGCTCGCTCTTGAAGTTCTATGGTGCAATCATAAGGTCTATGCTCTAGGAGGATATCTACATTCTTCTTTTCAAAAACATCTTCAAAACCTTGGTACTGTTGGGTACCTCCATTGAATCATCTTGCTAGACTCTTGAGTTTGTATGGCATGGATCATATATTTTGGTTCGTTCCTTAGTATGTATGAACGTCCTCGATATATCTCGGGTTCTTTTGAATATCTAGGTGGGTAACTTTATTCTTTTCGCAGTTAATGTCTAGATTCTGCTGCTTTAGCTAGGGAATTCCCAAGATAATTGGACCTACTAGGTCAGATATTACATTGAAACATATGTGCGAATCATGATCACCAAGGTCCATTATTAATCGTGTAGTTTCCATGGTAATATTCCCATATGCTAAAGATCATCCATCTACTACTTCAGATACTACTCGTTAGTTCTTTTGAAGTACTAGAATTCTATGTTTCTTAACAAATCCTTCATGAATGAAACATGAGGATGCTCCTTCATCTACTATTGCTATAAGTGAAATGTTCTTGTAAGGCATAACGAACTTGATAGGGGCAAGACATGTTTTGTATGAATGTAGCTCGATATATGAGATCCTTTCTTATATCATCGTTTGGTTGTATGATCCCTTTTATAAATTGACTTCCTCATTTCTCTGCTCTACATGGGTGGATAGGACTCTAGAGTTTGTTCTCTTGTTAAAAAAAATAATTGCTATTATGTCAAGGTTTTCATAATAGAGGCATAACTTGTTATCTTTCCTTCTCTATTCCTCTTGTCATGCTAGAGAAGGTAGCTTCGCTACATTCTTCTACATAGGTTTGGGCATAGAATCATATCTAGGGGTGGGATGGAAGGGTTTCAGTTAGAGAGGTCTTCGTTCTAGTTGATTTTCTCATTTCCTTTCAAAAACGTGGTTGTCACATTGAATAGCTTGGGTGATCTATTCATCCATGTCCTAACTCTTAGCATCATTAGCAGAAGGTCCTTCACATCATCTCTTAAACCACATCAAAATGGGGTTATGGAAAAAGCTTTATGCCAAGTGAGATCACATATCAATCGCCTAAATTCTGATGCATAGGTAGAGGTAGGGCAGCTACCTTGGCATAGCTTCGTGAGTTTTTTTTCTTTGCCACTCAACTCATGTTTACATCTCCAAATGTGATGGTGTGTTGTTGAAGAAACACCTCATACTCTTGAAGTACTACTATTCTTTCTTCAAGATTGGGACACATCATGATAATGCTTCGCCATAGAGCAAGGTACCAATCAAACCGACCTCGGATGCTTTGTCAGGTTATCTATTAGGTTGCATATAGATATATAATTTAACTTGTTAGAGAAATGTGTGGAACTTCATGCAATCACCATAGAACTTTTCTAGCATGCAAGTATTGGGTTCCTTCATGAAGGATGAACTAGTTCATTGATTCACTTGAATACTTTCTTGATTTTCTTGAAGATTTTCAATTCCTTCTTGTAACTCTTGCAGGAGTGCAGCTACATGCATCCGATGTCCCATCTTGACTTGTAGTTTTCTATGAGTTAGATCCTCCATTTATTCTTGGAGACTCTAAAGTGATGCCTTAATCTATTCATAATTGTTCTCCTTGCTGCTTGGTCTTGGATAGAAGCTCGTCTTGCCAGAATGTCAAGGGAGCACTAAATTAAGGCCTCTTACTAGAGTAGAGAAGATTTTGAAACTATACTTCTGATTATAAGGTCACCCACATCGAGACATAATACAAGAATATATAATTTATACAATGAGTCCCATAACCTAGAACTCATTGGTATAGATAACACAACTAGAGATGATACAAGAGATCCCACAACTTGGGACCATAGGTACTAACAAAGATTTCTAGATTAGAAGAACTAGATGCAAGGAGTAACTTTAAAGCATCTCATACTACGAGATTTCAATAGGGCACAACAAGATGACCAAGAAACTAGACTAGACAAGACTAGAACAAGGTATAGGATTAGTACTACATCTTGGAAAGTACTTACTTGGAGATTACGACTCGAGCTCCAAAGGTTGGCCTTATCTCTAGTAGCTAGGTTCTTGACATGACTTGAGATTTGTATATCCATCCTTGGATGTTGTCCATAATTTTCAAAGAAGGGATTTTTCTTGGTAGATGTATGAAAACTATTGTTATAGGCAAAATCTCAAGAGGGTAAAAATTTGAACCAATAATTTTGATGATAGTTTATGGTGCAATAGAGACTCTTCTAGGACTTGATTCACCCGTTCTATTTGTCCATCAGTCTTTGGATGATTGGCTATTGATAATTTAACTTGAACACCAAGGAGCTTGCATAGATTATTCCAGAAGCTCGATATGAACTATGGACCTCGATCACTCACAATGTCATCAGGCAGTTCGTGAAGCCTAAAGATGGAAGTGTGCCATCTTTGTAAATCTATGAATTATAACAAGAATGGCATTTTATTTATCTTCCCTTGGTAGATCTTTGATAAAGTTCACTTATGATGAAAACCATGTCCTTTTTTATTGGTTAAAGGTTGCAAGAGGCCATGAGGTTTATGTTGTGGTACCTTGGATCTAGTGTAAGTGTTAGAGGTTCGGATATATTCCTTGATTTCGTTCCACATTTGAGGCCACCCAAAACCTCTAGATATGAGTTCTATTGTTTTATTCACTCGAAAATGTCATGCTGCAAGGTTATCATGACATTGTTGAGGTACATGGATTACGGAATTTTCTAGAGGGATGTATAATAGATTCTTGTAGAATAGTAACCCATTATTTTCTTGGAACTAGTTTACTTCATTAAGTTTCCCTTCTTGAACTTTTTTCTTGATGACACAAAAGAATTCATCATGTGGTAAAGTCTCTTTAACCAAATAAATCAAGGTTGAATATTCTTGATGGTTTGAAGACATTCTTGCTAGCTGGAGATATTTGGGCTTGAGTGAAACACTTTCTGCAGATGAAGA
Source organism: Ceratopteris richardii (assembly GCA_020310875.1). Lineage (NCBI taxonomy): Eukaryota > Viridiplantae > Streptophyta > Polypodiopsida > Polypodiales > Pteridaceae > Ceratopteris > Ceratopteris richardii. The sequence continues at coordinate 123,636,735 of CM035422.1, read as the reverse complement.
CCCTCTTTACCTCTCTTCCGTGCAAGTTAAGATCTTCTCAACAAGGCATGTGACTAACATTGCTATTGTCCTTGATGATACGTGATGACAAAATTGAACCAAGATAGAAAGTTGGTCCATCCAAATTGCCTTCTATTGAGGATACGAGTAGTCATAAAGTACTCTAAATTTTTATGATATGTGTATACAATAACTTTATGAGTTGCTCCTTCTAGATGGTGATGCCAAGTATCAAATGCATCTACAATTGCAAGAAGCTCTTTGTCATGGATTTCATAGTTAATCTTTGGAGGAGAGAATTTCCTTGAATGATATGCAACAGGATGTAGGTGTACATCATCCCCATGTTGGGATAGGATTGCCCTCAAGTTGAAGTCTCATGCATCTGTCTCTAAGAAAAAAGGCTTGGTAGAGTCAGGATGAACTAGAATCAGGGCACTAATGACTGATGATTTCAAGGTTTCAAAGGTATTTTATGCATCTTCATTCCATGAGAATTTTGTGTTTCCTATAAGCTTGGTAAGGGGTGTCACTATTTTGAAGTAATTTCAAATGAATATCTTGTAAAAAATCTGAAACCCTAGGACACATCGTACATCTCGAACATGCGAAGGTGGTTGCCAATAAAGCATTGTCTCTATCTTTTTAGGGTCCATAAAAATTCTTTGATGTGATACAATGTACCTCAAAAATTCCACTTTTGTATAGTGGAAAGATCACTTCTCGAATTTCACATATAATCATTTTTCTCTTAGTTTCTCTAGGGCTGTCTTTACATGACATTCATGATCCTCTAGATGTTTTGACAATATCAAGATATTATCAAGGTATATTACACCAAAATCATCCAAAAAGTCTTCAAAGATATCATTCATCATATGTTGGAAGATAGTTGGAGGATTTGTGAGACTGAATGGCATAACTACATATTCAAAATGGTCATACCTTGTTCGAAACATTGTCTTACATTTGTCTCCTTCTCCGATCTTGACAAGTTTGTAAGCTCCTCCAAGGTCAATCTTTGCGAAGAAGTCTGCTTCTCCAAGGCATTCCAAGAGCTATGGTATGAGTGATAGAGGGTGACAACAGTGTAAAAAGCTAGCCTATGGTAGAAATTTACTCAAAGCATTAGCAACATTATCTTGAGTGTGAACCTTCTCAAGAATAATGCGCTCAATGGCTAAGCAATCTCTAATGAAGTGATACCTCACCTTGATGTGCTTGGTCTTTGGATGATAGACTGGATTCTTAGCCAAAGAAATGGCATGCTAACTATCACTAAGCAAGAGAGGTACATGCTGAGCTAAACCCATATCACGAGCAAGACGAGAAAGCCACAATGGTTCCTTACATGCCTCACTTTCTGTAACATACTCTATTCTTGTGGTGGAGACAATTGTACACTGTTAAAGACGAGATCTCCAAGACATAACACCTCCAACAAAATGAAAAATGTACCCTGATGTAGACTTACAATTGTCTACATAACTAGCATAGTCAGAATCTGTGCAACCAATAATGGAGGCTATCCCTCTACCTAGGCATAGACACTTGTCCTTAGTGCCAGTCAAATATCTCAAAATCATCTTGATCGCTTCCCAATGTTTCTTACCAGGGTTAGACATATATCTGCTCACAACTCCCACTGCAAATGCAATGTCTCATCTCGTAGCTACCATAGCATACAAGAGACTACCAACAGCACACTGATAGGGAATTTTGGTCATGAATTCCTCTTCCTCATCTGATTTTGGGCAATCATCCTTGCTCAATTTCACATATGTGGGTTAAGGTGTACTCAATGCCTTTCCACCCTGCATATTGAACTTGTGAAGTACTTTGGATACGTACTCACTTTGAGACAAGTATATCAATCTTTTACTCCTATCACGAGTAATGCGCATGCCAAGAATATGTTTGGCATCCCCCAAGTCATTCATATCAAATGTTTGAATCAAATTCTTTTTGAGAATTGACAAGTCATAAGAGGACTTCCCAGCAATCAACATATCATCGACATAACGTATCAAACATATCAAGCTTCCATCTGAGCGTCTTTTTGTGTAGAGACAATGATCCTCATTGCGTCAAGCATAGCCTTGAGACTTCATAAAAGCATCGAACATTTTGTTTGACCATTCTTTTCCTTGTTCTTGCTCCTTCCACATTGTTGATTTTTTCCTTGGTAAGAATCACAAACATTATATGCATCTCCACTCTAAGTGCCAACCATCGATTTTCTATGAATCTCGTCACTCAAGAGTGCTCCACATATGTCTGCAAAATTCTCATGGACCAAGAAAGCAGAAAAAACCTTTCATACCTTAAAATCAACATTCACCACTACTCCAATTCTAATTTATCTTGATTCTAGCAAGTGCTTCTTCCTAGAGAGAGATGCATCACATGTCACCCTTGAGACCATTCTATCTTAATATGGAGATGGTGAATACCTACATCTAGTTGCATATCACTCAATGAAAACTTCCGCTCGAGGAATTAGTTAATAAATCCATTATAAAGAACTTATTGCCATAGTGGATGCATTTGGTACGTGGTTTCATCATTTAGAATGAGGAGCTCATAAAGTCAATATGCATACACATCACAAGAACTTTGATTATTTTATGAAACTAGAATCCTCAATAGAGGGCAATCTTGATAGAGAAACGTTTTCTCCATGTTTGACTTTATCATCAAATACTACCCCGATGCCTTGTCAAGAAGTCCTTAGCTTGCACAAAAGAAACATATAGAGGCCTTTGATCAACAAGAGATTGTATTAATCAAGCACGAGTATCTCTAGTTAGCAGCTATCTCTTCAAGCCATCATGAAGATTCAACGTTGAAACATTTGATTTGTGAGACTTTACCACAAGATGAAGTGTTTTGCAATGCTAAGCAAAAAACTTGAGAAGGAAAAGTTAAAGAATTCAATGAATTTTAGAAAAATAATGGGCTACTATTCTATGAGAACCTATTATACATCCCTCTAGGAAAGCCCAAGATCTAAGTACTTCAAAAACATCATGGCAACCTTGCAATAGGACATTTTGAAGTGATTAAATAATAGAAATGATATCAAAGGATTTTCGGTGGCCGCAAATGTGGAACGAAATCAAAGAATATATCGAACTCTAAGACAATTGCAATAAACCTAAGGTACCTTATATAAACCTCATTGCCCTTTGAATTATCTACCTGATCGAGAAAGGTCATGGGCTTCATTATCTATTGAATTCATCACAAATTTACCAAAGTGAGATAAGCATGATGCCATTCTTATTATAATGGATATATTTAAAAAAATGGCACACTTCATTCTAACTAGCAAGGCAATCACAAATGCATCTACTGCTAGAACTTTTCTCAGATAAATCTGTAGGCTTCATGGATTGTGTGATGATTGTGAAGAGATGGATAGGTATGTGCTTGAAGATGAAGAGGTGTTGCAAAATCCTTGATCTACACCAGCCAAATGAAATCCAAAAGTATATGGTGGGCCCTTTTAGCTTGCCAATGGATGTATTAGACACCCTATGTACCTTGGAATATCACTCTCAAAAAGATAGATCAAAACAGATAAGTTGGAGTTAGCTCAGAGGTGAAAACTTGCTATTCTTGGTTCATACATTTGTCTAGTGTTTTACATAATTCTCTGAGCACAGCAGCAATTAGCTTCTCTTGGGGAAGTCTAGGTAACTTAAAGAGCTAACTTTCAGGAGTAATCGCATCAAAAATAATGAACCACACACTAAGAATGAGTTTTAACAACTGATGACATCATCCCGATTTTCATGGGCTGCTACAGTTTGAGACTCGTGAGCAGAAAAATCAACATAACTCAAAATGTAGGAATCCAATGATTATGGAATTTCGTACGGTTATACTAGACAGTAAGCTGAATCCAACAAGCTTTATATCACGGAATTTGGATAAGTAACCACTGAGAAACACCTCTGACAAGATGGGTGAAAAAGTCAGGTACCTAACAAAGAAGTGAAAATGCACAGACATTGTTGACTTCAACTGAACATAACTGAAGATTGCAACATCCAAATGACATGAAGGTTTCTGAGCATATAGCAGACCTATAGAGCTAACTTTACCAAGTTAAATCACTGAAAATGATGCACCAAGCTCAGAGAAAACATCTCTACAAGCTTACTCAGAAAACTGAGAGTAATGGCAGTGAGTAGTACACTTCACAAGAACATGGAAAGATGAACTCAAATAATCATGAAAATGAAAGTATATTGCTTGTACAATACAATGACTTACTGATACATATGTGTGCCTTGTAATCACACCTTGATATGGCATAAAGCTCAGCTCTTGGAGTGCTTCACATATGTCTCTCTAACCACGACTAAAACTGTCATCTATTTATAGTTGAGTTTGGGAGGCTAACTTCCCTCAATCACTCTCCAATCGATCAATGATTGATTTGATTCTCTACGTACCACAAATCACAAATTCGTGGCTCCTCTTTCCATTCTTGATCAAGTGGACTCAGCCACGTAAGATTCTTTCACTTTTACATTAAGTAAACTCTTCAAAAGTTACAAGAGGTAGTTCACAAGTGAACTTTACATAGTCTTCATTTTAAGGCTTTTTCTATGACTTTGTGGGACTCAAGCCAATACTTAGGCTTGTCATAGACTTGCTCCAACAGTTCCCCCTCAAGCCAAGTATGCTTGGGGTCTTCAATCTTTCAAAATTACCTGCAAACCAATCATAGCCTTGAATTTGCAAAGCTTTGTACCATCTAATGCTTTGGTTAGAATATCTGCACATTGTTGATGAGTGGACACATATGATATTTGAATGTCTTTTCTTATAACCTTTTCTCGTACATAGTGATAATGAACTTCAATATGTTTAGTCCTTGCATGAAAAATAGGATTAGCAGCCAAATGAATAGAACTCATATTGTCACCAAAAATAGTTGGAGTTCCAAAATCCAATCCAAGATCTTTGAATAATGTCTTCATCCACATAGCTTCTTGTGTAGCTATGGCAAGACCTCTATATTCAGCTTCAGTAGAAGAGAGAGCAACTGTGGGTTGCTTCTTGGATGACCATGAAATAAGCTTTGAACCTGCAAAGGTAAGATAACCTGAAGTGCTCCTTCTATCTTCCTTGGAGCCAGCCCAATCTGCATCAGAAAATAGCTTCAAACCTAAATCAGATACATAAGGATAATAAATTCCTTCATTTATGGTTCCTTTGAGATACTTGAGAATCCTTTTGGCAGCATCCATATGTGGTTTCCTTGGTGTGTGCATAGATTGACTTAGCACACTCACACTCTAACATATATCTACTCTTGTCAATGTGGCATAGTTGAGACTACCCACTAGACTTTGATATGATGTGATGTCCTCTATGAGTTCACCTTCATGTGAGCTCAATTTGTGATTGACCTCCATTGGAGTACCTGCAATCTTACAATCTTGCATCTTGAATTTTGCCAACATGTCCTTAATGTACTTCCTTTGAGTGAGAAACAAACCATGATCTTTGTAGACAACTTCCAAACCTAGGAAGTAGGTAAGTGAACCCAAATCACTTATCTTGAACTCTTCTCTCATCTGATCTTTGATCTTCTTCATACCATCTGCATCATTTCGTGTCAATATAATATCATCTACATATACACATAGGTAGATGACCTCAGAATTACTCTTTTTAATAAAGAGTGAAGGATCTGCCTTGCTTGGTTGAAAGCCTTTGTCCTGCAAGAATGAAACAAGCCTGAAATTCCAAGCTCTTGGAGCTTGCTTGAGACCATACAATGCTTTGTTAAGTTTACACACATAATCAGGATAAATTTGGTTCTCAAAACCAGGTGTTTGTGCCATATATACCTCTTTTGTTATCCAACCATTCAAGAATGCATTCTTTACATCTAGTTGAAGTATCTTCCAATTCTTGGAAGAGGCAATACTAAGAAAAACCCTAATAGTAGGCATCTTTGCCACAGAAGAGAAGGTCTCCTCATAATCAATTCCCTGAGTTTGTGCAAAGCCTTTTGCTACAAGCCTTGCCTTATACCTGTTAATTGAACCATCAGATTCTTCGTGAGTTTATAGACCCATCTTGAGCCTATTACCTTCATGGATGAAGTCTTGGGCACCAAATCCCAAGTGTTGTTTTCCTCAAGTGCTTCAATCTCTTCCTTCATTGCATGCTTCCATTTGATTTTGCTTTGGCCTCTTCAAATGATGATGGCTCCTCTTGGTTTATATCCTGTGCTATGTAGATAGAGTGTTTAGTTACTAATGAGGTGTCAAACCCATACCTTTCTGGTTTTTCTTTTCCCTCATAGATCTTCTTAGGACATGATGTGATGATTCTCCCTCATGTCCAAGTTCCTGCAATTTTGCTTTACCTTTAGACTTCCATGCTTTGATCTTTTCCATCTGAGGTTCTTTATCATCCTCTGAGGTGTCTTGTTCTTCAATCTTCGGTTGTTCTCTACCAAGCTTTGGAAAATCTTCTTCAAGATTCTATGGTAAATTGACCTTCCTGCATGAATCTTCATACCATGAATTGTTCTCATAAAAAACTACATATCTGCTTACCAAGAATCCTTTGTTGGTAGGGTTGTATAACCTGTAGCCCTTTTGATTGTTGTCATATCCAATAAATACACACCTTTCTGCCTTTGGATCCATCTTGCCTCTAACCTGTGAAGGAACATGAGCAAAAGCAATACATCCAAAAATTTTACAATGATCTAGGCTTGGTCTTCTTCCATTCCAAGCCTCATATGGAGTCATCCCATCAAGGGATTTTGAAGGCAACCTGTTAATCAAGTAAGTGGCTGTCCATACAGCCTCAACCCATAAGTAATTAGGTAAATGCTTTTCATTTAGCATAGACCTTGCTGCTTCAACAATTGTCCTATTCCTCCTTTCTGCCACTCCATTTTGCTCAGGAGTGTACCTTGTAGTTACCTCTCTTTTGATTCCTCTTTCTTGAGAAAAAGAATCAAACTCATGGGAGAAGTATTCTCCCCCTCCATCTGACCTTAGCCTTTTTACTAATTTAACTGTTTGGTTCTCCACAAGAGCCAAATATCTTTTGAAACATGAAAAAACTTCATCTTTGTGTCTCATAAAGAATAGGATAGTCCATGTGCTGCAATCATCAATAAAGGAAACATAATACCTTGATCCAGATATTGAAGCTTCCTTGCTAGGTCCCCATACATCTGTATGAACCAACTCCAAGAGATCTCCATGCATATAACCTTTCTTCATGAATGATAACCTGTGAGACTTTCCAAATTGACATGCCCTACACTTATAAATCATATGTTGTTTTGACAAATTAGGAAGTCCAAGTACAATTTGGTCCCTGCAGATTTGCTTTAATGACCTTTCACCAATACGTGCTAACCTTTTGTGCCATACTTCCAATTCTGTGAGTGTCTGACTACCATAATTAAAGAGAGCAATGTTTCTAGTGTCCTGTAATTCAAATGTGAACAATCTACCTGTCTTTTCACCTTTTGCAATTCTTCTGAATCCTTGACTTGGATCTTCAACAAATGCACCTGCTTTTGTGAACCTGACTTGCAACCCTTTCTCTACTATCTGCCCAACACTTATCAAATTCTTTGTAATGGTAGGGACATAGAGTACCTTACTGAGTAGGTTGATGTTTCCATCAGGTGCTTTGACATTGCCTATTTTCTCCATAGGATGTTTTGTATCATCTCCTGTTTGTACCTCATGCTTATTCCTTGGATCTTCTAAATTTGATAGGAGTGCCACATTTTCTGCCACATGATTTGAACAACCTGAATCTATGTAGAAAACATGCTCATCAGATTTACCTTGTGGCATAGCCATGTTCATGATCAATAATGAATCCTCTTTGTTTGAGTCTTCTGTGTAGTTATTTTAGTCTCTCCTTCCTTTGTAGCCTCCTTGATAGTTTGAATGATTGTAGTTGTTGTAGTTGCCATGGTAGTTGTTGAACCTTCCTCTCGAGTAGCCATAACTTCCTCTATTGTATCCTCTGCCTCTTTGATTCCTGGAATTCCTAAAGCAATTTTGAGTTGTATGATTAGTTAATCCACAAATAGAACATGAGTTGGAGTCTTGGGATCTCCCCCTGCCTTGTCTACCTCCTCTTCCTCTACCTCTGCCATGTCTTCCTCTACCTGCATAGTTAGCTTGATATGTACCTGCTTCATCATCCACTTTCTTTGCCTTTTCTTTGTTATCTTTAGACATGCTTTTATCCGTGTATAAAGCTGAAGATTGATTACCTTTAGAGCTTTCTCCATTTTTGATAAGTTTTTCCTCTTGAGTAAGTAGTTATCCAATGAGTGTGTTGAAATCAGGTACATGCATGTCCATGTACAAATCCATAGTTGTGGTGAATGCTTCCCACTTGTCATCTGCCTTCAAGCCATTGATGACCTGCCTTACAATTTTCTCTTCATCTATTACCTCTCCAATGCTTCCCAACTGATCCGCTATGTCCTTGAGCTTTCTGACAAAATCAGTCACATTTTGTTTGGGAGCCTTCTTGAGAGTTGTGAAATCCAGCCATAGTTGATGCTTCCTAGCTTTAGTACTTGAAGAAAAGAAAGCTTCAAGTGCATCCCACACTTCTTGAGATGTCTTACAACTTCTAATGTGAGGCAACAAAAAATCTGAGATAGAGTTGAGGAGATAAGACCTTGCAAAGTGCATCCCATGTGCTCAATCTTTCTTGCTCTTCTTGTGTTGGTTGACTTTTGTTCCTGAAACTTGGCATAACTTCATCTCCAGCCACATAACCATATAAACTTCTACCTTGGAGATAGGCTTCCATTCTTAATGACCAAGCTGAGTAGTTACCTCTGTCTAATTTTTCAATTGATGAAGGAAATCCATCTGCCATGTTGTCCAACCTTGCTCTCATACCACTGTGAAGAGATGGATAGGTATGTGCTTGAAGATGAAGAGGTGTTGCAAAACCCTTGATCTACACCAGCCAAATGAACTCCAGAAGTATATGGTGGGCCCTTTTAGCTTGCCAATGGATGTATTAGATACCCTATGTACCTTGGAAGATCACTCTAAAAAAGATAGATCAAAACAGATAAGTTGGAGTTAGCTCAGAGGTGAAAACTTGCTATTCTTGGTTCATACACCTGTCCAGTGTTTTACATAATTCTCTGAGCACAGCAGCAATTAGCTTAATTCCTCTTGGGGAAGTCTAAATAACTTAAAGAGCTAACTTTCAAGATTAATTTCATAAAAAATAATGAACCACACACTGAAAATGAGTTTTAACAACTGATGACATCATCCCGATTTTCATGGGCTGCTACAGTTTGAGACCAGTGAGCAGAAAAATCAACATAACTCAAAATGTAGGAATCCAATGATTATGAAATTTTGTATGGTTATACTATACAGTACGCTGAATCCAACAAGCTTTAAATCACTGACTTTGGATAAGTAACCACTGAGAAATACCTCTGACAAGAGGAGTGAAAAAGTCGGGTACCTAACAAAGAAGTGAAAATGCACAGACAGTGTTGACGTCAACTGAACATAACTGAAGATTGCAACATCAAACTGAGATGAAAATTTGTGAGCATATAGTAGACTTATAGAGCTAACTTTACCAAGTTAAATCATTGAAAAGGTTGCACCAAGCTCAGAGAAAACATCTCTGCAAGCTAACTGAGAAAACTGAGAGTAATGGCAGTGAGTAGTACACTTCACAAGAACATGGAAAGATGAACTCAAATAATCATGAAAATGATAGTATATTGCTTGTACAATACAATGACTTACTGATACATATGTGTGCCTTGTAATCACACCTTGATATGGCATAAAGCTCAACTCTTGGAGGTCTTCACATAGGTCTCTCTAACCACGACTAAAACTTCCATCTATTTATAGTTGAGTTTGGGAGGCTAACTTCCCTCAATCACTCTCCAATCAATCAATGATTGATTTGATTCTCTACCTATCACAAATCACGAATTCGTGGCTCCTCTTTCCATTCTTGATCAAGTGGACTCAACCACTTAAGTTTCTTTCACTTTTACATGAAGTAAACTCTTCAAAAGTTACAAGAGGTAGTTCACAAGTGAACTTTACATAGTCTTCATTTTAAGGCTTTACTTTGTGGGACTCAAGCCAATACTTAGGCTTGTCATAGACTTGCTCCAACAATGATATCGTCAGTGATCGAGGTTCACAATTGATATCTAGGTTTTGGAACAATCTTCACAAGATTCTTGGTTTTCAAGTTAATCTATATATAGCCGATGATCTATAGACAAATGGACAATCATCTCCATTGCATCATCAACTACCTTCGAAATGATTAGTTTGAGCTCTTATCATTTGCAAACTTTACCTGTAACCAAAATATTCATACATCTATCAAGTAGACTCCCTTCTTTGCAAATTATGGACAACATCCAAGGATAGATATACAACTCTCAAATCATGTCAAGAACAGAGTTGAGATAAGGCACAATACGTAATGGATTCATAAAGAACTCAAGGAAGATATCCATAGAGTGCAAGAACGATATAACTATTATGCCGATCAACATCCTCTCCAAAATCATGTGTATCACATTGAGGATAAAGTATCTATATCCCAAAATAAACAATGGATTTTAAGGCCTTGTGCAAGGCTCGATCATTAAGGACTGGGTCCTTTTATCATCTTGGCAAAGATTAATAGAGTCACTTTCCAGCTCCAATTATCAAGGTTCGAGAATTTCATCAGAAATATCCAATGAAGCCAAGAATAGATAACATGACCACTCTCATGGAACTCGTTGCTTAAGGGGGAGGAGATGTCATAAACAAAGGAAACCATATTGAATCTAAAATTCCATATGACCTTGTAGATCTCATTTTTGTTCATAATTTGGAGAAACTAATGCTTTCATTGTATGCACAACGTGCCAAAATATGAAGATGGACTATCTACATGCTTGATTCTCATATCCAAAGATCATGTTTCAAATTGATGACATCATCGATGATATCATCGATGATATCATCCATTCGTGACTACTATTGATGAACCCCCCTTGAAAACCTATATAAGGTGGGGTTAGCCACATACATAGTTAGTCTCGCCAATACTAGTCTTGGGAGTTGAAGGAGTCATGATCTCTAAGTAACTACTTTCCATGTTTTATTTCTAATGTTTTGCCTTGTTACAGTCTTTTCTAGTCTAGTTTCTAAAACATCCTATTATGTCCAGTTGTAATCTCATAGTAGGAGATCCTTTTCAGTTACTCCTTGTATCTAGTTTATCTCCTTGAAGGGATTTCTTGTAATCCAGAGGTCTTGCTTTGTACCTATATCTCGAAATGTGGGTTCTCCTATATTATCACTAGTTGATTTATCTATATCTATTAGCCCTAGGTTGTAGGACTCCTTATATCAATTAATTTATTCTTGTATTATTTCCCTACATGGGTGATCTTGTAATTGAAAGTGTAATTCCAAAATCTTGTCTAATCTAGTCAAAGGCCACAATCTAGTGCTCCCCTCACAGAGATTGCCTGAAAGCACTACAATTGTCCTAGGTCCTTGAAATGTCCACCACTATAGGGAGGGGTTGAACCCTCACGTGTGCCTCAAAAGGCAAAGGGCCCAACCGCATATCCTAGTGCATGTGGACTCGTCTAGGAAATATTAAAGAATGGAGATTGTAGTATGTTACTAGTCCCTATAATTACTATGAGGGGTCGGATGATCTAAATTGAGGAAGTAAAAGATTGTGCAACATCTGAAAAGCATATATTCAATGTTTGCGTTTACTCACTTTAGTATCAATTATTTACATCTTTCCTAGAATTCCAGCGTAAGAATATTTAGTTTCTTATTGCTAAAGTATTTTCATGTCCCATAATCTGATCTTGACAAGCCTTACATATGCCTGTGTGAAAAGATATTGGTAATTCTATGCAAAGCACCTCCAACCTTCAATTGTCCAGTCCGAAGGCTACTTGGCCTAACGGACAGTCGAAAAACAAACAGGCCACAAACACAAACATTTTAAGACTCGTGTACACAAGTCTTTTTTCTTGCTCAACTTTTTGGAAGGAGAAAGAAAAAACCAAGCAATTTGAGAAGAGAAACTGGAAATAAACTGAGCAATAGTTCACCTTGTAGACATCACCGAATCCACCCTCACCAATTTTATTAATGGGATGGAACCCCTGAGTTGCTCTCTGAAGCTCCTGCAGAGAGAAGACTTTTCCGAATTCCGATATGTCCAGCAAACCAGATCGCGGACTCTCGAGCCGTGCACCTTCACGTTAATTAGAGTTGCATATTCAGAATTCCCCAAAGCGCTGGAATAGAAGTTGTAAAATATGTGTGTGTCTGTGCGCGCGCGCGTGCGTACATGTATGCAGAGGTGCGTGTGCCTCATGTATGTACACATACATGTACAGATGAACACAGAGAGAGAGAGAGAGACAGAGAGAGAGAAAGGGAGAGAGAGAAGCTTAAAGGATGTGTTACATATAAAGCGAGTTCTTGTTGTCTTACCCTTAAATCGTCTCTTCTTGTGATAGTAGACTAGGATTGCTATGGCAACGATGGTAATCCCAAGCAGAGGAAGAATTACGCCAATGATAATGACTACCTTTGAACCTATCACAAAAGAAGGGAGTAATCATAAAGAGATCCTCTCGATCGCTAGTGTCTTCCACGCTAGCAATATTACAAACTTCAATAATAATTAGCAGCCGCTTGGAAATCCGGTGCAAAGCAAAGAACTTGATATATTTATATAAATTTTCAGTTCCGAGGTTTATAAACCAAAAGAGTAACATTTTCCTTAGTCATCATGATTATAATCTTGTTCGATTGATTCCCTTGCCAAGCAGAAGTGAGAGATTCCAAGCATGAATTGTAACACGGAACCATAGTCCATAGGCCGTAATCCTTAATATGACTATGATTCTGAGTTTCAGCTATAACAAAATGAAGAGATCTGATGGTTTGGCAGTGCAGGGGTTGAACGTGATAAGAACTTAAACTAATAGCTTAACTAAATCAACAAAAATAAAACTTCAGAATATATGCAATAGAAGCAGACAAATATCCATCAGATGCATTCTGCATATATGATTTTTAAGGATTCCATTAATTACAGAATAATTAGTTAATTGCATATTAATTGCAGCAGTTTCAATTAACACGCTACAAAGACTAGAGATACTCAAGTTACAGTAACAATTGAAATAAAGAACACTCCGATATGAATCATCCAGCAGATATGATGAACAACAGATAACTCTACTCTGATATGAATCATCCAGCAGATAACAGTTTTCATGTGAAACTCGACAGATATGATGAACAACCATATAAATCTAATCTATGCAAACAATAGAAAGCCAAGACATTCCTTAACTTGATGGGAGACAACCAGGAAATCTTTGTGCAATGGCTTGCATGCATAAATAGCAGTCGCAAAATTGTATACTTATAATGCCAAGTCTAGCTCTAAAGACAGTGAATGACTCCTCCAAGTTTGACAGAAAGTGAGAAGCTTTCTACTTTCTAAATTTTAGCGATGCATTTTAGATAAGCTATTTCTTTATAAAGGAAGCTTGGCTCAAGCCTAATCTCCTTGGGTTTGAATATATTGAAAGAACAAGTGTACAAGTGAAGTGCATAGTACCGATGGGACCCTATGTGCCCCACAAAAAGGGGTTAGACTTCCAAAGCATTACAAAGAAGGGGCTCCCAAAAAGCATTTAGTTTCAACGGCCCAAAGGCATTACAAGCATAGACTGACCACACTTTCAGAGCACATTGGCAATTATGAGGAGCCTTGTGTTCCAAGCTCGTAGAAAGCACATTGAGCTGCACTAGCATTCATGTAAGGGAGACGTTCTTTTGTAGAGCATTTTTTTGTATGTTTCAATACATGCTAACACTGGAGATCTTTTCACTAAAGCTCTACCTTGGGAGAAGTTTAAAGATTTTCACAAAGCTTTGGGCTTACTTCCTTTTGTGAGTTGATCTCTTTCTACATAGCTTGGCACTTCCTTAAACATGGATGTGAGCTCCTTGTTCACCTCATCAATTCAAGGGAGGATTTTCATATATATTTTGGTAGTGATATGTCTGAGCACTCTTAAGACTGCTAGGGCACTTTTTTCCCTCGTTAGGAGGTTTCTGTCCCCCAAATTGTATATATGGCTATAAACCTAATGAGCTATTTAATCTTGTACATTCACTTGGTAATACATTCACTGTTCTGCGTTGTGCTCCAAGCTTCTTCTTGTTCCTTGTGTTTTTTTTTTTGTGCTTCCACACACCATAGACTCCAACAACCTAAACCTATACTAAAATAGCTTTAAAGATTAGAAGCAGATCTACTAATTTCTATTACATAGTCTTTCTGATCTTTGGATCATTACTCATTATCTCTCAAGATAGTCATGGATCACTTTTATACCCTCTCAATGGAAAAGCATGTCTTGCATATGGAGTGTTTCTATGACCCCTTAGCACAAATTACCATTGATTTTAGAAAGTGCATAAAGACTCTCCTTTAATTAACTACAAGTACATGCCATCTCTTCACAAGTCAAGGTACTGGTATCATAGATTGTTTACAAGAATGTATGTTGATCTAACTAGGGCAATCTCAAATCTTACTAGTAAGGATCTGACCTTTTGATTGATTAAGAAAGAGAATAAAGATTTAATGGCGCGCAAACCATACTTCAGGTGTTGTTTATCCAAATTTCTCCATATTGGAAACTACAATTCCATGTGCATGTAGATGCAAGCCTATTGGTAGTTGAGGCTATCATAGCCCAACCCTAAGAGGAAGACATAATATACCATAACATTCATTATTCATGTAGGCTCCTATCTCAAGTTGAATGGAACTACAACACTACAGTCAAGAAAGCCTTAAGTAAGTATAGTATTTTTGAAGAAAAGTTTTAGCCAATAATTGTGGTGAATAAAATTAAGAGTAGTCATTGATGACTATAAAATAAGATACTTATTGAAAAAGTCTCAAGTGAGATGGAGAATTGAGAGATAGATCCTACTCTACTAGGAGTTTGACTTCCAAATCCTACAAAGGAATAGGAAAGAGCATGCAATGGATGATCGTTTTTGAACAACATTACACGAGAGCAAATCAAAGTAGGTTACTAGAATTAATAATGACATTAGAAATGCATCCCGCTTAAATGTGGAGTCTCTTCTTGTTGGAACCAAGAAGCTCAAGAAATCCTCTACTTAAGGAAATTCCTTCGTCACTCGTCCTCCTTAGAACAAAAAGGAGGCTATTTTCGAAATTGAGGTTAGTCAAAGGCATTTGAAGGCACCTTTGTAAAGAGGAACATGATGGAGTGTTTTAGGAGTGCCTTCTTCCAAATAATGCATAGATTATATTAGGTAAACTTCATGAGGGATTTTGAACTAGGCACTTCTGGAAAATTTCGTGGCTTAATTAAGCCTTGGAATAAGAATTTGATGGTTCCCTTTTTTTGAAATAATATAATAAATGAGTTAGAAAGTGCAATACATGTCAATGACATGGGCTTTGCTCTACACATAGAAGTAATGAACTCTTGTGGTTTCCATTGGATAGAATTCATTCAAGAACTAGGTCCTCAGTTTTATGGGTCCCATTTATCCTCTTTGATCCCTAGGTCACTAGTGGCAACTACTTGTATCCATGAAATGGCCTATGTTGGCATTCACTATGGATCATTCCATAGGGACTATTGAAATACAAGCTTCAACCTTAGTCTCAATTTGACCATCAAATGGATGCCACTTGGAGCCATCTGGACCAACCTCTCAAGCATGAGGAAATAAAAATTTATTTTGAGTTTTAAATCCCGCGCAATAGCCAAAATTTGAATCATAATTAGCTTGTGAGTAAATCCATATTATCTAGAAAAATTGATTCCTAACTTTTAAGAATCTCCCTAATTCTATATAAACACAAAATCACGTTCAAATTATGTATGCCGACATATGTATGTGCTCTTAGTGAGTTTTTGGAAGCAAGTTAATAGGACCCAACCTATGAAAGCCATCTCCTTGCTTCCTTAAGGGATTTGAATAAGGTTTGTGTACCCATATCTACCACATAGATTTCTAATAAAGCTCATTGTGGTTTCTTCCATAATGGTTCCTAAAAGGGGGTCAATTTTTTACTACACTTGTAAAATCTCAACTAAGAAATTGCATGGAAGTGTGAACTCCTTTGGCCAAAAACTAGTACTAGATGTCCATAGTCTAAATCTTTGTCCACGCAATAGATTCTAGAAAGTTTTTAATTTGCATATATATATTTGGAATTGAATTCCAAACTTTGTTGCGTGTATGCAAGAGTCTGAGAGACACACCAGAAGCACACACAGCGAGCCCAAGGGCAGCAAGACACATGGAGAAGATGGATGATTGGAATAACTCTGTCTATTTACAATGAATTGATTTGAAGTAAGAGTTGTATAATATCCCTAAGTACAAAGTACCACCACATATGAGAGTATCATGTATGTGGTAACATGGGGAAAAAGCCGCTAGCTAGCACTAGAGTAAAGGTTCACTAGAGTAAAGCCGCTAGCTACCACCACATATGAGAGTATCATGTATGTAGTAACATGGGGAAAAAGCCGCTAGCTAGCACTAAGTGCCCATGTATAGGGAAAAGGTTCACATATAAGCTACTCAAGTAACTCATAAGTGTAACAAACTCCCCTAGAAATAATGATGTGCACACATACAGGGAGTGATGAGTCAGCCCCCACAAGGAAGTAAGCCTAAAGCTTTGCAAAAAGCTTCAAGATGTTCTTGTGGAAGAGCTTTGGTGAATATGTCTGCCACATTATCTTGTGTAGGCACATATGCCAAATCAATATCTCCTACATGAAGGCATACTCTCACATACTGATAATGCACCTCAATATGTTTGGTCTGTGCATGAGACAACCGGTTCTGTGCAATAGCCAATGCACTCGAACTATTAGCAAGAATATGTGTAGCAACATCAATCTCCATGCAAATGTCTCCTAACCACCTTGTACCTTTATATATAGCTCTCCCCAAGGTTCTACCCACTTTGGTACATTGATACTATCCATCCAAATGTCATCCATGTAACTTCATGTGCTCCAAGTGTCCCATTTAACTAAATTTAGAACTTTCTAAAATCTTGGGCTTAGGTTTGGGTAAAGTTTACCCTATCCGTCAAAGGACTTGAAACCAAGACCTCACACTAGAGGATCAAATAGATTAACTACTACGCAACTTCGCTTTACGTTTTTTTCAAAAGCACATGAACTTAAGTCCAACTTTAGGGATTTAGGCTAATGTAAGAGAAACATAATTATATGTGATCTCAAATCTATCTCAATCAATCCGACTCATGTCATATTGTTACTTGATGAAATTACTCCCTCCTTAGAAAACATTTTCATCCTTGAAAATAGGGCTATAGACAACTATAGGCATACCATGGATGCCATGATCCAAAAACATATGAAGCATGTTTTCATCTCCATGGTGGGAGTTTCTTTTCATTCAAAGTGAACAAAAGAGAATCTACTCGAGGTAGAACTTAGTCATTCCAAAACATTATCTAATCCCTATCCAAATGACTCAAAATTCTATCTAGAGTTTTATTTCATAAACGAAACCAAGTGCAAAGTACAAAACGAATGACAAGAGTTCATCAGAATATCCATAGCCAATTTACTATTTTGACTATGTGTAATCTAGGCATGAACATGTAAAGTGGGTGAATTCAAGATATCCATTATGGAATTTCTTTACTAGTCCATTGGAGGATATAACAAGTACATGGACCTAGCAAAATGGGTTGGCTTGGTGACTTCAAGACTTTGAGAATTTGCTTCAAGTTCACTATAAGAAGAGGGATTAGGACTACCTATGAGAGAGGTGACTCTTCTTCAAACAATTTTCCTTTATATATAGCTCTCTCAAGCCTCTTGCCACTGTAGTAGGTTGATATTATCCATCCAAGTGTTTCCTAGGTGACTACATGTGATCTAAGTATCTGAGTAAGCTACAGTTAGAACCTTCAAGCAACTTGGGCTTGGGTTTGGGTACAATATGCCATATTCTCCCTACTCCTTGTAGAACGTGATCTCAAGACCTCCCATTAGAGGCTCTAATAAATGAACGACTAGGCCATACAGCTTTGCTTCGTTTCAAGAGCACATGGTCTCATACTTGAGTCCAATTTGAGGAATTGGTTTGACATTAAAGTGAGCAAATGATGTTCGATCTCAGATCTATTTGAACCAACCAGACACTCATCTCATAGACTCAATTATTGATGGTGAAATTTCTAGATGGAAGCAAACATCATCCAAATTCGTCCTTTTCAAGGTTTTAGGATTATTCCAAGGTTGTAGTTTTTATCTAGTAGTATTCTAGTTTTATCTTATCTAGTACTGTAGTTTTTATACCCAAGGTTTTCGGAAAGGCCTTGAATTATTCCACATAACGCATGCATTGTCTTTTACGGAGTAATAGAAGTGTATACAATTTTGTTCCCAAACTCTAAGCCATATGTACAATGGTTAACTCGAGCAAAGAGGACATGCCCACTAACTAGTGTGAACTAGAGTTCCATATCAGATGGGAATATGTGAACTAGAGTTCCATGTCATATGATGGTTTTCTCATCCAAAAAGTGATCTTTATCATGAGCTTCCTTAAATAAAACCGCAAATGCCATGTTACAAATAAGAACTTTAATTATCAACTAGCATATATCGCGTGGGATACATGGAAGGCTGATGGGGTGCTATCCATAAAGAAGAATAATTTTCCTCTTTAATGGGACACCAAAGAAGAGTGGACATAATCCACTTATATCTCAACTCCTTACTGAGAGCCTCATGGATTATATCCTTAAAATCCGAATATGCATAGGTTTCACCATTGTAATGCTGTCCTTATCATTTTCTACATTGTTTGAGTTGGGTGTAAACACTTGCACGAGTTGTATGACATCCATGATTGACTTCATTCCAAATTAATCTATTGCACCATTCAAGGTTCGTTTGTAGGTATGATACCTGCGTATGTGCTATTTGCAATCTTATAACTCCCTTAGGTACATTGTACCTATTGAAACCTACTATATTGAACTTCTGGGGATCCTTTATATCGTATATATTTTACTTATTGCGACTAGAAGATCCGTAGGATGCATTGTTGTACAATGAAATCTTCTTCTATCTGAACTCACCAACCAGCAACGTGTTCTTATTAGCCCTCCAATGAATAAAAAAAGAACCTCAAAAACCCTATGAAAACTTATTTATGCAATCGTTTTACACTGTAGAGAAGTAACAGTTCCAAAAGCCTATTAAATAGTAAGGCGTGCTGGCCACAACCCTACTATAGCATACAGATGAACTTGAAAAGGAGAAAGCGTCTATAAAAGTGATAAACTCCACGTTTTATTATACGATATAGGTGACATGATGATCTATTGCAGTTGATATGTATACGCACATGCAGAAACGAAGCCATCTACATGCATTGGTAGATCAGATTAATGAATTCCGTCCATATAAACAAATGCTTACAACATGCTCCAAGGTGCTTTTAGATATATAGCTTGCTAAATACCATTTGAAAATGGTATGAACGATAGATTGAACTTTAAAACACAATTTCTTGTGGCAGAGACACAACTAAAAACAAAAAATTTTCTCTTAAACTCGATGATGGTATAGGTTTGCCGCACATGTTGGTGTTATCCATTCTTAGATTTACAAATGGAACACCTCTCTCTCTCTCTCTCTATATATATATATATATATATATACATATATATATATATATATATATATATATATATATATATATATATATATATATATATATTAATATATTAGATTTACAAATGGATCACCTCTCTCTCTCTATACACACACATATACATATATATATATATATATATATATATATATATATATATATATATATATATATATATATATATATATATATATATATATATATATATATGTGTGTGTGTGTGTGTGTGTCTGTGTGTGTGTGCGCGCGTGTGTTTATGTATATGATATGTATATTTAGAGATATCTGTACATCTTTATATATAATTATATGTATATTTATATATGCATATGTATGTGAATGTATATATGTATATTTGTATGCCTACAGCTATATCTATATGATATCCGTATGCATGTTCATGTATGTGTTCATTTGCGCGTGTTTGCGTGTGTTTGTGCACGTGTGTGTGCACGTATATGTGCATGTGTGCGTCCATGAACATGAGCATCTGCATGATCTATTAATGACATTTGATTCAAGAGGCCTGGAAGATTCTAAATTTGTGACTCAAAGTTATAAAACCGATATCCTTTCTATAACTCACTCAAAGGAGAACGAAGTGAGATAGCTTATAGTAACAGATATTTTTTCTCTGGATAAAGTGATAGCGATCATAATAGCTCAGTAGGCATCTTGGACTCCCTCGTTTGGTTGTAGTCGTTAGGTTTATGCCGCTTAATTGACATTCAAGACTGTCTAGAGGATTATAGTCTGTAATATTCCTCAAAGGTTTCGAAGTGTGATATGTTCGAGGCACCTCTTTTGCTTTCTACATTCCGAAGATTGTAACATATGATTTGTTTCATGTTTGCACCTTTGTAACATATGATTTCTTTCTCTCATTCCGGTTTTCATTCTCCATCCCATCACTACCACACCACAAAACTTATATACATAGCGCACATAAGAATAATTGACATGCATCGTTTCTCAACTTTTACAGAACTCTCTCTCTCTCTCTCTCTCACGCACACACACACACACATCGCTGTCAGCACACCACGCTT
The DNA here is from genome assembly GCA_020310875.1 of Ceratopteris richardii. Lineage (NCBI taxonomy): Eukaryota > Viridiplantae > Streptophyta > Polypodiopsida > Polypodiales > Pteridaceae > Ceratopteris > Ceratopteris richardii. The sequence goes on along the minus strand of CM035422.1, from coordinate 123,615,839 downwards.
TGCTCATGTACATAGTGCACAGGAGGGAATTTCACATGTATCGCATCTATTTCCAGCTTTCGATAAACTAAAACTCTCTCTCTCTCTCTCTCTCTCTCATCCTCTGCCTCCCCGCGCTCGAGTTTTCTTCTTCGCCTTAGTTTTCCTCGTCTTCTTTTTCTAGGTGTTCTCCTCCTCCTCCTCCCCCTCCTACTGCTACTGCTACGACTTCTTTATTTTTTTTCCCTTCCTCCTCTTCCTTTTTATCTTCTCTTCCTCTTCCTCTTCATGTATGTCTTCTTAAATGAAAATGCTAGAGCATAAACATACAGAGATTGATCAGGCCATCGATATCGTGCATATGTAAAGATTTTGAGATCAATAAAGCGATTTGGATCATACATGTATAGCATAAAAATAAATGGTTATTGCTTCCTGAATTATCATGAGGATTCAACCTTTTAGTTTAGATTATCCTATAAAAGTAGTAGAAACTCTATCTATTAGGAACAAAGCATCCCATATACAAAGGAAGATATAAATGAATGATAAATCTCGATCTCATAAAATTGAAGAACTTGCTGTAGGTTCCAATCTAAGAAGGACAATGCTTTAAACGATGTTAAAATAGGTATTATGCCACAATAAGAGGTGGAAAAAAGGTTGTAAAACTTTTCCACATTCATTGATCAAGGTAAGGACGTTAATGCGGTTTATGATTTACCAATGGATTTGAGCAAACGTGACGCTTAATGACTTCAATGTCATAAATATGCGGTACTCTTGCCGGAGGAGGAATCTTATTACAACTCGTAGCTTTTTCTTCTTTATAGTACTACAGTTAGTTTAAAATAACGTAAATAATAGATTTAAAGTTTAATGTTGCAGAAAAGGAGTTCTTCTTAAGCACATAAATTTAGTTGGTTGGGTCTTTTGCCTCTCAAGATTACGAGTGTGGCTTCAACCCATCGGGGTTGTAACTAAACACTCCACACCATTTGAGTGATGAGATGTTAAAAGCAACATACATACATACATACATACATACATACATACATACATACATACATACACACACACATATATATATATATATATATATATATATATATATATATATATATATATATATATATATATATATATATATATATATATATATATATATATATATATATACTAATTGAAAAACTCTATTATAAATATTCTAATTTTGAAATCCTATTTCAAAAATCCTAATTTAGAAACACTAATTTTGATATTAGGGTTTTACAAACCCTAATCTAGAGACTCAAATTCAGCCTTTTAGCCACATGATTGAAGTATATGTACACAATGCATCTATTCCTCTGATGTCCTACTAGAGAGATGTCTCTCCTCCCAACCTTATGCCTCTATATATAGCTAATGGAATCAATGGGGATCATAATATATGTAAAGATATATACACATCATCTAGATACACATATATAAATATAAAATGGATTAGATACATTATGCATCACACATACATGCCTATATGCACACATGTATATACATACATGCATACATATTTAGAGGTACACATTTACACATAGACACATATGCATATATACATGTACACATCACATATACATGCCTACATGTACACATGTATACTGATACATGCATACACAATTATAAACAGACTTGCATGTATTACAGAAATGCATATGAAATAGACATGTGTGCATACTAGCACATGTATACATATATCACACACATGCACACACATACATATACATGAAACACATATATGTGCATACTAATACATGTATACATATAATACACATGAATACACACACATATGCATACATACATGAGAAAAATTTGCTCCTTAAAGATAAACCCATATATAAAAAAACTAGGCATACCCCCGAGCTTCATGTTCTATATGTTTTCATTATTGCCATCATTTTGGAATAGTCTCATCTTCATTATCCTTATTGATTTCATTTATTTCTTCTATTGTTAAATCTATGTTCTCATGAATCACATCATCTGTTGATGGATTAATATCGATTTCCGGTAATTCCTCTTCACCATCAGTAGAATCAGCATGTAGAGTATTATCCTCTTAATAAAAAAGATTAGTATCATTATCATGTATAATGATTCTAATTTCTCTTTCAAATTTCGATGTAGTAATATTTGATGGTGAATCAGCAAGAGGAATTTCTTGAATATCTCTAACAAAAAATTGTTCAAACAATGAACTACCTCTAGGTTGAACATGAATGACTTTCCATCAAGGATGAGGATCTGGGTTTTTATAAAAAATGCTTTTTCATTATGCCTAGGAAGAATATATGGTTCTTTAGTAGATTGCATTACCTTGGAAGAATCAATTGCCTAAAACTCAGATAATTGCTTTCTCAATGTGGAATTACTACCTTTATACTCGGCTTGAAATGAGTCAAACCAGCCATCTATAAGGTTTGTGCATTTTGAGCTAGCATGTGATAGTTGCTTGAAAGAAGCAACAATACTAGATTCCCCTATTTTACATAAAGAATCAATGGATTTGATTCTCATATGTTGTCCAAAAGCCCACATATTAGTGAACATTTGAGCTTGCAAAAGAAATTAAATTAGTAAAGAGAAACTAATATACATATATGAAGAAAACAAAATATTATTAAAATAAAATTACCCTTCATTCACAATCTATTTTTAACTCTCTCTACTCATCTTAGATTTCTTCATTATTTGCGTTGGCGCGTTCCAAACGACCATATAATCAATCCGTGAAAGAAGATATATTTGTAATCTCAGTATTATCAAGATAACATACATATCTTTTGTTTCTCCATCTTTTACTTTGGAGATTTTGAAGTTCTTGTTTTTACTCGCTAAGGAATGCTCGCATGCATTAAATGTTATATGCTACAAAAGTAGAAACATCTTTTTTTTTTCTTGAAATGTAAATAAAAATGGAACTCCCTTACTTGAGAATACCTCATCTGTTATTTTTGAAGAAGACTTGTTGGTTCATGCATGTGGAGCTTCTTCATGAACTCTTTCAAGGTACTCACTAACATAGTACATGCACTCTTCAAGCATCCAACCCTTTGCTAGACACACTTTCGGATCATCCATAGGGATATAAAGGCAAGCAATATTCTGCTAGACAATCACCTGAGACCTGTAATTGCGGACTTTGGCATTGCAATGCTTGCGAGAGCTGATGCAACACACCTAATAACCCGAGTAGTAGGCACGAGGTGAATATGTTACACATATAATAAAACTAAAATTCCTAAACTATGAGACTGTCTTACTTTTATTTTCCTTGTTTTCGATGAAGAGGGTACCTCGCGCCTGAGTATGCTACTTATGGTGAGCTAAGTGACAAAGTTGATGTTTTCAGCTTTGGAGTGG
>CM035422.1:123597461-123609961 GCA_020310875.1 Ceratopteris richardii | reverse complement strand
AGTGTAGAAATGGATCAAAGGATATTGCTATGATGGTATGACCTTGTTCATAGCTATGATGAGGTGGATATAAGACATACATTACAAAGTAGGTTACCTGAGGGTGATTATTACTCTTGGATTTATGAGGTGTTATATCCTTGGTCCCATAAATATATTGAATACATGCATCTTTCTCTTAGAGGGGACTTCTATGTGATTTCCATCTTTGGAATTAGGTAGTTAATCCATGAAATGTTTTTGTAGCCAATAGCCATGGACTCTGAAAACCTACGTCACTAGTCATAGTGAGAGAAAGATGGAAAGATATATATTCCAATATTACAACATTGCTTCCCGAATAGGGTTAGGTAGACATGAGATAAGATGAAAATATGTTAATAGTTAAGCATTATCACTACCTCGTGCATGATCCTAGTGGGATGGTTTTTATTAATTACTACTTGATGTATTTGATGATCAATACAAGATATATTTGTTCATCAGTACATGATGTATTTGCTCTCGAATACATGATGTATTTTGCATGAGTATAGGACGCGTTTGTTAATCAGTACATGATGTATTTGTGCATGGATAAAGATGGTGGACCTTTTGTATCAAGTTTCCATCACTATACACATGGTATGATGCCAGTAGTGGCTAGGAATGGGGTATGTGTGTAAATTTAAGAAACCTTGTATCTAGTGTTTGTAAACATATATGTATTTTCATGCAAGTATAGAATGAGCATAGGATACATGCAAGGATGAAGATGTTCACTTTGAGGCATCAATGGGGGTGCATGTGCTTCTATGCCTTTGGTAACTTTGCACATAGCGTGTGCATATACACCATGTCTTTGTCATCGTATAAATAGTGGAAAGCTTACACAGCTATGGAATTTATCATTAGATATATTTCTTATTGTAAACTGATTATGAAATAATTGTGTTCATTACAAGAGGAGTCTAGTTATGGCAAGGATCCTAGTCATTAGTTTCATCTTAGAGGTAGTGGGATCTGCTCACCTTACTCTTCAATGAATACTTTTTTTTGCATACAATGAATCGGAAACACACTCACACACCCAATGTTGTAAGGCAGAGGCACCCATCTTTGAGGAACTCAGGGATATGTTAAGCCAAGACTTCAACTCAGGACTTCCTCCCAGACACTCAAAGCATCAAAGAAGTAGGCGATGTGATGTGCCCATAATGGATTTCTTAGTGATATAACAACTCCTAGCACTTTCTTCCCATTTATAGAGTCCTTAATTAGGCATGAGGTAGAGTTTTGTTTGTACTATCCACACCATATGTGCACACCTAATGGTATTGGTGTGATATGAGGGTGTACTTTATGGTAACTCAAGATCTTAAAATGATTCTAACTAACATGTACATGATGTACATGATGTATCTTCTTGATGGTGATCAATATTTGATCTACTTGAGGAATCATTGATATTGTGATTCAGTGATAGGTTATAGATTGGTGACCTGGACAAGCATCTTGGCCCCATATGAATTGTCCACTTCGTAGCTTGGGCAAGTATCTTGCTTTTATGGTAGTTCTCTTGCCTAACAACTCACATAATATGAGTTTTATCTATACCTCTAGCGGAGATTTGAGCTTCGAATAGATTACCTAGTGAGTTCCACTAGAACCAAATTTTGTTCAAGACTAGAGGGAGAAAAAGTTCTTATCCGGAGAATGTGATTAATGGAGGCACAACTTGAGTCCATTTGACTTGGGAGTTAGATAAATTGTTAAAGGATTGTGCTCTTGGTTTTTAACGAAGGAAAGTTTTGAGATAGTAATTGGAAACTATGTGGAAGTGTTACATCCCCAAAAGTTAAAGACATATGAATAGCACCTATTGTGAAAATGTCGGATCAAGTATGAATCTACTCCCTATCACACTACGCCATATCCTCATTCGCGGATACAAAAAGGATCCATGGATCTCATTTGTGAAACATTTTCTTGCAGGAGGCACTTGGGATCTTGGCCCTTTGGTAGAGCATCGCCAGCCAGATTGCTAAGGAGGCACTTGGGATCTTGGCCCTTTGGTAGAGCATCGCCAGCCAGATTGCTAAAGGCCTCGTGGTATGCGACACTAGTCGCTTTCCAAGGATCGGGGGGTAATCCCATACTCACTCTATCGTTGGGAGGTGAGTCTGATATCCGCCCTTATATTGTTTATGCATTTTGCTTCTGAGTTGACTCTTCTACTATGGAGGGTGCTGAGCGATCTAACACTCTGTGACCCTATTTTATAAAAGTGCATATTTGTGTATATCCGTCTAACTTTGTTATGTTATGATTTTAATTTCTCTTTCTTACCTTAATATCTTGTCCTTGTTTTTTTCTTGCAATGTTGTTTTAGGTTTATGTTTTATTCCTACTAATTTGTCCGTTTTCTATCTCTTCTCTTTGTGTTTTCCTTTTCTCTACTGCCCCACAGACTACCCAAAACCATCCTAAAACTCGCTTCAGTCCTAGTGGTATCCTTTGTCGCAACCATCTATTTTTCACTTTCGTCCTGATCCATCTTGATTCTCTCGTGAATTCTTATTTTTCTCGATCATGTACTTTACGAGTCCCGCTCTTATATATGATATATCGTCTTTAGAATAGGATTCCATAGATATTATTGGAAACAAAATTAATTTTTCACATACCTTATTCACAAACCATACGAAGACACATCGAACTCCCTTGCCAGCCATAGAGCCAAACCATTCTGTAGATTGTGAATTTATAGAAAGAAATAGCATATGCTTTATTCATAAAACATATGAGCATGGGGATCAAAATCAATTCCTAGCCATACTGCCAAAACGACTCTTCCCTAAGCGTATAACTGATGTTCTTGTACATGGCTTAAGAGGCCTTGACATTAAGGCTTTCGAAGAGAAATAGTTAGTTTTTGTGACCGATATGTATATGTTGTGCATCAGAGTTCGTCAAGGAGTTGTTTTATTTCTGTCAACTGATTCGATTTGAAGATTGTGTTTCACATCTGGCACATGGAGCAACATCAAACTGTGTTATATTTTATTTGAAATGAGAATAAACACGAAACATACAGTAAAAGCTATGAATTTTTATTGAATAATAATAAAACAGCTACAAATATGATAAAAACATAATCTTTTTTTTTTTCAATAAAAGGATGTTCGACAATAGCTTACTCTCCTAGAATTTAATTCAAATAAATGAAACAACTCTATAGGAGAGCGGGTCTAGCACCCATGGGACCCCCCAAATCCCACAAGGCAAGGAAACAACATACAAAGTTACATGGTTTTACAAAGGAGGTTGATAGCCCTCTCGTTCCGCTCATGTGGAGCCCACTTGGATTTGATTTTGTTGTCCTCGAGGAAAAACACACTATGATGCCTAAAACGTGGGGGCTTCTTACCCTTCGCAATTCTTTTGCCAAGGAGGAAAAGAGATTTCTCAATAGACCATTCTTTAGGATTATTTCCAACATTGAAAGCACACCTTTCTCTCCAAATCTTCCAGAGGGTCTCACCTCTTACAACATTCCACAATGATGAGGACTAGCCAACCGCTTCCTAGTAGTGCTTTCTTCCAATTTACTTGTTCCTATAGTACTAAGACTTTTTCAAGGATTCACCAGATCCAATAGATTTGGGGCACGATAACAAAATGTGTCCCAAATCATCAATGTCACGATGACACCGCTTGCACCATGACATAACCAAGGAAATTTTGTTAGCCTTTTTATTGGTCTATATTCCCTGATGGAGGATTTGCCACATGAGCACTGACTTTATGCTCTTGATGAGGGGGTGCTAGATGGACATGAACTTCATATCCCATCACAAGCCCTTCCAAGTAAGACACCACTTCTTATTAAGCATGGTATAGTCCAATTTCTCCTTGATTCTAGGAATTTTGTTTAGGCTATTTTGTTTAGGCTCTTCATAGTTTAGTCTTATTTCCATATCAATATCCTCAAATCTAATCCATTAGCTAGTTTCTTGGTTTCAAAGGTGGTTCCAATACCGGACTCCCTTGTGCTAGAGCTTTTTAGCATTTTGGAGGCTCGAGGACTCCACGCCTCTAATGCCCTTGATAGGGAACCAGATCGAATCATTCTTCCTAATACCAACCACCCATTTCTAATCTTCACTGATTTTGACAAAGTGCTTAACCTTGTTGGACCACTTCCAGAGAGAGCACACTAGATTTCAGCCTTTAGGTGACACAAAAAGCGGGGAGAACAAAAGGGTCAGAAGGCCCAGGTCCTTCCAACCTAGGAGCCTCACCAATGTAAGAGCACTCTTAATTCTGAACATAAGCTTGGCCAAAGAGGCCTCACTGTTGCACCAACTTATTTTCCATGCCTTCAATGTCCAAAATGCTAGACCCCCACGATCCATTTGGCTAATACAAGTAGTCCATTTAATTGTGGGGACCCCTCTTCTATTTTGGTCACCCGTCCATAGAAAGTTTTTACAAAATCTTTCCAATTTGATAATCTTATGATCCCTTCCTCTCCAACAAGAAAGAAAGTAGATAATGGATGAGATAAGGAACATATTCATTACCATGACCTGCCTTGCGAGGTTGATTTGCATATCTTTCTAGTAGGCTAGCTTGTTCTCGATCTTAGAGAGGACCTAGTTCCATCAGTGGTCCACTGAAACGCCAACTGATGCCTTCGACAATTGGCCATTGATATTTATGTGCATTGATGCATTTCTGAGAAGGGTAGAGACTATCTTAGTGAATTTTTTAGTGCAACCAGGATCTTTGAGAGATTGGAGAATGAAGCCCCATTCAAGTCTATCATAAGCTTTGTTGAAGTGAGTATTAATGAAGATAACATCTTGAAGAGACTCTTCAAAAAATTTCAATCCTTCCCAAATATCAATAATAGCTTCTAGGATGGATCTACCCTTGATGAAACCTTTATGGTCCTTACTTAACCAACTTTGTAAGTGGCAAGAAATTGTGTTGGTGATAACTTTAACAAGGATCTTGTACCTTATATGCAACATCATAATCATGTGCCAAATTTCAATCCTATTTTTGTTTTCTTTTTTGGAATAAGCTTGATGACACCTTTGTTTAGACATTTCGATAGCACGCCGAAAGACAATGCCGCTTGCCACACCAAGCATAGTGGAGTGGTTGCCACCTATCTAAATGTCTTGAAGAACTCATTGGTGAGGCTATCGAGACCTGACCTTTTCCCATTAGGTATCACATCAATAACTTCAAGAATCTTAGTATCTGAAGCGGGAGCTTCACGAATAATTTTCTAATTAGGCCTATGAGGAGAAAGAGCCTTCAAAACCCCAAGGATTTGGGAAAATTGGTTGAGAATCGCTCATGTATTTTCGTCTTTTATCTTGCATTAGACCCCATTCATGTCCACCAACAAGGGGATGACATCCATATATATTTTTTTCTTTTTAAGAAGCCACACATCTCTTTAGTATTTTGTCTACCTTACCAGCCCACCACTATTTAAAGTATACTTGTGGAGTTTTTCCTTTGAACTTCTTCCTTGTATCTCAACATGCCTCTGATTTTCCATAGTCGTGTCTAGTATAGAGAGTTGTGTTTGTTGATTTCCTCCTCTAGACACCTTAGTCTCTAATAGAGCTTTTCTCTTCACATGCAATAAACACTTTGCAGAGTCTTCTAAATCCTGACCAAGATATGTTGAGTCTTCATAATTGGGATCCTCAAACTTTTGGCCAGGGAAGAGAGGTTGGTGAAGGCCGATTTCCAAGCCTGAGTTATCTCCTATTGGACAGAGAGCAAAGAGAGAGACATTAGGTTTGTGTGAAACCATGATGCTTTCTTCAATTTGGTGAATGGCTTGAAGGTGAGAATAATTGGGTAATTATCCAAGACGGCAAGGCCAATGTGTTGGGAGATGGAGGGTTGGACCCACTTATAGATTATGTTCTATGAAAAGTAGCTTTTATCAAGACTCACTTTTCTCAAATCATTTCCAAATTGGAGGTTTGACCTAGAGAAAATTTTCTTATCCTTTATCTCCACAAGATGTAGGTGGAGCTTGATTTTATCCCAAACATTTTTCTACTAACCATCTAAAAGTCTCCCTCTATTTTGGAATCTGTCCGAAGGATCCTCCACCATGCTGAAATACCCACAAAGCACAATATTGTGTGAGAGAGGGACCAAAGAGCCCCAAGTGGCAATCCTCTCCATCTCCAAGTTAGAAGTATAAATGGTGACCATCGTGACATTCAAGGGGTCGCCGAAGGAAGCAGCAATCCAGCGATGATTCTAGTCTTCGAGTGTGTTGACAAATCTATCAAACCAAATGTTGTTTATTGTGATAGCTCCACCACCAATCCCCCCTAGGGTGTGTAGTAGAGATCGAGACATGAGTTGAGGAAATAAGTTTTAGTATTTTCTAAAGGATCTCTCCATCAATATTGATCTCTTAAATACAAATGAATTTGAGGTTTGAGCTATTATGCCAAAACCATTAGCCACTAATAGCCGCTTTGATATGCACTGCCTTTATTTGCAAGGTGGGACTCTTTTGTTTCCAAAGGGGAGATCGAAACAATTTACTGTCAAATGTTTCATGAGGTGGCATGAAAATATGTGTGCCATGGCCAGTTAAAAATATAAAATGGAAACATGCTTCATTTCCAAAAGGAGTGCGACTGTTCAATAAGCAATCAGCTGATATGCTCTAAAGAAGAAAAACAAGGTGAGAAAACAAAGTCAAAATGAACAAGTACAAGGTTTTTCGATTTTCATAAATAAGCTCCCACTATGATGTTCTTTCTGGAATGACAATATATTTTGTCTAAAGAAGGAAGAAAAACAAAGTCAAAGTAAACAGGAAGTACAAGATCAGCCGATTTTCATAAATGAGCTTCCACCGAAATGTTCGTAGTGAAATGACAATATTAATTGTGAAATGATCTAGCGAGAGTAGCTCTTCGCGAAGCACAGCTCGTGCGTGTTTGTGGATAAATATACACAACCAATCAAAGGCACTTGGTCCACTGCAGCATGTACCGCCGAGAACTTGGTCCAGTGATACTGTATATGTTTCTTTTGTAGAAAGAAAGTTAAGGTTCAGATGTTTTTTTAATTAAAAAAAAAGGAAGTCAGGAAATGACTATCTCTCAAACTTTAATTAATAGAGAGAACTATTGTAGAATTGAACAAGAATATGGTACAAGTGAACTATTGTACAAGTGAACAAGACTAGCATTTATGAGACCCCCCAAAGTTAACAAAGCAAGGGTTGTTAGAGTTTGCTAGAAGACATTAAGAGGAAGGTTGATAACCCTTTCAATCCCTCATGGGAAGCCTACTTGCTTTCAAATGTTTTTGTTCTTGAGGGAAAACAATATGTGATGTTTAAAAGGCGGAGGCTTCTTAGAGTTGCAAATTCTTTTGCTTAAAAGGAATAGAGATTTTTCCACCGACCATTCTTTAGGAGGGCTAGAAAACTTGGTCGCACACCTCTTTTTCTAGACCTTCCAAAGGGTCTCTCCTCTTACCACATTCCATAGTGCTAAGGAACAACCAATCATTTCACCCAAAAGCACTTGCTTCTAGACTCTCGATTTGTTTGTACAATGATATGGTTTTCCAAACGCATGCTAGACTGACATTGACTTGGGGCATGAAAGAAAGAGGTGTCCCAAATCCTCATTGCCATGAAGGCATCATTTACAACAAGGAAGGGCATTGCAAATTTTGTCAACTTTTACATTCGTCCAAATTCCCTAGTGGAGGATTAGCCACATAAGAACTGTTTACTTAACCTCAATTAGCGGATGCCAAAGGGATTGGAACTTAAGATCCCATCTAAAATTAGACGAATACAAATCACATCTGCTATTTAGTGTAACATGAAGGTCCACATTCTTCAAGAATCTCAGAATTTTTTCAAGCCTATTTTCACAATTCCATGTAAGACCCCCAAAGGGAGGGCATTCATGTGTGATAAGCAGGCACGTCCACCAGCACTCCCAAACATTGATTTTTCTATGTATTGGGCACCATTCTTCATAGTCTACTCTCCTAGTTGAGTCAATGTCTTCAAATCTAATCCAATGGCATGTCTCTTGTTTTTAGAGGTGTTTCGAGAATAGAAATCATTTGTTCCAAACCTTATTAGCTTTTTAGCTGTTCCAAAGCTTAACATGTTGATGTGATGTTGAGCCTACTCTTTTATTCTCCATGTTGAACTTCTTAAATAGGTACAAAAGATACCTTTCTTGTGATACATATATACCATGATTTTCATAAGTGAAATCCATTCCAAGAAAGTATGATAACTTCCTTAGATCACTTATTTTGAATTCCTTTTCAAGTGATATCTTTATGTCCTTGATTACCTCAGTTGAAGTACTTGTGTTATAATGCCATCTACATAAATACAAATCTATTCGATAAGTAGACTTTCATTTGCCTTTGAACTTTCATATCCATGATCATTGAGATACTTTACAAGCCTATAATTCCAAGCTGTTTGATCTTGCTTCAACTCTAGATCAGTACTGAGTAGCACCTCCTTTAATGTCAATCTGGTAGGACATGAGGATGGTATGAAGACCACGAACAAGTGAGGGCACAAGTGTGTGAGTCAGAATCACACAAAAATGCACACACATACACACAAAGGTGCACACAAGGCAAGAACAAAGAAGAGAGATAATGGAATCACTTCTATTCCAAAAGAGTTCTCATACAAGTTCAAATCTACATCAAGCAAACTCCCAAAATGAGCGCTCTAGCTCTTTTTATAGTTTCTGACTAGGTTTGGCACTGTTTAGACCTAGCGTCTTGCCTAATTAGGAATTAGGTTCTAGGGCCTATTTGAGGGCTCAAATGGAGTCAAAAAAATATGAAAATTGATACGTAAGTACTTATAATTCTCCTCAACTTCAAGGACTCCTTGGCTTGCACAAAATGGAGCTACAAAAACTAAAAAAATGGTATTCACAATGGTTTATAGTGATGAGAATAACTTTTACACCAATTTGAGGATTGAAAATATTTGATTGGTTGCCTCAGTGCTAGATCTGCATGTATGCTTGTACTTGCCTCTTTCAAGATGCCAATGCCAACATCAACCCATAGAGTGATCTTCTTAATCTGCAAACATAAATTGCATACTTATAATTTGAAAACCGTTGAGGTTGCTCCGTGTATACTTTATTACATATGTATCCATTCAAAAATGCATTCTGTATATCCAATTCACTTAAGGTCCATCCTTTTGATGTTGTAATAGCAATAATTGTCTTTATGATTGAGAACTTTTCTATAGGATTCAATCTTTGATCATAATCTATGCCATGAGTTTGGGCATAACCTTTGACCACCAATCTAGCTTTTTATGTGGCTATTCTTCCATCCGCAAGCTTCTTCACTTTATAAACCCATTTATTTCGAATCACTTTCTTACCAATTGGTTTTTGAACAAGTTCTCATGTCTTGTTCTCCTTAAATGCATTGAATTCTTCCCTCATGGCTTCTTCCCACCCTTTCTTTCCTTTTTCTTCATAATATTTATGAGGCTCTTCATCATCTTGACCATCTAAGCATAGCGTTTCTGAGTCATACAAGAAGTATCATAGAAATACCTTGTTGGTTGTTTCCTTAATTTGCTTGAGCTTTGTGGTTGATTCTCTACATGTGTATTTGAATACACTTCTTCATCAAATCTAGGATCATCTTCATTTCTTCTTTATGATCCAACTCTTGATGTGCTTTCTTGCATGTAATCTTCATCTCCATTTATCTACATATTTGTTTTATCTCTCTTGCTTCTTCTTACCTCTTCTTCAAATGCTTCAATCTTGTGCATACCACCGTTTCTATTAAGCAAATGTCACATCTCTAGAAACAAGAAATTGTTCGGTTCGAGGATTCCATAACCTATAATGCATATGATCTTCATCATACCCAATGAAACATATTTTCCATTGTTTGGTTTAAGCTTATGTGTTAGTTGTGATGGTACATAAGCATAGGCAATTGATCCAAAAACTCTACAATGTATGTGTTTTCCCATTTGGCATCCTTCACATTTGTAGACCATGTGTTGGTTCTCCACATTTGGTATTTCTAGCATAGATTGATTCGCCACCATAGCCTTGATTCCTCTTTCATTGAAATCTCCTAGCCTCTTATGCCATAGATTTAGTTCTAGAATCACTTCCTCACCATGTGTGAGCAAATCTTGACCAATATTCCCTTGCAGTTTTTGAGTAAAAGTTCTACCTCCCTTCTTTCCATAAACAATCTGGATAAAGTCATTCTCTAGATCTTCAACAAATACTCCTTCATTTGTAAATCTGACTTGAAAACCTTTTTCAATGATTTTTCCCCCACTAATCAAATTCTTAGGTATTGTGGGAACATACAAGACATTGGCAAGCAAGTCTCCTCCACTCTTGCATTTCACTTTTCTATTTGAAAGTACATTGTGTCTTGTGTTATCACAAGCTAGCTTTCCTAGATTTAGTAGTGCCAATGGATTCCATATATCCTCTGCTATTTCCAAACCTCTGATGTGTGGTAACAAATGATCTATGATATATATATATATATATATATATATATATATATATATATATATATATATATATATATATATATATATATATATATATATATATATATATATATATATATATATATATATATATATATATATATATATATATGCTCTTGCAATTGCATCTTTCTTTTGCCATGTCTTTAAAGCTTCTCGCTCATCTTTCTTTGGTCTACCATATCTTCTTCCTTCTACTACAAACTATGAGTTTAAGGCTTAAAGATTATTACCTTTTTTGGATATTTACTCTTGAGGAGGATTTCAAGGTACTTTTTTGTTGTCTTCTATTGTTAAAAGCTTTAGCTTCCAACTTCCTAGTGAAAGCTTTCCAAGATCTCTTGTATATGGACCTTATTCAACTCTTGGGGATGAATACTTTCAAGTAATGATTCTTAAATACTTGAAATGTCTTCAAGAATTACACTATGTCCAAAATCTGAAATTTACCTTCATGGATTTGATATGCTTCCATTTATAAGCTTATTTCTCTAAGCACACAATTTTTTTGCAAAGATCTTTTGGTCAATTGTAGGTAAGGATGATAGCTTTAAAATGAACTAGCATTGATAAAAAAGTTTACTCTATACTCTGAGACTCACTCTCAGAAGTTCACGGAGATCTGCATGAGAAAACACTTCACTCTTTACTATCATTCAAAGAGTTATGAAATCACTTTGATTTCTTCAGAAAAATAGAATCTACTTAATTAATTCTACATAAACATGTGCTTATTATTAGAGAAGGTGTGTGAAAAATGTCTTGGCCTCATTTTGCTCACTTTCCATAGAAAGATCTTCTTGAATGAATGAACTCTCACCATAATTTCTCACTCAAAAGATGACGAGTGTCTTTCTTCTATCTTATGACTTACAATTGAGTTGTTCTACATCTCTATACATCAAGTTAACTTACATACATTTAGTCTTTAGGTTCTATGCTATTTTGATCCTAAATTTATCAATATATTACATGTGTGAATTTATCCGTTCGCATAGGTATGGTCTTTGAGTGTTGAGATTCCATAATTCTCTTTTCCTTTTTCTTTTCACTTATGTCTTCATGTCTTTATGCTTAATTAGTGAGTGAAGCCCCAAAAAGGGGCTCCTCTCAATAATCCCCATAGGGATTCTTCTCCTTCTTTCTCTCTCTTGCATGAAGCCTTGTAGGTTTTTCTCCATGAATTGTGTTTCGTTTTGTATCTCAATATCCAGACGATGACCTTTTGAAATGCTTTGGCCCACTAAAAGATTCATTGTTCTCTGTTTCACAAGGTTTTCCCTGATTTTTTTTTCTCATCATTGATTTTTGTCTCAAAGGACAATCTTTTACTCTATGGCCCTACAATCCAGAGTGAAATCAAGCATTTGGCAAGTTCTTGTATAAAATATCCTCCTCTATGGTTCTCTCTTCTCCTATCTCTATGTAAGTTTTGAAGGGGTGAACTTGTTGAGATTTGCTTCCACATAGATCTATGGGTGCAACCGTTTGTTGAAAGATTGTTCAATAAATTCATACAGGAAACCCAAAACATCTTCTCTTGAGGCCATAGGACAACCGATGGGCGAAAAAAGTTCCCTCATGAATCCATATAGGATAAAAGGTGGGCATGGAAGCTCATTCCAGAGTGGATAGCATAGCAACTTTGACCTATCTGGAAAAAATTTAGAAGACCATTTAAAAGGCACAAGTTATTCCATACATGCCAAGTGCTAGTTTGCAAATCCTAGAAGGCCATATCATCATTTTCAAAACCCATTAGCATGATAGGACCAAACAACCAACCAATGTGATAGGGGGTTTAAGTCCAAATAGCTAACCAATGGCACATGTTCTCCTTAGTTCTTTTTGCTTCCCGAAAATATCCTACCTTCTAAGTGGGACAAATGAGGGGTTAACATTGAAAAGC
>CM035422.1:123567461-123592461 GCA_020310875.1 Ceratopteris richardii | reverse complement strand
ACATACACATGCATAAAGACACATATGTATAGATACACATGTATATACACACATAAACACACACATACACACATAGACACACACACACATAAATAGACACATACACACACATACACACACATACACACACATACACACATACACACATACACACACATAGGTAGACATACACAAACACATACATGCATACATATGTATGCATATGTATGCATGTATGTGTGAGAAAAATACACACACATACACATAGATGCATACATATGCATACATAATGCATATGCATATGCATACATACATACTTACATGCATAAAGACACATACACACACATATACACACATGCATACATATGCATACATAATGCACATGCATATGCATACATACATGCTCACATGCATACACACACATACACACACATACACATACACACATATACACACACACACACATAGGCACACACAAATAGATACACAATCACACATAGGCACACACAAATAGATACACAATCACACATAGGCACACACATACACACACATACACACATCTATATGCATACACACACACATGTTGAGAGACATACACATACATGCATACATATGCATATGCATACATACATACTTACATGCATAGACACATACACACACATGCACATGCACATGCATACATATGCATACATAATGCACATACATATGCATAGATACATGCTTACATACACATACACACATACACACACATAGACACATACAAACACATACACACAGATTTACACACACACATACACATTCATACACACAGACATACACACATAGACACACACACACACTTACACACATAGACACACACACACACATACACACTTACACACATACACAGACATACTTACACATGCATACACACAAACATACACACATACACAAATAGATACACACACATTTACACACATAGACACACACACCCATATGCACATAGACATGTACACACTTACCCACACACACACACAGATACACACACACATATATACACACACATACACACATAGACACACATAGACACACATAGACACATACACAATTACACACATACATACACACATCCACACACATTTACACACACACATAGACATGCATATAGACACATATATACAGATACACACACATATATACACATATATACACACATAGACACACACATAGACACATACATACTTACATATACACATCCAGACACATTTACACACATACATACACATGCATATCGATACATATATACACATGCATATCGACACATATATATATAGATACACATGTATATACACACATAGGCACACACATAGACATACACACACACATAGACACACAGACACACACACATGGACACATACACACACATACACATACATGCATATATATATGCATACATAATACGTATGCATATGCATACATACATACTTACATGCATACACACACATACACACACACATACACACACATGCATACATAGTGCACATGCATATGCATACATACATGCTTACATGCATATGCACACTCACATATACACCTACATACACATATACACACATACATATGTACACGTACATATATTGATTTCTAACCCATTTGTTTTATATGTAGAGGTATTATGGATCCTAGTAGAGAGACAAAGGTGAAACTCACTCTTATAAACAGTCGTATGAGAGCAAGAATTCCGTCTGATACATAGGATCATCACGCATGAGTACACAGAGTTTCCTGTTGATGAGCAAGATTTTATGATACACATGCTTACCCAGCGATCAGAGGAGGGCTCTTCTACGGCTCTGCATGTAGGAAGAGAGCTATCTGCTCATAGGTATGCTTTTTTTCACAAAATTTTTTTAATGATATTATATCATATATTTTTATTTATTTTTATCTATCTATTTTTAGGACACCTATACCAACTCTAGATCATGACAACAGAGCACAGGTGCCTATGAAAACATGCATCGGCACCCTAGGGCTAGAGTTTTATATAGACCCAGAGGGGAATATAGTGTATATATGGAGTCGATTTGAGTTCAAGAGAAGAATGTGAGCATTATGCGACTCTTATCAGCACCTTGTCCACTTGTAGTGGAAGTAGGTAAAAATTTTACATCTACATTGAAATAAATATCTTATGTTTTATTTACATTTTTTATTTTATTTTTGTAGTGAGCATGGTGAGAGGGATAAAAAATACGTACTTAGTTAAATTGAGACATAGTTTGGGAACACATAAGTGGTGTCTAAAAGAGATGCAAACACTTATGGCTCATCATTGTGATAATGCATGGTACGCATTTCTTTTATGTATTTATATGTGGATATGAGTAGGTGTGTTTATGTATGTATGTATGTATATGAGACAGAGAGAAAAGAGTGTGACAAGAGGTACAAATATAGGCATACACACACATATACATCATACATTCACATTCACACACATATACACATACGTGCACATTTATACATTCACACACATACATCCACACTTTGACACACACATACACATGCATGAAGTTACACACATATACACATACACATACACATACATAATCGTATGTACACACACATAGACTCACATAATCATATTTACATATATGTATACACATATGCATGCATATATATATATATATATATATATATATATATATATATATATATATATATATATATATATATATATATATATATATATATATATATATACATACATACATACATACATACATACATACATACATACATACATACATACATACATACACACACATATATATATATTAAAAAACTCTACTATAACTATTCTAATTTTGAAATCCTATTTCAAGCATCCTAATTCAGAAACACTAATTTTGATATTAGGGTTTTACAAACCCTAATCTAGAGACTATAATTCAGCCTTTTAGCCATATGATTGAAGTATATGTACAGAATGCATCTATTCCTCCGACGTCCTACTAGAGAGATGTCTCTCCTCCCAACCTTATGCCTCTATATATAGCTAATGGAATCAATGAGGATCATAATACATGTAAAGATATATACACATCATCTAGATACACATATATAAATATAAAATGGATTAGATACATTATGCATCACACATACATGCCTATATGCACACATGTATATACATACATGCATAAATATTTAGAGGTACACATTTACACATAGACACATATGCATATATACATGTACACATCACATATACATGCCTGCATGTACATATGTATACTGATACATGCATACACAATTATAAACAAACTTGCATATATTACAGAAATGCATATGAAATAGACATGTGTGCATACTAGCACATGTATAAATATATCACACACATGCACACACATACATATACATGAAACACATATATGTGCATACTAATACATGTATACATATAATACACATGAATACACACACATATGCATACATACATGAGAAAAATTTGCTCCTTAAAGATAAAGCCATATATAAAAAAATTATGCATTCCCCGGAGCTTCATGTTCTAACTTAAAAGAACATGATTTCATCTCTCTAGTAGGATTCATCGATATTCTAGTTGAATAAAGAAGAATCTATTATCTGATATCCATTCAAATGATTCAAGTTATTGATCGATAAACTAGAGTAGAATCTACTATCTAATATGCTCATATGTTTTCATTATTGCCATCATTTTGGAATAGTCTCATCTTCATTATCCTTATTGATTTCATTTATTTCTTCTATTGTTAAATCTATGTTCTCATGAATCACATCATCTGTTGATGGATTAATATGAATTTCTGGTAATTCCTCTTCATCATCAGTAGAATCAGCATGTAGAGTATTATCCTCTTAATAAAAAAGATTAGTATCATTATCATGTATAATGATCTTAATTTCTCTTTCAAATTTCGATGTATTAATATTTGATGGTGAATCATCAAGAGGAATTTCTTCAATCTCTCTAACAAAAAATTGTTCAAACAATGAACTACCTCTAGGTTGAACATGAATGACTTTCCATCAAGGATGAGCATCTGGGTTTTCATAAAAAATGCTTTTTCATTATGCCTAGGAAGAATATATGGTTCTTTAGTAGATTGCATTACCTTGGAAGAATCAATTGCCTAAAACCCAGATAATTGCTTTCTCAATGTGGAATTACTACCTTTATACTCGGCTTGAAATGAGTCAAACTAGCCATCTATAAGGTTCGTGCATTTTGAGCTAGCATGTGATAGTTGCTTGAAAGAAGCAAAAATACTAGATTCCCCTATTTTACATAAAGAATCAATGGATTTGATTCTCATATGTTGTCCAAAAGCCCACATATTAGTGAACATTTGAGCTTGCAAAAGAAATTAAATTAGTAAAGAGAAACTAATATACAGATATGAAGAAAACAAAATATTATTAAAATAAAATTACCCTTCATTCACAATCTATCTTTAACTCTCTCTACTCATCTTAGATTTCTTCATTATTTGCGTTGGCGCGTTCCAAACGACCGTATAATCAATCCGTGAAAGAAGATATATTTGTAATCTCATTATTATCAAGATAACATACATATCTTTTGTTTCTCCATCTTTTACTTCAGAGATTTTGAAGTTCTTGTTTTTAATCGCTAAGGAATGCTCGCATGCATTCGCTGTTATATGCTACAAAAGTAGAAACATCTTTTTCTTTTCTTGAAATGTAAATAAAAATGGAACTCCCTTACTTGAGAATACCTCATCTGTTATTTTTGAAGAAGACTTGTTGGTTCATGCATGTGGAGCTTCTTCATGAACTCTTTCAAGGTACTCACTAACATAGTACATGCACTCTTCAAGCATCCAACCCTTTGCTAAACAGACTTTCGGATCATCCATAGGGATATAAAGGCAAGCAATATTCTGCTAGACAATCACCTGAGACCTGTAATTGCGGACTTTGGCATTGCAAGGCTTGCGGGAGCTGATGCAACACACCTAATAACCCGAGTAGTAGGCACGAGGTGAATATGTTACACATATAATAAAACTAAAATTCCTAATACTATGAGACTGTCTTACTTTTATTTTCCTTGTTTCCGATGAAGAGGGTACCTCGCGCCTGAGTATGGTACTTATGGTAAGCTGAGTGACAAAGTTGATGTTTTCAGCTTTGGAGTGGTGTGCCTGGAGATAATCACAGCAATGCAAAATAAAGCTGGACGGCTTTTAAAGCTGGTACATTATATTGGCACATTCTCTCTCTCTCTCTCTCTAGCTCCCCAAAATAATGATTAACTACATTCCATTACTAATATTTGATATTGTTTTATGAGGAATCTTGGCGCATAGATGTTTTGTCTATATGTAACACACGCACGCGCGCACACACACACACACACATATATATATATATATATATATATATATATATATATATATATATATATATATATATATATATATTCATATATATCTGTGTGTGTTTGTGTGTGTCCGTTTGTGTGTACGTATGGGTATGTATATACATGCACATAGACATACTTTGAAACACAAATTCTATGAACAGTGATCAGAGTATACAGTGGAGCCCAAAGGCATTACATAGCTTTCTAACGCCCTCTCAAAAGTTTTATATACAGTGTGTTGCACTTTGCAACGAGTTTATTGAGAGACAGTACAATGGTAGAGGGCAAACATTCTTTCAACATCGATAAAAAAATATTGTCTATAAACATGTTCAATCGATCAAAAATCGAGAGTTCTATTCCATTAGCAACTAGAGAATCCATGAGAATCCAAAAGCAGAGCAAATGAAAAATCCACGTTGAAGTTGTGTAAGAGAGGTAATACAATCTCTCTCTCTCTGTCTTTATATATATATATATATATATATATATATATATATATATATATATATATATATATATATATATATATACATATATATGTGTGTGTGTATATATATATACAATCCTTGGAACTTCATCCTATATTTTTTTTCCACCTTCCTTGTCCTCTCAATGCCTTGTGATCATTCTCGAAGCTCCCGAATCCATTCTTGATGGGATCTTAAGGATCTTCAACATTGACCCAAATCGTCATGAATCTACTGGATACTTTAGCTGGTCAAATGGAGTGACGATCTCAGAGGGGGTACCTCTTGGAGGTGCTCTCCAAACCAACTAGGTGTGATTGTCCACATGAAAGAAAATCATAATTATAGCTGGTCAAATGGAGTGACGATCTCAGAGGGGGTACCTCTTGGAGGTGCTCTCCAAGCCCACTAGATGTGATTTTCCATATGAAAGAAAATCATCACTGGCACGAATATGGAAATTAAAGAAAATCCTTGGGGAGTATTTTTCCTACCAAGTTCAGACTATAGTTAGATATTTAAGGAGACATATGGCAAGGGTCATGTCTACTAAGGTCTTGAGCCTTCTTCTAAGGCATATCCACTTGATACATAGTCATTTAATAGTGAAACAAAAGTCACCTTGGTGCGACTAGGGATATATTCCATCCAGTTCCATGATGATAGGCTAGCTGTGACACAAAGGGAAACAATCATCTACCTCATTCCACAAGGTATGACCACAGGAGTCACATGAGTGATTTGTAACTATTGGAAAAGATGTTTATTCTTTGGGTATCTTTCATGGTCCAAGAAAGGTGGATAGACCTACAATTGACCTATATGTTCGCATGTGGATGAGACCCAATAGCGGGGCAAGAGTGTGGGTCCTTTCAAATATGTAAAATTTTGAAATAATTTTGTGGTAGATCTAGTTTCTCTCTCATAGTTCATTGTATCCGAACAAGGAGGGATTGGTGGATGATTAGTGCGGTCACATGATTAGCAAACTTTCTATCCATGGGCACTATGTTCTAAGAAGAATTCCATAGTGTGGTTCCTACGGCTTCTTTTATTTTGTGACCTATACACATGTTTCTATTTTATAAACTCCATGGTTAGCGTTGGAGAGTCCTTGACACAACGAGAGAATATTGGGGGCCCTTTGGATCACTAACAAAGATTTCCTTAACCAACCATGAGACCTACCATATGATGGAGGACTTATTCCTATCACTAAGCCACTCATGATATTTATCTAATGTTGAGGAGGATTCATCTCCTGGTACTTTTCATGAGGTTGACGACATTATCTCTTCAATATATTTTCCTCAACAGGTTGCTAGATGGAGATGCATCCACCTCACATGATTGGATTCACTACATCATTTGCACATTATCTTTATTTAATTGGCACAAAATCATGAATTTTATTTCATTTCGCTTGTGCATTCTTTTCACTTATGAGACCATGCTTTGGCCTTTTTTTTTTTTGGCACGATCTCGATACCTCTATTAGAGGAATTAGTGCATAACCACTAGTAGGTGTGCTCAAAAAAGTCATATGAGAAAGTGCCCCAATTCGACTTTTTGCCCTAGCTGCATGAAACAGTAACTCCGCTTCGTGGTCCTTCGGGGTGCGGGCCGCCTTCAGTGCCCCTCTCCCCCTCGATACGAGGGGGGCATTGGCTCTCTCGTATTCTCTGTCGCGGGGGCTCCCCTGTGGAGCTCGTTTGGTTTGCTTCAGGCGGGGCGCTGCCCTAGGTCTTCGACATGACGATGTTCGACGCCCTCAGGATTGGGAAGGCGGGTCCTTCCTCTCTGCCGGATGATTCGTGTGGATTACAGACAACATTCAACCCAATATTTGACAGTGGTGAATCTCATGGGCGTTCTGGTTCTGTGATTTCCGCAAGAGGTCAACAGGGCGACAGAGATCAGGTATTTACTAAACTTTTGGCTGCCCAACAAAGCACTAATGTAGTGTCGTACGCCGGTGCTCTGCAAACTCCTCAGCAAAATCATCTATCAATGTTCAACATGCTTGGATACTCAGGTATGTCTCCTCCTCAGTCGTCTGTTAGTGACATTAAAGGAAAAGGCAAACTGCATGTGGACTTTGAGGGGGTTGATACCTTGCCTAGCTCATGTCCTGAACATCAGTTGAATCTGGACCCCGAGGATGTTGACAGAGATGACGCCACTCTTGTCATTGATAGCACGGCCCTGGAAAAATGGAATAACCATTTGTCTGAGAAAGTTGTAATAGGTCTATGTCATGGAATTAGACCTGCTCAGGACATTTTAAAGAATTGGATGAAGGTTAACTGGGAAAGTAGAGGTTTATTTGCTAAACACATTCAATATCTGCCAAATAGCTATTTTCTTTTCTTTTTTGAGGATGGAAATAATGCCATGCAAGTGATAGCTGAAGGTCATTGGTTAATCAGAAATACACCTATATCCTTTTTTAAATGGTACCCTGGCTTCAACCCTAGGGGACCAAAGCCAACTAAGGTTCCTGTTTGGGTTGAACTTCCTGATTTGCCTGTGGAATTTTTTCCTTGGATAGACAAACTTGGAGGATTATTAGGTAAAGTGCTTGGACAAAAACCAAGAAATGGCTTTAATCCCAAGTGGGATCCTCTGATGCTAGTTGAAGTAGATATCTCTAAAAGCATTAAACCGTCTTTGGTTCTTAAAAACTCTGAAGGTTGTAAGCTTCATGAACAAAGAGTATTATACAGAAATTTACCAAATGCTTGCTTTCATTGTTATAAGCAGGGGCATTTGATTAAGGACTGTCCTTCTCTTGAGATCAAGCAAGAAAAGGAGAAAAGAGAGGACAAATCAGGAATACAGGGACCTGAGGGTAAGAAAGTTGAAAGCTCCAAGGAAGATGGGGTTTTTAAAAGACAGGTAGGTAAAAACAGAAGGAAGGCCTTTCAGGTTGGTCTTAAACCAGAAACTCTTGTGAAGGTTATTCACAATCCTTTTCAGGTTCTTGATGACTCTTTTATTGATAAGACTGAGAACTTAGAAGATGCAGGTTTAAAAAATAATAAAGGTTCTTCGCCTGATCACTCGGATTCAGGCAAGGAAAACTCTGGTAGTACCTTTCCGGTCCAAAAAGGTAATAACATTGAAGAAGCAGGTTGGACTGTTGTGAATAAAAGAGGTAATAACAAATATTCTAGTATCCCCCCTTCCCATGATCGTATGGATGAAGATATAGCTAATATTCCGAAATCCAGTGATGATATTTTTGTTGAACAACTGAACAAAAGAGATGAAGTGTTCTTGCAGGATGAATTAGAGACTATAAATATGGATGTGACAATGGCATCTGACAGTCCTCTTGCTAAGGAAAAGATCAAATCCAAAAGAAAGGAGGTGGTAAGAAACTCCATCTCGGCAGTTAAACCTCTCAAGAACCATAAAAAGTAACTTCTTTCTTTTTGTTTTCTTATGGATTGTCTCCAAATAATTTCCCTTAATACCAAAGGTCTGACAGACCCTGTCAGAAGTAAAATGCTTAATAAATGGATGACTGATGCCTCCTTGAGGCCTGACTTTATTTGTCTGCAGGAAATTAAAAGTAATGGTTACCTTCTTACTGCTAATCTAAAAATGGTGAGCAGTTATTACTCTTGGTTTCATACCAACCACCTTGGTAAGGGTGGTGCTGCTATAGGAATCAATTCCAATCTGTGTAATTTGATTGAAGAAGTTATTATCAGTAACACCAATCAATGGATTGCCATCAGATGTAAAGATCCCTTGAACTGCACCATTGTTTGTGTTTATGCTGACAATTGCTCTTCTATTAGAACCAAGTGTTGGGAAGAGATAGGCAACCTCTCTGGAGATGTCATTCTCATCGGTGATTTCAACATGGTCACCAACTCGGGAGACAGGAACGGTAACATAAATAACATTATTTCTGGCAATGAAAAAAATGTTTGGTTTAACATGATTCTTAAACATAATCTCATTGACTTATCTGTCAACACGGGGCATACCTGGAATAATAGAAATTATAGTAATTATTTGTCTTCTAGACTGGACAGGATTTATATGAGTGCTAATAGGGCTCAGTCCTTTTGGAATTACCAGTGTGTGGCTGACCCTTCCCTGCAGCTGTCTGATCATACTCCCCTAGTTGCTAATTTTATGAGCAATAGTCCTAACTTTAGAGCTGGCTGGCCTCACCTAGATATGTCCTTGATTAAAATCCCCTTGGTGAAAGATCACATCTGCCTCATTTTTAAGAAGCATTTTATCAAGGGATGTTCCCCTTTCAAAGCCTGGGAGGAGGCTATTAAAGAAGTGCAGTGTGCTCTTACTATGTATAAAAGAAAGGCTAAACTTTCTAGATATAAGAGAAGGATGATGATTATTAAGGAGATGGAGAACATGAAGAATTCTAAAACTCCTGACCAAATGAAAAATCAGAAGATCCTAGAATACCAGGAAAAAATTAGGCATGAGGATTATCTTCTTGCTCATGGTGCCCTTGTCATGTCCAGAGAATTTTGGGCTGGTAAATTGGATAAGCCTAACAAGAATATGTTTGATCTTATGAGGAAGAAAAAAACCAGGGACTTCATCCCCCTGGTTAAAAAGAGTAATGGTGATTTTGCTACTTCTTTAGAAGAAAACCTTCAGGAGGCTGTTAGCTTCTTTACCAATGTTTTCTCTGTTCCTCCCAAGAGAGGGGACCATATCTGGAGTGCAAGAGCTGCCATTGCCCAGAGAAGGAAGAAAATGGTTCCTCCTGGCTTGGTCTCCCTCCTTGATCTCCCCCTCTCTGCTGGTGAGGTTAGAGAAACCATTAGTAAATTGAGGCCTGGTAAGTCTCCTGGCCATGATGGTATTCCCAATGAATTTTTTCAAGAGTTCAAAGAAATTTTGGTGCCCATTATTCTTTGGATCTGGCAAGAAGCCATGAGGAGAGGAACTCTCTCTGCCTTCATTAATACTGGTGTTATTAAGCTGATTCATAAAAGAGGCTCTAAAGAAGATCTTAATAACTGGAGACCTATCTCTTGTCTGACTTCTCTTTATAAAATCTTTGCCTCCTCCCTTGCTAGAAGGTTGAGTCCTTTGATGGATAGTATCATTCTTCCTGAGCAGAAAGGGTTTATTAAAGGTAGGTTTATTCTTGATGCTATCATTTCCATGTGGGAAGGTTATGAGTATACCAAGGAGATGAATACTGATACTTTTTTTTTCAAAATTGATTTTGACAAGGCTTATGACAGGATTGAGTGGGATTTTATTCTTCAATCCCTTAATGACATTGGTTTGGGCAAAAGTTTTATTAAATATACCAACATTTTATTTGGTAATGCTCATTCTAAAGTTGCTATGAATGGTCAGCTTTCTTCTTCCTTCAGGTTGTGTAGATCTGTTCGTCAGGGCTGTCCTTTAGCTCCCCTTTTGTTTGCTATCACGGCTGATGCTCTTGGGTGGCTTGTTAAGTATTCTATTAATCAAAATTGTATCAAGGGCATTGAAATCCCCCAAGCCCATTCCCCCTTGTGTCTTCAAACTTTTGCTGATGATACTAATCTTATTATGAAAGCTGAGGATCCTTCTGCTGAGGCCTTCCTTCAATGTCTTAATACTTTTTGTTTGGCAAGTGGTTCTGTGGTTAATCATGCAAAAACTGGTTTTTATTCCTCTAATGGCTGTATTCCTGAATGTGTTAAATTGGCAGGTTGTGATATCATAAAAAGAGGTTCTGTTTTCAGGTTGTTGGGCATCCCTATGGGTTTTGAAATTACTCAAGAACAAAGATGGAACTGGGTCCTGGATAAATTTAGGGAAAAAATTTTTAAGTGGATTGATTTTCAAAATAATATTGCTCAAAGAGCCTTTGTTCTCAAGCATTACATTCTTCCTTGCCTAACTTACTATTTGTCTTGTTGGCATCCTAATAAGAAACAGCTGCCTCATGCTATCGCTCTTGCTAGAAGATTTTTATGGGGGGATAACAAGATCCCTAAGGTGGCTTGGAAGACCTGCTGCATGAGGAAGTCTGATGGTGGACTGGGGTTAATTTGTCCCTCCAAAATGGCTACTCAGATGGCTGCTAAGTGGATTTGTAGAGCTGTCTCTTCTAATGATTTTTGGGCTTGTCTCATCAAAAGGAATATACCTAAGTTTTGGATTGCAGATAATAAATGTTGGACGAATTTTGATATCTGGGATGTAGTTGTTTCTCCTGCTATTTTTGTTCCAAAAGGAAGTTTACTTATCTGTAATTTTTGGAAGTCCTGGATGACAATTAAAAGGGAGTACAAACTTCCTGTTTGGTTTCAGTTTAACCTCTCTTTCTTATTGCAGGATTCTATTTGGGTAGGTTGGCATGACAAAGTAAACAGTTCCTCTTCACCTATCAGGAGGAACAAATGTAGAAGGAAGGGATTCAGCAGCTGGAAGGATCTTATGAACAATGGTAATCTTATTGATGATAGTCAAATTTTAAACAATAACTCCTTGTCTGTTGCCTGTAAACAGATTCTGCAAGACAAAAAGAAAGTGTTGATGGAAAAGCTGGATGATAACATGTGGGAGAAACCTGTAGATATTGCTGATGTCTCTCAGGATATGTTCAACAATTTTAAAAAGATTGGCACCAGCAGCAAATTGCTGTTTGAAAGACTTAACAGGAAGTGGTCCCTAACCTGGACCACTCATCAATGGAGATACAGATTTCAATGTGTGTGGGCTTTTCCTCTGACCATTAAACACTCCTTCCTTCTTTGGTTGATTCTTCACAGGGGAATATGGACTGGCAGCAAGGCCAAGAAATTTAAAATTGATGCAGGAAACTGTCAATTCTGTGGCAAGCTTGAAGATTTGGATCAAATGCAAAAACTCTGCCAGATACTGGAAGGTGTTCTATCTGTATTGTCAAACTTCTGGAACTAAACCCCCTAACTCCAGAGCTCTTCTTCTTGGAGAAGCTAACAGAATGGATATTGTGATTTGGCAGTTGTTGAGAGCTCACGTCCTGTGGGCTATATGGAAAGATAGGAATAGTAAAATCTTTGATAAACATTGTAAAGATCATTTCTACCCTTGTAATTTGGGAATGATTAGACTTTTAGATTGGTGCTTCAGGAACTCCAGTAAAAATGGCTTAGGTGTTATTAACCAGCATACCTTGCTCAAAAAGTATCCTTGTAATATGTGGCGGTCCAAATTACTTCAAGCTCATTCTGTCTCTAGAGATAATATGGCCACTTTTATCAGGTGGCATATTGAAAGACATATATTGTAAGTGTCTCCTTCCTATTGGAAGGATCACTGCCCTGTACTTTCTCTTGCATCAAATTTAAATTTCTTGTTTCTTCAAAAAAAAAAAAAAAAAAAAAAAAGTCATATGAGACAAAAAACATGTGTTATATGTTCTTGATAGGACATCCCAAAGGATTTAGGTCCAATAGGATCAAACTAGTGCTATGGGATGACTTGGTTATTTAGGCAATGATACATGCTTATTAGGGTGAATCATGTTTATGGCATGGCTATCAAAGACTATGTTTGGCTATTGACACCATTCTATTCGTGAACATCCAAATAGAAAACATGGTTCTAGTCTTGATGTGGTCAACATAGGAGTTCTTCAATGTTTTTTTCCGGAGAAGCATGTGATATATTTTCTATAGTAATCCATGAGCTTCCTACTAGATAGATGCCTTGGGCCATATATATTTAGTCTATTCTACTTGTTGCATAAGTGTAGAAATGGATCAAAGGATATTGCTATGATGGTGTGACCTTGTTCATAGCTATCATGAGGTGGATATATGACATACATTACAAAGTAGGTTACCTGAGGGTGATTATTACTCTTGGATTTATGAGGTGTTATATCCTTGGTCCCATAAATATATTGAATACATGCATATTTCTCTTGGAGGGGACTTCTATGTGATTTCCATCTTTGGAATTAGGTAGTTAATCCATGAAATGTTTTTGTAGCCAATAGCCATGGATTCTGAAAACCTACGTCACTAGTCATAGTGAGAGAAAGATGGAAAGATATATATTCCAATATTACAACATTGCTTCCCGAATAGGGCAAGGTAGACATGAAATAAGATGGAGATATGTTAATAGTTAAGCATTATCACTACCTCGTGCATGATCCTAGTGGGATGGTTTTTATTAATTACTACTTGATGTATTTGATGATCAATACAAGATGTATTTCTTCATCAGTACATGATGTATTTGCTCTCGAATACATGATGTATTTTGCATGAGTATAGGACGCGTTTGTTAATCACTACATGATGTATTTGTGCATGGATAAAGATGGTGGACCTTTTGTATCAAGTTTCCATCACTATACACATGGTATGATGCCAGTAGTGGCTAGGAATGGGGTATGTGTGTAAATTTAAGAAACCTTGTATCTAGTGTTTGTAAACATATATGTATTTTCATGCAAGTATAGAATGAGCATAGGATACATGCAAGGATGAAGATGTTCTCTTTGAGGCATCAATGGGGGTGCATGTGCTTCTATGCCTATGGTAACTTTGCACATAGCGTGTGCATATACACCATGTCTTTTTCATCGTATAAATAGTGGAAAGCTTACACAGCTATGGACTTTATCATTAGATATATTTCTTATTGTAAACTGATTATGAAATAATTGTGTTCATTACAAGAGGAGTCTAGTTATGGCAAGGATCCCCTTTGGTTGAGCATCGCCAGCCAGATTGCTAAAGGCCTCGTGGTATGCGACACTAGTCGCTTTCCAAGGATCGGGGGGTAATCCCATACTCACTCTATCGTTGGGAGGTGAGTCTGATATCCGCCCTTATATTGTTTATGCATTTTGCTTCTGAGTTGACTCTTCTACTATGGAGGGTCCTGAGCGATCTAACACTCTGTGACCCTATTTTATAAAAGTGCATATTTGTGTATATCCGTCTAACTTTGTTATGTTATGATTTTAATTTCTCTTTCTTACCTTAATATCTTGTCCTTGTTTTTTTCTTGCAATGTTGTTTTAGGTTTATGTTTTATTCCTACTAATTTGTCCGTTTTCTATCTCTTCTCTTTGTGTTTTCCTTTTCTCTACTGCCCCACAGACTACCCAAAACCATCCTAAAACTCGCTTCAGTCCTAGTGGTATCCTTTGTCGCAACCATCTATTTTTCACTTTCGTCCTGATCCATCTTGATTCTCTCGTGAATTCTTATTTTTCTCGATCATGTACTTTACGAGTCCCGCTCTTATATATGATATATCGTCTTTAGAATAGGATTCCATAGATATTATTGGAAACAAAATTAATTTTTCACATACCTTATTCACAAACCATACGAAGACACATCGAACTCCCTTGCCAGCCATAGAGCCAAACCATTCTGTAGATTGTGAATTTATAGAAAGAAATAGCATATGCTTTATTCATAAAACATATGAGCATGGGGATCAAAATCAATTCCTAGCCATACTGCCAAAACGACTCTTCCCTAAGCGTATAACTGATGTTCTTGTACATGGCTTAAGAGGCCCTGACATTAAGGCTTTCGAAGAGAAATAGTTAGTTTTTGTGACCGATATGTATATGTTGTGCATCAGAGTTCGTCAAGGAGTTGTTTTATTTCTGTCAACTGATTCGATTTGAAGATTGTGTTTCACATCTGGCACATGGAGCAACATCAAACTGTGTTATATTTTATTTGAAATGAGAATAAACACGAAACATACAGTAAAAGCTATGAATTTTTATTGAATAATAATAAAACAGCTACAAATATGATAAAAACATAATCTTTTTTTTTTCAATAAAAGGATGTTCGACAATAGCTTACTCTCCTAGAATTTAATTCAAATAAATGAAACAACTCTATAGGAGAGCGGGTCTAGCACCCATGGGACCCCCCAAATCCCACAAGGCAAGGAAACAACATACAAAGTTACATGGTTTTACAAAGGAGGTTGATAGCCCTCTCGTTCCGCTCATGTGGACCCCACTTGGATTTGATTTTGTTGTCCTCGAGGAAAAACACACTATGATGCCTAAAACGTGGGGGCTTCTTACCCTTCGCAATTCTTTTGCCAAGGAGGAAAAGAGATTTCTCAATAGACCATTCTTTAGGATTGTTTCCAACATTGAAAGCACACCTTTCTCTCCAAATCTTCCAGAGGGTCTCACCTCTTACAACATTCCACAATGATGAGGACTAGCCAACCGCTTCCTAGTAGTGCTTTCTTCCAATTTACTTGTTCCTATAGTACTAAGACTTTTTCAAGGATTCACCAGATCCAATAGATTTGGGGCACGATAACAAAATGTGTCCCAAATCATCAATGTCACGATGACACCGCTTGCACCATGACATAACCAAGGAAATTTTGTTAGCCTTTTTATTGGTCTATATTCCCTGATGGAGGATTTGCCACATGAGCACTGACTTTATGCTCTTGATGAGGGGGTGCTAGATGGACATGAACTTCATATCCCATCACAAGCCCTTCCAAGTAAGACACCACTTCTTATTAAGCATGGTATAGTCCAATTTCTCCTTGATTCTAGGAATTTTGTTTAGGCTATTTTGTTTAGGCTCTTCATAGTTTAGTCTTATTTCCATATCAATATCCTCAAATCTAATCCATTAGCTAGTTTCTTGGTTTCAAAGGTGGTTCCAATACCGGACTCCCTTGTGCTAGAGCTTTTTAGCATTTTGGAGGCTCGAGGACTCCACGCCTCTAATGCCCTTGATAGGGAACCAGATCGAATCATTCTTCCTAATACCAACCACCCATTTCTAATCTTCACTGATTTTGACAAAGTGCTTAACCTTGTTGGACCACTTCCAGAGAGAGCACACTAGATTTCAGCCTTTAGGTGACACAAAAAGCGGGGAGAACAAAAGGGTCAGAAGGCCCAGGTCCTTCCAACCTAGGAGCCTCACCAATGTAAGAGCACTCTTAATTCTGAACATAAGCTTGGCCAAAGAGGCCTCACTGTTGCACCAACTTATTTTCCATGCCTTCAATGTCCAAAATGCTAGACCCCCACGATCCATTTGGCTAATACAAGTAGTCCATTTAATTGTGGGGACCCCTCTTCTATTTTGGTCACCCGTCCATAGAAAGTTTTTACAAAATCTTTCCAATTTGATAATCTTATGATCCCTTCCTCTCCAACAAGAAAGAAAGTAGATAATGGATGAGATAAGGAACATATTCATTACCATGACCTGCCTTGCGAGGTTGATTTGCATATCTTTCTAGTAGGCTAGCTTGTTCTCGATCTTAGAGAGGACCTAGTTCCATCAGTGGTCCACTGAAACGCCAACTGGTGCCTTCGACAATTGGCCATTGATATTTATGTGCATTGATGCATTTCCGAGAAGGGTAGAGACTATCTTAGTGAATTTTTTAGTGCAACCAGGATCTTTGAGAGATTGGAGAATGAAGCCCCATTCAAGTCTATCATAAGCTTTGTTGAAGTGAGTATTAATGAAGATAACATCTTGAAGAGACTCTTCAAAAAATTTCAATCCTTCCCAAATATCAATAATAGCTTCTAGGATGGATCTACCCTTGATGAAACCTTTATGGTCCTTACTTAACCAACCTTGTAAGTGGCAAGAAATTGTGTTGGTGATAACTTTAACAAGGATCTTGTACCTTATTTGCAACATCATAATTATGTGCCAAATTTCAATCCTATTTTTGTTTTCTTTTTTGGAATAAGCTTGATGACACCTTTGTCTAGACATTTCGATAGCACGCCGAAAGACAATGCCGCTTGCCACACCAAGCATAGTGGAGTGGTTGCCACCTATCTAAATGTCTTGAAGAACTCATTGGTGAGGCTATCGAGACCTGACCTTTTCCCATTAGGTATCACATCAATAACTTGAAGAATCTTAGTATCTGAAGCGGGAGCTTCACGAATAATTTTCTAATTAGGCCTATGAGGAGAAAGAGCCTTCAAAACCCCAAGGATTTGGGAAAATTGGTTGAGAATCGCTCATGTATTTTCGTCTTTTATCTTGCATTAGACCCCATTCATGTCCACCAACAAGGGGATGACATCCATATATATTTTTTTCTTTTTAAGAAGCCACACATCTCTTTAGTATTTTGTCTACCTTACCAGCCCACCACTATTTAAAGTATACTTGTGGAGTTTTTCCTTTGAACTTCTTCCTTGTATCTCAACATGCCTCTGATTTTCCATAGTCGTGTCTAGTATAGAGAGTTGTGTTTGTTGATTTCCTCCTCTAGACACCTTAGTCTCTAATAGAGCTTTTCTCTTCACATGCAACAGACACTTTGCAGAGTCTTCTAAATCCTGACCAAGATATGTTGAGTCTTCATAATTGGGATCCTCAAACTTTTGGCCAGGGAAGAGAGGTTGGTGAAGGCCGATTTCCAAGCCTGAGTTATCTCCTATTGGACAGAGAGCAAAGAGAGAGACATTAGGTTTGTGTGAAACCATGATGCTTTCTTCAATTTGGTGAATGGCTTGAAGGTGAGAATAATTGGGTAATTATCCAAGACGGCAAGGCCAATGTGTTGGGAGATGGAGGGTTGGACCCACTTATAGATTATGTTCTATGAAAAGTAGCTTTTATCAAGACTCACTTTTCTCAAATCATTTCCAAATTGGAGGTTTGACCTAGAGAAAATTTTCTTATCCTTTATCTCCACAAGATGTAGGTGGAGCTTGATTTTATCCCAAACATTTTTCTACTAACCATCTAAAAGTCTCCCTCTATTTTGGAATCTGTCCGAAGGATCCTCCACCATGCTGAAATACCCACAAAGCACAATATTGTGTGAGAGAGGGACCAAAGAGCCCCAAGTGGCAATCCTCTCCATCTCCAAGTTAGAAGTATAAATGGTGACCATCGTGACATTCAAGGGGTCGCCGAAGGAAGCAGCAATCCAGCGATGATTCTAGTCTTCGAGTGTGTTGACAAATCTATCAAACCAAATGTTGTTTATTGTGATAGCTCCACCACCAATCCCCCCTAGGGTGTGTAGTAGAGATCGAGACATGAGTTGAGGAAATAAGTTTTAGTATTTTCTAAAGGATCTCTCCATCAATATTGATCTCTTAAATACAAATGAATTTGAGGTTTGAGCTATTATGCCAAAACCATTAGCCACTAATAGCCGCTTTGATATGCACTGCGTTTATTTGCAAGGTGGGACTCTTTTGTTTCCAAAGGGGAGATCGAAACAATTTACTGTCAAATGTTTCATGAGGTGGCATGAAAATATGTGTGCCATGGCCAGTTAAAAATATAAAATGGAAACATGCTTCATTTCCAAAAGGAGTGCGACTGTTCAATAAGCAATCAGCTGATATGCTCTAAAGAAGAAAAACAAGGTGAGAAAACAAAGTCAAAATGAACAAGTACAAGGTTTTTCGATTTTCATAAATAAGCTCCCACTATGATGTTCTTTCTGGAATGACAATATATTTTGTCTAAAGAAGGAAGAAAAACAAAGTCAAAGTAAACAGGAAGTACAAGATCAACCGATTTTCATAAATGAGCTTCCACCGAAATGTTCGTAGTGAAATGACAATATTAATTGTGAAATGATCTAGCGAGAGTAGCTCTTCGCGAAGCACAGCTCGTGCGTGTTTGTGGATAAATATACACAACCAATCAAAGGCACTTGGTCCACTGCAGCATGTACCGCCGAGAACTTGGTCCAGTGATACTGTATATGTTTCTTTTGTAGAAAGAAAGTTAAGGTTCAGATGTTTTTTTAATTAAAAAAAAAGGAAGTCAGGAAATGACTATCTCTCAAACTTTAATTAATAGAGAGAACTATTGTAGAATTGAACAAGAATATGGTACAAGTGAACTATTGTACAAGTGAACAAGACTAGCATTTATGAGACCCCCCAAAGTTAACAAAGCAAGGGTTGTTAGAGTTTGCTAGAAGACATTAAGAGGAAGGTTGATAACCCTTTCAATCCCTCATGGGAAGCCTACTTGCTTTCAAATGTTTTTGTTCTTGAGGGAAAACAATATGTGATGTTTAAAAGGCGGAGGCTTCTTAGAGTTGCAAATTCTTTTGCTTAAAAGGAATAGAGATTTTTCCACCGACCATTCTTTAGGAGGGCTAGAAAACTTGGTCGCACACCTCTTTTTCTAGACCTTCCAAAGGGTCTCTCCTCTTACCACATTCCATAGTGCTAAGGAACAACCAATCATTTCACCCAAAAGCACTTGCTTCTAGACTCTCGATTTGTTTGTACAATGATATGATTTTCCAAACGCATGCTAGACTGACATTGACTTGGGGCATGAAAGAAAGAGGTGTCCCAAATCCTCATTGCCATGAAGGCATCATTTACAACAAGGAAGGGCATTGCAAATTTTGTCAACTTTTACATTCGTCCAAATTCCCTAGTGGAGGATTAGCCACATAAGAACTGTTTACTTAACCTCAATTAGGGGATGCCAAAGGGATTGGAACTTAAGATCCCATCTAAAATTAGACGAATACAAATCACATCTGCTATTTAGTGTAACATGAAGGTCCACATTCTTCAAGAATCTCAGAATTTTTTCAAGCCTATTTTCACAATTCCATGTAAGACCCCCAAAGGGAGGGCATTCATGTGTGATAAGCAGGCACGTCCACCAGCACTCCCAAACATTGATTTTTCTATGTATTGGGCACCATTCTTCATAGTCTACTCTCCTAGTTGAGTCAATGTCTTCAAATCTAATCCAATGGCATGTCTCTTGTTTTTAGAGGTGTTTCGAGAATAGAAATCATTTGTTCCAAACCTTATTAGCTTTTTAGCTGTTCCAAAGCTTAACATGTTGATGTGATGTTGAGCCTACTCTTTTATTCTCCATGTTGAACTTCTTAAATAGGTACAAAAGATACCTTTCTTGTGATACATATATACCATGATTTTCATAAGTGAAATCCATTCCAAGAAAGTATGATAACTTCCTTAGATCACTTATTTTGAATTCCTTTTCAAGTGATATCTTTATGTCCTTGATTACCTCAGTTGAAGTACTTGTGTTATAATGCCATCTACATAAATACAAATCTATTCGATAAGTAGACTTTCATTTGCCTTTGAACTTTCATATCCATGATCATTGAGATACTTTACAAGCCTATAATTCCAAGCTGTTTGATCTTGCTTCAACTCTAGATCAGTACTGAGTAGCACCTCCTTTAATGTCAATCTGGTAGGACATGAGGATGGTATGAAGACCACGAACAAGTGAGGGCACAAGTGTGTGAGTCAGAATCACACAAAAATGCACACACATACACACAAAGGTGCACACAAGGCAAGAACAAAGAAGAGAGATAATGGAATCACTTCTATTCCAAAAGAGTTCTCATACAAGTTCAAATCTACATCAAGCAAACTCCCAAAATGAGCGCTCTAGCTCTTTTTATAGTTTCTGACTAGGTTTGGCACTGTTTAGACCTAGCGTCTTGCCTAGTTAGGAATTAGGTTCTAGGGCCTATTTGAGGGCTCAAATGGAGTCAAAAAAATATGAAAATTGATACGTAAGTACTTATAATTCTCCTCAACTTCAAGGACTCCTTGGCTTGCACAAAATGGAGCTACAAAAACTAAAAAAATGGTATTCACAATGGTTTATAGTGATGAGAATAACTTTTACACCAATTTGAGGATTGAAAATATTTGATTGGTTGCCTCAGTGCTAGATCTGCATGTATGCTTGTACTTGCCTCTTTCAAGATGCCAATGCCAACATCAACCCATAGAGTGATCTTCTTAATCTGCAAACATAAATTGCATACTTATAATTTGAAAACCGTTGAGGTTGCTCCGTGTATACTTTATTACATATGTATCCATTCAAAAATGCATTCTGTATATCCAATTCACTTAAGGTCCATCCTTTTGATGTTGTAATAGCAATAATTGTCTTTATGATTGAGAACTTTTCTATAGGATTCAATCTTTGATCATAATCTATGCCATGAGTTTGGGCATAACCTTTGACCACCAATCTAGCTTTTTATGTGGCTATTCTTCCATCTGCAAGCTTCTTCACTTTATAAACCCATTTATTTCGAATCACTTTCTTACCAATTGGTTTTTGAACAAGTTCTCATGTCTTGTTCTCCTTAAATGCATTGAATTCTTCCCTCATGGCTTCTTCCCACTCTTTCTTTCCTTTTTCTTCATAATATTTATGAGGCTCTTCATCATCTTGACCATCTAAGCATAGCGTTTCTGAGTCATACAAGAAGTATCATAGAAATACCTTGTTGGTTGTTTCCTTAATTTGCTTGAGCTTTGTGGTTGATTCTCTACATGTGTATTTGAATACACTTCTTCATCAAATCTAGGATCATCTTCATTTCTTCTTTATGATCCAACTCTTGATGTGCTTTCTTGCATGTAATCTTCATCTCCATTTATCTACATATTTGTTTTATCTCTCTTGCTTCTTCTTACCTCTTCTTCAAATGCTTCAATCTTGTGCATACCACCGTTTCTATTAAGCAAATGTCACATCTCTAGAAACAAGAAATTGTTCGGTTCGAGGATTCCATAACCTATAATGCATATGATCTTCATCATACCCAATGAAACATATTTTCCATTGTTTGGTTTAAGCTTATGTGTTAGTTGTGATGGTACATAAGCATAGGCAATTGATCCAAAAACTCTACAATGTATGTGTTTTCCCATTTGGCATCCTTCACATTTGTAGACCATGTGTTGGTTCTCCACATTTGGTATTTCTAGCATAGATTGATTCGCCACCATAGCCTTGATTCCTCTTTCATTGAAATCTCCTAGCCTCTTATGCCATAGATTTAGTTCTAGAATCACTTCCTCACCATGTGTGAGCAAATCTTGACCAATATTCCCTTGCAGTTTTTGAGTAAAAGTTCTACCTCCCTTCTTTCCATAAACAATCTGGATAAAGTCATTCTCTAGATCTTCAACAAATACTCCTTCATTTGTAAATCTGACTTGAAAACCTTTTTCAATGATTTTTCCCCCACTAATCAAATTCTTAGGTATTGTGGGAACATACAAGACATTGGCAAGCAAGTCTCCTCCACTCTTGCATTTCACTTTTCTATTTGAAAGTACATTGTGTCTTGTGTTATCACAAGCTAGCTTTCCTAGATTTAGTAGTGCCAATGGATTCCATATATCCTCTGCTATTTCCAAACCTCTGATGTGTGGTAACAAATGATCTATGATATATATATATATATATATATATATATATATATATATATATATATATATATATATATATATATATATATATATATATATATATATATATATATATGCTCTTGCAATTGCATCTTTCTTTTGCCATGTCTTTAAAGCTTCTCGCTCATCTTTCTTTGGTCTACCATATCTTCTTCCTTCTACTACAAACTATGAGTTTAAGGCTTAAAGATTATTACCTTTTTTGGATATTTACTCTTGAGGAGGATTTCAAGGTACTTTTTTGTTGTCTTCTATTGTTAAAAGCTTTAGCTTCCAACTCCCTAGTGAAAGCTTTCCAAGATCTCTTGTATATGGACCTTATTCAACTCTTGGGGATGAATACTTTCAAGTAATGATTCTTAAATACTTGAAATGTCTTCAAGAATTACACTATGTCCAAAATCTGAAATTTACCTTCATGGATTTGATATGCTTCCATTTATAAGCTTATTTCTCTAAGCACACAATTTTTTTGCAAAGATCTTTTGGTCAATTGTAGGTAAGGATGATAGCTTTAAAATGAACTAGCATTGATAAAAAAGTTTACTCTATACTCTGAGACTCACTCTCAGAAGTTCACGGAGATCTGCATGAGAAAACACGTCACTCTTTAGTATCATTCAAAGAGTTATGAAATCACTTTGATTTCTTCAGAAAAATAGAATCTACTTAATTAATTCTACATAAACATGTGCTTATTATTAGAGAAGGTGTGTGAAAAATGTCTTGGCCTCATTTTGCTCACTTTCCATAGAAAGATCTTCTTGAATGAATGAACTCTCACCATAATTTCTCACTCAAAAGATGACGAGTGTCTTTCTTCTATCTTATGACTTACAATTGAGTTGTTCTACATCTCTATACATCAAGTTAACTTACATACATTTAGTCTTTAGGTTCTATGCTATTTTGATCCTAAATTTATCAATATATTACATGTGTGAATTTATCCGTTCGCATAGGTATGGTCTTTGAGCGTTGAGATTCCATAATTCTCTTTTCCTTTTTCTTTTCACTTATGTCTTCATGTCTTTATGCTTAATTAGTGAGTGAAGCCCCAAAAAGGGGCTCCTCTCAATAATCCCCATAGGGATTCTTCTCCTTCTTTCTCTCTCTTGCATGAAGCCTTGTAGGTTTTTCTCCATGAATTGTGTTTCGTTTTGTATCTCAATATCCAGACGATGACCTTTTGAAATGCTTTGGCCCACTAAAAGATTCATTGTTCTCTGTTTCACAAGGTTTTCCCTGATTTTTTTTTCTCATCATGGATTTTTGTCTCAAAGGACAATCTTTTACTCTATGGCCCTACAATCCAGAGTGAAATCAAGCATTTGGCAAGTTCTTGTATAAAATATCCTCCTCTATGGTTCTCTCTTCTCCTATCTCTATGTAAGTTTTGAAGGGGTGAACTTGTTGAGATTTGCTTCCACATAGATCTATGGGTGCAACCGTTTGTTGAAAGATTGTTCAATAAATTCATACAGGAAACCCAAAACATCTTCTCTTGAGGCCATAGGACAACCGATGGGCGAAAAAAGTTCCCTCATGAATCCATATAGGATAAAAGGTGGGCATGGAAGCTCATTCCAGAGTGGATAGCATAGCAACTTTGACCTATCTGGAAAAAATTTAGAAGACCATTTAAAAGGCACAAGTTATTCCATACATGCCAAGTGCTAGTTTGCAAATCCTAGAAGGCCATATCATCATTTTCAAAACCCATTAGCATGATAGGACCAAACAACCAACCAATGTGATAGGGGGTTTAAGTCCAAATAGCTAACCAATGGCACATGTTCTCCTTAGTTCTTTTTGCTTCCCGAAAATATCCTACCTTCTAAGTGGGACAAATGAGGGGTTAACATTGAAAAGCTCCAAAGAACGAGAAAAGGTTCTCGCCTCCAA
>CM035422.1:123539961-123562461 GCA_020310875.1 Ceratopteris richardii | reverse complement strand
ACACACATACATACACACATAGACACATAATGCATATGCATATGCATATGCATACATACATACCTACATCATATACACACATACACACACATATGCATACATAATGCACATTCATATGCATACATACATGCATACACATATGCACATACACACACATAGACACATACACACACATAAACACATACACACACATACATAGACAGATTTAGACACACACATACACATGCATACACACACACACATACACACATAAACACATAGACAAACACACATATACACACACACATATACACACACATATACACACGCATATACACACACATACACACACATACACTTACACCCATACACACAGATTTACACACACACATACACATCGATACACACAGACATATATACACACATAGACACACACATACACACATAGACACACACATGGATACACACATAGACACACACACACATACACACACACACACATACACACACATATACACACATAGACACATATATACACATACACTCACATACACAGATTTACACAGACACATACACATGCATACACACACACACACACATATATACACACCTAGACACACACATACACACACACATATACACATAGACACACACACACACATACACACATAGACACCACATACACACACACATACATAGACACATACAAACTTACACACACACACACACACAAATACACATCCACACACATTTCCACACACACATACACATGTATACACACATATATATACACATACACACATATATGCACACATAGAGACACACATACACATGTAGATACACACACATACACACATAGACACATGCACATACACACATACACATACACATACACACAGATTTAGAGACACACATACATATGCATACACACATATATACACACATAGACATATGCATACACACATAGACACACACACATACACACACTCATATACACACACATAGACACATACACACTTATATACACATCCAGACACATTTACACACACACATACACATGCATAAAGACACATATGTATAGATACACATGTATATACACACATAAACACACACATACACACATAGACACACACACACATAAATAGACACATACACACACATACACACACATACACACATACACACATACACACACATAGGTAGACATACACAAACACATACATGCATACATATGTATGCATATGTATGCATGTATGTGTGAGAAAAATACACACACATACACATAGATGCATACATATGCATACATAATGCATATGCATATGCATACATACATACTTACATGCATAAAGACACATACACACACATATACACACATGCATACATATGCATACATAATGCACATGCATATGCATACATACATGCTCACATGCATACACACACATACACACACATACACATACACACATATACACACACACACACATAGGCACACACAAATAGATACACAATCACACATAGGCACACACAAATAGATACACAATCACACATAGGCACACACATACACACACATACACACATCTATATGCATACACACACACATGTTGAGAGACATACACATACATGCATACATATGCATATGCATACATACATACTTACATGCATAGACACATACACACACATGCACATGCACATGCATACATATGCATACATAATGCACATACATATGCATAGATACATGCTTACATACACATACACACATACACACACATAGACACATACAAACACATACACACAGATTTACACACACACATACACATTCATACACACAGACATACACACATAGACACACACACACACTTACACACATAGACACACACACACACATACACACTTACACACATACACAGACATACTTACACATGCATACACACAAACATACACACATACACAAATAGATACACACACATTTACACACATAGACACACACACCCATATGCACATAGACATGTACACACTTACCCACACACACACACAGATACACACACACATATATACACACACATACACACATAGACACACATAGACACACATAGACACATACACAATTACACACATACATACACACATCCACACACATTTACACACACACATAGACATGCATATAGACACATATATACAGATACACACACATATATACACATATATACACACATAGACACACACATAGACACATACATACTTACATATACACATCCAGACACATTTACACACATACATACACATGCATATCGATACATATATACACATGCATATCGACACATATATATATAGATACACATGTATATACACACATAGGCACACACATAGACATACACACACACATAGACACACAGACACACACACATGGACACATACACACACATACACATACATGCATATATATATGCATACATAATACGTATGCATATGCATACATACATACTTACATGCATACACACACATACACACACACATACACACACATGCATACATAGTGCACATGCATATGCATACATACATGCTTACATGCATATGCACACTCACATATACACCTACATACACATATACACACATACATATGTACACGTACATATATTGATTTCTAACCCATTTGTTTTATATGTAGAGGTATTATGGATCCTAGTAGAGAGACAAAGGTGAAACTCACTCTTATAAACAGTCGTATGAGAGCAAGAATTCCGTCTGATACATAGGATCATCACGCATGAGTACACAGAGTTTCCTGTTGATGAGCAAGATTTTATGATACACATGCTTACCCAGCGATCAGAGGAGGGCTCTTCTACGGCTCTGCATGTAGGAAGAGAGCTATCTGCTCATAGGTATGCTTTTTTTCACAAAATTTTTTTAATGATATTATATCATATATTTTTATTTATTTTTATCTATCTATTTTTAGGACACCTATACCAACTCTAGATCATGACAACAGAGCACAGGTGCCTATGAAAACATGCATCGGCACCCTAGGGCTAGAGTTTTATATAGACCCAGAGGGGAATATAGTGTATATATGGAGTCGATTTGAGTTCAAGAGAAGAATGTGAGCATTATGCGACTCTTATCAGCACCTTGTCCACTTGTAGTGGAAGTAGGTAAAAATTTTACATCTACATTGAAATAAATATCTTATGTTTTATTTACATTTTTTTTTTAATTTTTGTAGTGAGCATGGTGAGAGGGATAAAAAATACGTACTTAGTTAAATTGAGACATAGTTTGGGAACACATAAGTGGTGTCTAAAAGAGATGCAAACACTTATGGCTCATCATTGTGATAATGCATGGTACGCATTTCTTTTATGTATTTATATGTGGATATGAGTAGGTGTGTTTATGTATGTATGTATGTATATGAGACAGAGAGAAAAGAGTGTGACAAGAGGTACAAATATAGGCATACACACACATATACATCATACATTCACATTCACACACATATACACATACGTGCACATTTATACATTCACACACATACATCCACACTTTGACACACACATACACATGCATGAAGTTACACACATATACACATACACATACACATACATAATCGTATGTACACACACATAGACTCACATAATCATATTTACATATATGTATACACATATGCATGCATATATATATATATATATATATATATATATATATATATATATATATATATATATATATATATATATATATATATACATACATACATACATACATACATACATACATACATACATACATACATACATACATACATACATACATACATACATACATACATACATACATACATACACACACATATATATATA
The DNA here is from genome assembly GCA_020310875.1 of Ceratopteris richardii. Taxonomy (NCBI): domain Eukaryota; kingdom Viridiplantae; phylum Streptophyta; class Polypodiopsida; order Polypodiales; family Pteridaceae; genus Ceratopteris; species Ceratopteris richardii. Next base: position 123,558,619 of record CM035422.1, on the reverse strand, counting down.
TTAAAAAACTCTACTATAACTATTCTAATTTTGAAATCCTATTTCAAGCATCCTAATTCAGAAACACTATGCATACACAATTATAAACAGACTTGCATATATTACAGAAATGCATATGAAATAGACATGTGTGCATACTAGCACATGTATAAATATATCACACACATGCACACACATACATATACATGAAACACATATATGTGCATACTAATACATGTATACATATAATACACATGAATACACACACATATGCATACATACATGAGAAAAATTTGCTCCTTAAAGATAAAGCCATATATAAAAAAATTATGCATTCCCCGGAGCTTCATGTTCTAACTTAAAAGAACATGATTTCATCTCTCTAGTAGGATTCATCGATATTCTAGTTGAATAAAGAAGAATCTATTATCTGATATCCATTCAAATGATTCAAGTTATTGATCGATAAACTAGAGTAGAATCTACTATCTAATATGCTCATATGTTTTCATTATTGCCATCATTTTGGAATAGTCTCATCTTCATTATCCTTATTGATTTCATTTATTTCTTCTATTGTTAAATCTATGTTCTCATGAATCACATCATCTGTTGATGGATTAATATGAATTTCTGGTAATTCCTCTTCATCATCAGTAGAATCAGCATGTAGAGTATTATCCTCTTAATAAAAAAGATTAGTATCATTATCATGTATAATGATCTTAATTTCTCTTTCAAATTTCGATGTATTAATATTTGATGGTGAATCATCAAGAGGAATTTCTTCAATCTCTCTAACAAAAAATTGTTCAAACAATGAACTACCTCTAGGTTGAACATGAATGACTTTCCATCAAGGATGAGCATCTGGGTTTTCATAAAAAAATGCTTTTTCATTATGCCTAGGAAGAATATATGGTTCTTTAGTAGATTGCATTACCTTGGAAGAATCAATTGCCTAAAACCCAGATAATTGCTTTCTCAATGTGGAATTACTACCTTTATACTCGGCTTGAAATGAGTCAAACTAGCCATCTATAAGGTTCGTGCATTTTGAGCTAGCATGTGATAGTTGCTTGAAAGAAGCAACAATACTAGATTCCCCTATTTTACATAAAGAATCAATGGATTTGATTCTCATATGTTGTCCAAAAGCCCACATATTAGTGAACATTTGAGCTTGCAAAAGAAATTAAATTAGTAAAGAGAAACTAATATACAGATATGAAGAAAACAAAATATTATTAAAATAAAATTACCCTTCATTCACAATCTATCTTTAACTCTCTCTACTCATCTTAGATTTCTTCATTATTTGCGTTGGCGCGTTCCAAACGACCGTATAATCAATCCGTGAAAGAAGATATATTTGTAATCTCATTATTATCAAGATAACATACATATCTTTTGTTTCTCCATCTTTTACTTCAGAGATTTTGAAGTTCTTGTTTTTAATCGCTAAGGAATGCTCGCATGCATTCGCTGTTATATGCTACAAAAGTAGAAACATCTTTTTCTTTTCTTGAAATGTAAATAAAAATGGAACTCCCTTACTTGAGAATACCTCATCTGTTATTTTTGAAGAAGACTTGTTGGTTCATGCATGTGGAGCTTCTTCATGAACTCTTTCAAGGTACTCACTAACATAGTACATGCACTCTTCAAGCATCCAACCCTTTGCTAGACAGACTTTCAGATCATCCATAGGGATATAAAGGCAAGCAATATTCTGCTAGACAATCACCTGAGACCTGTAATTGCGGACTTTGGCATTGCAAGGCTTGCGGGAGCTGATGCAACACACCTAATAACCCGAGTAGTAGGCACGAGGTGAATATGTTACACATATAATAAAACTAAAATTCCTAATACTATGAGACTGTCTTACTTTTATTTTCCTTGTTTCCGATGAAGAGGGTACCTCGCGCCTGAGTATGGTACTTATGGTAAGCTGAGTGACAAAGTTGATGTTTTCAGCTTTGGAGTGGTGTGCCTGGAGATAATCACAGCAATGCAAAATAAAGCTGGACGGCTTTTAAAGCTGGTACATTATATTGGCACATTCTCTCTCTCTCTCTCTAGCTCCCCAAAATAATGATTAACTACATTCCATTACTAATATTTGATATTGTTTTATGAGGAATCTTGGCGCATAGATGTTTTGTCTATATGTAACACACGCACGCGCGCACACACACACACACACACATATATATATATATATATATATATATATATATATATATATATATATATATATATATTCATATATATCTGTGTGTGTTTGTGTGTGTCCGTTTGTGTGTACGTATGGGTATGTATATACATGCACATAGACATACTTTGAAACACAAATTCTATGAACAGTGATCAGAGTATACAGTGGAGCCCAAAGGCATTACATAGCTTTCTAACGCCCTCTCAAAAGTTTTATATACAGTGTGTTGCACTTTGCAACGAGTTTATTGAGAGACAGTACAATGGTAGAGGGCAAACATTCTTTCAACATCGATAAAAAAATATTGTCTATAAACATGTTCAATCGATCAAAAATCGAGAGTTCTATTCCATTAGCAACTAGAGAATCCATGAGAATCCAAAAGCAGAGCAAATGAAAAATCCACGTTGAAGTTGTGTAAGAGAGGTAATACAATCTCTCTCTCTCTGTCTTTATATATATATATATATATATATATATATATATATATATATATATATATATATATATATATATATGTGTGTGTATATATATATACAATCCTTGGAACTTCATCCTATATTTTTTTTCCACCTTCCTTGTCCTCTCAATGCCTTGTGATCATTCTCGAAGCTCCCGAATCCATTCTTGATGGGATCTTAAGGATCTTCAACATTGACCCAAATCGTCATGAATCTACTGGATACTTTAGCTGGTCAAATGGAGTGACGATCTCAGAGGGGGTACCTCTTGGAGGTGCTCTCCAAACCAACTAGGTGTGATTGTCCACATGAAAGAAAATCATAATTATAGCTGGTCAAATGGAGTGACGATCTCAGAGGGGGTACCTCTTGGAGGTGCTCTCCAAGCCCACTAGATGTGATTTTCCATATGAAAGAAAATCATCACTGGCACGAATATGGAAATTAAAGAAAATCCTTGGGGAGTATTTTTCCTACCAAGTTCAGACTATAGTTAGATATTTAAGGAGACATATGGCAAGGGTCATGTCTACTAAGGTCTTGAGCCTTCTTCTAAGGCATATCCACTTGATACATAGTCATTTAATAGTGAAACAAAAGTCACCTTGGTGCGACTAGGGATATATTCCATCCAGTTCCATGATGATAGGCTAGCTGTGACACAAAGGGAAACAATCATCTACCTCATTCCACAAGGTATGACCACAGGAGTCACATGAGTGATTTGTAACTATTGGAAAAGATGTTTATTCTTTGGGTATCTTTCATGGTCCAAGAAAGGTGGATAGACCTACAATTGACCTATATGTTCGCATGTGGATGAGACCCAATAGCGGGGCAAGAGTGTGGGTCCTTTCAAATATGTAAAATTTTGAAATAATTTTGTGGTAGATCTAGTTTCTCTCTCATAGTTCATTGTATCCGAACAAGGAGGGATTGGTGGATGATTAGTGCGGTCACATGATTAGCAAACTTTCTATCCATGGGCACTATGTTCTAAGAAGAATTCCATAGTGTGGTTCCTACGGCTTCTTTTATTTTGTGATAGCACTTGGAATTTGACCTATACACATGTTTCTATTTTATAAACTCCATGGTTAGCGTTGGAGAGTCGTTGACACAACGAGAGAATATTGGGGGCCCTTTGGATCACTAACAAAGATTTCCTTAACCAACCATGAGACCTACCATATGATGGAGGACTTATTCCTATCACTAAGCCACTCATGATATTTATCTAATGTTGAGGAGGATTCATCTCCTGGTACTTTTCATGAGGTTGACGACATTATCTCTTCAATATATTTTCCTCAACAGGTTGCTAGATGGAGATGCATCCACCTCACATGATTGGATTCACTACATCATTTGCACATTATCTTTATTTAATTGGCACAAAATCATGAATTTTATTTCATTTCGCTTGTGCATTCTTTTCACTTATGAGACCATGCTTTGGCCTTTTTTTGGCACGATCTGGATACCTCTATTAGAGGAATTAGTGCATAACCACTAGTAGGTGTGCTCAAAAAAGTCATATGAGACAAAAAACATGTGTTATATGTTCTTGATAGGACATCCCAAAGGATTTAGGTCCAATAGGATCAAACTAGTGCTATGGGATGACTTGGTTATTTAGGCAATGATACATGCTTATTAGGGTGAATCATGTTTATGGCATGGCTATCAAAGACTATGTTTGGCTATTGACACCATTCTATTCGTGAACATCCAAATAGAAAACATGGTTCTAGTCTTGATGTGGTCAACATAGGAGTTCTTCAATGTTTTTTTCCGGAGAAGCATGTGATATATTTTCTATAGTAATCCATGAGCTTCCTACTAGATAGATGCCTTGGGCCATATATATTTAGTCTATTCTACTTGTTGCATAAGTGTAGAAATGGATCAAAGGATATTGCTATGATGGTGTGACCTTGTTCATAGCTATCATGAGGTGGATATATGACATACATTACAAAGTAGGTTACCTGAGGGTGATTATTACTCTTGGATTTATGAGGTGTTATATCCTTGGTCCCATAAATATATTGAATACATGCATATTTCTCTTGGAGGGGACTTCTATGTGATTTCCATCTTTGGAATTAGGTAGTTAATCCATGAAATGTTTTTGTAGCCAATAGCCATGGATTCTGAAAACCTACGTCACTAGTCATAGTGAGAGAAAGATGGAAAGATATATATTCCAATATTACAACATTGCTTCCCGAATAGGGCAAGGTAGACATGAAATAAGATGGAGATATGTTAATAGTTAAGCATTATCACTACCTCGTGCATGATCCTAGTGGGATGGTTTTTATTAATTACTACTTGATGTATTTGATGATCAATACAAGATGTATTTCTTCATCAGTACATGATGTATTTGCTCTCGAATACATGATGTATTTTGCATGAGTATAGGACGCGTTTGTTAATCACTACATGATGTATTTGTGCATGGATAAAGATGGTGGACCTTTTGTATCAAGTTTCCATCACTATACACATGGTATGATGCCAGTAGTGGCTAGGAATGGGGTATGTGTGTAAATTTAAGAAACCTTGTATCTAGTGTTTGTAAACATATATGTATTTTCATGCAAGTATAGAATGAGCATAGGATACATGCAAGGATGAAGATGTTCTCTTTGAGGCATCAATGGGGGTGCATGTGCTTCTATGCCTATGGTAACTTTGCACATAGCGTGTGCATATACACCATGTCTTTTTCATCGTATAAATAGTGGAAAGCTTACACAGCTATGGACTTTATCATTAGATATATTTCTTATTGTAAACTGATTATGAAATAATTGTGTTCATTACAAGAGGAGTCTAGTTATGGCAAGGATCCCCTTTGGTTGAGCATCGCCAGCCAGATTGCTAAAGGCCTCGTGGTATGCGACACTAGTCGCTTTCCAAGGATCGGGGGGTAATCCCATACTCACTCTATCGTTGGGAGGTGAGTCTGATATCCGCCCTTATATTGTTTATGCATTTTGCTTCTGAGTTGACTCTTCTACTATGGAGGGTCCTGAGCGATCTAACACTCTGTGACCCTATTTTATAAAAGTGCATATTTGTGTATATCCGTCTAACTTTGTTATGTTATGATTTTAATTTCTCTTTCTTACCTTAATATCTTGTCCTTGTTTTTTTCTTGCAATGTTGTTTTAGGTTTATGTTTTATTCCTACTAATTTGTCCGTTTTCTATCTCTTCTCTTTGTGTTTTCCTTTTCTCTACTCCCCCACAGACTACCCAAAACCATCCTAAAACTCGCTTTAGTCCTAGTCGTATCCTTTGTCGCAACCATCTTTTTTTCACTTTCATCCTGATCGATCTTGATTCTCTCGTTAATTCTTATTTTTCTCGATCATGTACTTTACGAGTCCCGCTCTTATATATGATATATCGTCTTTAGAATAGGATTCCATAGATATTATTGGAAACAAAATTAATTTTTCACATACCTTATTCACAAACCATACGAGGACACATCGAACTCCCTTGCCAGCCATAGAGCCAAACCATTCTGTAGATTGTGAATTTATAGAAACAAATAGCATATGCTTTATTCATAAAACATATGAGCATGGGCATCAAAATCAATTCCTAGCCATACTGCCAAAACGACTCTTCCCTAACCGTATAACTGATGTTCTTGTACATGGCTTAAGAGGCCTTGACATTAAGGCTTTCGAAGAGAAATAGTTAATTTTTGTCACCGATATGTATATGTTGTGCATCAGAGTTCGTCAAGGAGTAGTTTTATTTCTGTCAACTGATTCGATTTGAAGATTGTGTTTCACATCTGGCACATGGAGCAACATCAAACTGTGTTATATTTTATTTGAAATGAGAATAAACACGAAACATACAGTAAAAGCTATGAATTTTTATTGAATAATAATAAAACAGCTACAAATATGATAAAAACATAATCTTTTTTTTTTCAATAAAAGGATGTTCCACAATAGCTTACTTTCCTAGAATTTAATTCAAATAAATGAAATAACTCTATAGGTGAGCGGGTCTAGCATCCATGGGACCCCTCGAATCCCACAAGGCAAGGAAAGAACATACAAAGTTACATGGTTTTACAAAGGAGGTTGATAGCCCTCTCCTTCCGCTCATGTGGAGCCCACTTGGATTTGATTTTGTTGTCCTCGAGGAAAAACACACTATGATGCCTAAAACGTGGGGGCTTCTTACCCTTGGCAATTCTTTTGCTAAGGAGGAAAAGAGATTTCTCAATAGACCATTCTTTAGGATTGTTTCCAACATTTAAACCACACCTTTCTCTCCAAATCTCAGAGGGTCTCACCTCTTACAACATTCCACAATGATGAGGACTAGCCAACCGCTTCCTAGTAGTGCTTTCTTCCAATTTACTTGTTCCTATAGTAGTAAGACTTTTTCAAGGATTCACCAGATCCAATAGATTTGGGGCATGAGAAGAAAATGTGTCCCAAATCATCAATGTCACGATGACACCGCTTGCACCACGACATAACCACATAAATTTTGTTAGCCTTTTTATTGGTCTATATTCCCTGATGGAGGATTTTCCACATGAGCACTGACTTTATGCTCTTGATGAGGGGGTGCTAGATGGACATGAACTTCATATCCCATCACAAGGCCTTCCAAGTAAGACACCACTTCTTATTAAGCATGGTATAGTCCAATTTCTCCTTGATTCTAGGAATTTTGTTTAGGCTATTTTGTTTAGGCTCTTCATAGTTTAGTCTTATTTCCATATCAATATCCTCAAATCTAGTCCATTAGCTAGTTTCTTGGTTTCAAAGGTGGTTCCAATACCGGACTCCCTTGTGCTAGAGCTTTTTAGCATTTTGGAGGCTCGAGGACTCCACGCCTCTAATGCCCTTGATAGGGAACCAGATCGAATCATTCTGCCTAATACCAACCACCCATTTCTAATCTTCACTGATTCTGACAAAGTGCTTAACCTTGTTGGACCGCTTCCAGAGAGAGCACACTAGATTTGAGACTTTAGGTGACACAAAAAGCGGGGAGAAGAAAAGGGTCAGAAGGCCCAGGTCCTTCCAACCTAGGAGCCTCACCAATGTAAGAGCACTCTTAATTCTGAAGATAAGCTTGGCCAAAGAGGCCTCACTGTTGCACCAACCTTTGATCAGCGATTTAGCTTCCAACTTATTTTCCATGCCTTCAATGTCCAGAATGCTAGACCCCCACGATCCTTTTGGCTAATACAAGTAGTCCATTTAATTTTGGGGACCCCTCTTCTATTTGGGTCACCCGTCCATAGAAAGTTTTTACAGAATCTTTCCAATTTGATAATCTTATGATCCCTTCCTCTCCAACAAGAAAGAAAGTAGATAATGGATGAGATAAGGAACATATTCATTACCATGACCTGCCTTGCGAGGTTGATCTGCATATCTTTCTAGTAGGCTAGCTTGTTCTCGATCTTAGAGAGGACCTAGTTCCATCACTAGTCCACTGAAACGCCAACTGATGCCTTCGACAATTGGCCATTGATATTTATGTGCATTGATGCATTTCCTAGAAGGGTAGAGACCATTTTAGTAAATTTTTGAGTGCAACCAAGATCTTTCAGAGATTGGAGAATGAAGCCCCATTCAAGTCTATCATAAGCTTTGTTGAAGTTAGTATTAATGAAGATAACATCTTGAAGAGACTTTTCAAAAAATTTCAATCCTTCCCAAATATCAATAATAGCTTCTAGGATGGATCTACCCTTGATGAAACCTTTATGGTCCCTACCTAATCAACTTTGTGAGTGGCAAGAAATTGTGTTGGCGATAACTTTAACAAGGATCTTGTACCTTATTTGCAACATCGTAATCATGTGCCAAATTTCAATCCTATTTTTGTTTTCTTTTTTGGAATAAGCTTGATGACACCTTTGTTTAGACATTTCGACAGCACGCCGAAAGACAATGCCGCTTGCCACTCCAAGCATAGTGGAGTGGTTGCCACCTATCTAAATGTCTTGAAGATCTCATTGGTGAGGCTATCGAGACCTGAGCTTTTCCCATTAGGTATCGAATCAATAACTTCAAGAATCTTAGTATCTGAAGCGGGAGCTTCAAGAATAATTTTCTAATTAGGCCTATGAGGAGAAAGACCCTTCAAAACCCCAAGGATTTGGGAAAATTGGTTGAGAATCCCTTATGTATTTTCGCCTTTTATCTTGCATTCGACCCCATTCATGTCCACCAACAAGGGGATCACATCCATATTTTTTTTTTCTTTTTAAGAAGCCGCACATCTCTTTAGTATTTTGTCTACCTTACCAGCCCACCACTATTTAAAGTATACTTGTGGAGTTTTTCCTTTAAATTTCTTCCTTGTATCTCAACATGCCTCTGATTTTCCATAGTCGTGTCTAGAATAGAGAGTTGTGTTTGTTGATTTCCTCTTCTAGACACCTTAGTCTCTAATAGAGCTTTTCTCTTCACATGCAACAAAAACTTTGCAGAGTCTTCTACGTCCTGACCAAGATATGTTGAGTCTTCATAACTGGGATCCTCAAACTTTTGGCCGGGGAAGAGAGGTTGGTGAAGGCCGATTTCCAAGCATGAGTTATCTCCTATTGGACAGAGAGCAAAGAGAGAGACATTAGGTTTGTGTGAAACCATGATGCTTTCTTCAATTTGGTGAATGGCTTGAAGGTGAGAATAATTGGGTAATTATCCAAGACGGCAAGGCCAATGTGTTGGGAGATGGAGGGTTGGACCCACTTATGGATTATGTTCTATGAAAAGTAGCTTTTATCAAGCCTCACTTTTCTCAAATCATTTCCAGATTGGAGGTTTGACCTAGAGAACCTTTTCTTATCCTTTATCTCCACAAGATGTAGGTGGAGCTTGATTTTATCCGAGAGATTTTTCTACTAACCATCTAAAAGTCTCCCTCTATTTTGGAATCTGTCCGAAGGATCCTCCACCATGCTAAAATACCCACAAAGCACAATATTGTGTGAGAGAGGGACCAAAGAGCCCCAAGTGGCAATCCTCTCCATCTCCAAGTTAGGAGCATAAATGGTGACCATGGTGACATTCAAGGGGTCCTCGAAGGAAGCAACAGTCCAGCGATGATTCTAGTCTTCGAGTGTGTTGACAAATCTATCAAACCAAATGTTGTTAATTGTGATAGCTCCACCACAAGTCCCCCCTAGGGTGTGCAGTGGAGATCGAGACATGAGTTGAGGAAATAGGTTTTAGTATTTTCTAAAGTATCTCTCCATCAATATTGATCTCTTAAATACAAATGAATTTGAGGTTTGAGCTATTATGCCAAAACCATTAGCCACTAATAGCCGCTTTGATATGCACTGCGTTTATTTGCAAGGTGGGACTCTTTTGTTTCCAAAGGGGAGATCGAAACAATTTACTGTCAAATGTTTCATGAGGTGGCATGAAAATATGTGTGCCATGGCCAGTTAAAAATATAAAATGGAAACATGCTTCATTTCCAAAAGGAGTGCGACTGTTCAATAAGCAATCAGCTGATATGCTCTAAAGAAGAAAAACAAGGTGAGAAAACAAAGTCAAAATGAACAAGTACAAGGTTTTTCGATTTTCATAAACAAGCTCCCACTATGATGTTCTTTCTGGAATGACAATATATTTTGTCTAAAGAAGGAAGAAAAACAAAGTCAAAGTAAACAGGAAGTACAAGATCAGCCGATTTTCATAAATGAGGTTCCACCGAAATGTTCGTAGTGAAATGACAATATTAATTCTGAAATGATCTAGCAAGAGTAGCTCTTCGCGAAGCACAGCTCGTGCGTGTTTGTGGATAAATATACACAACCAATCAAAGGCACTTGGTCCACTGCAGCATGTACCGCCGAGAACTTGGTCCAGTGATACTCTATATGTTTCTTTTGTAGAAAGAAAGTTCAGGTTCAGATGTTTTTTTAATAAAAAAAAAAAGAAGTCAGGAAATGACTATCTCTCAAACTTTAATTAATAGAGAGAACTATTGTACAAGTGAACAAGACTATGGTACAAGTGAACTATTGTACAAGTGAACAAGACTAGCATTTATGAGACCCCCCAAAGTTAACAAAGCACGGGTTGTTAGAGTTTGCTAGAAGACATTAAGAGGAAGGTTGATAACCCTTTCAATCCCTCATGGGAAGCCTACTTGCTTTCAAATTTTTTTGTTCTTGAGGGAAAACAATATGTGATGTTTAAAAGGCGGAGGCTTCTTAGAGTTGCAAATTCTTGTGCTTAAAAGGAATAAAGATTTTTCCACCGACCATTCTTTAGGAGGGCTAGAAAACTTGGTCGCACACCTCTTTTTCTAGACGTTCCAAAGGGTCTCTCCTCTTACCACATTCCATAGTGCTAAGGAACAACCAATCATTTCACCCAAAAGCACTTGCTTCTAGTCGATTTGTTTGTACAATGATATGATTTTCTAGAAGCATGCTAGACTGACATTGACTTGGGGCATGAAAGAAAGAGGTGTCCCAAGTCCTCATCGCCACGAAGGCATCATTTACGACAAGGAAGGGCATTGCAAATTTTGTCAACTTTTACATTGGTCCAAATTTCCTAGTGGAGGATTATCCACATAAGAACTGTCTACTTAACCTCGATTAGGGGATGCCAAAGGGATTGGAACTTAAGATCCCATCTAAAATTAGACGAATACAAATCACATCTGCTACTTAGTGTAACATGAAGGTCCACATTCTTCAACAATCTCAGAATTTTTTCAAGCCTATTTTCACAATTCCATGTAAGACCCCCAAAGGGAGGGGATTCATGTGTGATAAGGAGGCACGTCCACCAGCACTCCCAAACATTGATTTTTTTATGTATTGGGCACCATTCTTCATAGTCTACTCTCCTAGTTGAGTCAATGTCTTCAAATCTAATCCAATGGCATGTCTCTTGTTTTTAGAGGTGTTTTGAGAATCGAAATCATTTGTTCCAAACCTTATTAGCTTGTTAGCTGTTCCAAAGCTTAACACGTGTGATGTGATGTTGAGCCTACTCTTTTATTCTCCATGTTGAACTTCTTAAATAGGTACAAAAGATACCTTTCTTGTGATACATATATACCATGATTTTCATAAGTGAAATCCATTCCAAGAAAGTATGATAACTTCCTTAGATCACTTATTTTGAATTCCTTTTCAAATGATATCTTTATGTCCTTGATTACCTCATTTGAAGTACTTGTGATTATAATGCCATCTACATAAATACAAATCTATTCAATAAGTGGACTTGCATTTTCCTTTGAACTCTCATATCCATGATCATTGACATACTTTACAAGCCTATAATTCCAAGCTGTTCGATCTTGCTTCAACTCTAGATCAGTACTTAGTAGCACCTCCTTTAATGTCAATCCGGTAAGACATGAGGATGGTATGAAGACCTCGAACAAGTGATGGCACAAGTGTGTGAGTGAGAATCACACAAAAATGCACACACATACACACAAAGGTGCACACAAGGCAAGAACAAAGAGGAGAGATAATGGAATCACTTCTATTCCAAAAGAGTTCTCATACAAGTTCAAATCTACATCAAGCAAACCCCCAAAATGAGCGCTCTTGCTCTTTTTATAGTTTCTGACTAGGTTTGGCCCTGTTTAGACCTAGCATCTTGCCTAGTTAGGAATTAGGTTCTAGGGCCTATTTGAGGGCTCAAATGGAGTCAAAAAATATGAAAATTGATACGTAAGTACTTATAATTCTCCTCAACCTCAAGGACTCCTTGGCTTGCACAAAATGGAGCTACAAAAACTAAAAAAATGGTATTCACAATGGTTTATAGTGATGAGAATAACTTTTACACTAATTTGAGGATTGAAAATATTTGATTGGTTGCCTCAGTGCTAGATCTGCATGTATGCTTGTACTTGCTTCTTTCAAGATGCCAATGCCAACATCAACCCATAGAGTGCTCTTCTTAACCTGCAAACATAAATTGCATACTTGTAATTTGAAAACCGTTGAGGTTGCTCTGTGTATACTTTATTACATATTTATCCATTCAAAAATGCATTCTGTATATCCAATTCACTTAAGGTCCATCCTTTTGATGTTGTAATAGCAATAATTGTCTTTATGATTGAAAACTTTTCTATAGGATTCAATCTTTGATCATAATCTATGCCATGAGTTTAGGCATAACCTCTGACCACCAATCCAGCTTTTTATGTGGCTATTCTTCCATCCGCAAGCTTCTTCACTTTATAAACCCATTTATTTCGAATCACTTTCTTACCAGTTGGTTTTTGAACAAGTTCTCATGTCTTGTTCTCCTTAAATGCATTGAATTCTTCCCTCATGGCTTCTTCCCACTCTTTCTTTCCTTTTTCTTCATCATATTTATGAGGCTCTTCATCTTCTTTGACCATCTAAGCATAGCGTTTCTGAGTCATATAAGAAGTATCATAGAAATACCTTGTTGGTTGTTTCCTTAATTTGCTTGAGCTTTGTGTTTGATTCTCTACATGTGTATTTGAATACACTTCTTCATCAAATCTAGGATCATCTTCATTTCTTCTTTATGATCCAACTCTTGATGTGCTTTCTTGCATGTAATCTTCATCTCCATTTATCTACATATTTGTTTTATCTCTCTTGCTTCTTCTTACCTCTTCTTCAAATGCTTCAATCTTGTGCATACCACCATTTCTATTAAGCAAATGTCACATCTCTAGAAACAAGAAATTGTTTGGTTCGAGGATTCCACAACCTATAATGCATATGATCTTCATCATAACCAATGAAACATATTTTCCATTGTTTGGTTTAAGCTTATGTGTTAGTTGTGATGGTACATAAGCATAGGCAACTGATCCAAAAACTCTACAATGATCTAGTGTTGGTTTCTTACCCCACCAATCTTCATGAGGGGTTATTCATTAAGAGTTTACATGGTGACCTAGTCACAAGCTATGTATCTATATTCATAGTCTTAGCCTATAGATAATTTGGACAATTGTTTTTTGTTAACATAGTCCTAGAAAATTCAACTAAAGTTCTATTTCTACTTTCTTCCACCCTATTTTGTTGAGGTATGTGAAAGTTATTTCCCTCTTAATACATGCATTCCAAAGACAATCATTGAATTCTTGGGTGAAGTATTCTCCCTCTCCATGAGACATTATCTTGAGCTTTTAACACGCTACTCTTTCTAAATATGCATGAAAATGCTTGAAAGCTCCAAATACTTATGACCTTTTATTTAGAACATAAAGAGCTATCCATCTTCGTGAATCATCAATAAAAACAACATAAAATCTAGAGCCATTGATTGATCCTTCTTTTGTTGCTCACCATACATCTGTATGATGAGCTTCTGTAATCCATCATGCTTCAATCATTTGTTTTGAAATGGTAATCTGTGTGTTTTCCCATTTGGCATCCTTCACATTTGTAGACCATGTGTTGGTTCTCCACATTTGGTATTCCTAGCATAGATTGATTTGCCACCATAGCCTTGATTCCTCTTTCATTGAAATCTCCTAGCCTCTTATGCCATAGATCTAGTTCTAGAATCACTTCCTCACCATGTGTTAGCAAATCTTGACCAATATTCTCTTGCTGTTTTTGAGTAAAAGTTCTACCTCCCTTCTTTCCATAAACAATCTGGTTATAGTCATTCTCTAGATCTTCAACAAATACTCCTTCATTTGTAAATCTGACTTGAAAACCTTTTTCAATGATTTTTCCCCCACTAATCAAATTCTTAGGTATTGTGGGAACATACAAGACATTGGCAAGCAAGTCTCCTCCACTCTTGCATTTCAGTTTTCCAATCGAAAGTACATTGTGTCTTGTGTTATCACAAGCTAGCTTTCCTAGATTTAGTAGTGCCAATTGATTCCATATATCTTCTGCTATTTCCAAACCTCTGATGTGTGGTAACAAATGATTTGTGATATATATATATATATATATATATATATATATATATATATATATATATATATATATATATATATATATATATATATATATATATATATATATATATATATATATATGTGTGTGTGTGTGTGTATATATATATATATATATATATATATATATATATATATATATATATATATATATATATATATATATATATATATATATATATATATATACAACCATATATATATATATATATATATATATATATATATATATATATATATATATATATATATATATATATATATATATATATATATATATATATATATATATATATGCTCTTGCAATTGCATCTTTCTTTTGCCATATCTTTAAAGCTTCTCGCTCTTCTTTCTTTGTTCTACCATATCATCTTCCCTCTACTACAAACTATGAGTTTAAGGCTTAAAGATTATTACCTTTTTTGGATATTTACTTTTGAGGAGGATTTCAAGGTACTTTTTTGTTGTCTTCTATTGTTAAAAGCTTTAGCTTCCAACTTCCTAGTGAAAGCTTTCCAAGATCTCTTTTATTTGGACCTTATTCAACTCTTGGGGATGAATACTTTCAAGTAATGATTCTTAAATACTTGAAATGTCTTCAAGAATTACACTATGTCCAAAATCTGAAATTTACCTTCATCGATTTGATATGCTTCCATTTATAAGCTTATTTCTCTAAGCACACATTTTTTTTTTGCAAAGATCTTTTGGTCAATTGTAGATAAGGATGATAGCTTTAAAATGAACTAGCATTGATAAAAAAGTTTACTCTATACTTTGAGATCTCACTCTCCGAAATTCACGGAGATCTGCATGAGAAAACATGTCACTCCTTAGTATCATTCAAAGAGTTATGAAATCACTTTGATTTCTTCAGACAAATAGAATCTACTTAATTAATTCTACATAAACATGTGCTTATTATTAGAGAAGGTGTGTGAAAAATGTCTTGGCCTCATTTTGCTCACTTTCCATAGAAAGATCTTCTTGAATGAATGAACTCTCACCATAATTTCTCACTCAAAAGTTGAGGAGTGTCTTTCTTCTATCTTATGACTTACAATTGAGTTGTTATACATCTCTATACATCAAGTTAACTTAAATACATTTAGTCTTTAGGTTCTATGCTATTTTGATCCTAAATTTATCAATATATTACATGTGTGAATTTGTCCGTTCGCATAGGTATGGTCTTTGAGTGTTGAGATTCCATAATTCTCTTTTCCTTTTTCTTTTCACTTATGTCTTCATGTCTTTATGCTTAATTAGTGAGTGAAGCCCCAAAAATGAGCTCCTCTCAATAATCCCCATAGGGATTCTTCTCCTTCTTTCTCTCTCTTGCATGAAGCCTTCTACGTTTTCTCCATGAATTGTGTTTCCTTCTGTATCTCAATATCCAGACGATGACCTTTTGAAATGCTTTGGCCCACTAAAAGATTCATTGTTCTCTGTTTCACAAGGTTTTCCCTAATTTTGTTTTCTCATCATGGATTTTTGTCTTAGAGGACAATCTTTTACTCTATGGCCCTACAATCCAGAGTGAAATCAAGCATTTGGTAAGTTCTTGTATAAAATATCCTCCTCTATGGCTCTCTCTTCTCCTATCTCTATGTAAGTTTTGAAGTGGAGAACTTGTTGAGATTTGCTTCCACACAGATCTATGGGTGCCACCTTGTGTTGAAAGAGTGTTCAATAAATTCATACAGGAAACCCAAAACATCTTCTCTTGAGGCCATAGGACAACCGATGGGCGAAAAAAGTTCCCTCATGAATCCATATAGGATAAAAGGTGGGCATGGAAGCTCATTCCAGAGTGGATAGCATAGCAACTTTGATCTATCTGGAAAAAATTTAGAAGACCATTTAAAAGGCACAAGTTATTCCATACATGCCAAGTGTTAGTTTGCAAATCCTAGAAGGCCATATCATAATTTTCAAAACCCATTAGCATGATAGGACCAAACAACCAACCGATGTGATAGGGGGTTTAAGTCCAAACAGCTAACCAATGACACATGTTCTCCTTAGTTCTTTTTGCTTCCCGAAAATATCCTACCTTCTAAGTGAGACAAATGAGGGGTTAACATTGAAAAGCTCCAACGAACGAGAAAAGGTTCTGGCCTCCAACAGTGGACACATATTACTCGCCACTAGTGAGTGGTCAATTTCCGCCATGAAAGGAGATTCCAAATGTGACAAGCAAGCCCAAAAAACTGACACCCTTGAGATTTTCTAAGCAATCATTACAAATTGATATTTCTCCACCAGATTGATTCGAAGATGCATCTCATAGAAATTGATCGGAGCACCCTTTCTAGTAAGCTTAAAAGTTAGCAATAATGGCACAAAAATTGGCTCGTCAACACTTTCTCCCACTCGATACCTCTCCACCCTCCAAGACTTCAAAGCGACGAGCCAGAAATCCCTAAACCCCAATGGACGCAAGGATGAAACCCTCACAAAAGACCCCTTCCAAAGATTTAGCTTGAACTAATTGAAAGTTTAAGTAAATAAGTATTCATGGGACTCCTTGCATCTCACAAAGGTTAGGTTTTCAGCATGGTCAGAATAACATAGCTCAAAAGCGCACTAAGGGAGACCATGAGAAAAGTCTGCCCTAAAACTACATTAAGTATTTGGTTATATTCTTTAAGGTCAGAGACAACTAGTTTTTTGCCCGAAGATGAGAGTCGACATGCCTGCAGACCAAATTATGCGTGAATCACCCAGAAGCTGAATGAAACTTTAGTTCATCTTATATCAAATATGAGGATGTGTGATGTGACCTCATGCGACAAGGCACGGTCAATCTCTCGCCCCTCGTTGGAAGCGAAAGGATGCACCGCACTCGCTAGCATGGAGGACGACATTGTGTATGTTTTGCAAGAATGCTATATGGGTACATAATATCTTGTAGCTTGTGAGAGTTGGAAGAAAACGTTTACAACTCAACTTTAGCTCCATAAGGACCGGTAGGTAAACTAACGCTCCACTAAAGTTTACAAAACCTTAAAGGCCCGGTAAATCGGGCACCCTACCACTATTCTAGGTGCTAGTATCAGATGGATAACTATCCTAAACAGACCACAAAAATGTGCAGTTGGTAGAGAGAGAGAGAGAGAGAGAGAGAGAGGGACAGGGAGAGAGTGAGTAAAAAGGCGGATGTGGGTTCAAGTGTTCATAAGACTTATTGTACGAACGCAGGTATGGGATCACTACGAAGATGGGAAGGTTGCTGAGATAGCGGATAGAAGCTTCGGTGATGCCTTCGCCACAGATGAGTTTGCTCGTATTGTACATATCTCGTTGCTGTGCATTCAAGACAATCCAAAACAGAGACCGCCAATGTCTAAAATTACTGTATGGCTCTCTGGAGCAGTAGAGATTCTTGACAAACCAATCAAGCCGGCCTTTCTCAGCTATTCAGCCTGCACCTCATCCAGCGACGAGCATGTTAGCCCGCTGTCTGTATCGTCACCCAATTTGTCGACCAGCGCAGAAAAATCCGCATATTCAGGAGCGCTTCTATATCAATCTGACATATATCAATCTATATCAGGAGTGCAATTAAAGAGTTCATTATTTTCCTATATCTGTTGCATGAAAACCTTTGCGAACAGAATGTAATTCCTATCTTCATATCGTGTACAATTTGTGTATTATGATTGTAGTAATAGTTATTATTTTCCTCTATCCGTTGAATGTCTTGTCCCCTGTTCTTGGTGCTTGTACTTCGGTGATTTGCGTTGGAATGTCCCATTGTCCAATATTTGAAAGACGTGCTTCATAGCAAGGACATTCCATTCTTGTGATCATAACGTTTTGCCACATTCATACATACTTGCATGTATGTATGCGTGCATTCATACATACTTGCATATGTATCCGTGTGCTTAATTTCTTGGACATTGGGAAGTTCAATAATGTAAAAAGACTCCCATAAACTTTTCTACATCACTTATAAAGATTGAGGAGTAAAGTCTACTCGATTTTGAATCCCAATCAGTTAAAGTGCAGTACAAAAACTGAAGGAGAATATC
>CM035422.1:123504961-123532461 GCA_020310875.1 Ceratopteris richardii | reverse complement strand
GAGGCAAAGAAGAAAGAGGCTGGAATGGTTGTTGCAGAGGCCTCTACACCAAAAACAGAGTCTGCAAATCTTGTGTAGGAAGAAGAATGGGCGTTTACTACTGTCTGCAGTTTTGACCCATCTTCTCATGATTAGTGCATGTCTGCAGTAGACTCAGATGTTTGGTACTTTGACAGTGGGGCGACCAAACATATTACCTCGCAGCGCAGTTTCTTCTCTTCACTAGAGCCTGCCCCTATAGGGAATACTGTCACATGCGCCAATAACTCCTCTTATCCTGTTATGGGAGTTGGTAAGATCATTCTGACTACTGCTGATGGTAGTTCTTTCACTTTCTCAGATGCTTTATTTGTGCCAAGGATAAAAAAGAACCTGTTATCAGTTTCTGCATTAGCCAAGATTGGATTGGTTGTGAAATTCGTTGATGACAGGTGTACAATCCATGATCTCTCAAATGGCGATGTGATTATTGCTTCTGGCATTTTATGTCGTGGGTTGTATAAGCTCATAGACTATGAAAGATCTGTGAATGATTCGGCATGTGTAGTTCATGATTCTCAGGCTATGTCAGATGCAAAGCTTTGGTATGCACGCTTTGGTCATCTGAATTTTGCTAGTTTTTTACGCTTGCAGAAATCAAAAATGGTGTCCTCTTTTCCCAAACTTGAGGCACCTGGAAAACATGTTTGTGAAGGCTGTATTTTGGGCAAAATGCAGCGTTCTTCCTTTCCAAATGATGGTTCAATTCGGGCTACGCAGAAATTGCAGCTTGTACATAGTGAGGTCTGTGGTCCTATGCAGACACCCTCTTTTGGAAATTACCTTTACTTCGTGACTTTCATTGATGATTTTTCCAGGCATGCATGGGTATATCCACTCAAAGCAAAGTCCAAAATATTCATGTGCTTCAAACAGTTTTTGGTTTTGGATGAAAATCTGTCAGCACGTAAAATGGGCACCCTCCGTTCTGATCGAGGGCGGGAATATATGCCTTCAGATTTTAATGCATTTCTGGCTGAACGTGGGATAAAACACCAATGTACAGTGCCGTATACACCTCAACAGAATGGAGTTGCTGAACGAAAGAATAGGTCACTCATGGAAATGGCGAGGTGCATGGTCAAAAGTCAGGCTTTACCACATAGTTTCTGGCTTGAGGCTGTCATGTGTGTAGCATATGTACTGAACCGGTGTCCCACTAAAGCGTTGCAGTCTATCACTCCATATGAGGCTTGGCATGACCGCAAGCCATCTGTTGCTCATCTGTGTGTTTTTGGTTGTTTGGCATATGCATTAGTGCCTGAACAACATCGCAAAAAATTGGATGATAAGGCAGTAAAATGTATTTTTGTTGGGTACAGTTCTAAACGTAAAGGCTATCGTCTGTATCATCCACAGACTAAACGCATTCTGGTTAGTCGTGATGTTGTCTTTGTGGAAGATGCTATTCAGCCATTGCTTTCATGTACTAAGGAGACATCTGTTAGCTCCAAAGACATGTATGATACTTTGATGCCTCTTTTTACAGGTGGACAGGCTAGTGCTCGTCTTAATGAGGCAACTTCTCAGCCTTTGCAGGTTTCATATGATGATGCAGATCATTCCATTTCTAATGCAGATTTACATGATGCACTTGTTGATGAGAGAGCTGATATTGAGCAGGCAAAAACTATGCCAAAATGGTTGGTGCACACTTTGCGTGCAGCAAATTAGATGCACCTTTGTCATATCGTACTCGTTCAGGCTCTCATAGTGCCTCCTTTGCATCAGATTGCTATGCTATGGCTGCATCTAGTCTCTGTGATGAGAATGAGCCTGTTTCTTTTGATGAAGCACAAAATTCAGAAAATTGGATGGCTGCTATGCAATCTGAATATGATGCTATAATGAATATGATGCTATAATGAAGAATGGTACATGGTCTTTATGTGACTTGCCTCTTGGCAAGAAGGCCATTGGCACTAAGTGGGTATACAAGCTGAAGCGTAAACCTGATGGTACAGTTGACAGGTATAAGGCTAGGCTTGTTGCAAAGGGCTATGCACAGGAAAGAGGCATTGATTTTGATGAGACCTTTGCACCTACATGCCGTATGACTACTGTTCGGAGCATTTGTGCACTTGCAGCCCATCATGGTTGGAATGTACATCAGTTGGACATTAAAACAGCATTTCTGAATGGTGACTTGCATGAAGAAGTGTATGTTTTTCAGCCCCGTGGCTTTGTGCAGAAAGGGCATGAAAACCAGGTTTGCAGGTTAAAGAAGGCATTATATGGTTTAAAGCAAGCACCACGTGCTTGGTATGAGAAGATACATGCCTATCTGATTGCACATGGTTTTGAGAACAGTCCAACTGAAAGCACCTTATATGTCAAGCGTGTTAATGATGTGCTTCTGATCATTGTTGTCTATGTTGATGACATGCTGCTCACTGGTCCTATTGAGACACATATTGCTGATTTTAAGGCTGATTTGCATGCCTCATTGGAAATGTCTGATTTGGGGCATTTGCATCACTATTTGGGCATTCAGTTTATGCACGTTGATGGTGGAATGGCTTTGTGTCAAACGAAATATATTGACACATTATTGCAGCGTTTTGGCCTTGAAGATTGTAAGCCTATTGCCACTCCTATGGAGACAGGTTTACGATTGAGTCTTCATGATGCTGGAGATGCATTTGATGCTGTTCTCTATCAGCAGGCTGTTCGATGCTTGATTTACTTATGCATTACTCGGCCAGATATTCAGTTTGCTGTCTCACAGATGAGCAGGTTTATGCATTGCCCAGGATTCACGCATTGGAAAGCGGTTAAGCGCATCTTTCGCTACTTGAGTGGTACTCGGCTACTTGGGTTGTTTTATCCCAAGGGGGGATCAGTACCGCCAGATTTGCATGCTTTTTCTGACTCAGATTGGGCTGGTTGCTATGACACTCGTGTGTCCACCAGTGGTTTTCGCTTCATGCTCGGTAGCTCATGTATATCTTGGTTGAGCAAGAAGCAGCCTACTTTGGCCACTTCCAGTTGTGAGGCTGAGTATAGGGCAGCTTTCACAGCGACTGTTGAGTGTGTGTGGCTCAGACGCCTTATGGTTGATTTGGGTGTTGGCCAGTCTTCTGCCACCACCATCTTCACTGACAGTCAGAGCGCATTGGCAGTTGCTAGGAACCCTGTGTTCCATGCTCGCACTAAGCACATTGAGGTGCATTATCACTAATTCAGGGAGAGGTTCTCTACAGGGGAGATCAGCTTGGCATATGTGCCCACGCAGGAGAACATTGCAAACCTTTTCATGAAGGCTCTGCCTAGGGAGAAGTTTGAAGCTTTCCGCAAAGCTTTGGGCTTACTTCCTTTTGTGGAGTGATTTACATATAGCTTGGCACTTCCTTATACATGAGTGCCAGCTCCTTGTTCACCGCATCACTCCCAGGGGGGATTTGTTGATATATTTAGGTAGTGATGTGTGTGAACACTCTAGGACCGCCGGGGCACTTTTTTCCCTCTTTAGGAGGTTTTTCCCCCCCGGCTTGTATATATGCCTATTGCCCTAATGGGCTACTTATCTTTGTACATTATCTAGTAATACATTCAGTATTGTGTGTTTGTGCTCCAAGCTTCTTCTTCTTCCTTGTGGTGTTCGCCTGCTTCCGCAGACGTCTATCTCCAACATGTTGTAGTCAAGATTTGGCTCACAAGCTTTCAAATCATTCAAAAGTTGCGAATAAAAGCTCAACAAAAGCATCTAGTCGATGCAACCACAAAGAATAGAGACAAACCCTGGTGATTTCTATCCATGAAGAATATTTTATTTCATGTTTTTGGCAAATATATTATATTTGTATTTGAACCTTGTTCTTTGTTGGTTGATGATCACGTGTAATTGTATGAGTGATAATCATGTGTGTGGTTGTGAGAAAGATGAAAGCATATGGGTGCGCATGCATCTTGAAGAGTGTATGCTTATGCTTAGATTATATGTTCTGATATTTGAGTGACCACATAAATCTTATCAAATATGGAGTGTCTGTATGAAATGATGTGTACATGTGTGTACATAAAAGTGCCCATAATTGAGTATATATAGATATCAGAATGGTTGATGCATAGATACTTATTTTGGCAATCATATGTATGTAAGAGCATGGATGCATGTGATTATATGCTTGAATACACACACACACACACACACACACATATATATATATATATAAATATATATATATATATATATATATATATATATATATATATATATATATATATATATATATATATATATATATATATATATATATATATATATATATATATATATATATATTATAATTATGAGAATGCATGTGGAAATCACTACTAGAAATAGGGGGCATAGCGATGCTCCCCAATGAAAAAGAAAGCAGATCTCGTCGCTTATGCAACACTAGCGTTGCATAAGCGATGAGACTTTTTTTAGTAAAACAAACATAATTCCTCGCATAAGTGATGCAAAGCGTTGCTTATGGGACGCTATAAATGTGTGTTGCAAGGAGTGTCGCTAATCAACAATGCTCTTATTGACGTTGGCAAACTACCTGCGATGTTGGAGCATCACATAAGCGACATCCTTATATTCCAAAGTGTCACATAAACGACGCTCTAGAATACTAAAAAAATGATTTCTCGTGGCACATTTGTGCCAGGATTAGGATGCCAGAGAGGGAGAGAGAGAGATAAAGAGAGAGAGAGAGATAGAGAGAGAGAGAGAGAGATCAAGCTTCTCGCTTAGCGTACACACCTCAAAGGAAGCAAGATATGCTCACACACACACATACACACACAAATTTACACATACATGTACACATGCACACATATACACACATATACACACATAGACACACATACACATAGACACACACACATAGACACACACACACATAGACACACACATACATGCACACATACACACACATAGACACAGACACACACATAGACACACACACATACACACAAACACATACATACATAAACACATACACACTTACACACACACATCCACACACATTTCTAGACACACATACACATGCATACACACATATACATACACATACACAGGTATATGCACACAGACACACACATACACACATAGATACACACACATAGAGAGAGATACATACACATATATGCATACACAAAAATCTAGAGAGACATACAAACACATACACATACATGCTTACATATGCATACATAAAGCATATTCATATGCATACATACATACTTACATGTGTACACACACACAAACACATGCATACATATGCATACATAATGCACATGCATATGGATACATACATGCTTAACATGCATACACACACATACACATACACATACACACATAGACACACACACATAGACACACACACATAGACACACACATAGACACACACATATGCATACACACACATAAAGAGGCATACACACACATATATATACATGCATACATAATGCATATGCATACATACATAGTTACATGCATACACACATATGCGTGCATATGTATACATAATGCACATGCACATGCATATATACATGCATACACATACACACATATACACATACACACACATACACATATATAAACACATACACACACATACACACAGATTTACACACACATACACATACATACACACACATACACATACATATACACACATACACACATAGACACACATAGACACATATACACACATACACACATACATACACACATAGACACATAATGCATATGCATATGCATACATACATACCTACATGCATATACACACATACACACACATATGCATACATACATGCATACACATACACACACATAGACACATACACACACATAAACACATACACACACATACATAGACAGATTTAGACACACACATACACATGCATACACACACATACACACATAAACACATAGACAAACACACATATACACACACACATATACACACACATATACACACGCATATACACACACATACACACACATACACTTACACACATACACACAGATTTACACACACACATACACATCGATACACAAAGACATATATACACACATAGACACACACATACCCACATAGACACACATGCATACACACATAGACACACACACACACACATACACACACATATACACACATAGACACATATATACACATACACTCACATACACACACATACATAGATTTACACACACACATACACATGCATACACACACATATATACACACCTAGACACACACATACACACACACATAGACATACACACACACATACTCACATAGACACCACATACACACACACATACATAGACACATACAAACTTACACACACACACACACAAATACACATCCACACACATTTCCACACACACATACACATGTATACACATATATATATATACACATACACAGATATATGCACACATAGAGACACACATACACATGTAGATACAGACACATACACACATACACACATAGACACATACACATACACACATACACATACACACAGATTTAGAGACACACATACATATGCATACACACATATATACACACATAGACATATGCATACACACATAGACACACACACATACACACACTCATATACACACACATAAACACATACACACTTACATACACATCCGGACACATTTACACACACATACACATGCATAAAGACACATATGTATAGATACACATGTATATACACACATAAACACACACATACACACATAGACTCACACACACAAATAGACACATACACACACATACACACATACACACATATACACACATAGGTAGACATACACAAACACATACATGCATACATATGTATGCATATGTATGCATGTATGTGTGAGAAAAATACACACACATACACATACATGCATACATATGCATACATAATGCATATGCATATGCATATATACATACTTACATGCATAAACACACATATACACACATATACACACACATGCATACATATGCATACATAATGCACATGCATATGCATACATACATGCTCACATGCATACACACATACACACACATACACACACATACACATACACACATATACACACACACATAGGCACACGCAAATAGATACACAATCACACATAGGCACACACATACACACACATACACACATCTATATGCATACACACACACACATGTAGAGAGACATACACATACATGCATACATATGCATATGCATACATACATACTTACATGCATACACACATACACACACATGCACATGCACATGCATACATATGCATACATAATGCACATACAATATGCATAGATACATGCTTACATGCATACACATACACACATACACACACATAGACACATAAAAACACATACACACAGATTTACACACACACATACACATTCATACACACAAACATACACACATAGACACACACACACACACACTTACACACATAGACAGACACACACACTTACACACATACACAGACATACTTACACATGCATACACACAAACATACACACATGCACACATAGACACACACACATTTACACACATAGACACACACACCCATATGCACATAGACATGTACACACTTACCCACATACACACACACAGATACACACACACACATATATACCCACACATACACACATAGACACCCATAGACACATACACAATTACATACACACATCCACACACATTTACACACACACACACATAGACATGCATATAGACACATATATACAGATACACACACATATATACACACATATATACACACATAGACACACAGATAGACACATACATACTTACATATACACATCCACACACATTTACACACATACATACACATGCATATCGACACACACACACACACACACACACACACACACATATATATATATATATATATATATATATATATATATATATATATATATATATATATATATATATATATATATATATATATATATATATATATATATATATATATATATATATATAGATAGATACACATGTATATACACACATAGGCACACACATAGACACACAGACACACACATAGACACACAGACACACACACATGGACACATACACACACATACACACACATACACACACATACGCATACATGCATATATATATGCATACATAATGCATATGCATATGCATACATACATACTTACATGCATACACACACATACACACACACATACACACACATGCATACATAGTGCACATGCATATGCATACATACATGCTTACATGCATATGCACACTCACATATACACCTACATACAAATATACACACATACATATGTACACGTACATATATTGATTTCTAACCCATTTTGTTTTATATGTAGAGGTATTATGGATCCTAGTAAAGAGACAAAGGTGAAACTCACTCTTATAAAAAGTCGTATGAGAGCAAGAATTCCGTCTCATACTTAGGATCATCATGCATGAGTACTCAGAATTGCCTGATGATGAGCTGGATTTTATGATACACATGCTTACCCAGCGATCAGAGGAGGGCTCTTCTACGACTCCACATGTAGGAAGAGAGCTATCTGCTCATAGGTATGCTTTTTTTCACAAAAATTTTTTTAATGATATTATATCACATATTTTTATTTATTTTTATCTATGTTTAGGACACCTATACCAACTCTAGATCATGACAACAGAGCACAAGTGCCTATGAAAACATGCATCGGCACCCTAGGGCTAGAGTTTGATATAGACCCAGTGGGGAATATAGTGTATATATGGAGTCGATTTGAGTTCAAGAGAAGAATGTGAGCATTATGCGACTCTTATCTACACCTTGTCCACTTGTAGTGGAAGTAGGTAAAAATTTTACATATACATTGAAATAAATATCTTATGTTTTATTTACATTATGTTTTTTTATTTTTGTAGTGAGCATGGTGAGAGGGATAAAAAATATGTACTTAGTTCAGTTGAGACATAGTTTGGGAACACATAAGTGGTGTCTAAAAGAGGTGCAAACACTTATGGCTCATCATTGTGATAATCCACCGTACGTATTCTTTTATGTATTTATATGTGGATTTGAGTAGGTGTGTTTATGTATCTATGTATGTATATGAGACAGAGAGAAAAGAGTGTGACAAGAGGTACAAATATAGGCATACACACACATATACATCATACATGCACATTTACACACATATACACATATGTGCACAATTATACATTCACACACATACATGCACACTTTTACACACACATACACATGCATGAAGTTACACACATATACACATACACATACACATACATAATCGTATGTACACACACATAGACTCACATAATCATATTTACATACATGTATACACATATGCATGCATACATACACACACACACACACACACACACACACACACATATATATATATATATATATATATATATATATATATATATATATATATATATATATATATATATATATATATATATATATATATAGATACATACATACATACATACATACATACATACATACATACATACATACATACATACATACATACATACATATATATATATATATATATATATATATATATATATATATATATATATATATATATATATATATATATATATATATATATATATATATATTGAAAAACTCTATTATAAATATTCTGATTTTGAAATCCTATTTCAAAAATCCTAATTCAGAAACACTAATTTTGATATTAGGTTTTTACAAACCCTAATCTAGAGACTCTAATTCAGCCTTTTAGCCATATGATTGAAGTATATGTACACAATGCATCTATTCCTCTGACGTCCTACTAGAGAGATGTGTCTCCTCCCAACCTTATGTCTCTATATATAGCTAATGGAATCAATGAGGATCATAATATATGTAAAGATATATACACATCATCTAGATACACATATATAAATATGAAATGGATTAGATACATTATGCATCACACATACATGCGTATATGCACACATGTATATACATACATGCATAAATATTTAGAGGTACACATTTACACATAGACACATATGCATATATACATGTACACATCACATATACATGCCTACATGTACAGATGTATACTGATACATGCATACACAATTATAAACAGACTTGCATATATTACAGAAATGCATATGAAATAGACATGTGTGCATACTAGCACATGTATACATATATCACACACATGCACACACATACATATACATGAAACACATATATGTGCATACTAATACATGTATACATATAATACACATGAATACACACACATATGCATACATACATGAGAAAAATTTGCTCCTTAAAGATAAAGCCATATATCAAAAAACTAGGCATACCCCGGAGCTTCATGTTCTAACTTAAAAGAACATGATTTCATCTCTCTAGTAGGATTCATCGATATTCTAGTTGAATAAAGAAGAATCTATTAGCTGATATCCATTCAAATGATTCAAGTTATTGATCGATAACTAGAGTAGAATCTACTATCTAATATGCTCATATGTTTTCATTATTGCCATCATTTTGGAATAGTCTCATCTTCATTATCCTTATTGATTTCATTTATTTCTTTTATTGTTAAATCTATGTTCTCATGAATCACATCATCTGTTGATGGATTAATATCGATTTCTGGTAATTCCTCTTCATCATCAGTAGAATCAGCATGTAGAGTATTATCCTCTTAATAAAAAAGATTAGTATCATTATCATGTATAATGATTCTAATTTCTCTTTCAAATTTCGATGTATTAATATTTGACGGTGAGTCATCAAGAGGAATTTCTTCAATCTCTCTAACAAAAAATTGTTCAAACAATTAACTATCTCTAGGTTGAACATGAATGACTTTCCATCAAGGATGAGCATCTGGGTTTTTATAAGAAAATGCTTTTTCATTATGCCTAGGAAGAATATATGGTTCTTTAGTAGATTGCATTACCTTGGAAGAATCAATTGCCTAAAACCCAGATAATTGCTTTCTCAATGTGGAATTACTACCTTTATACTCGGCTTGAAATGAGTCAAACCAGCCATCTATAAGGTTTGTGCATTTTGAGCTAGCATGTGATAGTTGCTTGAAAGAAGCAACAATACTAGATTCCCCTATTTTACATAAAGAATCAATGGATTTCATTCTCATATGTTGTCCAAAAGCCCACATATTAGTGAACATTTGAGCTTGCAAAAGAAATTAAATTAGTAAAGAGAAACTAATATACATATATGAAGAAAACAAAATATTATTAAAATAAAATTACCCTTCATTCACAATCTATCTTTAACTCTCTCTACTCATCTTAGATTTCTTCATTATTTGCGTTGGCGCGTTCCAAACGACCATATAATCAATACGTGAAAGAAGATATATTTGTAATCTCATTATTATCAAAATAACATACATATCTTTTGTTTCTCCATCTTTTACTTCGGAGATTTTGAAGTTCTTGTTTTTACTCGCTAAGGAATGCTCGCATGCATTCGCTATTATATGCTACAAAAGTAGAAACATCTTTTTTTTTTCTTGAAATGTAAATAAAAATGGAACTCCCTTACTTGAGAATACCTCATCTGTTATTTTTGAAGAAGACTTGTTGGTTCATGCATGTGGAGCTTTTTCATGAACTCTTTCAAGGTACTCACTAACATAGTACATGCACTCTTCAAGCATCCAACCCTTTGCTAGACACACTTTCGGATCATCCATAGGGATATAAAGGCAAGCAATATACTGCTAGACAATCACCTGAGACCTGTAATTGCAGACTTTGGCATTGCAAGGCTTGCGGGAGCTGATGCAACACACCTAAGAACCCGAGTAGTAGGCACGAGGTGAATATGTTACACATATAATAAAACTAAAATTCCTAATACTATGAGACTGTCTTACTTTTATCTTCCTTGTTTTCGATGAAGAGGGTACCTCGCGCCTGAGTATGCTACTTATGGTGAGCTGAGTGACAAAGTTGATGTTTTCAGCTCTGGAGTGGTGTGCCTGGAGATAATCACAGCAATGCAAAATAAAGCTGGTACATTATATTGGCACATTTTCTCTCTCTCTCTCTGTCTCTCTCTCTAGCTCCCCAAAATAATGATTAACTACATTCCATTACTAATATTTGATATTGTTTTATGAGGAATCTTGGCGCATAGATGTTTTGTCTATATGTAACACACGCACGCGCGCACACACACACACATACACACACATATATATATATATATATATATATATATATATATATATATATATATATATATATATGTGTGTGTGTGTTTGTGTGTACGTATGGGTATGTATATACGTACACATAGACATACTTTGAAACACAAATTATATGAACAGTGATCAGAGTATACAGTGGAGCCCAAAGGCATTACATAGCTTTCTAACGCCCTCTCAAAAGTTTTATATACAGTGTGTTGCACTTTGCAACGAGTTTATTGAGAGACAGTACAATGGTAGAGGGCAAACATTCTTTCAACATCGATCAAAAAATATTGTCTATAAACATGTTCAATCGATCAAAATCGAGAGTTCTATTCCATTAGCAACTAGAGAATCCATGAGAATCCAAAAGCAGAGCAAATGAAAAATCCACGTTGAAGTTGTGTAAGAGAGGTAATACGATCTCTCTCTCTCTCTATCTCTCTCTCTCTTTATATATATATATATATATATAAATATATATATATATATATATATATATATATATATATATATATATATATATATATATATATATATATATATATATATATATACAATCCATGGAACTTCATCCTATATTTTTTTTTCACCTTCCTTGTCCTCTCAATGCCTTGTGATCATTCTCGAAGCTCCCGAATCCATTCTTGATGGGATCTTGAGGATCTTCAACATTGACCCAAATCGTCATGAATCTACTGGATACTATAGCTGGTCAAATGGAGTGACGATCTCAGAGGGGGTACCTCTTGGAGGTGCTCTCCAAACCCACTAGGTGTGATTGTGCACATGAAAGAAAATCATCATTATAGCTGGTCAAATGGAGTGACGATCTCAGAGGGGGTACCTCTTGGAGGTGCTCTCCAAGCCCACTAGATGTGATTTTCCATATGAAAGAAAATCATCACTGACACGAATATGGAAATTAAAGAAAATCCTTGGGGAGTATTTTTCCTACCAAGTTCAGACTATAGTTAGATATTTAAGGAGACATATGGCAAGGGTCATGTCTACTAAGCTCTTGAGCCTTCTTCGAAGGCATATCCACTTGATAAATAGTCATTTAATAGTGAAACAAAAGTCACCTTGGTGCCACTAGGGATATATTCCATCCAGTTCCATGATGATAGGCTAACTGTGACACAAAGGGAAACAATCATCTACCTCATTCCACAAGGCATGACCATAGGAGTCACATGAGTGATTTGTAACTATTGGAAAAGATGTTTATTCTTTGGGTATCTTTCACGGTCCAAGAAAGGTGGATAGACCTACAATTGACCCAATAGCGGGGCAACAGTGTGGGTCCTTTCAAATATGTAAAATTTCGAAATAATTTTGTGGTAGATCTAGTTTCTCTCTCATAGCTCATTGTATCCGATCAAGGAGGGATTGGTGGATGATTAGTGCGGTCACATGATTAGCAAACTTTCTATCCATGGGCACTATGTTCTAAGAAGAATTCCAGAGTGTGGTTCATACGGCTTCTTTTATTTTGTGATAGCACTTGGAATTTGACCTATACACAGGTTTCTATTTTATAAACTCCATGGTTAGCGTTGGAGAGTCCTTGACACAACGAGAGAATATTGGGGGCCCTTTGGATCACCAACAAAGATTTCCTTAACCAACCATGGGACCTACCATGTGATGGAGGACTTATTCCTATGACTAAGCCACTCATGATATTTATCTAATGTTGAGGAGGATTCATCTCATGGTACTTTTCATGAGGTTGACGACATTATCTCTTCAATATATTTTCCTCAACAGGTTGCTAGATGGAGATGCATCCACCTCACATGATTGGATTCACTACATCATTTGCACATTATCTTTATTTAATTGCCACAAAATCATGAATTTTATTTCATTTCGCTTGTGCATTCTTTTCACTTATTAGACCATGCTTTCGCCTTTTTTTGGCACGATCTCGATACCTCTATTAGACGAATTAGTGCATAACCACTAGTAGGTGTGCTCAAAAAGTCATATGAGACAAAAAACATGTGTTATATGTTCTTGATAGGACATCCCAAGGGATTTAGGTCCAATAGGATCAAACTACTGCTATGGGATGACTTGGTTATTTAGGCAATGATACATGCTTATTAGGGTGAATCATGTTTATGGCATGGCTATCAAAGACTATGTTTGGCTATTGACACCTTCATTCTATTAGTGAACATCCAAATAGAAAACATGGTTCTAGTCTTGATGTGGTCAAGATAGGAGTTCTTCAATGTTTTTTTTCCGGAGAAGCATGTGATATATTTTCTATAGTAATCCATGAGCTTCGTACTAGATAGATGCCTTGGGCCACATAGATATATGCATTCGAAACTAAAATTTAGTCTATTCTAGTTGTTGCATAAGTGTAGAAATGGATCAAAGGATAGGCACTTGGGATCTTGGCCCTTTGGTAGAGCATCGCCAGCCAGATTGCTAAAGGCCTCGTGGTATGCGACACTAGTCGCTTTTAGGATCGGGGGGTAATCCCATACTCACTCTATCGTTGGCAGGTGAGTCTGATATCCGCCCTTATATTGTTTATGCATTTTGCTTCTGAGTTGACTCTTCTACTATGGAGGGTCCTGAGCGATCTAACACTCTGTGACCCTATTTTATAAAAGTGCATATTTGTCTATATCCGTCTAACTTTGTTATGTTATGATTTTAATTTCTCTTTCTTACCTTAATATCTTGTCCTTGTTTTTTTCTTGCAATGTTGTTTTAGGTTTATGTTTTATTCCTACTAATTTGTCCGTTTTCTATGTCTTCTCTTTGTGTTTTCCTTTTCTCTACTCCCCCACAGACTACCCAAAACCATCCTAAAATTCGCTTTAGTCCTAGTGGTATCCTTTGTCGCAATCATCTATTTTTCACTTTCATCCTGATCCATCTTGATTCTCTCGTGAATTCTTATTTTTCTCGATCATGTACTTTACGAGTCCCGCTCTTATATATGATATATCGTCTTTAGAATAGGATTCCATAGATATTATTGGAAACAAAATTAATTTTTCACATACCTTATTCACAAACCATACGAGGACACATCGAACTCCCTTGCCAGCCATAGAGCCAAACCATTCTGTAGATTGTGAATTTATAGAAAGAAATAGCATATGCTTTATTCATTAAACATATGAGCATGGGGATCAAAATCAAATCCTAGCCATACTGCCAAAACGACTCTTCCCTAAGCGTATAACTGATGTTCTTGTACATGGCTTAAGAGGCCTTGACATTAAGGCTTTCGAAGAGAAATAGTTAATTTTTGTCACCGATATGTATATGTTGTGCATCAGAATTCGTCAAGGAGTAGTTTTATTTATGTCAACTGATTCGATTTGAAGATTGTGTTTCACATCTGGCACATGGAGCAACATCAAACTGTGTTATATTTTATTTGAAATGAGAATAAACACGAAACATACAGTAAAAGCTATGAATTTTTATTGAATAATAATAAAACAGCTCTTGATGAGGTGAAACAAGGACAAGATATTAAGGTAAGAAAGAGAAATTAATTAATATATGAGCTGTTTTCATTTATTAATAATAATAAAAGCACTTACTTTATGCTCTTGATGAGGGGGTGCTAGATGGACATGAACTTCATATCCCATCACAAGCCCTTCCAAGTAAGACACCACTTCTTATTAAGCATGGTATAGTCCAATTTCTCCTTGATTCTAGGAATTTTGTGTAGGCTATTTTGTTTAGGCTCTTCATAGTTTAGTCTTATTTCCATATCAATATCCTCAAATCTAATCCATTAGCTACTTTCTTGGTTTCAAAGGTGGTTCCAATACCGGACTCCCTTGTGCTAGAGCGTTTTAGCATTTTGGAGGCTCGAGGACTCCACGCCTCTAATGCCCTTGATAGGGAACCAGATCGAATCATTCTCCCTAATACCAACCACCCATTTCTAATCTTCAATGATTCTGACAAAGTGCTTAACCTCGTTGGACCGCTTCCAGAGAGAGCACACTAGATTTGAGCCTTTAGGTGACACAAAACGCGGGGAGAACAAAAGGGTCAGAAGGCCTAGGTCCTTCCAACCTAGGAGCCTCACCAATGTAAGAGCACTCTTAATTCTGAAGATAAGCTTCGCCAAAGAGGCCTCACTGTTGCACCAACCTTTGATCAGCCATTTAGCTTCCAACTTATTTTCCATACCTTCAATGTCCAGAATGCTAGACCCCCACGATCCTTTTGGCTAATACAAGTAGTCCATTTAATTTTGGGGACCCCTCTTCTATTTGGGTCACCCGTCCATAGAAAGTTTTTAGAGAATCCTTCCAATTTGATAATCTTATGATCCCTTCCTCTCCAACAAGAAAGAAAGTAGATAATGGATGAGATAAGGAACATATTCATTACCATGACCTGCCTTGCGAGGTTGATCTGCATATCTTTCTAGTAGGCTAGCTTGTTCTCGATCTTAGAGAGGACCTAGTTCCATCACTGGTCCACTGAAACGCCAACTAATGCCTTCAACAATTGGCCATTGATATTTATGTGCATTGATGCATTTCCCAGAAGCGTAGAGACCATCTTAGTGAATTTTTTAGTGCAACCAGGATCTTTGAGAGATTGGAGAATGAAGCCCCATTCAAGTCTATCATAAGCTTTGTTGAAGTCAGTATTAATGAAGATAACATCTTGAAGAGACTCTTCAAAATATTTCAATCCTTCCCAAATATCAATAATAGCTTCTAGGATGGATCTACCCTTGATGAAACCTTTATGGTCCTTACTTAACCAACTTTGTAAGTGGCAAGAAATTGTGTTGGCGATAACTTTAACAAGGATCTTGTACCTTA
The DNA here is from genome assembly GCA_020310875.1 of Ceratopteris richardii. NCBI lineage: Eukaryota > Viridiplantae > Streptophyta > Polypodiopsida > Polypodiales > Pteridaceae > Ceratopteris > Ceratopteris richardii. The sequence goes on along the minus strand of CM035422.1, from coordinate 123,515,357 downwards.
TTTGCAACATCGTAATCATGTGCCAAATTTCAATCCTATTTTTTTTTTCTTTTTTGGAATAAGCTTGATGACACCTTTGTTTAGACATTTTGACAGCACGCCGAAAGACAATGCTACTTGCCACACCAAGCATAGTGGAGTGGTTTCCACCTATCTAAATGTCTTGAAGAACTCATTGGTGAGGCTATCGAAACCTGAGCTTTTCCCATCAGGTATCGAATCAATAACTTCAAGAATCTTAGTATCTGAAGCGGGAGCTTCAAGAATAATTTTCTAATTAGGCCTATGAGGAGAAAGATCCTTCAAAACCCCAAGGATTTGGGAAAATTGGTTGAGAATTGCTCATGTATTTTCGTCTTTTATCTTGCATTAGACCCCATTCATGTCCACCAACAAGGGGATGACATCTATATATTTTTTTTTCTATTTAAGAAGCCACACATCTCTTTAGTATTTTGTCTACCTTACCAGCCCACCACTATTTAAACTATACTTGTGGAGTTTTTCCTTTGAATTTCTTCCTTGTATCTCAACATGCCTCTTATTTTCCATAGTCGTGTCTAGTATAGAGAGTTGTGTTTGTTGATTTCCTCCTCCAGACACCTTAGTCTCTAATAGAGCTTTTCTCTTCACATGCAACAAACACTTTGCAGAGTCTTCTAGGTCCTGACCAAGATATGTTGAGTCTTCATAACTGGGATCCTCAAACTTTTGGCCGGGGAAGAGAGGTTGGTGACGGCCGATTTCCAAGCCTGAGTTATCTCCTATTGGACAAAGAGCAAAGAGAGAGACATTAGGTTTGTGTGAAACCATGATGCTTTCTTCAATTTGGTGAATGGCTTGAAGGTGAGAATAATTGGGTAATTATGCAAGACGCCAAGGCCAATGTGTTGGGAGATGGAGGGTTGGACCCACTTATGGATTATATTCTATGAAAAGTAGCTTTTATCAAGCCTCACTTTTCTCAAATCATTTCCAGATTGGAGGTTTGACCTAGAGAAACTTTTCTTATCCTTTATCTCCACAAGATGTAGGTGGAGCTTGATTTTATCCCAGACATTTTTCTACTAACCATGTAAAAGTCTCCCTCTATTTTGGAATTTGTCCGAAGGATCCTCCACCATGCTGAAATACCCACAAAGCACAATATTGTGTGAGAGAGGGACCAAAGAGCCCCAAGTGGCAATCCTCTCCATCTCCAAGTTAGGAGCATAAATGGTGACCATGGTGACATTGAAGGGGTCCCCGAAGGAAGCAGCAATCCAGCGATGATTCTAGCCTTCGAGTGTGTTGACAAATCTATCAAACCAAATGTTGTTAATTGTGATAGCTCCACCACGAGTTCCCCCTAGGGTGTGTAGTGGAGATCGAGACATGAGTTGAGGAAATAAGTTTTAGTATTTTCTAAAGGATCTCTCCATCAATATTGATCTCTTAAATACAAATGAATTTGAAGTTTGAGCTATTATGCCAAAACCATTAGCCACTAATAGCCGCTTTGATATGCACTGCGTTTATTTGCAAGGTGGGACTCTTTTGTTTCCAAAGGAGAGATCGAAACAATTTTTTGTCGAATGTTTTATGAGGTGGCATGAAAATATGTGTGCCATGGCCAGTTAAAAATAGAAAATGGAAACATGCTTCATTTCCAAAAGGAGTGCGACTGTTCAATAAGCAATCAGCTGATATGCTCTAAAGAAGAAAAACAAGGTGAGAAAACAAAGTCAAAATGAACAAGTACAAGGTTTTTCGATTTTCATAAATAAGCTCCCACTATGATGTTCTTTCTGGAATGACAATATATTTTGTCTAAAGAAGGAAGAAAAACAAAGTCAAAGTAAACAGGAAGTACAAGATCAGCCGATTTTCATAAATGAGCTTCCACCGAAATGTTCGTAGTGAAATGACAATATTAATTCTGAAATGATCTAGCAAGAGTAGCTCTTCGCGAAGAACAGCTCGTGCGTGTTTGTGGATAAATATACACAACCAATCAAAGGCACTTGGTCCACTGCAGCATGTACCGCCGAGAACTTGGTCGAGTGATACTGTATATGTTTCTTTTGTAGAAAGAAAGTTCAGGTTCAGATGTTTTTTTAATTTAAAAAAAAAGAAGTCAGGAAATGACTATCTCTCAAACTTTAATTAATAGAGAGAACTATTGTACAAGTGAACAAGACTATGGTACAAGTGAACTATTGTACAACTGAACAAGACTAGCATTTATGAGACCCCCCAAAGTTAACAAAGCAAGGGTTGTTAGAGTTTGCTAGAAGACATTAAGAGGAACGTTGATAACCCTTTCAATCCCTCATGGGAAGCCTACTTGCTTTCAATTTTTTTTGTTCTTGAGGGAAAACAATATGTGATGTTTAAAAGGCGGAGGCTTCTTAGAGTTGCAAATTCTTTTGCTTAAAAGGAATAGAGATTTTTCCACCGACCATTCTTTAGGAGGACTAGAAAACTTGGTCGCACACCTCTTTTTCTAGACCTTCCAAAGGGTCTCTCCTCTTACCACATTCCATAGTGCTAAGGAACAACCAATCATTTCACCCAAAAGCACTTGCTTCTAGTCGATTTGTTTGTACAATGATATGATTTTCCAAAAGCATGCTAGACTGACATTGACTTGGGGCATGAAAGAAAGAGGTGTCCCAAGTCCTCATCGCCATGAAGGCATCATTTACGACAAGGAGGGGCATTGCAAATTTTGTCAACTTTTACATTGGTCCAAATTCCCTAGTGGAGGATTATCCACATAAGAACTGTTTACTTAACCTCGATTAGGGGATGCCAAAGGGATTGGAACTTAAGATCCGATCTAAAATTAGACAAATACAAATAACATCTGCTATTTAGTGTAACATGAAGGTCCACATTCTTCAAGAATCTCAGAATTTTTTCAAGCCTATTTTCACAATTCCATGTAAGACCCCCAAAGGGAGGGGATTCATGTGTGATAAGGAGGCACGTCCACCAGCACTCCCAAACATTGAGTTTTCTATGTATTGGGCACCATTCTTCATAGTCTACTCTCCTAGTTGAGTCAATGTCTTCAAATCTAATCCAATGGCATGTCTCTTGTTTTTAGAGGTGTTTCGAGAATCGAAATCATTTGTTCCAAACCTTATTAGCTTTTTAGTTGTTCCAAAGCTTAACACGTGTGATGTGATGTTGAGCCTACTCTTTTATTCTCCATGTTGAACTTCTTAAATAGGTACAAAAGATACCTTTCTTGTGATACATATATACCATGAATTTCATAAGTGAAATCCATTCCAAGAAAGTATGATAACTTCCTTAGATCACTTATTTTGAATTCCTTTTCAAGTGATATCTTTATGTCCTTGATTACCTCATTTGAAGTACTTGTGATTATAATGCCATCTACATAAATACAAATCTATTCGATAAGTAGACTTGCATTTGCCTTTGAACTTTCATATCCATGATCATTGAGATACTTTACAAGCCTATAATTCCAAGCTGTTCGATCTTGCTTCAAATGTAGATCAGTACTGAGTAGCACCTCCTTTAATGTCAATCCGGTAAGACATGAGGATGGTATGAAGACCTCGAACAAGTGATGGCACAAGTGTGTGAGTGAGAATCACACAAAAATGCACACACATACACACAAAGGTGCACACAAGGCAAGAACAAAGAGGAGAGATAATGGAATCACTTCTATTCCAAAATCTACATCAAGCAAACCCCCAAAATGAGTGCTCTAGCTCTTTTTATAGTTTCTCACTAGGTTTGGCCCTGTTTAGACCTAGCATCTTGCCTAGTTAGGAATTAGGTTCTTGGGCCTATTTGAGGGCTCAAATGGAGTAAAAAAAATATGAAAATTAATACGTAAGTACTTATAATTCTCCTCAACCTCAAGGACTCCTTGGCTTGCACAAAATGGAGCTACAAAAAATAAAAAAAATGGTATTCACAATGGTTTATAGTGATGAGAATAACTTTTACACTAATTTGAGGATTGAAAATATTTGATTGGTTGCCTCAGTGCTAGATCTGCATGTATGCTTGTACTTGCTTCTTTCAAGATGCCAATGCCAACATCAACCCATAGAGTGCTCTTCTTAATCTGCAAACATAAATTGCAGACTTGTAATTTGAAAACCGTTGAGGTTGCTCCGTGTATACTTTATTACATATGTATCCATTCAAAAAATGCATTCTGTATATCCAATTCACATAAGGTCCATCCTTTTGATGTTGTAATAGCAATAATTGTCTTTATGATTGAAAACTTTTCTATAGGATTCAATCTTTGATCATAATCTATGCCATGAGTTTGGGCATAACCTTTGACCACCAATCTAGCTTTATATGTGGCTATTCTTCCATCCGCAAGCTTCTTCACTTTATAAACCCATTTATTTCGAATCACTTTCTTACGAGTTGGTTTTTGAACAAGTTCTCATGTCTTGTTCTCCTTAAGTGCATTGAATTCTTCCCTCATGGCTTCTGCCGAATCTTTCTTTCCTTTTTCTTCATCATATTTATGAGGCTCTTCATCTTCTTTGACCATCTAAGCATAGCGTGTCTGAGTCATATAAGAAGTATCATAGAAATACCTTGTTGGTTGTTTCCTTTATTTGGTTGATCTTTGTGGTTGATTCTCTACATGTGTATTTGAATACACTTCTTCATCAAATCTAGGATCATCTTCATTTCTTCTTTATGATCCAACTCTTGATGTGCTTTCTTGCATGTAATCTTCATCTCCATTTATCTACATATTTGTTTTATCTCTCTTGCTTCTTCTTACCTATTCTTCAAATGCTTCAATCTTGTGCATACCACCGTTTCTATTAAGCAAATGTCACATCTCTAGAAACAAGAAATTGTTTGGTTCGAGGATTCCACAACCTATAATGCATATGATCTTCATCATACCCAATGAAACATATTTTCCATTGTTTGGTTTAAGCTCATGTGTTAGTTGTGATGGTACATAAGCATAGGCAACTGATCCAAAAACTCTACAATGATCTAATGTTGGTTTCTTACCCCACCAATCTTCATGAGGGGTTATTCATTAAGAGTTTACATGGTGACCTAGTCACAAGCTATGTATCTATATTCATAGTCTTAGCCTATAGATAAATTGGACAATTTTTTTTTGTTAACATAGTCCTAGAAAATTCAACCAAAGTTCTATTTCTTCTTTCTTCCACACTATTTTGTTGAGGTATGTGAAAGCTATTTCCCTCTTAATACGTGCATTCCAAAGATAATCATTGACTTCTTGGGTGAAGTATTCTCCCTCTCCATGAGACATTAGCTTGAGCTTTTAACATGCTACTCTTTCTAAATATACATGAAAATGCTTGAAACCTCCAAATACTTATGACCTTTTATTTAGAACATAAAGAGCTATCCATCTTCTTGAATCATCAATAAAAACAACATAAAATCTAGAGCCATTGATTGATCCTTCTTTTGTTGCTCCCCATACATCTGTATGATAAGATTTTGTAATCCATCATGCTTCAATCATTTGTTTTGAAATGGTAATCTCTGTGTTTTCCCATTTGGCATCCTTCACATTTGTAGACCATGTGTTGGTTCTCCACATTTGGTATTCCTAGCATAGATTGATTTGCCACCATAGCCTTGATTCCTCTTTCATTGAAATTTCCTAGCCGCTTATGCCATAGATCTAGTTCTAGAATCACTTCCTCACCATGTGTGAGCAAATCTTGACCAATATTCCCTTGCAGTTTTTGAGTAAAAGTTCTACCTCCCTTCTTTCCATAAACAATCTGGTTATAGTCATTCTCTAGATCTTCAACAAATACTCCTTCATTTGTAAATCTGACCTGAAAACCTTTTTCAATGATTTTCCCCCACTAATCAAATTCTTAGGTATTGTGGGAACATACAAGACATTGGCAAGCAAGTCTCCTCCACTCTTGCATTTCACTTTTCCAATTGAAAGTACATTGTGTCTTGTGTTATCACAAGCTAGCTTTCCTACATTTAGTAGTGCCAATGGATTCCATATATCCTCTACTATTTCCAAACCTCTGATGTGCGGTAACAAATGATCTTTGATATATATATATATATATATATATATATATATATATATATATATATATATATATATATATATATATATATATATATATATATATATATATATATATATATATATATATATATATATGCTCTTGCAATTGCATCTTTCTTTTGCCATATCTTTAAAGCTTCTCGCTCTTCTTTCTTTGGTCTACCATATCTTCTTCCTTCTACTACAAACTATGAGTTTAAGGCTTAAAGATTATTACCTTTTTTGGATATTTACTCTTGATGAGGATTTCAAGGTACTTTTTTGTTGTCTTCTATTGTTAAAAGCTTTAGCTTCCAACTTCCTATTGAAAGCTTTCCAAGATCTTTTGTATCTGGACCTTATTCAACTCTTGGGGATGAATACTTTCAAGTAATGATTCTTAAATACTTGAAATGTCTTCAAGAATTACACTATGTCCAAAATCTGAAATTTACCTTCATCGATTTGATATGCTTCCATTTATAAGCTTATTTCTCTAAGCACACATTTTTTTTTTGCAAAGATCTTTTGGTCAGTTGTAGCTAAGGATGATAGCTTTAAAATGAACTAGCATTGATAAAAAAGTTTACTCTATACTCTGAGATCTCACTCTCAGAAGTTCACGGAGATCTGCATGAGAAAACACGTCACTCCTTAGTATCATTCAAAGAGTTATGAAATCACTTTGATTTCTTCAGACAAATAGAATCTACTTAATTAATTCTACCAAAACATGTGCTTATTATTAGAGAAGGTGTGTGAAAAATGTCTTGGCCTCATTTTGCTCATTTTCCATAGAAAGATCTTCTTGAATGAATGAAGTCTCACCATAATTTCTCACTCAAAAGATGACGAGTGTCTTTCTTCTATCTTATGACTTACAATTGAGTTGTTCTGCATCTCTATACATCAAGTTAACTTACATACATTTAGTCTTTAGGTTCTATGCTATTTTGATCCTAAATTTATCAATATATTACATGTGTGAATTTATCCGTTCGCATAGGTATGGTCTTTGAGTGTTGAGATTCCATAATTCTCTTTTCCTTTTTCTTTTCACTTATGTCTTCATGTCTTTATGCTTAATTAGTGAGTGAAGTCCCAAAAAGGGGCTCCTCTCAATAATCCCTATAGGGATTCTTCTCCCTCTTTCTCTCTCTTGCATGAAGCCTTCTAGGTTTTTCTCCATGAATTGTGTTTCCTTCTGTATCTCAATATCCAGACGATGACCTTTTGAAATGCTTTGGCCCACTAAAAGATTCATTGTTCTCTGTTTCACAAGCTTTTCCCTAATTTTGTTTTCTCATCATGGATTTTTGTCTCAAAGGACACTCTTTTACTCTATGGCCCTACAATCCAGAGTGAAATCAAGCGTCTGGCAAGTTCTTGTATAAAATATCCTCCTATATGGTTCTCTCTTCTCCTATCTCTATGTAAGTTTTGAAGTGGAGAACTTGTTGAGATTTGCTTCCACATAGATCTATGGGTGCCACCTTGTGTTGAAAGAGTGTTCAATAAATTCATACAGGAAACCCAAAACATCTTCTCTTGAGGCCATAGGACAACCGATGGGCGAAAAAAGTTCCCTCATGAATCCATATAGGATAAAAGATGGGCATGGAAGCTCATTCCAGAGTGGATAGCATAGCAACTTTGACCTGTCTGGAAATAATTTAGAAGACCATTTAAAAGGAAAAAGTTATTCCATACATGCCAAGTGCTAGTTTGCAAATCCTAGAAGGCCATATCATCATTTTCAAAACCCATTAGCAGGATAGGACCAAACAACCAACCGATGTGATAGGGGGTTTAAGTCCAAACAGCTAACCAATGACACATGTTCTCCTTAGTTCTTTTTGCTTCCCGAAAATATCCTACCTTCTAAGTGAGACAAATGAGGGGTTAACATTGAAAAGCTCCAAAGAACGAGAAAAGGTTTTTCCGCCATGACAGGAGATTCCAAATGTGACAAGCAAGCCCGAAAAACTTACACCCTTGAGATTTTCTAAGCAATCATTACAAATTGATATTTCTCCACCACATTGATTCGAAGATGCATCTCATAGAAATTGATCGGAGCAACCTTTCTAGTAATCTTAAAAGTTAGCAATAATGGCACAAAAATTGGTTCGTCAACACTTTCTCCCACTCGATACCTCTCCACCCTCCAAGACTTCAAAGCGACGAGCCAAAAAACCCTAAACCCCAATGGACGCAAGGATGAAACCCTCACAAAAGACCCCTTCCAAAGATTTAGCTTGAACTAATTGAAAGTTTAAGTAAATAAGTATTCATGGGACTCCTTGCATCTCACAAAGGTTAGGTTTTCAGCATGGTCAGAATTACATAGCTCAAAAGCGCACTAAGGGAGACCATGAGAAAAGTCTGCCCTAAAACTACATTAAGTAATTGGTTTTATCCTTGAAGGTCAGACACAACTAGTTTTTTGCCCGAAGATGAGAGTCGACATGCCTGCAGACCAAATTATGCGTGAATCACCCAGAAGCCGAATGAAACTTTAGTTCATCTTATATCAAATATGAGGATGTGTGATGTGACATCATGCGACAAGGCACGGTCAATCTCTCGCCCCTCGTTGGAAGCGAAAGGATGCACCGCACTCGCTAGCATGGAGGACGACATTGTGTATGTAATGCAAGAATGCTATATGGGTACATAATATCTTGTAGCTTGTGAGAGTTGAGCAAATTTGCCATTGAAGAGCGGAAATTGCCCATATAACAACCCCCCCCCCCCCCCCCCCCCCCCCCCCGATTTTCGTTCTTATTTTAAATCGGGCACCCTACCACTATTATAGGTGCTAGTATCAGATGGATAACTATCCTAAACAGACCACAGAAATGTGCAGTTGGTAGAGAGAGAGAGAGAGAGAGAGAGAGAGAGAGAGGGGGACAGGGAGAGAGTGAGTAAAAAGGCGGATGTGGGTTCAAGTGATCATAAGACTTATTGTACGAACGCAGGTATGGGATCAGTACGAAGATGGGAAGGTTGCTGACATAGTGGATAGAAGCTTCGGTGATGCCTTCGCCACAGATGAGTTTGGTCGTATTGTACATATCTCGTTGCCGTGCATTCAAGACAATCCAAAACAGAGACCGCCAATGTCTAAAATTACTGTATGGCTCTCTGGAGCAGTAGAGATTCTTGACAAACCAATCAAGCCGGCCTTTCTCAGCTATTCAGCCTGCACCTCATCCAGCGACGAGCATGTTAGCCCGCTGTCTGTATCGTCAGCCAATTTGTCGACCAGCGCAAAAAAATCCGCATATTCAGGAGCGCTTCTATATCAATCTGACATATACACAAGATGATTACTGAATCAGGAGTGCAATTAAAGAGTTCATTATTTTCCTATATCTGTTGTATGAAAACCTTTGCGAACAGAATGTAATTCCTATCTTCATATCGTGTACAATTTGTGTATTATGATTGTAGTAATAGTTATTATTTTCCTCTATCCGTCGAATGTCTTGTCCCCTGTTCTTGGTGCTTGTACTTCGGTGATTTGCGTTGGAATGTCCCATTGTCCAATATTTGAAAGACGTGCTTCATAGGAAGGACATTCCATTCTTGTGATCATAACGTTCTGCCACATTCATACATACTTGCATGTATGTATGCGTGCATTCATACATACTTGCATATGTATCCGTGTGCTTAATGTCTTGGACATTGGGAAGTTCAATAATGTAAAAAGACTCCCATAAACTTTTCTACATCACCTATAAAGATTGAGGAGTAAAGTCTACTCGACTTTGAATCCCAATCAGTTAAAGTGCAATACAAAAACTGAAGGAGAATATCAAGGCGGCTATTTACGAGGTTAAATCTAGTCACATTCAAAAGGACTATTTTGGATGCATCTTTTCTATGATTTGAGTTCATTATTATCCCTCCATTTTGTAAGAATTAGTGCATCAAGATGCCTGGGTAAGTTTATCTTTTCGCAAAGGTTGTGCATTTCTATTGTATCCCTCTCTATCTAGGTGATTATACATTGAAGTTTTGTTACATGGCTTCGAGTAAATTTTGTTATAGATTCCATTCATAATCTGATATTGTTTCATATCTCCTGCAGTGAAATAGGAAATGCATAATTCTTTTAAATTGATTTTGATACTCCACAAGTAAAGCGTGAATCTTTATGTATTCTTTCTACTCATTGTACTGAAAATGATTAGCATGTCTTGGAAGGGAGAGCTCAAAAACATGCTAGACATTCTTTGATATATGTAAAAGCATATTTGAAATTTTTAAAAATTCTATCACTGCCACTCAAGTAATAAGCTCAAAATCTATGTGATT
>CM035422.1:123397461-123499961 GCA_020310875.1 Ceratopteris richardii | reverse complement strand
AGAGTGTGGATGGAAAATAGTGCTAGAACTTCTTAGCTACAGGGCTAAAACTCTCTTCGCTTCACTTCACTTTTTTCTCTTCACTTCAAATCTTGTGTAACTAAAAAGAAAATCAGCGAGAAAAATTAATACAAAAAAATGATAATAAAAATAACACGGCCACTCGAAAAAACATATGTTTGGATTTGATTGATGTGTTTCTAATTCCTTTAATTCACACTTTAAATTTCTATTTATCCTTCTATTGCAAAGAAATATGGATGCAGCTTTCAGAGAGAAGACAATGAAGTTTTGCATAGTTAACTCTGAGCCTATGCAAAAGTGGTTAGAAAGGTATGAACTTGCCAAGGAAACTAACGCAAAGGCAAGAGCTCAGTTTCGAAGAAATCGTTCTACTCGTTTTTTGCCTCTTCCAGAAAATCTTCGACCTCTCCCACCTTTTCCAACGAGTAGATGGCTAGATGTAGCGGTTTCACAAGCAAAGGCAGCGAGTGAAGATATATCTGAAGAAGAAGAAGAACTCGCAAAAGGATGTGATTGGGAGTATATCAAATACGGTGCACTATGGTCTCATGGACGACACTTTGGAATCGCACGAATCGATCAAAACCAGTCTACTTTTGATAGTGGAGTGATGGTGATTTTTTTTGCAAAAAAGTAGAGCGAGTGCAAGAGATGATAATGCTCTAGAAGGCGAGTTAGATTATTGTGGTGTGATTCAAGACATCTTGAAACTATCTTTCAGAAAGTTTGATTACTTTGTTTTTGACGTGAAATGGTTCAAAGTAGTACCTCAGATGTAGGTATGCCATTCAGTACACCATGCAGTACACCACGCAGTACACCACGTACACCTTGGGGTGCTCATGACCATGATGACTCCAAGGTGTATAGTATCCGAGATGGAGCTCCGGTAATGGATGTGGCTGGCAAAGCAATGCGTGCACGCATACGACAACTTTGCTCCATCCAGTTTGGACACTCCATCATGCGGAAATGGAGTGAACAAGATAAAGATCGGAAGAATTATATCACAGAGACGATTTACCAGGAGTTCCGACCAGTCGATGAATAGTCGATTGTCAGTTCAGAGTGGATTCTGCATACCGCACGTGAGGTCATGTCGCATCGACGATCCGAGGCTCGTGATGCATTCAGAGAAGGCTTACCAAAGCCTGTGTGGTTAGATGCTGAGGAGTGGGACATGATTCGTGATGAGAAGCAGTAGACTCCTGATCAATATCGCCAATAGCGAAATGCCGCAGCCACACGTCTAGACACGATTGGACCGTCACATTTGGGCAGCGACGGATATGTCACGATGCGTCATGAGTTTGTAAGTACCATTTCATTTATAGATTTTATTTGTGTTAAATTTCTCATATATATTTCTCTAATCTTTTTATATTTGTTTCAGGAGATGGCAATGGGTCGTCCTCCAAGACGATTGGAGGAGTCTTATGGATATAGTCATGGGTTGACTGCACTATTGCAGGACTTGGAGGGACGCGGTGCGGTAGTTTCATGGGAGTGTTTGCGATGAGGTAATTAATTTATAAACTTGGTTTTTACTTGTTTGTAATTTTCATGTGAATTTATCTCATTCCATTATTGTTCTTTGTTGCAGGATTGTTGATATGGAACGTTCTTTGCATGTGTATGGCAGTGGAAGACCAATATTTTGTATTTGATTTCCATATGGCAATACATTGTTTTGCCACATTTTGTAAAAGCGTCATACATGACAGTGGTTTGCCACACTCTTGTACATGCTTCATTATTGAAATATATAACTTCTTTTGTACATGGTTCATTGTTCATTCTGATTATCGATCTCTTTTGTGTACAATAATACTATGTTTCATGAAATCATATTTCGGTTGTCATTAGAGTACACATCACATGTACTCGGCTTTTTTTGGGCAGAGTGTATTGTCTTTTGTTCAGCAACATCATGGTAATGTTGCTGTAGCAAAAGACAAAACATTCTGCCCAAAAAAAATTTTGCAGGTATGGTCGTCGGTATAAGCGACGTTACTCCTAGTAGTGTCATCGGAATAACCGTCAGTACACCCAGGAGGCTATGCAGCAGAAACCAATTACCGACGCATATACCGACGCTTATACTGATGCATATATAAACGCTTTTACCGACGCTCTTACCGACGTCTAGACCGACGCATATACCGACTCTTTCATACCGACGCGAAGACCGACCTCTACACTGGTGTCGTGGCAAATAAATCCGCGTTCATTTTCCTCGGTAAAAACCTCGGTATACCATCGATCTGTTGTAGCGATGCCTATATGCACACATGTATATACATACATGCATACATATTCAGAGGTACACATTTACACATAGACACATATGCATATATACATGTACACATCACATATACATGCCTACATGTACACATGTATACTGATACATGCATACACAATTATAAACAGACTTGCATATATTACAGAAATGCATATGAAATAGACATGTGTGCATACTAGCACATGTATACATATATCACACACATGCACACACATACATATACATGAAACACATATATGTGCATACTAATACATGTATACATATAATACACATGAATACACACACATATGCATACATACATGATAAAAAATTGCTCCTTAAAGATAAATCCATATATAAAAAAACTAGGCATACCCCGGAGCTTCATGTTCTAACTTAAAAGAACATGATTTTATCTCTCTAGTAGGATTCATCGATATTCTAGTTGAATAAAGAAGAATCTATTATCTGATATCCATTATTGCCATCATTTTGGAATAGTCTCATCTTCATTATCCTTATTGATTTCATTTATTTCTTCTATTGTTAAATCTATGTTCTCATGAATCACATCATCTGTTGATGGATTAATATCGATTTCTGGTAATTCCTCTTCATCATCAGTAGAATCAGCATGTAGAGTATTATCCTCTTAATCAAAAAGATTAGTATCATTATCATGTATAATGATTCTAATTTCTCTTTCAAATTTCGATGTATTAATATTTGATGGTGAATCATCAAGAGGAATTTCTTCAATCTCTCTAACAAAAAGTTGTTCAAACAATGAACTACCTCTAGGTTGAACATGAATGACTTTCCATCAAGGATAAGCATCTAGGTTTTTATTAAAAAATGCTTTTTCATTATGCCTAGGAAGAATATATGGTTCTTTAGTAGATTGCATTACCTTGGAAGAATCAATTCCCTAAAACCTAGATAATTGCTTTCTCAATGTGGGATTACTACCTTTATACTCGGCTGGAAATGAGTCAAACTAGCCATCTATAAGATTCGTGCATTTTGAGCTAGCATGTGATAGTTGCTTGAAAGAAGCAACAATACTAGATTCCCCTATTTTACATAAAGAATCAATGGATTTGATTCTCATATGTTGTCCAAAAGCCCACATATTAGTGAACATTTGAGCTTGCAAAAGAAATTAAATTAGTAAAGAGAAACTAATATACATATATGAAGAAAACAAAATATTATTAAAATAAAATTACCCTTCATTCACAATCTATCTTTAACTCTCTCTACTCATCTTAGATTTCTTCATTATTTGCGTTGGCGTGTTTCAAACGAGTATATAATCAATCCGTGAAAGAAGATATATTTGTAATCTCATTTTTATCAAGATAACATACATATCTTTTGTTTCTCCATCTTTTACTTCGGAGATTTTGAAGTTCTTGTTTTTACTCGCTAAGGAATGCTCGCATGCATTCGCTGTTATATGCTACAAAAGTAGAAACATCTTTTTTCTTCTTGAAATGTAAATAAAAATGGAACTCCCTTACTTGAGAATACCTCATCTGTTATTTTTGAAGAAGACTTGTTGGTTCATTCATGTGGAGCTTCTTCATGAACTCTTTCAAGGTACTCACTAACATAGTACATGCACTCTTCAAGCATCCAACCCTTTGCCATGGATCCTTCTGGTTTTTCTTTCTTTGGCACATAACCTTTTAATATTCTCATAAATTGTGGGACCCAAAACATCCATCGAGTGTTGACAACACTTGTAATCTCTATTTCATCTACAAGATGGACTAATAAACGAACCTCAATATCAAAAAATGAAGTAGGAAACTCTTTCTCCATCAAACATAGTAGCTCTTTGCATTCATGTTCTCTTGTGGGATCGAGTTTTTGTCAATCTCTTTTGATGTAATCCACTTATAAATATCATACAAAAAATTATAAGGAAGTTAATTAGAAAATAAACAATATCAAATACTCATATATATTAAACATAAAAGTATCATAATTACCTTATAAGCGATCGAAGATGATAGATCACCTCTCGTACTCCCTTCGTTTTACATCCATTGATAACCAAAGGTAAAGTATGTTTCAAAAAGTTATGCCAGTCATGGTCTTAACTACGTTTATGATCATGTCCCCATGTCAAAAGCTTTGATAATTTGGGGCTTTGAGACATATGTTTAATCCACGAAGCCAATGGAAAATGTCTCATTAGATTTTTTGGGATTTTACCTTCTATGTCCTTATATCGAGAAGATTGACCTTTTCGACATGTCAAAGAGTCTACATATTCACCTCTATATAAAATACAATCATTAGGACATGCATGTATACATTAATAATCTATACCAAGATTGTTGATTGTCTTCTTCATTTCACAATGTGAGGTAGGAAGAATATTCTGACTCGGTAAAAACTTTTGAGATAATAACCTATGAGTTCATGAAGAAAAATCATATTAATATATAGTATATATATATATATATATGCATATAATATTATGTATGTGTATGCTTATGTGTATGTGTATGTGGATGTTTATGTGCATGTGCATGCGTATACGTACACATATGTGTATATGTATGTATCTGTATATATGTGTTTTATATGTGTATATGTATGTATATATACGTATGCGTATGTGTATGCATATATGTATGTGTATGTGTGTATATATGTGTATGTATGTATGTATGTGTATGTATGTATGAAGGTGTATGTATGCATGTATATGTATGTATGCATGTGTATCTATGTATATTTGATTTCATTTTTTTTGTTTATTGTGGCTTGCAAACTTTCATATCTAGAACACTGAATGGTTTCACTGTCTCCCATTTTGTAGGAAATCCATTACCTACCTTTCTAACTACAACGTATATATTTGTTTACAAGGATTAAGTATCAATTAACTATGGAGGTATTAGGTCATTTGGAAAATAAGACAAGCATTTTCTCTCGACGATTTTGGAAGATGGATGAATGGACTTAAACGATGGACAGACATAAAGTGTTCATTCAATGCAAGTTCTTGTTCTTACTGTAGCTAAGGTAAAAACAAAAACCTTCATTGAATGAACACTTTGTGTCCGCCCATCCTTTAAAATGATTTTTCCATACTTGAAAATCTTCGAGGTAAATTTACTTCTCCTATTTTTGAAACGGCTTAATACATCGATAGCAAACTCATACTTAATATTTGTGTGCAAAGTTCATAAAAGAGTTAGCAGTAGAGGTATTAGGTCGACTAGAATAGGAGAAGTAGATGTATCAGGAAGATTCTAAAGGTTGGGCGGACAAAATATCTTCATTGGATACAGGTAGGTATAATTTGACTTTACTCTGATAACGTGTGTATATGTGTATATGTGTGTGTATATTTATATGTGTGTATACATTCATGTATACATATGTGTATCTCTATGTATGCATCTATTTATATGTATATATTTATGCATGTATATATATAAATAGATAGAAAATTAAACATAATACCTCAAGAATGTCTAAACAGATACATTACTCCATCCAAAACGATTTTGAAGATTGAGAATAATTAAGTTCACACTTAATCATGTCAAACGACTTCCTTCATATACATGCTTTAGACATTCCTCTTGAAGATATTTCTCGTTTTTTGAGATATCAATGCTCTCATTGTCATTTTGATAACAATCCTCAATAAAATCTATGATGCTATCATCTTCATCATTATTGCATAAATCTTGTACTTTATCTTCTTTTGTATATAGGTCTTTCAAGCTTGCATATTCCACAGGATCACTTTTGTGCAGCCTCCTCATAGAAGCTTCTGATAAATGAGGTCTTACCAGAAATTATGAATGGTGTAGAGGAATATCATCAACATCATATGTTGGAATCTACACACATGAATAAAAATCATTAATATTCCATGAATGAATAAAAAGTATACTTTAAACATTAAATTCAATATATAAGTTATTAACTATGGATACAAAATTTGCATTCTCTCTTTAGGTAAAAGGTGCTCTTGGAGGTCTACACCATTCATAATTCACTAATAATTAATCACCATCATGTAATGTAGTAATGGCATTGAAAACTATGTATCTTGCTCATGTATGGTGATTCATGAATATTTTCATGCTCCTCAAATGTGCAATTAATCCTTGAACTATTATGTAACCCTCAACTACTATTTATGAAACCTGCTATATTTCCATGCATGTAAAGTCTTCAATCAATATATAATCTTTCATTTGCTGCATGTGAAATCCTTCTACTAGTAAGGGATGCTACATTCAAGCATATTCTATAATTACTCATGCTTTGAACATAATGTGCAAGTCGATGCCAATCTCCCCATCCATATATAGGACCACAAAATGACATAAGAGTGACTTGATAGTACGGAGGCACATATAAATCCTCTACAATAAAGAGACCACAATCAACATTAGTAATAGTGGATGGAGCAGTCATATAGCAGCTACCTCAAAAGTTAAAAACCTCTCCATCTAAAGGAAATTTCTAAACCAAGAGGTAGAGGAGTTGTAGAAACCTTTTCTTGTAATTCATGAATAGCAAGTCCATGACATGTACGAGGTATATTAACATTATGAGTATGAGAATTATTATCATCATCATCGAGCAAGTATTCTTATATATCAACAGTAATTTGATTTTGCATATCGTTTTGAAATAAAATAATGACATTAATTTAGAGAGAAAATACATACCCAAGCATTATCACATTGACCAGGTGGTGGTGCATGCCTAAAAGTACCATACTCTACCTCATGTTCAATACATTCCAATCGTGGTCTTCGATACATGCCATAGCAAGAGTTATACCAACATATAATATGATCTTGGTAGTATTCATCATAATTCCTATTGGAGGACACATGTGAAGTCATTACATCTGAGTGATCAAAATCTGATTATAAAAAGAATCAAAAGAATATATCAGGTATGTATCTATCACATATATTTAAAATTAAAAGTTTGGTATACTTACAGTATATAGTCCTTGCACGATTAGGAGATGCTGGTGGAGCTCCATCTGATTGATCTGAATCTACAAATAATGGTATTTGATATTAACAATCTAATTATTTACATACATAAACATTCACATATACATATTTACACATACATGCATATTCACATATACACATTTACACATAGATACATATTCATATATACACAAATATACACATTATTGTGGGATAAATGCATTTATTTTGTATGAATGAGTGTATATGCATGCATGTGTATGTGTGTATGTATATATGTGGGTATGTGTATGTGTGTTTATGTTATATATATGTATATGTGTATATGTATGAATATATGTATGTGTATATGTTTGCATGTATATGTGTGCGTGGGTATGTGTATCTGTATGTGTGTGTATATATGTGTATGTATTATGATTATTTTTTTCTATTTGAGGTTAAAAATAACATGAGATATTGTATGGTGGAGAAAAATAAGAGGTGAACTAACATACCACCTGAGACGTGGAAGTTTTTTTGTAGACAACTACGTCTTCAGGATTCATTTCCTCAGTAGAAGGTATACAAATTAATAGTTTATATTCATAATTCTCATATATTTTAAAAAATTTCTTACATTTAATTTTTGTATTTCTTTTTTCTTTGAATAAACAAGCTGCTGCAAATCAGAGAGTTGAGTCGGGCCACACATCGCATCTAGGCCAAATGGGCCATCATGGTTTTGTAGCTACATTTGTAAGAATATGTGTTATTGTGAGTATATTTTTTATTTAAGTTAAAATGCAAGAAGATAATCTTTTTTATTTGTTTCAATGCAGCGAAAGGACTATGGTCAACATCCTACCAAACATGAGATCGAGTATGCTACACATTTTGCATATCAGCGTTTGAGCGAGTATATGTGAGCTCATTTGGATGAATTTGTGAGTATGATTAAATTTTATATAAATATTTTATTTTTATGGATGTTTTAATTGTTTTACTAATTTATGTTTGTTATATGTAATAGAGGAGTATTATGGAGAGGTAGATATGGATGAGGTGGAGAGACAAACACAAGAGGGACGATCTTGATCATCAGAGGATGCTCACATAGATACATCACATCATGCGGATGATCGTAATGATGATGATGAGGATGATCATGATGCTACTGATGATGATGATGATGATGATGATGATGATGATGATTAGGATTCTTGATTATCACATTATATATATATATATATATTGTTCATTTCAATTATGGTTTGAATTGTGTGTATGGTATTAAGTAATGAAAAGTTTTGTTATATTGATTGTTATTATTGTTTATATTAAGCATGTGTTTTATTACTTTAATTATATAAACTGTATATGCACATGTAGGTATATATCTATATGTGTCAGTGGATCTATATGCATGTATATGTATGTATCTATGTATATATGTGCATGTATGTATGTGCATATCTATATGTGTATATGCATGTATCTCCATCTGCATGTGTAAGTGTATATGCGTATGTATGTCTATGTGTATGTGCATGTGTATGTGTGTATATGTATGTATGTATGTATGTGCATGTATATATGTGTAATATGTGTGTGTACATATGTGCATGTATATGTGTGTGTATATGAATGTATGTATATAGTATATGTGTATATGCATGTATGTGGATGTGCATGTGTAATTGTATATGTGTATGTGCACGTGCATGTGTATGTGTGTGTATATGTATGTATGTGCATGTGCATGTGTAAGTGTATATGTGTATGTGCATGTGCCTGTGCATGTGTATGTGTGTGTATATGTATGTGCACGTATATGTGTAACTTTTTGTGTATATGTGTGTATGTGCATGTATATGTGTATATGTATGTATGTGCATGTATGTGTATGCATATATGTGTGTGTACGTATGTGCATATATATGTGTATATATTTGTAGGTGTGTGTATATATACATATGTGCATATGTATCTGTATGTGTATAAACATATACAAGTCTATGTATATGCATGTGCATATGTATGAAACATGCATGTGTGTGTGTAAACATTTCCATTTGCATCCATGTGCATGAATGTGAATGTGCAGGCATATGGATGTGCATATACATGTATTCAAGTATATGTTAATGTGTGTATGTGTATGTATATATGCAATAATGCATGTATGAAAGTCGTTTTATGTGGTTGTAGAAATGTTTGTGCATATGCATGTGTATGTGTAAGTGTATGTGCACATGTATGTGTGTGTATATATGTGTGTCTATGTGCATGTGTATATGTGTGAACCTGCATCTTCATCATGTATAAGTTTATATGTGCATATCAATAAGTGTGAGTATGCTAACTTACGAGAATAACACAATTCAAATGATATACAAAGAATGGAAATTGTACTTACAATAGTTAGCCATACTATTTGCTTGGTTACTTCTTGAATAACCTGCAATACAGAGAGAGTGAGAGAGAGAGAGATAATTCAAAGAGAGAAAGAGGTAGATAGAGAGAAACAGAGACAAAGAGAGACAATAAGATAGAGACTAGACAGAACAACAATTCTGCACGCAATTGTTTCAGCTCCTAAGTGTAGCAAATTGCAAACATTGGAGAGCTCTTCGATCAGATGCGTGAAGATGCGGATCGAAGAGCCTCCAACCTTTTAAGTTTTTTAATAAAAAAACCATCATGTAAGCGATACTAAGAGGTCGTAAAGGCCCATCCAATTTTGTTTTGAACGAATAACAATTAAAAAAACCATGGAAACAACTAAATGTGAAAGGTGCATCACTCCATCTCAATCCTTGTTATGAGGTCTGTTTGAACCCCTTCTCTTCAGCCACCTTTTTTGTAAGCATCACTCCATCTCAATCCTTGTTATGAGGTCTGTTTGAACCCCTTCTCTTCAGCCACCTTTTTTGTAAGTTCCATCGAGAACGTAGATAAGTGTGCGTCTGCATCTCAATCCTTGTTATGAGTTCTGTTTGAACCCCTTCTCTTCAGCCACCTTTTTTGTAAGTTCCATCGAGAACGTAGATAAGTGTGCGTCTAATTACCAGCACCTCTTGTTTCCATTCATTGATTCCGTAACTGCTGCCATTTTCTGAGGACATGGCTACTTCAATTAGTGCTGACGAGTAAAATATATGTGGAAGGCAATGCAGGAAGCATTATGATGCCTGTGGGTGAAGGGATATTTTTTGTTCTCTTCTACGGCTCATGCTCCCGCATTATTTTAAAACCATTAGGCATTTGATGTAATTTTGTCATTCGGTGGCCTATGATTATTTATAGAGCCAACCATTTTATTTGGATCTCAAATAAGTCTCGAAATATTACGAGTTGTGCAAACATGAAAGAGCATAAATTGCGCATATACATTCCGTAAACTTTTATTTGTTGCTACAAAGTACTCTAGAGAATGGAGAAATAGGAATGTGAAAAGCAATAAGCGCAAATGCTTAAACGATAGCAAGGGATGCTCTTGTTTTACCTTGAAAATAGCAGTTTCTAGTCCCTAGACTGGCTATGCTTGTAAGGATTCACGATATAAGGCCAGGTGGCGATATAAATCACTCCCGCTGTCGAATTGCTACATTAGTCGCTCAATGTGGTTTTTGACTTTCAAGTTTGAATTCAAGTCGAAATCATAACTTGCATTTTTAAAAAGAACGTGGAAATCTTGTTGTGGCTTTTCTTGTATTTGAAAAAGATGCAAGTCTTTCCTTGAAGTTGAGTCAATGCTTAGAAGTGCATCGTGATGACCTTTTTATATAGTAGGCTAATTAATATTTCTACCTACTCTCGAAGATCTTTGATTCATTCATTTCATACCTTGGAATTGAAGACAAGGAAAGAGCATTAAATCTCAACCATCTTGAACTACAACTTTCTAACATGATGAATATGAAGTGGAAAGCTCTATACTTTAAAACTCAATCTCCTAATCACTCTTAAGTTATCCTACCATTTCAAAGGTCTACTGATCGCCATTTAGGAAACACTTTTGAACCATGTGTAAAGATTCCAAAAGTCATAGATCTATTAAGTGCAATAACTATTGAAATGAATGGAGCTATGCTTTAGAATTGCAAAAAAAAAAGGAACAAAAAATTGAAGCTTCAATCACCCTCCTTTTCGAGAATGAGAAGACATACTTGGTGAACTCGGCCTTAAAGAGGAAACAAGTAGGACCCTTGAACCAAAATCAGAACAAAACTAGTAAGAAGCAAGGATTGATAAAATTTTCCCATCTAAATCACTATGGGAGACACCACAATTGCTCAGATGGATGTGATAATTAAGGTTTTTTGCATTTTTATAATGACAAATAGAGGCAAAACACCATTCAAACATTTCACGAGCATGTTCTGATATGAAGTGGATATTTTTATGGTAAGAATATCATAGGATTTTGTAAGAAGTATGAGCTAGAAGCTCGATACCTTAGAGCTAGGCTCACACCTATAAACTATTTAGAGCTCATAGAGAATATTGTGTGTGTCCAAATTGCATTTATGTGACCAATTGATAATAGAAGGTCAAAGATAATGGTCACAATATAAGTTGACACTCAAAAAGATGCTTGAATTTGAAGACATTGAAAAGGCAACTAATAAGATATTTTTAAAATAGGTCCATAAAGCTAAAGATCAGTCCATCTTAGACATTAAGAGGGAATTCAATCCTGAGTTTGATGACTTATTAGAATATGATAAGAAAGTTATACAGTATGAAAAGGTATCTCTATTCCTATGAGCGATAGATATGAAAGGTCATGAGGAATTCCTTTCATAGCTGCAAGAAGAATGGGATGACATTGAAGTTGCTGTTAAAAGCTACGTAGAAAAGCAAAGAACCATGGAAAAGTTTATGCAAGATTGGCATGAATACTTGCCAAAGAGGAAGAAATGCAAGCAAAGCACTAGCTTGCTCCAAATTCTCAAGTAAATCCACTAGCTTCTGAGAGATGGTGCACCTCCTAATACTATGGATGAAATGTTCAAGAAATTTAGTGATATTATGGTCCAAAGCGTTAAATAGATGATAGTGTCGGAATCTTGACAAGAAACAATAAAAAAAGCTCCAAAGACTCTGAAAACCAAGAGATGTATCTGGTGTGACTTCTTGGAGCACAACAAGTACTCTTGTGGAAGCTTTAAAGATGCATTACCATCACCACCACCAACAATAAGTCAACCAAATCAAACTCCAACTCAAACTCATTATTGGACTTCTCTTGAGATTTCAATTCCTATAGAAACTACTGATCTTCCTTAAGACCAAATAATCAAGCCCGCAAAAAGAGACCAAGCCAAAGCAAAGAATCCATCATATATGTTGAAGTCACACATTGAGCAAGCTAACGATCTAAAGGAAGTTTATAAAAAGCGAGTACTCAATACTTCGATCGATTTTACATTGTTTGAGTTGTTAGGGATAGCCAAGCGGAAGTTTCTAGAATTGATGATTGACCTTTTAAGAAGAAAAGAACAACCAATAAATAAAGCCCAACATTTTCAGAGGATGGATGAGGACTCACTTGTTTAGGTCTTGCAAGCACAATCAAAGGAGGAGAAAAATGTGTTTGAACAATTTGAAACTAATGTGCATCCATGCGCGCATGATGAAATGTATTTAGAACGAAGTCTTCAGAAGGAAATCCCTTCAATCCTTAATACTAGGGAACAAGCTTTATAGCACCTCCTTTGAGACTCTTTCGAGTTTTGTGTTCTCTCAAAATTAAAGAAATGAGAAAAAGAATATGTAATACATCTTCAAAGGAATTTTTATGGATGTAGAGAACTTGACCCTGATGAAGAGGTCTTTGGGGTTCTTGATGAGATCTCTTTTCTTGATATGATATTTGACTTACAAGAATTGATTAATGGGAAGATAAGTGATTACATGGTTCATGCTCACTGTATTTCCATGTATAGAGAAACAACTAAATTTAAACATGATAAAGAGAGAGGAGAGGTTTTGTTGAACAAAGTATAAAACAATTGTTAAAAGCTTAAACAAGTTGTGATTCCAATTCCCAAAAATAGCAATAGAAAAATGGAGGGAGCCAAAATCAGCCACCACAGAGAGATAAAATAAAGATAGGACATGATTTGAGTAAAGAAAGCCATTGGAAAATTCAATTAGGAAGGATGACCTCCTCAATGTAGATGGATGTAAGGTAGCCTCGATGATAATTTTAATGATGCCACATGTGCCATGGAATCTTTGATCAATTTTGGTACCAAATGCTCATATTTCAAAACTCATTGACCTTTTCAATGAGAGAATTAGAATGGGTATTCTTGAGCCATCAAATGATCCCTATTCTAATCATTGGTTTACCATTCTAAAAAGGGATGGATCTTTGTGGTTTATTTAGGATCTACAATCATTTTATAAAGTGACTATACAGAATATGTGGGTTGGATGAATTGTAAGTGAATAAGCAGAGGCTTTTTCAATAAGATCAATTTACTCAATGGGAGGCTTACATTCTCGATATGACCAGTTCGAGTTCACTCTTGAGGGTCGTGATTTGATGACCATAAGGAGGCCACTTGGACTTATGTGCATGTGTACCTTGCCACAAGAAGCCACAAACACAATATTGGATTTAATGAATGCTATGCATAAAGTTCCTAGAAATTTTCATCCACATCTCACCATGCCATTCATCAATGTCATTCAAATTAAGGGATGTGAAGAGAAGGTTAAAGATGAGAATCTTGATGAGAATGAATGTTAAAAGTTTATTAAAGATTACATAAACGATTGTGAGTCCATTCTTAGTCAATTTGAAGAGGTGCATTTGACATTATCTATAGCATACTCAATATTTGCAATGTAAGAAGTACTAATTATAGGAATTTTGTGATGTCCAAAGGGGAGAAAACCATGCCCAAAGAAAGATGATGTTTTTCAAAACATGAAAGCAATTTGCTCCTCAATCACCAATGTGAGAAGATTTCTTGGTGCATGTGCTTTCTATGTAGTGTGGATTTCACATTTCACACATGTAGTAGATCCACTCTATCTACTACAAAAGGGGAAAATATTTCAATGGAAGGAGATCCATAGTCAAGTTATGAGAAAATTGAAAACACTCTCGAAGGCTCCATTGCTAAGAAAAGTTGGTTACTCTAATAAGAAACCAACTTACATTACTATAGATACAATTCCAACAAGTATAGATTGGGCAATCAGCTAGGAATATTAATAGGGATAAAGATATGCCACTCCATCTCGATCTAAGGTGATAAATGTTCACCAAAGAGGCTACCCTTAGACGAAGAGGGAACTCTTTGTAATAGTGAGTACATTAAAAAACATAAAGATTACTTAACTGGAGCAAATGAAGTAGTGGGAAGAGATTGTTTGCCATTGTTAGGGATGATTGTGAACTATTCCACTACAAACATCCCTATGCTTACACGGATAACATATATTAAGTCCCTAGACCCCAAGTTTTTTCATATTACTAGTAGAAATAATTAGTGGCTGATATGTTATCGCCGACAATATATGAAGATGAAGACGGCTCGACTTTAAATGATCACGATATAGGCTCACACTTTTATGCGTTGCATGTACATACCTCTACCCTTGATGAAGCATGCACATGAGCGAATAAATATGAGTTTACCCATCAATTTGAGAAGTCAAAAGCTGATATCGAATCTTTGAAAAGAAGGAAACAAAACAATGTAGGAATTGGAAAAGAAAAGAAAAAGAGAAATAAAAATGTTTATGAAATTCATATGGGAATAACAAAGAGATTAAATGAGAGTGAATATGAGAAAGAACGGATAAAACTCAGAAAATATTTAAGTATTATGTCAGGTGATTCAAACCAGTAAAGAAAGTTTCAAAAATGTTCAAAGGAAGTTAAATAATTATTTTTTGAAAGAGGGTTTTCTCTAGAGACATAAACTTGGAATGAACAAAATTCCTAAGTGTTTTGTACATTGTAATGGAGTGAAAGACAAAATTTCGACTAAGATGTGTGATTCGTAATGGGCTAGGCACAAAGGATTTCAAGATAATATGAGAAGATAAAAGAAAGATATTGGTGGCATGGAATGTGTATAGAGATCCATAATGATGTTGCCACATGTAAGATTTGTCAATTTTTTTTGAAATTAAAGCATAGGGATGAATCGCATCCAACATATCCTTTAAATATCCATTACAAAAAGGTTGTTGATTTGGTCATGATCCCTTCGGGAATACAACAAATGTGTTACATTCTACTCACAAGAGAAGACTTAACAAATCATGTTGAAGGAAGAGCTCTGGGAACAAAAACTATAACTAGTGTATGTAAATTTCTATTAGAAGATGTATTTAGCATGTTTGGATACCTTGAAAGGATAGCTACTTGTAGAGGTGAACTTGATGCTCACAAAGCAAAGGATTTCTTTGCAAAATATGGTTTCCAATTATCACTCATTACAACATATAATCCAAAAGCAAATCGGAAAGGTAAACATGGGCATCCTCCAATCTGCATGAAAGCCTTGGCAAAAGCCTATGATGAGAAAATCAAGAATTGGCCAAAGTATCTTCCCTTTGTCTTTTGGGTAGATAGGATGATATGCACAAGGACTACAAGATATATGCTAGCAGAACTAATGCACTATGACAAACCTATATTATCAATGGAGTCACATGGTTTAGCATAGACCTGATTGCCCTCAAAAGATGAGATGACAGGACAAGATCTTCTAGCAGTGTGAATCCTTCAATTGGAAAGAGGGAGGAACCTAATAGAAGAAGTTGCAGCTAAACTCGAAGACTCATGAGAAAAGAATAAGATAGCATTTGAAAAATCCCATAGACTTAGGTGCAAGAAGGTAAATGACGGTGATTAGGTTCTTTTCAACAATAACTCATCTGACACATAATATGAACCTAGCATAAAATGGTAAAAAGGTGGTTCGGACCTTATGTGCTATGTAAAGTGCTTAATAATGGCTCTTATTCACTTAGAGATTTAGATGGGACAAACTTAAAAGAATTTATCAGCACGAAAAGTATCAAACTTTTGTGAAACGAAGAGGAAATGATAACTATGAAATGTCGCAAAATGAACAAACAAAAGGAGAAGCGGTAGAAGACAAAGAAGGAGGAGAAGGAGAAGAAGTAGAAGCTGGGGAATTAGGGATATAGAATCAATATACAAGAGAGAAGTAAATTGAAGATTTATAAATCGAAAGATGTAAATACATATGTATGTTTATGTGCTAGTAAAAGAAAATTCATTAAATAAAAAATGTGACTTGAACTATTCATTTCGTTGTGTTGTTTCACAATCCTAATAAAAGATCAAGTGAGAAGACTAAAGATGAGTGAAGGATTCTCATCCAACACTCCTAGTTGAGGGAAGCAAAGACGGGAAGAAGACGATGAAGAGACCAGTCAAAAATAGTGGACAAATCTAGATATTGAGGAGATGGTAATAGACCCACAAAAGGAGGAAATGCAAATAGAGGAACAAATGCAAGAGAACACTAAGATCTAGTTTATATTCACCTTTCGTCTACCATCAGTGAGGAGACTTACCCCGGCCAAGAGGAAATGTTTTGAATGATGATCTTCATTCCATCTTTGTTGATTGTATATAAATAAAGGAAAGGTCATGTTTCTTTCTTATGTTTCTATTTCACTTCAAAGATATTTGAAATTCAACTCAATAAGACTGTGAATTACAAGCTTGAAGGTTTCCATTTGCTCTTGTACATAAATCAAGATGAGGAATGTCATTTGATCTTGTGAAATCTCATGTGTGTGTAAATGTGTGTTATGTGATCGTGTTTTTCTTTCAATTTAAAATTCTAGAAAGGAGTCTCAAGTAAATAATTTCTATATAACGATGAGAAATACCTGACAATTCTCTTTGATTTTTTATAAGAGATAGGAAATCCAAATTAGAAAGTGAGAAATAAGAACCCAGAATGAATAAAATGAAGATGATCAAGACTTTGGATTCAGAGGAGCTTGTGATGCTACATAGGTGATATGCTTTTGTTTTGCTTTAGTCTTCATTCATATATGTATATATGAAGGGTGCATGCTTCAAGTATGTGATGTAGAAAGAAATGCATAAATATTTAGCGAACTAAGTAGATTTAGAATTTCATACATCTATTATGATTACATGTGATGCATGAAAGACCAGAAATTATATAAGTAGAATTGGTTAGCAGACTAGATCTTTCGAGAGAAAAGAGTTTTGAAAGTGAAGGAAAGACTTAAAATGAGTGTTTGTATATGCTAATATACATGAACTCTTGGTGAATGGGGCTATTTGATTTCCATTTTTGATCTCTCATCTCATCGGACCTCAAGATACATTATGATTTAGATAAGCCTTCATATACTAGCTAGTTGTACATGTATGTGCATGTGTCCTTTGTGCACTAAAATGGGCTACTAAGTGGGTGGAGCTAACATGGTTAGATGATCAGGGCCACAAGTTGACACTAGTTCCATCATATGGCTTGACCTATATGTTTTCATGCACCTATATGGTCAATAGGCAGGTGGAATCGCTCAGGCTAGGTGATCACGTCCATAAGTTGACGTTGACTTCGTATGGGGCTGACATTGTGTGTCATTGGCTATGTGCGGCCAATAGACAAGTGGGTTAAACATAGCAAGGAGACAAGTCCATGAATCACACCGAATCTTGGCATAGGCCGACTACTATAAATGAAAGAATAAATAAATAGAATAAAAAGAAAAAGTCTAAGCTAGGATGAAGTGCAAAAGAATAAGAAACATGAAATACAAATAATAGAAAATAAAATCATCAGATGGGTTTGCATGGTAAGAGATCAAGAATGGAAACAAATTGTAGTTCCCCAATCCTAGTTAGTAGAGATTAGTATATGCATATGCTAGGGATAAAATAGTAGATCTAAACAAGTTGAGCAAACGGAAGAACTTCAAAGCTTACGGTTCATCCATATGATTGCTAGTGTGATTGTATTAGTTGTAACAAGATAGGTTGGGTGTGATACTCATATCTACTTTTTTCTTTATTTTGTACAAAGTTCAATAAATTTGTATGATATAAACATATTCTTACCTTTTATTCCAATGTTGATATGTATCCACCCTTGACTACTTGATTCCCATTTGCGATTGTTATGTATGTAGGTTGGTGCATCCAAAGGATATGCACATTTCCGGGGGGGTGGATGTGGTCAATATTTGGCTCAAATCGTTTTGAAATTCCATTGACCAATTCGTTTTTGATCTTGGCTTCCATCATCCACATTTTTCCATCGCTTTCCTCCACCCCTAATTGATTGTTCTCCCTTCTCACCACCTACATATCTTCCTTTTTTCTGACCAAAAACACATACCTTTGTTTCCATATATAGTATATTATTATATGATTACACACACACACACACACATATATATATATATATATATATATATATATATATATATATATATATATATATATATATATATATATATATATATATATGCACTCGTATAAAGAGTCGATATACACACTTGCTCATATAGAGATATGCACGCACACGCACACACAATGATAGAAATACACCAAAATCTAACATTCAAATTTCCATAGAAAATACACTTCCACATGCATTGTCATAAGTATATGCATAACATACATACTTATATATATATATATATATATATATATATATATATATATATATATATATATATATATATATATATATATATATATATATATATATATAATCACATGCATCCATGCTCTTACGTACATACGAATGCCATAATAAACATTTATGCATCATCCATTCTAATATATATATATATATATATATATATATATATATATATATATATATATATATATATATATATATATATATATATACATATATATATATATATATATATATATATATATGAGCACTTATATGTACACACATGCACACATAGCATTTGATACATACACTCCATATTTGATTAGATTCACATGGTCACTCAAGTCACTCAAATACAAGAACATATAATCCAAGCATAAACATACACTTCTTAAAGATGCATGCGCATGCATGTGCTTTCACCTTTCACACAACGACACACATGATTATCGCTCATAGAATCTCACACATGATCATCAAGCAAGAAAGCACAAAGTTAAAATGCAACTATAATATATCTTAAAAAAATATGAAATAAAATATTCTTCATGGATAGGAATCACCAAGGTTTGTCTGTATTGTTTGTGGTCATATCCAGTGTATGCTTTAGTTGAGCTTTCAATCAGTACATCTCAACCACAAAAGCCGAGCTAGAAGGATACATTGAAGAAGGAAATCGAACTAGATATTCAGCCCTCTTGCGTTATGGGGACTCTAGTAGTGACTCACCGACAAAGATCAATCATACATTACATCAACATTTCAATGGGTAAAGCATTTGCTTTCAGTTGTACAAACCTACTTTGCTGCTCGTGATGCAGATTTGTGTATGAAGTTTAGAAATATTGATTTTGGACTCTAATATGCTTCTTAAATTTTTGGTGTTGCATATAGTTCTCATACCCATGTTGTAAAAGTAGACAGTAAAGTGTGTATGTGGATTCGTTTACTTATGAGTGTGGATTATGCTTCGTGCCTAACCCTGCTCCGTAGAGGAAGACTCTGCTCAATTGTGTGAAAAGAATAAGTTCAATGTTTTAATTGCAAACCTACTTTGCTATTTGTGAGGTAGAATGCATGTATGAAGTGTAGAAATTTTGATTTTGGGCTCTAATATGCTCGTTAGATTTTTGGTACTGCATATAGTTCTCATATCTATATTGTAACGTAAACAATGTTTAAAGGGAAGGATCGGATGAATAACAATGAAAAATAATAGTGCAAACAACTAAACAGGAAAGCTGCATCATTGCATACCATCAAATTCTCAGCTCTTAAGTTTCTCTAGGACCGTCTCAATCCTTGCTATGACGTCTATTAGAACCCTTCTCTTCATTTGCCTTTTTTGTAAACTCCGTCGGGAACATAGAGGAGCATACATCTGTTAAAGATCACATCTTTGTTCCATTCATTGATTTGGCAACCGCTACTACATTTCAAAGATTTGTTTGCTTCACCTAGTGATGCTGAGTACAATACATTTGGAAAACAATGCTTGCAGCATTATGGTGCTTGTGGGTGAAGGGGTATTGCTCTGTTCTCTTCTATGGTTCATACCCTGCTGTGGTCAAGATTTGAAGCCAAGCATGCTATCAAATGTTTTTTTCACCAATTAGGATGAAACCAAGAAAAATAAATAACATGAGTGATTACAATCCTTTACATATTATTTTCATCATGTATCCTTGTATGATATGGTGTTTTTCAAAACATTATGATTGATGGTATAAAACATGGATTGTGTCTCTTTATATACATATTGTACCTGCAAGAGTATTTGTATTTGTGTATATCCAAGTGTATTCATGCCAATTTCCATGCACCCATGTTCATGTATGTGCACATGCGTGTTTTGTATATATGCTTAAATGTGTAAGTGCTTGAGTAATAGTCCATGTACAAATGAATATATGTGTGTGTAAATTCATGTGCAACAATTTCGCTATATGTGTGTTAATATATATGAATGTATGTATGTGCACAATGTGTATGTGTATTTCCATGGGCATATATGCTTGACTATGCATCAAAGTTCTTTTGTACGTATGAAATGCATGTGTATATGTTTGTTTTTACTTGCATTTGTTTTTTAGTATGAAATGTTATATATATGAAATATGTGATATTTTTATAGATACAGAAACGATGTTACGTGGTTTTTGTTTTTCTCGAGAGCAACAGAGGTACCACGATGTTACGTGGTTTTTGTTTTTCTGGACAGCAACAGAGGTACCACGTGAGGAAATGGGCACACGTTTTCAAGGGGAGACCTCCAAGGTGGGGTTAGAACGATGAAGAGAAGAGAGTTCGAAGGACATAGGAAAAAAAGAAGAATCTTGATCTTTGTGTCGAAAGAAGGGTCACAATAATCACTTGAAGCTCATGTTGCTTCTATTTTGAGGGATTTCTTGGGAAATAATCAAATCTTGTCTTCTTCTATAACCAAAGAGGAGTTGATTATTGGCTTCATCTACAAGTAATGAGAAGCCCAAATAATGACAAGCTAGAGTTGATTTCATAGAGGTTGATGCAATGCTCTAATTTTGACATCTCAAATGAGGCATGCAGATCAGCCTTAAAATCAGTAATATGCTTCTCATGAGGGCTAGTGAGCAACATTTCATCAACTTACACAACAATGATCAAAAGCACATCATTAGCATGCTTAACATATAAGGTGCTCATAGTTGGATTGTTCTCAAAACCATGTGCGATCATACCAAGAACATGGTGCTTGCTTCAAACCATATAATGCCTTTTTCAATCTGCACACTTGGTTTTCATGCCCTTTTTGCATAAATCCATGAGGCTGAAGACATACACTTCTTCATGTGTCACCATTAGAAATGTATTTTTAATGTCCAATTGATGTACATTCCAAGCATGATGACTTGCAAATGCATAGATGCTACAAATAGTAGTCATTCGGCATCTAGGTGCAAAGGTCACATCAAAAACAATGCCTATTTCATGTGCATAACCCTTTGCAACAAGCATAGCCTTATACTTGTCAACTGTTCCATCATATTTATGCTTCAACTTGTATACCCACTTAGTGTCAATGGCGTTCTTGCTAGGAGGCTGTTGCAGAGCACAGAAGAGCACAAGGCAGAGAAAATGAAGGGCCCCAAAATTTTTCCGATTTGGACACATAACTTTTGTATTATAACCACTCTTGTATATATTTTCCGTTGTAAATGCACTAGAGGAGTCCTCTAGATGCATCCCCACAGAAGATTAGAAGCTTACCCATGTAAATTAGTAGAGAAATTAGTCTTTTAGTGAATAAAGTGCCGGTCTCTTGTGTGAAAGGACCAAACTTAGGGCACTAGTATATAAGTCACTTTGTGACTCTTTGTAAGAACTTTTTGCCATTGTGAAGAAGGAGCTCTTCTGAAATTTCGAATTTGCCTCTTCCTTGCAGATTTTGATCTTCATTTTGGTCTTGTATGTGTGTGTGTTGCTTGATATGCAGGCGTATGACTGTTGTCTACCCCTTCCCCTTGATTTGAAGCAGCTGTAGTGTGTGTGTGAGCTTGAAGGAGTTGTGGCGTGAGTGTGGGTGTTTCCCGCCATTCACCATTTTGGCCATAACTTGAAGCAAGGTTACCAGAATCGAGTGAAACCACTTCCAGTAGGTGCGTCTCAGCCAGAGCTTCGAAATGAGTACCCTATTGCCTATATTCGGAGTTCGGAGTTGGGAGAAATCCTTGAATTTTGGAAAACTACTGTAAGAGGCTCTGCGGCAAACACTTTCAGCATTTCAGTGAGTGTGAGAGGTAGTTAGTCTTTTCTCATGTATGCTAGCTTGACCACTTCATTTTCCATCACGTGTGCACACGTCTTCATACAGTTGGTACGTCGTTCCATCGGATTGACAATTAGATGTGTGTTAAGTACCCACTATACACACTTGTGTGGCAATTGAGGTAGAGTCTCATTGGCACAAGTCCTTGAGTCTTCTTGGCTCAAGTACACACGTTTTTGGCGCCGTTGTCGGGGAACACTCAACCAAGGTGCCTTCGTGATGGTTATAGATCGAGTGTGATAGAATCGTACTTGTAGAAGTGAATTTGATTTGTGGCAATTACTCAATCACTCCAGCACTTGTCACTTCTCATCTTAGAGGTGTGTGTGATAGGTTTTAGGTTTAGGTTTAGGAGGAGGGAAGAGAAGGAGGAGTTAGGGTTAGGTTAGAAGAAGAGGAGAAGTAGGATTAGACAAAAATCACCAAAAAATTCTCAAAATCACCAAGAACATTAGCAAAATTCAAATTCTGTCAAAAAAGGTATAAAAACCAAAAAATTTGGCTCATTTGACACTTCACTGTATTCTGGTATCGTCTGCTAGCAGCGACCGGTATCGCGAGTGAAGTATCGTGGCTTTCAGGCTTTTAAGGCTAGGTTTTGAGCTCAAAGTGCAAGCAAGACAGTACCAAGGTAAGCATTCTCAAAGCATATCTGACAAAAACACTTTAAAAGTGATCAAACACGTGATTAAAAGTTTGCGCAGTATCGCGGGGGGGGGGGGGGGGGGAACTGATATCAAAACAGATTTTTTTTGTGATACAGAGACGTAGGAGAGAAGAGGGGAGTAAGGAGAGCAAGGGGGTGCAAAAATTTTGAAAATATCTTGCATTTTGGCTTGAGTATCGCGATCGGTTGAGGTTTGGTATCGCGATACCAAAACTCCCTTGTATCGCGATACTCGCCGAAGTATCGTATCGCTTGATACCGGTCTTGGTATCGCGATACCATTTTCGTATCGTGACCCCGAGTTGGTACCGCGATCGTACATTTTTTGAGGTATCGTATCATGTTGCTAAGCTGGTATCGCAATCTCACCTTGCTAAGTTGGTATCGTATCGTTACCAGCAGTGTCGTATCGTGTCCTTCTTGATATCGTATCGCCCACTCACCCGGATGGTATCGCGATACTGTCATACGTATCGTATCGTCTAGGTCCTGTGGTATCGTATCGTCATAGTTCCAGTATCGTATCGCCTTGAATCTTCGTATCGTATCATCTGACCCCACCGGTATCGTATCGTGTCACTTCCTTGTGAAGTATCGGGACACCATACTGGGTATCATATCGTTAAGGGTACTGATATCGGTATCGCGCCGGTGTCCAGTATCGTATCGCCGAGACTTTTCGGTATCATATCGTGAACAGTAGAGGTATCGTATCGTCTGCTTTCCAAGGTAGTATCACGACACCAGATTGGTATCGTATCGTTTCTGTGTCTGGTATCGTATCGTGGGCATAGTCAAGTATCGCATCATGTGGAATTCTGGTATCGCATCGCGGCCAAGGCAGTATCGCCTAGTGTGGTATCGTCTGGAAACGGTATCGGCCAGATTGACACTAACATTGTTGTGAGACAATTGGAGGCCTTGGGAAGAGCCACTCAAGGAGAGTCTGTGGGAAACCTAGAGAGACTTAGGAGTGTGAATGAACTTGAGGTCAGGAAGAGTGCTAAGTAGCCGAAAAAGTGTCATCTCTTCTGTAGGAAGTGCTGCTCAGGTCAGTCACCACTCTGTCTACTCAGAGACCTCTAGTGAATCTGAGGAGGAAATACCCATGGCATGAGAAGAAATGCAAGGTCCAACACCAAATAGAAATTTCATGTCTACAGTTGAGGGCGATTTCCGTACTTCCTTACAGTATGTGTCTACCAATGCCCAGGAGATCCCCATCTACTTAGATGGCTTAAATAGATCTGTGGCTAGGATGGTAACTTCTCGGAATGCCACAATCGTACCCCGACCAGCTGTCAAGTACGAGGGAGGCGCCTATGTAGACAAAATTGGTCATATCTACATTGTGACTGAATTTCCTGAGAGGATCAACGAAAGGGGAGAGTTTACGGATCCAGACAACTCCGAAAGAACACATCCTGAAGAGTTTGTGACCACCCCTAGGGGCAGGTCTCAAGTATCACGGGTCTTGAGAGGAGATTTGATACCTCAAGACGACTACCTATTGGAAGTCTATATGATCCACGGAGCAGACCTATTGCTTTAAACCGACTTACATGTTCCAGGAAGAGAAGAAAGCCCCAAGACGTTCTATGAATTGAAAGACCCAGATGACGAAACTAGACTCACTTACTTAGATAAGGATCAAAGGAGATATTGGCCTGTGAGTGCCATAGACAGGGCTCGGCTGAGGTATATGGGTACACCTGTATTTCCTCAGAGAGATCAGGCAACTACCTCACAAAATCCTTTTGGAAATCAACAAGAGACGGAACATACCACATCAGGACAGACCAGCCAACGAAGTGTGCCCAACCGTACTCATGTACAGTTTGCAACTCTAGGAGTGCACACACACAATCAGGCTCACGCAGGGATAGGGAACCATTATCGACCACCGGTCAGACCACGACCACCGGTAGAAGGACAGCCAGGAATACCTCCATTACGACCAGCTGCCCTAGTCTTCCCTGTAGTGCCCAGACCACCTGAACCAACGAGAAGATTGAGACCAATCCACGTAGCTAAATGCGTGAGAAACCATTATGATGGATTAGGGGAACCATATGATCATATTGCCGAATTTAAACAAGTTCTAAGAGCGGAGCAAGTAGAGGACTTCTTTGTGCAGTATGAGTCTTTTGGGCTCACCCTCACAGGGACAGCTCTAACTTGGTTCCAACCCTTAGATCCCAATCAATTTGGAAACATGGAACAATTCTTTCAAGAATTCATTGGGGAATTCACAAAGAGAGGGATTAAACACAATTCTGCATCTCTAATCCATAGCTTTAAACAAAACCCTAATGAAACTGTGAAGACTGCTGCCCGACGATTCAATCAGTATGTGGATAGATGCCCAGTAGCTGAGAGACCCACTCAACAAAAGATGAAATTTTTAGATGGGCTCTCTAACGGAACCCTAAGAACCCTAGTATATGTGAAAAGACTACAAACATTAAGTGAGTGCCATGGAAGATAACCTTGCCGAGGACCTCAAAGGTACGACCGACCTCACTAAATCAGAAGACTTAAGAAGCAGTGTCACGTCCAACTCCAGTAACATAGAAGAACTAGCTGAACTATTAGCAAAAAAACTAGGAGTCCAGGGGCAAAGAGCTTACCAAAATCCAGCTCAAAGAGTGCCTATGTTACGGAGATGTAACTTATGTGGAGGAGAGCACCCCACACACTTGTGTGCTAGAGGAGGGGCCGGTGCACAACCTACGTATCCATACAACAGACAGCAACAACAAGGGACTTCTTCATACTGCCACATCGAGCAAAAATATACCAATCACACAACTGAAAATTGTCCCTTCAATAGGCAAGCACGGCCTATCCAACCACCTCAATACCGACCATATGGATATCCACCTAGAGAGCCTGGTAGGGAGATGCCTAGATACAATCCTTATCCAGCACCAGTAGGAGCACCAAGACAATATGAGCAAGCACCGTATCCACCACCACAACTAGTACTGGGACCCCAGCTATCACAACCTCAACAAGTAGTACCAATGAAGTATGCTCAACCAGAAGAAAACTTAGAGAGAGCCATAGTACCAGCATCAATAATGACCAATGTAGAATCAACCAACCCAGGGTATGAACCTCCACCAGGAGAGTACTATCCATATGAAGCGAACATGATGGAATATGAACCAACATATGACGCGGCTTATTATGGTTATGAAGGCTATGATCAGGCTTATGGAGTAGAAACGGCTACCTTAATGTATAGGGCTCCTAAAGCACAACAACCCATGAGACCTCCTGTTAGACCACCGGTGCAGAGAGGACCATGCTATAGATGCGGAGGGGATCACTTCATTAGGGAATGCCCTCGACCTTATAATCCACCACCTCCCAGAGTCTGGGAAGGGTATTGCAGTGATTGTGGAAAGGAACATCTTTTTAGAGATTGCCCTAAGAACCCAGCCAAATCCCAAGACACTGCACCAATCAATGTGATTGAGGTCATAGAAGGATCTGGAAGTGATAAGGAGTACACTAAGCCACTAAAGGCCATTACAAGAGCCCAAACGAAGCAACAAAAAGAATAGCCCTCGGAAGAGAAACAAAAAAGCAACAAAAAAATAAGCCCTACAATTCAGATAGTGGAAGATTTTGAGGACCCATGTGAAAATCCCCGGAACACGAAAGTTCAGAAATGGAAGGAAAGACGAGAGAAACTCAAGGACAAATGGGCAAAAAATAAGACTATAAACAGTAAAAAGCAAACCAAAAACCCGAATAAGCACAAGGAACAAGGGAGTCCTAAGGAGACCCCTGAGCTACCCCGACCTAGCTCAGATAGGGAGAAGCCCGGATCAATTCTAGCAGACCCAAAACCAGACGATTTAGACATGTGGTTGAAAGCCTACCAAGCTAGAATCAAGATGGGCCCAAACATCGAACAACATGAAAAAATCTACCCTCAAGAGGAATTACAGAAAGAAAGAGTGACCATATGCAGGAAACTCATAGAAGTAGCACGAGCAACCCTAGAAAAGACTATCCCAATTCTACCAGAGACCAGGATTGCACATAGTCTGTATGAAGAATGCTTAAAGTCCAATAGCAACGAACCTAGGAAAGAAGATGACCAAAGCGGTCAGATAAAAACCCAAGATGAATCGATGTCAATAATCCCAGATTTAGAGGCAGATTGGCCAAAAGACTTATGGAATAGAATACGAGAGGAGCAATGGAAGAAGAATGGAGACAATACACCTCCTTTTGAGGAAATAGATGTGGAAGATTGTCAACTTCATCCCAACTTGGAGGAAGTATATGAAGAAGTATCAAGACTTGACAGAGGAAGAGAGGAAACCATGAGCATTTCAACATTGCCTAACTACATGGGAGAATACGAAAGAGAGTCTATAATAATACGAGCACCCACAGTGCACGGGAAGGAAAAAGGAAACTCAGAAGAGAGTTCACACAATCTAACAGAACTTAAGAAAACAAAGGTGCAATGCAAATTGACGGTGGAAGAGTTGCTTCAACTTAAACCACAACTATGGAGACAGTTAGCAGATCAATTAGAACCACCACCAGAAAAGGGGAAACGAAAGGAAAGAAAGAGGAAAACCAATCCGCAATACAAATTCCAGTTGATAAAGTGGGGGAATTTAGCGAAGGAGATGAAGGTAATACATGCTTACCTGTCACCCACAATGGGTACATGACCAAGGCCATTCTAGACACGGGAGCCGGGGTAGGGATTGCCACCAAGTAGATATGGGAAAAGTGGGGAAAACCTGCATTGCGACCCACTCGCATGAAACTCCAACTAGCAGACGGTCATGTGGAGAGACCCTTGGGAATATTGGAACGAATCAAACTAACCACCTGTGGGGTAGAATTTGAACACACGTT
Source organism: Ceratopteris richardii (assembly GCA_020310875.1). NCBI lineage: Eukaryota > Viridiplantae > Streptophyta > Polypodiopsida > Polypodiales > Pteridaceae > Ceratopteris > Ceratopteris richardii. The sequence goes on along the minus strand of CM035422.1, from coordinate 123,471,637 downwards.
AGCTATTTGTAAGTTCGAGAAAGCAAACAACTACGAAATGATATTAGGGCGAACCTTCATGAGACAAATGCGGGTCGTACAAGATTGGGGCAGAGATTCTTTATATCTACAACATCAAGGAAACACTACCAAGATAAATTTGCACACATTCGCTTATCGAGATGTCCCTCCATTACAATGGAATCCAGTCCACAAAGAAGAAGATGACCTATCCATTCACAGTGCTGGATCAAGTGATCAATCTTGGATGCAGGAAGATGCCCAGTTGTGGATGTGCAAGGAAGCAAAGAAGGAGGAATGTAAAAAACAATTGTGGCCTATAGGACACCCTAACTATCGATCAGTAGAGGACCCCACTTACACGCCTCAAATTTTTCCTGATGAGATTTTTGAGCCACATGGATGGATGGAAATCTTGGCAACTCTAGATGTATGCGTAAACGAGGAAGTTTTGACGGTGAATGAATGCATAGATGAGGAAGGCTATGATGTAAACTTCTATATGGTTGTTCTTCAAGAAGTAGAAGAAGGGGAGATCCTGGAAAAAGAATGGAAAGAGGAATATGAAAGCATAGAGATGGAACCAGAATTTGATTCCGAAGAAAGCTACTTAAATACTATTCAGAACCAGAAGAAACAGGAACCAACAAAGATCTTAGCAATTGAAACTGCTACGGCAATACACAGGCAGGAGGAGGACAGGAGTAAGGTAGGGCCGGACCCAGATCTTTCTGAAGTTCCTGAACACTTTAAAAAATACGAAGTAGAGGAAAGAAAAGTGGCTATTCAAATGCCTAGACGAGAGGCACGAGACGGAGAAGCATATGACAACAAGGAACAAACGAAAAAAATTGTTGTAACAGTTGAGGAGGGAGAAGAAAGATGCACATATATTGGTAAAGATGTATCTGAAGAAGAGGAAGAGGAACTCATACACCTTATCTGGGAGTACCGAGATGTATTCGCATGGACCTATAAGGATCTCAAAGGGGTAGAACCTACTATTTGTTCCCATCGAATACCAATGACAGCAGATGCAAAACCCTCCAAACAACGTCCTTATACATACAATGAAGTCTACGCAGCAAAGATTAAGGAAGAAATAGACAAACTACTAGCGGCAGGATTCATATATGAGATAGAACATACCGAGTGGGTATCACCACTAGTAGTAGTGCCTAAGAAAAGTGGAAAATTGAGAGTGTGCATAAATTTGAAGAAGGTGAATGCAGCCACTATACGTGACAGCTATCCACTACCTCTCACGGACCATTTATTAGAAAGAGTAGCAGGTAAGGAGGTCTATAGTTTCCTAGATGGATTCTCCGGATACAATCAGGTAGCTATTGCGACTGAGGATCAACATAAGATAGCATTGGCCACCGAATGGGGAGTGTATGCATTCAGAATGATGCCCTTTGGACTCACTAATGCACTAGCTACCTTCCAACGATTGATGTGTCACGTTTTTAAGGAATTTTTGAAAAAAAGCATGGAAGTATATGTAGATGACCTCTGCACGTACTCTAATCAAAGATGCGATCACATACCCGAACTGAGGAAGATATTCAACAAATGTAGGCAGTACAGAGTCTGCTTAAACCCAGAAAAATGTGTCTTCATGGTAAGACAAGGGAAAATTCTAGGACACATAGTCTCGAGAAATGGAATATCTACGGATGAGGACAAGATTAAAGTCATCTTAGACTTACCAAGACCCAAGAATGCAAAGGAAGTGCAAGCCTTTATGGGACATTGTGGATACTACCGTAGGTTCATTCACATGTATGCCATAATAGCAAAACCCTTGTATGGTCTCTTGACTCAATTTACTTGGACAGAAGAGTGCGAGAAGGCATTCACCGAGTTGAAAAAGAGACTTAGTACAACCCCAATTCTGAAATCACCAAACTGGAGCAAGCCTTTTCATATTCATGTTGATGCTTCTAACTATGCCATTAGATGTATCCTAGCCCAACCAGCTGACGAAGGCAAGCTCGATCATCCAATTGCCTATGCGAGTAGACAACTGAATCAAGCGGAAAGAAATTATACCACTACTGAACGAGAAGGCTTAGGGATGGTCTATGCAGTGAAGAAATTCAGACACTACCTTTTAGCAAACAAGTTCAAATTCTTCATAGACCATCAAGCTTTTTTGTATTTAGTCAATAAGCCTTGTAACACGGGAAGGTTGGTACGATGGTTCTTACTACTCATGGAGTTCGATTTTGAAGTAATAGTGAAAAAAGGAAACACACATGTGAGAGCAGACCACCTTTCTAGGCTAACTCACGGAGAGCCACCAAGTGGAGTGCCCGACGATCTACCAGACGCTTATTTGTTTAATCTAGAAGTTTTCCCAAGTGGGCAGAAAAATTGATCCCTATACTCACTCATGGCCCTCAACACTCAATCAACAGGAATAGCAAAAAAGAAATTCTTCAATTAAGGAACTTACACATAGTTGCAGGAAGTGTGTACTACAAGGAACCCAATGGTGTGTTACTCAGATGTGTCGAGGAGGATGAACAAAATCAACTGATCAAGCAAGCACACGTGAACAAATGCAGAACACACCAAGGGACTCATGGAACAATACGAGAACTAAAAAGATTAGGAGTGTACTGGCCTGACTTACCAAAGAATGTTCACGACCATGTAAGCAATTGTGCAGAATGCCAAGAGATGATCCCTGAAGATCATGTGTCTCTACCATTTTCGACCATAGCGCCCAATTGGAGTAAGACATTAGTACAATTTCTTAAAACGAAGGAGCATGAGATAGGAGCTAGTTTAGCAAGAAAGCGATCCTTAGAGGAAATGAGCAAGGATTATACACTCATGGGCAAACAATTGTTTAAACGAGGGAAAGACAACCAACTCAGATTATGTGTGCATGAAGGAGAATATTTACCCATATTAGAGATGGCACATGCAGGTGCGGCAGGAGGTCATTTTTCGGCTGAAAGAACGGTCAAAATGATTCTCTTTGCAGGCTTGTGGTGGCCAACTCTACATATCGATGCAGAAACATATGTACGGAGTTGTGAGACTTGTCAGAGAACTAAATACCCAATTCGGAGAGATGACATGCCATTAAGACCCATGATATGCGCGAGAGCCTTCACAAAATGGGGTATTGACTTTATAGGACCTATCAATCCACCTGCCAAAGGATCACATGCGGAGTACATCATAATAGCCACGGATTACTTGACCAAATGGGTAGAAGCAAAAGCCACTAGAAAGAATGATGCTCAAACTACCGCAAGATTTCTCTTTGAGCATATCTTCACCCGCTTTGGCTTGCCCATTGAGATTGTTAGCGATCGGGGAACTCACTTCCTCAATGAGGTGATCGAGTCATTAATGAATGAGTTTTTAGTGATTCATAAAAAATCAGCACCATATCATCCCCAAGCCAATGGACAAGCTGAGAGCTCTAACAAAGTACTATGCACGGTATTGACTAAGCTTGTCAATAATGGAAGGTCTGATTGGGACAAACAATTGCATCATGCAATTTGGGCATTCCGAGTTGCATATAAAACGGCCATTGGAACTACACCTTTCAATTTAGTGTATGGGCAAAATGCAATTTTGCCAATTGACTTTTTAGTACCAACACTGAAAGTGGCCCAACAATAGAAGTGGAATGGACATGAACTATCCCAACAACTAGACCAAATCGAGAAGTTACATGAGACTAGGTTACAAGTAGTGGCAGGAATTTATGCTGCAAAAAGAAGACAAAAAGCATATTATGATGCACATATAAAAGACAAGGGATTTAAAGAAGGTGACTTAGTCTTAGTGTACACCCTAAAACAACATGCCAAGAAATTACAAAAACGCGGATATGGACCGTTGATCATAAATCGAATCTCGACTGGTGGAGCAGTCAATCTAGCAACTCTAGATGGCGACATTCTTCCTAACTACATCAGTGGATGTAGAGTGAGACGATTCATAGAGCCCTTGACTGATCAAATGCTAGCACGATTGGTAGGTGCCCAAAATATGAAGAAGGAAGAGGAGCGAATTAGAGAGGAAGCTAGACAAGAAGCATTGGAATGCATTAGGAAACGGAACGAATGGATTAGACAACAAGATGAACGCTATCTCCAAGGAGAAGAGCCTATCCCTATGGCAAATTACCAAGTCGATGATCATGATACAACGGGTATGTGCAAAATGCAACCTTACCTAAACCTAGGGATTGGCAAGACAGAGTACAAATTGATAGATGCATTGATAGACTCAGGAGCAGGACTTAGCTGCATGCGAAAGAGAATAGCAAAAGATCTGCAATTAGATTTGAATCCCACAAAAGCCCGATTAATCGGAATTGGAGGTCACACCCTAGAATGTATTGGAACGACAAATGTATCCCTCCACCTAGGCAATTCCCCCATGGAACAGAAAGTCTTTGTGTGCAAAGATGAGGATTTGATAGAAGACTTAATTCTAGGACAAGACTAGATTATTGAGAATGAAGTGTGTATCCATCTAGCTCAAGGCTACATTTCGGCAAAGATAGGGCCTAAGGAGATTTTCAGCCTATTAGAAGTAAAACCTCTAATTCGAACACATATGATCACAAGCCCTGAGAGCTGTCCGGAAACGACATTAGAAGATAATTCTGCTACTAAAATACCAGAAATTAACCTCGAAGTAGCAGACACATCAAGTTCAACAATGCCTGAAGAAGAACCTGAATCGGCACATTCCGTCCGGGCAAAATCAATGAAAGAAATTTACTCTATCGAAGCCACTCAACGAGCCAAAGGATCGCAACATGGGCGAACCACCTGCGGATACCCGTATGTAGGGCGACCAAACTACAAATGGGTACACAAAGATCAGATAAAGAGCCAGGCGAAGTCAGAATCCAATCTTGAGAAGGACGCAAAGATCACAAAGTCAACTACACCTAAATCCTCACCAAAAGGACTATTGCACATATGGATCCCCAAACCATTGATGGAAGCCCAAAGATCGCAACTGCAGATATGGATTCCGAAAAAGGTAACACAAACAGCTAGACAGGCTACAAGGACTCAAGAAGATGCAGTACATTAGACCAGTCGAATCACCAAACTACATAAGGGTCATCAAAGAAACCGGAAAAGCAATGCCATTATCACTCGGACACTGGAGGACACGAAAAGAACACATGAAGCTGGAAGGATCAAAGAAACAAAACGACCTCTCATAGTGGTCACAAAGTGGATCTGGAAACCTAAGCAACCACGAGGATTGGACGAGCGAAGAATCAGAGATTTCCATTGCACTCATGAAGTTTCTAATGCACCTCAAGTATGCATAATAGGGCCACATTACATGGCCAAGCATTTGGCACATGATGTACATTACACAACTAGTGGCGCACATTCTCCAAGAGAGATTAGATCTTAGCTTCACTTTGATAGGAATGGACTTACTATGTACATAAATAAATGCTTCGGCTATACTAACGATTGCCTTCTTTCAGGAAAAGTTATACAAACGGTGGTAAGCGATCTCACTCAATGATGGGAAACGGAGTGAAAACACATCAATACTCACTACGATGCATTGAACAAATACATACTTTCCTTTGACACTAACGCACTTTTCGCTACAAGTGCAGACGGCTTCTGAGGATTCTGAAGCAACAGTACAAGAGGAGGTGCAGGAATTTCCTCCCCAAAGTCTCACGAAAGCAAAGGGACACTGGTTTAGAGATGAGCAACCAGTTGGGGACTACTTATTCTTGGCAAACATCAAAATTATGGATACCGAGCATCATTTTCCGATTATGTCCCAGGATTTCAGGGTCTTACACGAGATGCAATCCACCATTGACATAATGAAGAAAGCAGGAATTCACAAGTATTTTGAATTACCCATCTATAAACCTGATTTCCAAAGATGCATGCAAGTCATGAACACCCTACAGCCTGCACTACATGATCCACTGGTGCCAGAAGCCAGAGTTATGGATAAAGGAGGAGAATGGGTATTCACGCATGAATTGATCAAGGAAGCATTTGGATGGGAAAAGGACGGGGTCACAACGATAAAAGAAGAAAGTCGTGGAGCAAAGACACGCACTTTCGTTGACATTAACAGAGTTGATATAGAAGAGGAAGTCAGACTAATTCATCAACATTTCTGCTTCCCCAACATAAATCGATACACGGCACCACAGAAAATTATTGTCCAACTACTCTCCCATGCCATTAAGCAAATCGGGAATCAAATCAATTTGACACCATATGTCCAGGAAAGACTGTTCGAGGCTAAAAAGCAATGGAATAATAAGAAGTTTCTAAATGGCAGTGTGGCCTTGACTATCTTGATTTACCACGCTTTGGGCATAAGAGAGCATTTGCAGGAAATGCCGTCTTCAAATGATATGGCTAGGTACGTCAAAGTCGCCACTGTGCCAAAAAAGAAAAAAGAAGCAAAAATCGTGGAAGTGGCAGAAACTAGCTCTCAACCCGGAATGAGAGGCATGAAAAGACTCCGGGAGGCCAAGCAAGCGGAAGAGGACGCACCAACAACAAAAAGGATACATACACTCCCAAAAACTACTATTGAAGAACAGAAGCAAATAACGGAAGAAGACTTAGCTAAAGCCCTGGAAGAGACTCATCAGTACACAGGAGGCCAAATCAATCTTCCAGTACAAGGTCATCATTATCAGCAGTCAGAACAAGCAAGAGAAACAAAGAGCAAACTCACAAAAGTCCATAGATATCGGGAAATAGGGCTAGATAACTCTAGTTCTAGATCGGACGGCCAAGAGGAGCCCAATACTTCGTTATTGGATGTAGATATTCAAAGCGAATTAAAAGGATGACGGCTAGTGGGAGGAATTAAATGAAGTGAACTATAATGAAGAACAAAAAGACCTCAAGCAGGAGGATCACACAACGAAGGTTGATCAAAGTACGAGGAGCAAGGAAGCAAAAATGGAAGGTCAGCATACTTTAAAACTTAATGAAAGTTCCAACATTCAAATCAAGGAGGCCACACCACCCCAAAAAATACGCATGAAGATCCCAAAGAAGGAATGTCAGGAAACACAAAAGGAAGACGAAGAACCCTTTACACCCATAAGGGTTGTGGCAGAACCGTCGCCCATGGATGTTCCATTTCAAGGGAGTGCCACTAAGACTATTGATGTGGATGAAGACGAAGCAGAACCACAAGTACACTTACAAATCAGACAACCACACAATGAAACGATCAACGTCGAAAAAGGAAAAGATGTACAAAAAGGAGAAACCCCAGATATACCTAAGACATGGCTGAATGTGGATATTGCTCAGCTCAAACCTGTAGTGCAAGATATGATTCGAACAGCACTAGACACACAACAACTAATGCTTGACGCTGACGAAGATTATGACCAAGCCATGCGGGAGAAGAAGGATCTTGAAAATTGGGGAAAGAATATTTCCAACGAGTTATCAATGGTAAAAGGCTGTGTTTTGAAAAAGGAAAAAGAACTTCAAGAAGTCAAAACACAATACAGCACACTAGAAGCGGCAAATACAAAACTGAAAGAACAGGTTCAGGAACTCACAAAGAAGTTAGAAGCCAATGAGACTAAGAAAACACGACTCAATGCCAGAAGTAGAATCTTGGAGTCTAAGCTCAAGGTATACATGGAGGAAGCAGAGAATCTAAGGTTACGAAATAAAGAACTCATGACAGCCCTTCTGAGTGACTAACCGGTAGAAGTACAAGCCCAGTCAGAAAAGAATGTACAAGAATTGGTGGACAAGGTAGCTAGATATGAGGATCAGCTCACAAACGAGCAAGCCACAATTGCCGAATGGGAAAAAAGATACATGGATGAAATGGCTGCCTTGAGAGCAAAATGGAAGAAAGCTCAGAATGACTATCTGCAACAATGTAAAGAAGATGCCGATCAGATGGATATTGTAGTACAAGAACTTCTCAAACACAAAGATATGATTGCCAAGGCCACTGAAGAACTCAAACAGAAGAATGAATGTATTAAAGAACTTCAGGAACGGCTAGGACAAAAAGGAAGAGAGGGGACACCAGTAGTTCCAACTTCTGCAGAGGCTACTATGGAGACTGAGGTATGTCCTCTATCTTCCCCCTCATATCATTCACCGGTAAAGGAGGAAAAGGAGGTTCACATTGACCCTAACACTCGGGAAATTGCAGAACTGAGCAGACCAGAAAGGGCACTACCGGTGTCCCAACTTACAGCAGAATTTGAAGATCAGATCATCAGGATCATGAAAGAAGCTCAAATAGAAAATAAACAATTAGAACAAATTTTGAAGCCATTCAATGTACCATATGGGTTACTTAAAGAAAATACGCGACATTATATAAAGTCTACGACAAATAAAGATCCGGACCAAAACCTTAACTTCAAGTACGATACGTTCACATATACTCAGGAAGAGTTTGAGAAAGCGGATCCAATATGGCGAAGAAAGCTTCTAGAAAAGAATCCAACACTACGGGTACAGTGGGAGGCATCACCTTATGAACTTCAAGTAAATCCTTCGTTTTGCCCACTACCTCGTCGAAGAGCCTGGACGCAATTTTGGGAAGGTCAGCGCCAGGGTAGCATCAATAATCAGTGGCTCAATTACCCCTTGTTACCTAGTCGGCCACATAACTACTTACCGACGGAGGAGTACATGATAAAAACAATGGAATTTTGGATTGCCCGATACGCTTCAGTTCCGGACTTAGCAGTCAAAATGACTAACAAAATATTCAGTATGCTATTGACAGTAATAAAGGTTTTCCAACATGCCAAATATACATTTTTGAATTTCATTGGCATTACGCAAGGATCTGAGGCTCTTATTTTTGATTTATCGACTATTCCAAGCCGCCTAACACTTATGGCATACTACTCTCACCTCATGTTTTTGCCATCGACATATATGTAGACTTTTGAAGAAGCATTCTTTACAGGCTTCTTTGAAATTGATTCAGAGATCTTTGTGAAAATGACTTCCAATTTGAATGCAAGACTGGTGGCTTATGAAACAAGCTTCTTTGCGGATCATTGACAAGCACCAGAGGACGGAGTCAAATCACAACAATGGAAAGAATTCATGCTTTGTCACGCTAATTTGCTAAATCAAAGAGAGCGAACAGTCATACAGACATACTCACGTCGCCACAAAAAGCTTGTCGGGGAGGACAGAGATCAGGAGGAGGGACGTGTGGAAGGGGAATCAAGCAAGAAAAGAAGAAGAAGACGATCAAAGTCAAAAACAACTCAATAAAGAATGAAGATCATGATAACAAAAGAACCACCCTCTGCCCAAAGCCCCGCAGGGGCACGCATCAGGCAACAACGCAAATCATCCAGGTCCTACGCGGTGAAAGAAAGAAAACAAGCTTAAAGCAATACAACGGGGTCACATGTTTGCAACCAGGACAAATCAAAGTACTACAAGCAACACATAGGTCACTGGTGGCGTGCATGGCAACCCAACTGAATACAGCAACCCAGATATGTGATATACGGAATACGAAGGGGAAAAACAAAAGCAAAGGACATAGATCGGACAAAATAACAAATTCTCTAACGGTCCTTATTGCTTCTCCGACCATTGGGTGCGTGTATTCAGAACTCTTAAAGTAAGCCAAAAACAGAAGTAAAGGACAAACCTCGGATAAGATACCCAATTGTCTAACGGTCCTTATTGCTTCTTCGACCACTGTATGTGTGCACTCAAAAGACTTAAACAAGCAGCCAACGAGAAGCTAAAGCCTGCCAAGGGACGACAGAGACAAAGAGGGGGAGAGTGTTGCAGAGCACAGAAGAGCACAAGGCAGAGAAAATTGAAGTATTTCGATGGCGTGCACCACACTGCACTCTCCTTCTCGAGAGCTCCACGACGATATGCTCGGAGTAGAAAATCGAGCTCCTCACACCACACACAGTACTTCGCACAGATGTTGTAGAATACACAGAAAACTGAGTACACAGGGAGCACGAAGACAGACTTCTTAGGTCTTACAAATGCGGTCGAACTTACAGTCTGTGACTGACCAGGCCACTATATGTTTTATTAAAGAACATATACAAAGAAGTGTCCGGTGGCCATTTGGCCTTTCACATGGACACTAACGATAACAATCTCCCACTAAAGGCCAATATGGCCAGAGTAACTATGGGAGAAAAAAGAAAGAATGATAAAGAATACCTGAGTGTAAGTATACAAACTATACCTCCCACCTGATGGGCATGTTACACAGTATACAAGTGACTACGTAAGATCAAGAATCAAGTAACCCCCATCAAGTGACAACAGTGTCGAAAGCTATCCTGTGGTAGAGCTTTAGTCAAAGCATCTGCAGCATTATCTCGAGTGTGAACCTTCTCAAGAATAATGCTCTCAGTGGCTAAGCAAATCTCTAATGAAGTGATACCTCACCTCAATGTGCTTGGTCTTTGCATGATAGACCGGATTCTTAGCCAAAGCAATGGCACTCTAACTATCACTGAGCAAGTGAGGTACATGCTGAGGCAAACCCATATCACAAGCAAGACGAGAAAGCCACAATGCTTCCTTACATGCCTCACTTGCTGCAACATACTCTGCTTCTGTGGTGGAAACAGCTGTACATTCTTGAAGACGAGATCTCCAAGAGATAGCACCTCCAGCAAAATGAAAAATGTACCCTGATGTAGACTTACGATTGTCTACACAACCAGCATAGTCAGAATCTATGTAACCAATAATGGATGCTTTCCCTCTACCTAAGCATAGACACTTGTCCTTAGTGCCACTCAAATATCTCAAAATCATTTTGACTGCTTCCCAATGTTTCTTGCCAGGATTAGACATATATCTGCTCACAACTCCCACTGCAAATGCAATGTCTGGTCTCGTAGTTACCATAGCATACATGAGACTACCAACAACAGACTGATAGGGAATTTTGGTCATGAATTCCTTTTCCTCATCTGATTTGGGGTAGTCATCCTTGCTCAATTTCACATATGTGGGTAAAGGTGTACTCAATGCCTTTCCACCCTGCATATTGAATCGATGAAGTACTTTGGATATGTACTCACTTTGAGACAAGTATATGCATCTTTTACTCCTATCACGAGTAATGCGCATGCCAAGAATATGTTTGGCATCCCCCAAATCCTTCATATCAAATGTTTGACTCAACTTCTTTTTGAGAATTGACAAATCATAAGCGGACTTACCAGCAATCAACATATCATCGACGTAAAGTATCAAGCATATCAAGCTGCCATCAGAACATCTCTTTGTGTAGAGACAATGATCCTCATTGCTCCGAGAATAGCCTTGGGACTTCATAAAAGCATCAAACTTTTGGTACCATTGTCTAGGAGACTGTTTAAGTCCATACAAGCTCTTCTTGAGCTTACAAACTAGACTTTCCTTGCCAGAAACTACATAACCCTCTGGTTGTTCCATATAGATCTCATCTGTAAGATCTCCATGCAAGAAAGCTGTTTTCACATCCATTTGGACTAGCTCTAAGTCCTCCATTGCAACGAATCCAAGCAACATGCGCAAAGTAGTCATCTTGACCACTGGAGAGAAGATTTCCTCAAAATCAACACCATGTTGTTGCTTAAAACCCTTTGCAACAAGTCGTGCTTTATATTTTGGAGAAGCACTATCTGATGTGAATTTCAGCTTATATACCCATTTACATGGTAAAGCTTTCCTGCCCTTTGGCAAAGGTACTAAGTCCCAAGAACCATTCTTGTGAATAGAATCCAACTCACTCTTCATGGCACGCTCCCACTTGACATGATCCTCTGTCTGCATAGCCTCTTTGTAGCAAGAGGGCTCATCGGCATCTGTTAGCATAACAAAATCTAAACCTGGAACATATCTATCAGGTGGATATGAGACACGTGCAGAACGTCTCAATGGTTGCTGAACAGGAACATGTGCGGACTGATCTGAATGGACATTCTCTTGAACATCCCTATGTGCAGCATTTTTATGCATGCTAACCAGAGGACTAGTATCCTCAAACACCACTCTTCTCACTTCAACCTCCTTAATCGGCTGTTTATGCATCTTAGACTCATTAAAAATGACATCACTACTTCTGATCACTGACCGTGTTTCAGGATCCCATAAGCGATATCCAAATTGTCCTTCTCGACCATATCCAAGAAAAATGCATTTCTTTGACTTATGGTCCAACTTCTGTCTCAGATTCTTGGGTATATGAACATATGCTTCACACCCAAAAACTCGAAGATGATCATAATATGGTGGTTTCCCTATCCATAACTCTTGTGCCACTTTCAGAACTTTGGCAGTACTAGGTGAAAGGTTAATCACATGAACTGCAGTCAATACTGCTTCTGCCCAAAAACCTTGTGAGAGGTTTGCATGATGCAACATAGAGACTACTCTATCTTGAATAGTTCTATTCATCCTCTCAGCTACACCATTATGTACCGGGGTATAAGGAGCTGTAAACTCTCTACGAATCCCTCTACACTAACAGAAAAGGCTGAATTCATGTGAGGTATACTCACCCCCATTATCTGAACGTAAAGCCTTAAGCTTAGTTCCTTTTTCAGTCTCAACTGAAGCAAGCCATTTTTTGAAGGTAGGGAATACATCATCCTTCGATTTGATAGGATATACCCAGACTTTTCTAGTAGCATCATCTATGAAAGTGACAAAGTAAAGAGAACCACCTAAGGACCTAGTGGGCATAGGACCACACACATCTGTATGAACAAGATCTAAAGGCTGACTTGAAGAGTCAATGTGCGTTTTATGCACATTTCTGGTTTGTTTTCCATATTGACAATGCTCACAAAATGAAAAATCAGAGAAAGATAACACAGGTAAGTAGCCAGAACGAGAAAGATTTTCCATTCCACTACGAGATATATGGCCCAAACGACCATGCCAAATACAAGCCATAGGCTGTTCAGTAACAGCTAACAAGTGTTCTTTCTGTGATACAAATAAAGGGTAAAGTGAGCCAACTTTCCTTCCTTTTGCAATAACCAAATTGCCCTTTGATATACGAAAGGACTCAGCATAGAAGACCACCTTGTAACCAAGGTCATCAAGTTGACCAACTGACATCAAACTGCGTGATAACTGAGGTACATGGCGTACATTATGCATAGTAAATTTTGAACCGTCAATGAACTGCACAACCACATCTCCAATCCCCACAACATCACACTGGTAAGAGTCACCAAGTCTCACGGTACCAAGAGACTTTGCTGCATAATTAGAGAACCATTCTCTATGTGGTGTCACATGGAAAGAAGCACCAGAATCTAGCAGCCAGGTGTGGGAAAGAGAATCAGCCATAAGTGCCCCAGATGGCACAGTACTATCAAGTGTCAACACATCAGCATCATCAGAAATAGCATTAATTTCTTCAATCTTCACAGTCGAAGTAGATGGTGCAGGTAACTGTTTAACATGCCCATCAACATTCTGTCCTTTACCTTTAGCATTCTTTAATGCATAACAGTCTTTCTTCATGTGTCCTTTCTTATGACAATAATGGCATTCAATATCCCTCTTCCTTGATTTACTTCTGCTCTTATTCCGTTGACCATTCTTTTCCTTGTTCTTGCTCCTGCCACGTTGTTGATTCTTTCCTTGGTAAGAATCACGAACATTATATGCATCTCCACTCTGAGTGCCAACCATAGATTTTCTACGAATCTCCTCACTCAAGAGTGCTCCACATATGTCATCATAGACGAGTTTACCACCTGGTGCACTATTGCTAATAGCTGTGCAAAATGTATCCCATGATGATGGCAGGGTCCATAACAGCAATACTGCTTTCATTTCATTGTCCATATCCATTTTTTGAGCCTGTAACTGGGAGAATATGGCATCAAACTCATTTAGATGAGTAGCAACACTATCTGTGTCCTTCATACGAAGGTCGTATAATTTTCTCATCAGATATACTTTGTTTGATGCCGTCTCTTTTTCATATGTATTGCATAACTTCTTCCAAAGCTCCTCTGCACTTTCACAGTCTAATACTGTAAAGTAAACATTATCTGCTAGGTGCAAGCGAATGGTAGACCTGGCCATTTCATCTAACTCATCCCAATCATCTTCATCCATGTCAGCAGGCTTCTTTGAAATCCCATTTACTGGCTTCCATTGCCTTCTTTGAATCAGCACATCTTTAATCTGATTCTTCCATAGAGCAAAGTTTGTGCCATCAAATTTTCGGATCTCAAAATGGTCTTTGCCCTGCAAGTTATAGCTCCTCCTCGGAACGCTAGCACTAGACCCTGATCCACTGGATGTGCCTGAGACCTCTGATGCCATGATCGTAGAGAACTGAATAGAATGATAATGGAGCTAGAAGAGTCCAAACACCAACAAATAAGTGTATCAAGGAGTAAATCGACCACTATATAGTTGACTAAACCAGAAATCTGGAAAAATTTTGCCAGAGTATCCTCTGCAAAATTAGCATATGACCAGTGTCAAAGTATCATAAAACTGCAAGTACTAACATGTCTACCTGCATAGTGAATCACTGACTCCACTGCATATAATCAGTTACCCAATAGAAGCCAACTAGGCTTATCGAGCACCTATGAACAACTATCATACATCTCCTATGGCGAGGCTGGGTAAGTCTTCCACCTGCATCACCGAAGAGACCCCGACATCTAGGTGTCTCCCAGTTAAGAAAACCTCACCACGACCCTCTTTATCAAACGTAAAAGGCTTTATGCGAAGAACGTAACCGCTATATCAATGCCCACATGGACGTACATAAGCGGTATCCACAGAAGCGTACATGGTGTGTATGTGCTCAATATATGCAGTAAAATGACACTGAAAGGCTGAATACACAGCCCAAAAAACTAGCCAATAACACTTGCAAGTGTCTGTCAACTCTGATGTTTTAGGCTTTAAAAACCTGCATAAATTTGCAACGACTGCTCCCACCAAAATTGAAAACCCCTCGAGAAACTTGTAGTTTTACGAGTGTGGCTCAAAATACAGCCCCAAAGGTTGATATTTATTGTCTGAGAAGTACAAGGAACACTCTTCTTGATGTTCTTCGACCTGTGTGAAGAGAACTACGTGCGAAAGTACTCCGAAATGGCTCCAAAAACACCCCAAAATTGCTTTAGAAATAGGCTTTAAAAGCAAAAATGAAGCTTTGAGGGACCAAAACTTGTTCAAGGTAATTTCAACCTTAGTCTTTCCCCTTCTTCAAACACCACAAGAGTGTAGCTTAGTGGCAAGAGATTGCCACGGTTAAGCGAGCTCTGGGGGGAACAGTACTGGGATGGGTGACCTCCCGGGAAGTACCGGGAACCTCTATATTCCTTGATCGTTGAGGTCCTCCCTCGCGCACAGCCAACGGCACCAACGGTGACTTCGGTGACTCGGATGACAAGGTATGCCAAGGTCTATGCCTTGGTCGGAGTAGAAAATCGAGCTCCTGACGCCACACATAGTACTTCGCACAGATGTTGTAGAATACGCAGAAAACGCAGTACACAGGGAGCACGAAGACAGATTTCTTAGGTCTTACAAATGCGGTCGAACTTACAGTCTGTGACTGACCAGGCCACTATATGTTTTATTAAAGAACATATACAAAGAAGTGTCCGGTGGCCATTTGGCCTTTCACATGGACACTAACGGTAACAAAAATGAAGGGCCCCAAAATTTTTCCGATTTGGACACATAACTTTTGTATTATAACCACTCTTGTATATATTTTTCGTTGTAAATGCACTAGAGGAGTCCTCTAGATGCATCCCCACAGAAGATTAGAAGCTTACCCATGTAAATTAGTAGAGAAATTAGTCTTTTAGTGAATAAAGTGCCGGTCTCTTGTGTGAAAGGACCAAACTTAGGGCACTAGTATATAAGTCACTTTCTGACTCTTTGTAAGAACGTTTTGCCATTGTGAAGAAGGAGCTCTTCTGAAATTTCGAATTTGCCTCTTCCTTGCAGATTTTGATCTTCATTTTGGTCTTGTATGTGTGTGCGTTGCTTGATATGCAGGCGTATGACTGTTGTCTACCCCTTCCCCTTGCTTTGGAGCAGCTGTAGTGTGTGTGTGAGCTTGTAGGGGTTGTTGCGTGAGTGTGGGTGTTTCCCGCCATTCACCATTTTGGCCATAACTTGAAGCAGAGTTACCAGAATCGAGTGAAACCACTTCCAATAGGTGCGTCTCGGCGAGAGCTTCGAAAGGAGTACCCTATTGCCTATATTCGGAGTTCGGAACTGGGAGAAATCCTTGAATTTTGGAAAAGTGTTGTAAGA
Source organism: Ceratopteris richardii (assembly GCA_020310875.1). Classification (NCBI taxonomy): domain Eukaryota; kingdom Viridiplantae; phylum Streptophyta; class Polypodiopsida; order Polypodiales; family Pteridaceae; genus Ceratopteris; species Ceratopteris richardii. The sequence goes on along the minus strand of CM035422.1, from coordinate 123,455,333 downwards.
GGCTCTGCGGCAAACACTTTCAGCATTTCAGTGAGTGTGAGAGGTAGTTAGTCTTTTCTCATGTATGCTAGCTTGACCACTTCATTTTCCATCACGTGTGCACACGTCTTCATACACTTGGTACGTCGTTCCATCGGATTGACAAATAGATGTGTGTTAAGTACCCACTATACGCACTTGTGTGGCAATTGAGGTATAGTCTCATTGGCAAAAGTCCTTGAGTCTTCTTGGCTCAAGTACACAGAGGCAAGCCACATAAGGACCAGGTACCATTTTTCTTGATAGCATCATCTTTTGATTGCACAACAGCCATCCAATTTTCAAAATTTTGTGCTTCCTCAAACAAAACAGGTTCATTCTCATCATAGAGACTAGGGGTAGTCATAGCATAGCAATCTGATGCAAAAAAGCCACTATGAGAGCTTGAACGAGTACAATATAATAGAGGTGCATCTAGTTTGTTATCGCATAAAGTCTGCACTAGCCATTTTGGCATAGTTTTTGCCTCCTCAATATCAGGTTCTCATTAACAAGTGTATCATGTTAATCTGCATTAGAAATGGAATGATCTACATCATCACTTGAAACTTCTAAAGGCTGAGAAGTTTCCTCATTAGGAGCAACACTATACTAGCCACCTATATAAAGACGCAGCAAAGTGTCATACATGTCTTTGGAGCTAATTGATGTCTCCTTAGTACATAAAGGTAATGGATGAATAGAATCTTCCACAAAAACAACATCACGGCCAACCAAAATCTCTTTAGTGTTTGGATGATACAGACGATAGCCTTTGCTTTGAGAATCGTACCCAATAGAAATACATTTCAATGCTTTATCATTTAATTTACTACATTGTTGTTCAGACACTAATGCATATGCTAGACAATCAAAAACATGGAGGTGAGCAACAGATGGCCTATGACCATGCCAAGCCTCATATGGAGTGATAGTTTGCAATCCTTTAGTGGGACATGTGTTGTTGCACACATAATAGCCTCAAGATAGAAACTATGTGGTAAAGCCTAACTCTTGACCATACACCTCACCATCTCCATGAGTGACATGTTCTTTCATTCAGCAACACAATTCTATTACGGTGTATATTGCATTCAGGAAGTAAAGTTAGGTTCCAAAAGAGGGTGTTTGCATAGGACCACAAACATCACTATGAAGAAGCTCTAACGTTTGAGTAGCTTGAACTGAACCATCTTTTGCGAATGAGGAACGCTAGATTTTTCCCAAAATATAGCCTTCACATACATATTTACCAGGTGCCTCAAGTCTGGGCAAAGAGGACACCATTTCAAATTTCTACAGGTGTAGCAAACTACCAAAAGTCAGATGACCAACGTGTGCATGCCAAAGTTTTGCATCTCACAAAGCCTGATAATCATGTACTGCACATGCTAAATCATTCATAGATTTTTCATAGTCTATGAGTTTATACAACTCATGGCATAAAATTCTAGAAACAATAATGATGTTTCCGTTTGATAGATCATGAACTAACATCTATCATCAACAAATTTCACAACCAGGCCAATCTTGGCTAAAGCTAAAATTGATAATATATTTCTCTTGATACCTGGCACAAATAAATCATCTAACAATGTAAAGGATCTACCACCAACAGTAGTCAAAATGATCTTACCAACTCAAATGACTAGATAAGAGGCGTTCTTGGCACATGTAAGAGTATTCCCTATAGGGGAAGGTTTGACTAAAGTGAAAAAACTACGCTGCAAGGTAATATGTTTGGTTGCCCCACTGTCAAAGTACTAAGCATCTAAGTCTACTACAAACATACAGTGTTCATGAGAAGATGTTCATAACTACAAACAGTAGTGAATGCCCATTCTCCATTCTGCACAAGAGTAGTAGACTCTATTTTGCATGTAGAGGCCTTTGCAACAACCATTCCAGCCTCTTTCTTCCTTGCCTCTTTAGCAACTATTTTTGGACATCTCTTTATGACATGATCATTTCATTAAGAGTATTTGCAAAATAATTTTTGCTTTTCTGTTTTCTACTCATCTCTCTCATCCTTCTTTGATTGTGTAGAATTAGGAGATTTTTGCTTACTAGTAGAAGAGTTGCATTTACCTTTGCCCTTCTCACTATCCAAAAAAGATTGATCCACAACATGCATAATGGACCTATTCTACCTAGACTAATCCTCTTGCAACAGAATAGAGAGTAACTCCTCAAATGTTAAGGCATTTGGATTGCCCTTCATCTTCAAATGAGGAGTAGAAGCAAAACTCTGATATGAATCAAGAAGACCATTTAGAATAGTGTGCACAAGTGAACTATTAGGTAAGCCTTCATGAGTAGAAATGAATTGTTCCTTCAAATCTTTGATCTTTGTCAAAGAATTTTCCATGGAATCTCCTTTATTCATGTGCTAACTTTCCAAATGTTTTTAGAGGTAAGCAACACGAGCCTCATTCCTTGCCTAGTATAAAGTGGTAAGTCTGTCCGAAGCATCCTTAGCTATTAGCTATTTTGCAAGAGTGAATGTGACGAATAATGGCACATTTGATAGAGAGGGGTGTCAATGATGCCCTAGATGAAGCAACGACTTGCTCTGATACCAATTGTTGGGGTTTGAGGTCTACAGAAGCACGCAAAGAGCACAAGGAAGAAGAAGAAGCTTGGAGCACAACACACAATACTGAATGCATTACCAATAGAATGTAGAAGGATAAGTGACGTGCTAAGATTATAGTCATATATACAAGCCAGGGGAAAAAACTTCGTAAAGAAGGAAAAAAGTGCCCTGATGGTCGTAATGTGTTCATACAGATCACCACGTAAATATATCAGCACATACCTGAAGCGATTTGGAAGAGGCCAAACTAGAAAGCAGAAGAATTGTGTTGACAGGGCAAGATGTGATGTCATTCTAGAGTATGGATTACATCCCTGTAAGTTTGAAAAAGACATTTAAGATAGATCCCTGAAGCAATAAACATTGAAGGTGTGATCAAGATGTTTGTGCAAAGCCATATTGTCTACCGTTGGTCACAAAAAGAAGTAATAAAAAATGAAGAAGTTGTTGCTTTATTTTTTGTTTAGTTCGAGAAAGAATATGAAAGTGATAATTGAGTTTGGACGTGGATATTTTTGTGGAATAGAACTACGGCCGCTATCTATAGCACGTTTCTCTATCATTACAAAAAGCTTAAAAGAAATAAACAGAAAAGAAAAACTTCCAAGAGAGATGAGCTCAAGCCTCCTCAAATTTCATGGCCAATGCTTGAACCTAAACTCTAGGAGAAGGAAAAGAAAGAAAATATTTGTTTCAAGTGCTTAAATATAGGCTTAAGTAAAAACTAAGAAAAACAAGAATGAGAATATTTGTTTCAAGGCTTAAATATATGTTTAAGTAAAAACTGAGAAAAAGAAAGAAATAAACAAAAAAGAAGCACTTTCAAGAGAGATGAGCTCAAGGCTCCTCAAAATTTCATGGCCAATGCTTGAACCTAAACTCTAGGAGAGGCAAAGAATGAAAATATTTGTTTCAAGTGCTTAAATATAGGTCTAAGTGTTTTAACTACAAGGGTTCAACAAGAAGCCACTCATGAGAAAACCTATAAGGAAAAGGCAAGAGTCCACCTTGTCCAAACTCTAAACATTGTATTTAGTAATTAATAAAAGAACATGGAAGTTCTCCATGAAGATCACGTGCACCAATGTTTTCTATCAAACTCCACATGGGTCTAAAATCAGTTTGGATTGTGTGAATTAGTGAAACTTCATGTCTACATAAGAGGGGAAAGGTCTTGACTCATGATAGATGAGTTGGCCAACCATAGCTTCCTAAGTACTCAGTAGGGGAGAGTCTAAGGTTTCCCCAACAACATTCTCCACAACAATAGGTAGTGTCCATGATGCAAGAAAAAGATAAGAAGGTATGGATCATTATGATCTATAGTCTTGAGATTGAGCCTCAAGGATACAAAGACAAACTTGCTTTCTATATCATATAAATGGAAACAACTCTTGTGCTATCGTGTAGGGACTATCTTTTCAATTTTTGTAGATCACTAAAAAAGAGCTACCTTTTGAATACTATGGAATTTGAAGGAAATGGTAACCATTATTTGATTCAAGGGGAGCATGATGTGTCGAACACTCCCTAGATCTAAAGCAGGGAAATGAAAAATCTTGTAAATAGGCATAACGTGGAAGTTTATATGACACTTCCAGCCAATGTAAATGATGTATGTAATCTAAGACTGGCACCTTATGTGTCATCTCCTTTTCTTATAGTGAAAATTTTGAATTTAAATGTTTAATGAGTAGATACCAGGATGGTTTTCAAGAAGAGCTTCCCCATGGCTTAGCTCCTCATAGTGGGCAAGTGGATCATGATATGGAATTGATCCTAGGAACTAAGCCTATATGTAAACACCAGTATCAACTCCCATATTCCCAACAAGCAAAAGTAAAAACGCAATTGAAGGAATCCCTGAACAAAGAATTCATTGAATCTAGCAAATGGCCTTGTGAAACACCTATTTTTTGGTTAACAAAAAGGATGGGTCGTTGAGGCTGTGTTGATTATTGAGCTTTAAATAAATTTATGATAAAGAATAAATATCCAATGCCTCAAATAGATGATCTATTTGATTTATTGAAGTGAGCAAGGATATTTTTAGAGCTTTTTTTCATCATGGGTATCACCAAAGTAGAACTAAACTTGAAGATGTTTCTCTAATAGATTTTGTAAGAAAATATGGGTATTTTGAATTCTTCTTCATGTTTTTTGGACTAACAAATGCCCTTGCTATGTTAATAATCTAGAAAACTTCTAAAAGATTTTTCAAATTATTAGGTTTTTCTTGAGAAAGTTCTTGTCCATAATCAAAATACAACTACCATCTAGAACATTTCGAGACAATTTTCTCCATGACATGCAATGGAATCCCTAGACTATTGAGCATCTAAATCTCCCCTATCAATCACTACTTTACAGTGAAGACAATGTATGAAGATTAAAGAGTTCACTTGTGAACTATCTCTTTTAATTCCTTGAACATTTACTTGATGAAAAAGTGAGGAATCAAAAGTGGTTGAATCCACTTGATGATTAGGCAAAGAAAACTCCACAAACTCGTAATTGAGTTAGTTAGAATCTATCACTATAAATAAGGGAAAGTGAATTAGGTGAGTGCCTATTCAAATTCAAAATTCGGCTCCAACTCTCAGTATATATACATATACTTTTTAGTCATGAGATGAGAGCCTCAATCTTCAAAGCTTATCGCAAGATCAGTGTGTGATCTCAAGGCACACATATGTACCAGTAAGATCTTGTACATTTCACTCAATATAGAATTTATTTCATGATCGTTTATTGCCATATTGTCAAGTCTATTTGTATATACTCCTCTCTGTCACAATCTCTGAGTTTTTAGCCATCTTGCAAAGCAGATTTCTCTTAGCATGGCTCTTCTTTTTCAAAGCTTAACTTGGTATTGGTAGTTCCTTACACATCTCTAGAGTGTATTTGGTTGGTGTAATTCAAGGATATTGCAGCACCACTTCATCTTCCAGAACATATCAATCAATCTCTTCACAATGGTATCAGAGCAAGTATGGCATTTGGATTCCCTTCATCAATTGACAAATTGGACAAAGGTAATTACTCGGCTTATTCATTAAGGATGGAAGATTATCTCCACGGTAGAAATCTATATGGTTAAGTGGTTGGAGATGAAGTTATGCCTACATTCAGAAACAAGAGTCAACCAACACATGAAGAGCAGGAGAGACTAAGTACATGGTGTTCCAAAGATGCATTACCAAGGTCTTATCTTCTCAACTCTATCTCTGATTTTTTCTTACGTCGTATCAAAAGTTGTAAAACATCTCAAGAAGCATGGAATGCACTTGAAGTCTTCTTCTCTTCAAGTACAAAAGCTAGAAAGCATCAACTATGGTTGGACTTCAACCCTTAAGAAAGCTCCCAAGCAAAATGTGACTGACATTTTCACAAAAATCAAGGACATAGCTGATCACTTAGGAAGTATTGGAGAATTAATAGATGAGGAGCAGATTGCAAGGCAAGTCATCAATGGTATAAAGGCAGATGACAACTAGGAAGTTTTAACCACCGCAATGGATTTGTACATGGATATGCATGTACCAAACTTCAACACTCTAATTGGACAATTACTCACTCAAGAGGCAAAACTCATGAGGAATGGAGAAGGCTCCAAAGGAAATCAATCTTCAGGTTTACTAATAAAATCCATTGGCATTGTCAAACTCTAAATACTCAATAAAAGGAAAATTGGAATCATTTCGAATCCAAGTCCGATCGTCTCCATTCTATACAGATTAGCACATGAAAATAGAACTCCAACAACGCTTCTAACTCAACGCAGTAAGCGAAGAACCGTGAAAGCGTGTTCTTTCTGGTTTACTAAACCGAGAGTAGAGTTGACCCGATATCTCTGTACAAGCCAATTGGCAAATCGAAGTTCCTTTCGACCCACTTGCAAGGGCGGCGCTCTACCAACTGAGCAAGAATAAAGATAATAAAGGGAAGGCAAAGAAACTAGATGATGAAGCAGGTATGCATCAAGTTAACTATGCACGTGAAGGAAGACATGGCAGAGGTAGAGGAAGAGGGGTTAGACAAGGTAGGGGGAGATCTCAAGACCTTAATCCTTGTTATATTTGTGGACTAAATAATCATACAACTGAAAATTGTTTTAGGAATTTCAGGAATCAAAGAGGCAGAGGATTAATAGAGGAGGATATGGCTACTCAAGAGGAAGATTCAACAATGGCCATCATAACAACTACAATCACACAAACTATCAAGGAAGCTACAAAGGAAGAAGAGATTTCAACAATTACACACAGGACTCAAATCAAGAAGACTCATTATTAATCATGAACATGTCAATGCCACAAGGCAAATCTAATGAGCATGTTTTCTACATAGATTCGGGTTGTTCCAATCATCTATCAGGAAATGTGGCCCTCCCATTAGATTTAGAAGATCCAAGGAACAAGCATGAGGTATAAATAGGAGAAAATAGGAAATGTCAAAGCCCCTAATGGAAACATCAATCTACTTAGTAAGGTCCTATCATTACAAAGAATTTGATAGTGTTGGGTAGATAGTACAGAAAGGGTTGAGGATTCAAGCCAAGGATTCAAAAGAATTGCAAAGGGAGAAAAAACAGGTAGATTATTCACATTTGAGATGCAAGACATAAGCAACATAGCTCTTTTCAATTATGGTAATGAAACACTCACAAAATTGGAGGTATGGGACAAGAGGTTAGCACATATTGGTGAATGATCACTAAAGAAAATATGTAGAGACCAAAGTGTACTTGGACTCCCTAATTTGTCAAAACAAAATATGATTTATAAATGCAATGCATGTTAATTTGGAAAGTCTCACAGGTTACCGTTCATGAAGAAAGGCTATATGCATGGAGACCTCTTGGAATCGGTCCACAGAGATGTATGGGGTCCTAGCAGAGATGCTTCACTCTCTGGATCAAGGTATTATGTCCCATTTACTGATGATTGGAGTAGGTGGACTATCCTATTCTTTATGAAACACAAAGATGAATTTTTTTCATGCTTCAAAAGATATTTAGCTCTTGTGCAGAATTAAACAGCTAAATCACTAAAGAGGTTAAGGTGAGATGGAGGGGGAGAAAACGTCTCCCATGAATCTGATTCTTTCCTTCAAGAAAGATGACTGAAAAGAAAGGTACCTACAAGGTACACTCCTGAGAAAAATGGAGTGGTAGAGGGGAGGAATAGGGGAATTGTTGAAGTTGCAAGATCTATGTTAAATGAAAAGCATCTACCTAATTATCTATGGGTTGAGGCTATATCCACATTATTTGATTAACAGGTTGCCTTCATAATCCCTTGATGGGATGACACCATATGAATCTTGTAATGGAGGAAGACTAGGCCTACATCATTGCAAAAGTTTTGGTTGTATTGCTTATGTTCATATTCCTTCACAGGTTAGAGGAAAGATGGATCCAAAAGAAAAAGAGTGTGTATTCATTCTTTATGAAAACAATCAAAATCCCCACAGACTATACAACCCTACCAACAAAGGATTCTTGGTGAGTAGAGATGTAGTATTTGATGAGAATAACTCATGATATGAGGATTCATGCAAGAAGGTCAATTTTCCATATGATGTTGAAAATGATTTTCCAAAGCTTGTTAAACAAAATCAACCTAAGACTGAAGAGAAAGACACCTCACAAGATGATGAAGAATCTCAGATGGAAAAGATCAAGGCATGGAAGTCTAAAGGTAAAGCAAAATTGCAAGAACTTGGACAAGAGGTAGAATCGTCACATCATGGCCTAAGAAGGTCCATGAGGGAAAATAGAAAGTCACAAAGGTATGGTTTTGACACCTCTCTAGTTACTAAGCATTCTATCTACATAGCATAGGATATAAATCAAGAGGAGCCCTCATCATTTGAAGAAGCCAACATAAAAAAATAGAAGGGAAGCATGCAATGAAGGAGGAAATTGAAGCACTTGAGGAAAACAACACTTGAGATTTAGTTCTCAAGAGTTCATCCATGAAGATAAAAGGTTCAAGGTGGATGTACAAACTCAAGCAGAATTTTGATGGTTATATAAAGAGGTATAAGGCAAGGCTTGTAGCAAAAGGCTTTGCACAAACTCAAGAAATTGATTATGAAGAAACCTTTTCCCCTTGTAGCAAAGATGCCTACAATCAGATTTTTTCTTAGTATTGCCTCTTCCAAGAATTGGAAGATATTCCAATTAAATATAAATTAATGCATTTCTTAATGGTTGGATAAAAAAAGAGGTGTATATGGCACAACCACCTAGATTTGAAAATCAAGTGTATTGTGATTACGTATGTGAACTTAACAAAGCATTATATGGTCTCAAGCAAGCTCTAAGAGCTTGGAAGTACACACTTGTTTCATTCTTGCAAGACAAAGGCTTTCAACCAAGCAATGTAGGTGCATCACTCTTCATTAAAAAGAATAACTCTGAGGTTATCTACTTATGTGTATATGTAGATGACATTATACTTACAGGGAATGATACAGATGGCATGAAGAGAATGAAATAACACATGAGAGAAGAACTCAAGAAAAGTGAATTGGGTTCACTTACCTACTTCCTAGGATTGGAAGTTGCCTACAAAGATCATGGTTTGTTTCTCACTCAAAGAAAGTTTATTAAGGATATGTTGGAAAAATTCAAGATGCAAGATGGTAAGATTGCACGTACTCCAATGGAGGTTAATCACAAATTGATATCACATGAAGATGAACTCATAGAAGATGTCATAGCATACCAAAGCCTAGTGGGTAGTTTAAACTATGCCACATTGACAAGGCTAGATATATGTTATAGCATTAGTGTGCTAAGTCAATTTATGCACACACCCACCAAACCACACATGGATGATGCCAAAAAGATACTCCAGTATCTCAAAGGGACCATAAATGAAGGACCTTAGTACCCCTATGTATCTAATTTAGGTTTAAAGTTATTCTCTGATGGAGATTGGGTTGGCTCCAAGGAAGATAGAAGGAGCACTTTAGGATATCTCACTTTTGCAGGCTCAAAGCTTATCTCATGGTCATCCAAGAAACAACCTATAGTTGCTCCCTCTTCCACAGAGTCTGAATACAGAGGTCTTGCCATAGCTACTCAAGAAGCTATGTGGATGAAGACACTATTCACAGATCTTGGATCGGAAGTTTGGACGCCAACTATTTTTGGTGATAATATGAGTTTTATTCACTTAGTTGCTAACCCAATTTTTCACGCAAAGGGCTCAACATATTGAAGTTCATTATCATTACGTAAGAAAGAAGGTTCTCAGCAATGAGATTCAAATATCATGTGTGTCAATTCATCAACAATGTGGAGATATTCTAACCAAAGCATTGGATGGTACAAAGCTTTGCAAATTCAAGGCCTTGATTGGGTTTCAGGTAATTTTTTAAGATTGAAGACATCAAGCATATTTGGCTTGAGGGGGGAGCTATTGGAGCAAGTCTATGACAAGCCTAAGTATTTTCTTGAGTCTCACAAGGCCATAGGAGAAGCCTTAAAGTGAAGACAATGTATGAAGATTAAAGAGTTCACTTGTGAACGATCTCTTGTAATTCCTTAAACATTTACTTGATGTAAAAGTGAGGAATCAAAAGTCGTTGAATACATTTGATGATTAGGCAAAGAAAACTCCAAGAACTCATAATTGAGTTAGTTAGAATCTATCACTATAAATAAGGGAAAGTGATTTAGGTGAGCTTCTATTAAAATTCAAAATTTGGCTCCAACTCTCACTATATATACATATACATTTTAGTCGCAAGATGAGAGCCTCAATCTTCAGAGCTTAGTGCGAGATCATTGTGTGATCGCAAGGCACACGTACGAGTAAGTCATTGTACCTTTCACTCAATATAGAATTGATTTCATGGTCATTTATTGCCATATTGTCAAGTCTATTTGTATGTACTACTCTCTGTCACAATCTCTTAGTTTTCACTCAGCTTGCAGAGCAGATTTCTCTGAGCATGGTTCATCTTTTTAGAGCTTTATCTGGTATTGGTAGTCTCCCTTTGTATACTATCATATTACAAAGTTTCATCTCAACTGGATTTGTGTGCTTTGAAAAATGTTCATTTAAGCTTGACTATGTATGGATGTCTACTGCTTCCTGAAAAGTCTATTTGACTTAGGTGATTTTCTAAATTCAATTCTCATCATATCGTTCATCATTTTTAGTAAACTTGTAATAGGTTTCTTTTCTTCTTAATTAGACTCCTCTAGAAGATCTTTGGATATTTTTTAACAAAAAAGGAGTACTGAGTAAAACACTAAGTGTTGCAATTCAAAAATAGAAGGGTTTAGCTAGTTGACTTTTAGTCGAACTTGTCTATCTTGATTCAACTTTTTGCAAGTGATCTTCCATGGTGCATAGGATCTCAAATATACTCATTGGCAAGCTAGAAGGGCCCACAACACATCTGTGGCGTTTATTTGGCTAGTGTAGTGCAAGGATATTGTTGCACCACTTCATCCTTAGGAACATATCAATGCATCTCTTCATAGTATCCCTACAAGATTCTTCCTTGGAGGTAAGCCTTCATCCTTAGCGACCATGATGGATAATTTCCCTTGTCCAATTTATCAATGAGCGATGGAAATCTAGATCCCATTTTACCTTGATGTTGCTCTGATACCATTGTTGTAGGCGATGGTGGATACCTGCTAGGGATGAGATGGTGCTTCAAATTTGTGCTTCACATCAACCAAAGTTGAGTTGAGGAGTTCAAGGTATACCCCTTCAGATTTCCACAAAGAACAATTAATCTCCTAAGTGCTTTGGAGGACGATTCTCAAATCATTGGATCAAAACAGATAACATTGACATTGACCTTCAACCAAAAACGTTGTATTTTGGTCACTATACCTGCTCAAGGAAATGAATAGTTCTCTTTATTTGCTAAAACTTAGACAAACTTCTTTTGGGAATATCTAATTAACTTACATAGCTTACTTCCATAAGTTATTTTACTCAAAATGATCAACTAAGCAAGGCTAATGATCTTTAGTAAGTCTAGGGTGTATCGTGACTTTTTAGGAGCTGAATGGATAGCACACCAGAGAGCAGTAATTCAAAGATTTCTTGAAAATGGCTCGAACAAACAAGATGAAACTTTTTACCATATAACCAAACTACCTAATGAAGCCATAGCAATTTAAATCACTCAAAATGATTAAGTATACACTGAGAAATAGCTCTCCAAAATTTACTATTCTAAGTAGCACTTCACAATAGAGAGACAAGAGAACATGATAAACATGTATGTATTAATGCACATAAACTACAATGATATTGGTAGTTAATGCTTGCACAGTATGAGGGGTATGGTAGAGCTATAGTGTGAGCTCAATACCCAAGTAGAATCCCTCTGAAAACTCTTCCAAAGTCACACTCATTTATGCACGTTTTTTTAAGTCACTTTTATAGCTAAGGTTGGAGCCAGTTTTCAACTTTACCGAAAAGTATAGCTAAAGCTTAGGACTTCCTTTGGCATCAACTCTCCACCAAAAATCTCGTAATTGATCCTACAAACTCCACATGAATGTAAGTGACTTCTTTACATCTACACTTTTACAAGGAGTATAAAAAAACTTTTACAATTGGGTAACCATATGTGACTTCATGTGTGTACATAGAAGTAAATAGATAATTGTCCAAGTATGTAGTCTTGGATCTATTAGCATCAACAATGTCATTGATCCACACAAAGAGAACTCTAAAAGTGAATAGAAGTAATATGTTTGCATATGATAGGAAGAGAGAGATCTAGACTAGACACTAATAGGGCAGAATGAGGAAGACCTAGAGTGCCTAGAAACAAAAGAGGGATGAAAGAAATTCCCCTATCTATACTAAGAGAACATTCTAAAGTTTTAAGACCCACTCAATCAGTGAAATCCATGAAGAAATACCTTGATGGCATAACAGACCCATACAATCATGTGATTGAACCAAAGCAAGTGCTAAAAGCTGATTAGGTCAAGGATTTGTTCATGTTATGCAATGCTTTTGGATTAACCTTGAAAACTACAATGTTAATATAGTCTCCAACCTCGCATGAAGGCCAATTCAAGGATATTAACCATGTACTCGATGCATTGTTTACAGATTTCCCTAAGAGTAGAATCAAGCATAACATCTCATCCTCAATTCCTAGTTTTAAGCAGAAACCATACGAAACTGTTACAATACTAGGACATAGGTTTAGAGAATACATTGAAAGATGTCCAATCCCAAAGCTACCTACTAAGGCTAAGAAACTTTCTCTACTTTTAGAAAGGTTATTGAGTGGAAAGTAACCTAAGATCATATGTCTATCTTAAGGAACCTTGAACCATTCAGTAGTGTGTAAGAATGTGCATTGATATTGAGAATAATTTTGCTGGTGAACTAGAACTCTCTAAAATCTTTGAAGAGTGAGATTTTTTCTACAAGCTTCACTTCCAAACCCTCAAAATTAGTAAAATGACTAACTAAACAAGTGGCTCAAAAGTTAGGGGTACCAATTAGAGAAGCCTCTAGACTGATCCGAATAAAGCGTGAAGGAGACCACATGGCCAATGTGTGCCCCTTCCTAGATTAAAATTCAGGGTGCTTAAATGCCCAAAAATCTAGAATTGAAAGGAAATACACAAATCACACTACATACGATATAGAGATGTACCACCTTTGCAATTGAACTTAGTCCATAAATCATTAAATGAGATATAATCTATGCATTCCATAGTATCAGATCCTTCATGTATAGAGGATGATAAACACTTATGGATGTGTAAAGTTGTAGCAAAAGAGGAGTAGAAACCACAATCAACAAACATAGGTGCTACTAGACACCTCATATCAATTCAAGATCCAACCTACACACCTATGGTATTCCCAGAAGAAGAATTTGAACCCGATGGCTAGATAGATATCTTAGGGACAATGAACATAGTTGTGAATGAAGAACCATTATGATGCGGAGAACTATGAATTCTCACTTTTCATCTTAGGAACCATCTTTTTTGGACCTCACATTGACAAATGTAAGCCTAGTAAAACAATACTAGTAGAAGCAAGTCGCACTAGATAAGGAGTGCCTTTATTTGGTGGAAATAAAGGAGTTAAGAAGAGGAAGAGCATAAGCTGAAGGTAACTTCAGCCAAGTAGGAAGACACTGAGATCAAGAAGAAGAAACAAAAGAAGAAGTCCCCCACATAAGAAGAGGAAGAATCCTTATTCAAAGTCCAAGATAACTTCAAGAAATAGGATATAGAAGTCACAAGAATCATAATGAGAATGCATAAATAGGAAGTTATCATAGGAGAACCATACAATAAGAAGGAATAAACTAAGAATATTGTGCTAACAATCAAAGACAAAGAAGAAATATGCACCTACACAAGTCATGATTTGAATGAAGACGAAGAATGAGAGTTGATCGAGTTGTTGAGAGAATATAGAGATATGTTCACTTTGGACTACAAGGATCTTAGAAGTGGATCTAGAAATCTATTCTCATAGGATCCTTATGACTTTAGAGGCTAAGCCAACAAACCAAAATCCTGAAACCTAAAATGAGAATTATGAGCTAAGATAAAGTGTGAAATAGATCACGTTATAAAAGGAGGATTCATCTACGAGATTGAACACACAAAATACATATCACCCATTATTGTAATGCCCAAAAAGAATGGTGAATTCCATGGTAAGGATGAAATCCATCGAGGATTGTGTATATAGAACATTTTTCCAAAAAAAAATTTCTTTTCTTTTTTTATTGGGAATTAATGTTTTGATAGTAGAACGATGAAAATATTTGTACATTATTCAAGTATTTGACCAATTCGATTGCTTATGTGATGAGAAAACATTTTATTTATACATTAGGCTTGTACATTTTCATGTATAAAGTCCATTAACCAATTAAAAACATCAAAATCCTAGAGATTTTGACTTGAAACCCTTGAGACCTAACTTCAACATTTAGAAACCCATGATCTTAGACCCTTCATGTATATATTATGACTTGAAAACCGTGCAACAACAAACCGTAGGTAAATAACTGCAAACTAATCCTTGAAAACCTATTCCAAACCCTTGAAACCCTAGCTCTAACCCTTGGAAACTAAACATTTACCCTTAGACACCCTGAGTTTTAAACCCATAACATACTATATTTAGCTATTGATTCGTGTGGCTTCTCCTAACCATAAGGAATGCTCAATATTCTAGAATAAGAACCCTAGTTAGGATCTATTTTTTTCAACTCTAACCCTTAGTTCTAATACACTTCTTTGTTTATAAGTGCAAAATGAAATAAAATCTTAATCAAAAGAAAAAGAAATGAAAAATAAAAATACAAAAATAAAATTAAAAACATTAAAAGAGAAATAAAAAGAAAAAGAGAAACCAAAAATAGAAGAAGAAAGATTTGATTTTCCAAAAGTAGAAAAGAATAAATAGATGATCTTCAGAAAAGAGAAATCAAAAACCTAGAAGGATCTAAAATTCTAGAAGAGAAGCCTTGGGAAAAGATACATATGCATGCCTTATCCTCATTACTATTTTGAAGCGCAGTGAAGAGGTGTCTTCTCCACATTGTAGCTCGGAAGACAAATCCATCATTACCTTGGCCTAATCTGCACTTTCGTAGAGTACTTAATTATCATAGTTGTAGCACCCATCCTCACTCAGTGATAGATAGTTTGTATTTAGATTTTCCTAATCGATCTTGTCATGATTAGATATGATGTATTACTCGACTTGAAAAAAAACTACATTGATTGTGTACATTTAGTTCTTGGGTGTTGAGCAACATAGTGTTTTCAAATCCCATATATATATATATATATATATGCCTCTTCCACAATGGACCACTTCTTCTACACCACTATCTCCACTTCTTCTACTCCATTATCCACACATTTAGAGATACTTGTATTTAGGTTTTTTTTAAGGAAGTGTTAAAAAGCTTTTTAGTGCACAAATCCCAAACCTCGGCTTTCGATCAGATTTCCAGGTATTCGCTTTTCAAGGTTTTTCAATATTTGCATTACATTATGCACATGAAAAAGAAAGATTGTCTTTCTGCATGAATTTTTCCATTGATACTTAGCATTAGTCCATCTTGCACACTTGTCTATTGTTACTTAGATTAAGAATCTACCACTCTCATAGTTTAGATAAAAAGAACAAAAACATGATAAAAAGAAAATGGTTAAGACAGACTCTCTAAAGCCTGACTTGGTAATTGCATATCTAAATATTCTATGTCTTAAGGACATGAATTAAGTTAAGAGAAGGATTGAGGAGCCTAGGAAAAGATTTGGGCTGATTGAATATTGGGCTATAATCAGAACAGAAGTACACGCACTTGTCGAGATATGGCAATGAGAGGTTATGTTGTATGAAAGACATGCACATACTCCTCCATTATAGCCTAGAGATACACCTTTTCCAATGATTTTGAATGTTTTTCAAGCATCAACTAAGGATAGTGTTGTATCCACATCTTGTATGTTAGTGGAGTTGCAATTCGAAATCCTTAGCAAGAAGATAGAGAATGTCATGACAATGTAGGCATCTCTATCCAAAGAGATGGCTAGTTTACAAAAACAAGTATTCTATGGTTATTTAGACTCCACTCCTCGTCAATCTAGCCCTAGCTATATAGATCCATTATAGAGAAATGATATAACCATCCCAAACATAGAGGGATAAGTTATGCCTCAGGCTGCACCTCCAGTGTAGCCGGTTGTTTGGCAGACCCCTATACCACCACTCTAGCCCATGTATCACAAGAATAGTGTACCACTTGATAGGCCATGAACCTAGGGGTTTGGAGGAGCAAAGAGATGTGTTTGTTGTGATGTGCGAGAAGATTTTTATTATGCATGTGACGAATTGAAACAAACAAAAGAACACCAATTAGTGAGTGACATAGATAAAAAGCTTTGTGACTTCAAGAGTTGGGCTCCTCTCCTTGTAAATGGGGGGAAGGTAGGAATTAAGAAGCTATATGAGAACCCATCAAGTACAACTGCTATCACATTGGCTCCATAGTTAAAGCAATTGGAAGAAGGCAGCGAAGAGGAAATCTGGCCACAAGTATAAAAGAACTACTCAATGGAAGCCTTAGTTAGAGCTAGAGATGCGATGATGTAGAAGACTTCCTTGAAGGTTCTTGTGGATCACTTCTCTTTCAACTCAAAACTTGAGAATGTTAAGTAAAAGAGAAGAAGAGATGAAATGCAAGAGCATGGAGATCCAAAGAGAAGAGTGACAACGAGACAAAGTAAAGATGCTGAGGAAAAAGATAAGGAAGCTAAGAAGAAAGTTCACTTTAAGAAGCCTCTTGTTCTTGAGGAAGAGGCAAAAAGAAAAGAAAAAGAGAGGGAAAGAGGCCAACTCAGCGAATCAAAATTCAAGAAACAAATATGAAAAGGAAAAGAACCCAAAGACCACTGAAAAGATTGAAAACATTCAAGAAAATGTTCAGGAAAAGAAAACAAAGAAGAAAACATCAAAGGTTGTATTAAATTCTAAGCTTGAGAAAAAGAATGATGCCAAGGAAATATTAAATAATATTTTATTGAAGAGCCAAATGACTATTTCCTCGGAATAGGTCTTCTTTGTTTCCAAGTCTAAGTTCATGCACTACAAGCAATAGGGGGGCGTAGCGATGCCCCCGAATTGAAAAAAAAATGAATACCGTGGCTTATGCGACACTAGTGTCGCATAAGCGACGGTGGTGTTTTTGGATTTTTTTTTTCGGGGCCATTCGTCGCATAAGCGATGCTTGCATCACTTATGCGATGCTAATTTAGAGTGTTGCTAACTAGCGACGTTATTTGCAACGTTGGCAAACTGGACAATGTCGCATATGCGACACTTTGGAATGTAAAAAAAGAAATCCATTTCTCCCAACACATTTGTGCGGGGATTTGGATGGAAAAGCAAGAAGAGATCGAGATCGAGAGAGAGAGAGAGAGAGAGAGAGAGAGAGAGAGAGAGAGAGAGAGAGAGAGAGAGAGAGAGAGAGAGAGAGAGAACACGCGCGTGCGAGAGAGAGAGACAGAGAGAGAGAGAGGCATCTCGTTGAAGCAAGGTATGCTCACACACACACACTTACACACACATACATATGCATACACACACACATATACACACATAGACACACACACACATACACATAGACACACACACACATACACACAAATACACACACATATACACACATATACACACATATACACACATATACACACATATACACACATACACATATAATGTTGCATACACACATGCACACATAATGCATACACATGCACACACATATACACATACGTATACACACACATACACACATACACAAACATACACACACACATACACACACATACACACATAAAACACATATATGCATGCACACACACATAGAGAGACATGCACACACACACATAGATGCATACATAATGCATATGCATATGCGTACATACATACACAATTACATGCATACACACACATATGCATACAAGGCTGCTGCAAAGAAGAGAGTGGAGTTGGGCCACACATCGCACCTAGGCCAAATGGGGCATAATGGTTTTGTAGCTACATTTGTAAGTATGTGTGTTATTTTGAGTATATTTTTTTTTATTTTAGTTAAAATGCAAGCAACTAAACTTTTTTATTTGTTTCAATGCAGCGGAAGGATTATGGCCGATATTCTACGAAAAATGAGATCGAGTATGCTACACATTTTGGATATCGGCATTTGAGCGAGTATATGCAAGATCATCCTGATGCCTTTGTGAGTATTTTTAAATTTTATATAATTATTTTATTTTTATGAATGGTTTAATTGTTTTATTTATTTATGTTTGTTATATGTAATACAGGAGTATTATGGAGAGACAAATATGGATGAGGTGGAGAGATAGACACAGGAGGGAGGATCTCAATTGTCACAGGGTGATCATGACGATGAGGATGAGGAAGATCAGGCTGATCATGATATTGCTGATGATGATGATTAGGATTTTAGTTGATTATGACATTGGATTATATGTATTTACATTGATATATATATATTTTTTATCTATATATTTTTCATTTCAGTTATGTTTTGAATTGTGTGTATGGTATTAAGTAATGAAGAGTTTTGTTCTATTGATTGTTATTATTGTTTATATTAAGCATATGTTTTAATACTTTAATTATATAATTCATTGATATGTGTGTACCTAAGTGTATATGTATGTAGTGTACACGTATGTATGTGCATGTGTATGTGTGTGTATATGTATGTATGTGCATGTGCATGTGTAAGTGTATATGTGTGTACGAGTATGTGCATGTGCATGTGCGTCTGTATGTGTGTGTATATTTATGTGCATGTATAAGTGTAACTCTATGTGTATATGTGTGTATGTGCATGTATATGTGTATATGTAGGTATGTGCATGTGTTTGTGCATGTCTATATGTGTTTTAATACTTTAATTATATAATTCATTCATATGTGTGTACCTAAGTGTATATGTATGTGTGTGTATATGTATGTATGTGCATGTGTATGTGTGTGTATATGTATGTATGTGCATGTGCATGTATAAGTGTATGTGTGTATGAGTATGTGCATGTGCATGTGTATGTGTATGTATATGTACATGCATGTATATGTATAACTCTATGTGTATATATGTGTATGTGCATGTATATGTGTATATGTAGGTATGTGCATGTGTATATGTGATTCATTCATATGTGTGTACGAAAGTGTATATGTATGTGTGTGTATATGTATGTATTTGCATGTGCATGTGTGTGTCTATGTATGTATGTGCATGTGCATGTGTAAGTGTATATGTGTGTATGAGTATGTGCATGTGCATGTGTAAGTGTTTATGTGTGTATGAGTATGCGCATGTGTATGTGTATATGTGTGTATATGTATGTGCATGTATATGTGTAACTCTATGTGTATATGTGTGTATGTGCATGTATATGTGTATATGTAGGTATGTGCATGTGTGTGTGCATGTGTATATGTGTGTGTACATATGTGCATATATATGTGTATATATGTGTATAATGTATGTATATGCATGTGTATATGTATTCCACATGCATGTGTATGTGGATACATTTCCATTTGCATCCATGTGCATGCATGTGAATGTGCATGCATGTGGATGTGCATATACATGTATTTGCATATATGTTAATGTGTGTATGTGTGTGTGTGTGTATATATATATATATATATATATATATATATATATATATATATATATATATATATATATATATATATATATATATATATATATATATATATATATATATATATATATATATATATATATATATATATATATATATATATATATATATATATATATATATATATATATATATATATATATATATATATATATATATATATATATATATATATATATATATGCAATAATGCATGCATATAAGTCTTTTTATGTGGTTGTAGAAATGTTTGTGCATATGCAGGTGTATATATGTGTATGTCTAAGTGTATGTGCACATGTATCTGTGTGTGTGCATGTGTATATGTGTATATGTGTGAAAGTGCATCTTCATCATGTATAAGTGTATAAGTGCATATCAATAAGTATGAGTATGCTATCTAATGAAAATAACACAATTCAAATGATATACAAAGAATAGAAATTGTACTTACAATAGTTAGCCATACTTTTTGCTTGGTTAGCTTCTTCAATAACCTACAATAAAGAGAGAAAGAAGAGAGAGACAGAGAGAGACAGAGAGAGAGAGAGAATTCAAAGAGAGAAAGATGTAGAAAGAGAGAAACAGAGACAGAGGGTGGCAATAAGAGAGAGCTTAGGCAAAACAACAATTCAGCATATACTTGCTTCAGCTCGTAAGCACAGTGCAATTGTGAACGTTGGAGAGATCTTTGATCGGATGCATGGAAATGCCGATCGAAGAGCCTCCAACGTTTTAATTTTTGTCCGTCAACAGACCGTCATGTAAGCGATGCTACCCGCCGTCGCATAAGCGACATGCTTTTAGCATGGCTTATGCGATGCCAAAAAGCGTCTCCTATGCGACGCAAAAAAGTGTCTCTTATGCGATGCTATTTAAAAGCGTCATATTATTGATGCTGTATGGGAGCGTCACAGCCCTATCGCACCACAAGTCACAAAAAACATCATTTCCTTCATCATTTAATCAACGGTCTGCGAGGGACGCTAATTACGACGCATGTTGCAATTTTATAGCGACGCAATTCTGTCGCCTTAACCGTCGCTATATGCCCGTGTTCCCTGTAGTGATGGATAGTCTCATATGAGTCATAAGAAGAAACAAATTCCCATTACGTGAGGATGTGGAGATGGGAGAGGCATATGACCGCACTCAAGTGATGAATGAAGTTGTAGCGTTGAGTGACTTATTTGATGATGAAATTGATGATATTACAAAATGTCATGAAAATAGGAATTCTTTAGGACCATTTGTACCTGATGATGAGACAAGAAGATTTGGGAGTGAGTGTACTAAGAATTTTTGGGCAACTGAGATGCCAGAAATGAAAGTAAAATCAGGAAATAACATGGATTCATGTTTAGATTTGGCCTTGATTGACATAGGGTCAGGCATAAATGTGATATTGAAGAAGTTGTACAAACAATTTAGATGGCCTATACACAAAGAACATTGCTAGAGGATGAGGTCTATAGATAATGGCTCTCGAGCTTTGATTGGGGCTTTTGTACATTAAAGATTTGGGATATTTTTTTAGGAAATCCACTTCTTTGTCTAGGATTACTATTTGTACAAGACTATTCTTTTGAAACCTTCCATAGCCAAAGTGTGGATGAAAACAAAAGGCAATGGATGATGAATGTATCTATGCTAGAACCGGATCAAGGTCCAGTCTACAATCCTGGCAAGTCATAAATGTATACCCAAATCATGCAAGAAATAGAAGGAATATGAGAAAACATTGACTCCCATGAGCATGATGATTGTACATCGGTAAGAGAGTATGGGGTTTGTTTTGACCAAAATCTCTGTTAGGGTCCACTATTGACCTAGACAATGGTGAGAGTTTGTTTTTGATGTCTTGTAGGATTATGTACCTAGCTTTCAGATTTTTTATGTATATTCTATTGCATTAAAGGTGCTTTGTTTACAAAAGGAAGATATTTTAAATAAATTTAGAGAAATAAATTAAACACACTACAAAAATTTAGGATTCATGTTACCTAATGAGAAGATTAAAAATGTAACCAAGTCGAAAAGTAGTTTGACTATTTTAGAAGAACTTGAGCACATTGTGGTCGTGGTTTGAAATTCAAACTACCAAATTGATTTGAGGATGCTACTTTGAAAATACGACGAGAAACCAATGATGAATTAAGGGAGTCAATCCATATGAAGGGCATGAATAAATTTGAGATTGGTGATTTCTTTCCTTGATTACCTTACTCATTGCATAATAATACACCATGCAATATTTTGTGTCTTGATCTATGTGTGGTTAGTCTTTCCCTGAATTATATTATTTCTCACCATCCATGGTTGAAATGATTTTCCATGGGTCACATCACAAGAACTTGGTGTTTTGGTTCTCATTGTATATTATTTGCACTTGCATAAGAAGGTTATGGTGTTGTGGTAGTCACACACTTATGGCGTGAATATCCCTACATGCCTTAAATGTGCTAATGGCGGGTATGTGAGTGTGTGAACATGCGAAACAATGTATGTGCATTAAAAAATATGAACACATGTATGAGTCATGTGATGGTGCATGGTGTGCATGTTATTCATGTATATTTGAAGAATATATGACGCAAATGTATGTGCATTACTTGAGAGTATCTACTATGCAATCATATTTGTGATTGTGTGTGAATTTTATGCAAATATATATGTACAAATACATACAAATACCTCCATATAGACATATACATACGTGTATGAATAAGAGGTAAAGGTTAGACCTGGGAAAAAATGGATGGATGTACATGTTATGCACAACACATTTCCTTCCTTGTTTTCCTTCCCTTGCTTTTTTAGGAGGGCTTCAAGAAGATAGAGAAAGAAGGATGGCAAGTTAGATACACATTTCTCGAATCGGATCGAGGGGGGAATGATCTTAACTCTATGAAGTGAGAAGCTTCCAGCAGAAGGTTGCTGAATCGATAAAGGAGGTTCAGGAGAGAATGAAAGGGAATATGGGGGGGGGAGGGGGGGGGGGGGGGATTCTTCTCTATTTTTCGGTGTCTGAAGGAAAATTAAAATTCCTTTTTGAAAGTTTATTGTTGACCCCTTCATAGAAGCAGGCAAAACACACTATCTAGGTCAAAACTCTGTTGCTTGATTGTTACTTGGCTATCGAAAGGGAAAGATCACAGAACAGCAGGGACCCACGGATGCTTTGGAATTTCTATGCTATGGATGAGGTCAGCACTCGTGTGTTCAAATGTAGAACAAAAGTTTAGAGATATAAAGTCTGAGAGGACCATTAGAAAAAGAGGCAACAAAAGATTTATTTTCCGGGCTGAATAGAAGTTGTCATCTTACTAGGAAAAATGTGTTCTTATGACACGGAGCAAAGGGAGATTGGAATATAGCAACAACTCGGAACATTTGAAAAGGGGGAACAAAAGAAAAGAAGCAGGTCTACCTTTGTTTATTGATGTGTAATATTCCTCTATAGAACCGGCTATAAAGCATTACACATACCTTGTTGCTTTCGAGTTCAATTGGAATGGATTTCCTCTGGTATATGGCACTATCCAATCTTAATTCAAGGATTCCCTTTCCACTCTTATATCTTGCCGCGATTGAAGCCAGTAAAAGATAGATTAATTTTGGAGTGGGACTTGTTCGTGGAGCCTACATAACGATGAAATCTGCTCTTGCTGCATCCCTAGGTGCAGAATCACGAGTTCATTCAAATATTAAGAAAACCCATGCTTGCTATGACACTTATGCTACATTTATGATGCACAATGCAATCAAGTCTTGAGGAGCTATAGTTTTTGCAACTCACAACATCGATTCTAGTAGAGTTTCTGCTTTCAAAGGACACACTTTGGGTATCTCAAAAGGCAATCCACGGTTTGCGCAATTCAAGGGTATGGCTGACACATTGCCTATTGTGCTAGTGCTTCTGTATTATAAGGGTATTAGAGTAATGAAGAGTTGTGTAGCTACATTGCTAGCTTTAATCCTATATCATGGTAATGTTTCATTATGTTTCAATAATTGTAGAAGAAGTGCATGGAGAGTATGTCTTCTGCCATTGAGTTTAAATGAATTGTTTGTGTCTTAATCCATCTGTATTGATACCATGCAAGAAGAGTGCATTCGAAAATATTATATCAAGGTTCTCAAATCTAGAAAAAAATCATTATTAGGAGAAATGGAATATGAACAATTTCATAGTTTATTGTCTTCTTCCATACCTCCATAGCTCCAGGAGTCTTTGCCCCCTCAATGTTCTTGTTCACCGCAAAGTGAGGCCATGAACACAACATAGGCTCACCTTAGGTGACAAAGGTAGTAACAACATTGGATCTGCCGTTCCTCTAGCTCTTAGTTGAGAAGCAGGTAGTGGGTGAATGATTGGACATGCTATGAGGAGTCTTATATTTTGAATTATTTGCTTCCAAGGCTAAAAATTACATCTATTGGGAGCCCCATACTTTCAGCTTAGAAAACTTCCACTTCCCAAAAGATCTTGATTTCAATAAGATGCAGCCAACTCAAGGTTGGTGATTCCGCAACCTTGTCTGCACATACCCATATTCTCACTTTTAGGCTTCCGTATATGAGGGAAAAATTTAAATTTGCACCCAAAGGTGGGTTTAGATGGGGTGGTCCAAGTAGGTGCGTCTCGTTTTGTTTTCTGCATTATAATTATTATTGATAACATCAACAAGGCAGCGGCCTCATCTCTACCTTGGCATTGTTATGCATGATGAATATCCATTGATTGCTTAAGAGAAACAATAAGGGTTAGGCTGGAAGAGCTTGTTCTGGAAACCCGAGTCACCTTCCAAGGTGGCTTGTCAAGTTATGTTAGATAGTAAACCAAACATGGATTGCACTTTGAGACTTTTAAATGTAATTATGAATAGACACATTACCATACAAAAATAAAACTTCCTTTACAATAAACATGAAAACTACCTAGGTTTGACTTTAGAGCTTTCACTTTATCATTGCCATTTCTACCGCTAAGAAAGAGCGAACTTCTCTAAATATCTTACTATGAAAAATGTGTTCTTATGACACAGAGCAAAGCGAGAGGGGAATATAGCAACGACTCGTCACATTTGAAAAGGGGGAACAAAAGAAAAGAAGCAGGTCTACCTTTGTTCATTGATGCATAATATTCCTCTATACAACCGTCTATAGACCATTACACATACCTTATTGCTTTAGAGTTCAATCGGAATAGATTTGCTCTGGTATATGCCACTATCCAAGATTAATTGAAGGATTCCCTTTCACTCTTATCTCTTGCTGCGATTGAAGCCAATAAAAGATAGATTAATTTCGGAGTGGGGCTTGTGCGTGGAGCCTACATAACTAGGGAATCTGCTCTTGCTGAATCTCTAGGTGCAAAATCACGAGTTCATTCAAATACCAAGAAACCCCATGCCTGCTATGACACTTATGCTACATTTATGATGCACAATGCAATCAATTCTTGAGGAACTATAGTTCTTGCAACTCACAACATGGATTCTGCTAGAGTTGCTGCTTTCAAACGACACACTTTGGGTCTCTCAAAAGGCAATCCACACCCATGATTTGCGCAATGGAAGGGTATGGGTGACACATTGCCTCTTGTGATGGTGCTTCTATATTACAAGAATATTAGAGTAATGAAGAGTTGTGTAGCTACATTGCTAGCTTTAATCCTATATCATGGTAATGTTTCATTATGTTTCAATAATTGCAGAAGACGTGCATGGAGAGTATGTGTTGTTTCATTGAGTTTAAATGAACTTCTTGTGTCTTAATCCATTTGTATTGATACCATGCAAGAAGAGTGCATTCAAAAATCTCAAATCTAGAAAAAAATGTTACTGGACTACGGTTCATCTACGTGTGTTTTGAATGTTTATTACTTGCATTAAGGATTATGTATTTGGTTCTCATGCAAAGTTTTCTGCCACAATTTCATACTTTATTGTCTTCTTCCATACCTCCATAGCTGTGGGAGTCTTTCCTCACTCAATGTTCTTCTTCGCCGCAAAGTGAGGCAATGAACACAGCATAGGCTCACCTTAGGTGACAGAGACAGTAACAACATTGGATCTCCTCTTCAGCTAGCTCTATAGTTGAAGAAGCAAGCAGTGGCTGAATGATTGGACATGCTATGAGAAGTCTTATATTTTGAACTATTTGCTTCCAAGGCTGAAAATTACATCTATTGGGAGCCCTAGACTTTCAGCCTAGAAAACTTCGACTTCCCAAAAGATCTTGATTTTCATGAGGTGTAGGCAACTCAAAGTTGGCGATTCCGCAACCTTGTCTGCACATACCCATATTCTCACTTTTCGGCTTCCTTATATGAGGGAAAAATGTAAATTTGCACCCAATGGTGGGTTTAGATGGGGTCGTCGCAATAGGTGCATCTCCTTTGGGGTTTTGCACGATACTTATTATTGATAACAGCAACAAGGCAGCGGCCTCATCTCTACCTTGGCATTGTTATGCATGATGAATCTCCATTGATTGCTTTAGAGAAACAATAAGGATTAGGCTCAAAGAGCTTGTTCTGAAAACCCGAGTTGCCTTCCAAGATAAACATGAAGACTACTTATGTTTGACTTTAGAGCTTAAACTTTATCATTACCATTTCTACCACTAAGAAAGAGGGATCTTCTCTACATATCTTACTCGGGAAAATGTCTTCTTATGACACAAAGCAAAAGGAGAGGGGAATATAGCAATGATTGGGTGCATTTGAAAAGGGGGAACAAAAGAAAAGAAGCAGGTCTACCTTGTTTATTGATGCATAATATTCCTCTATACAATGGGCTATAGACCATTACACATACCTTGTTTCTTTAGAGTTCAATTGGAAAGGATTTCCTTTGGTATATGGCACTGTCCAAGCTTAATTGAAGGATTCCCTTCCACTCTTATTTCTTGCTGTGATTGAAGCTAGTAAAAGATATATTAACTTTGGAATGGAACTTCTCCATGGAGCCTACATAACTAGGGAATCTGCTCTTGCTACATCTCTAGGTGGAGAATCACGAGTACATTCAAATATCAAGAAACCTATGCCTGCTATGACACTTATGCTACATTTATGATGCACAATGCAATCAATTCTTGAGAAGCTATAGTTCTTGCAACTCACAACATCGATTTTGGTAGAGTTTCTGCTTTCAAAGGACAGATTTTGGGTCTCTGAAAAGGCAATCCACATGCACGGTTTGGGCAACTGAATGGTATGGCTGACACATTGCCTCTTGTGTTGGTGCTTCTGTAATAGAAGGCTATTAGAGTAATGAAG
The DNA here is from genome assembly GCA_020310875.1 of Ceratopteris richardii. NCBI lineage: Eukaryota > Viridiplantae > Streptophyta > Polypodiopsida > Polypodiales > Pteridaceae > Ceratopteris > Ceratopteris richardii. The sequence continues at coordinate 123,428,186 of CM035422.1, read as the reverse complement.
AGTTGTGTAGCTACATTGCTAGCTTTAATTCTATATCATGCTAATGTTTCATTATGTTTCAATAATTGGAGAAGAAGTGCATGGAGAGTATGTCTTTTTTCATTGAGTTTAAATGAATTGATTGTGTCTTAATCCATCTGTATTGATACCATGCAAGAATAGTGCATTAGAAAATATTATATCAAGGTTCTCAAATCTAGAAAAAGACGGTTACTAGGAAAAATGGAATATGGCTCATGTGCATGTGTTTTGAATCTTTATTACTTGCATTAAGGATTATGTATTTGGTTCTCATGCAACGTTTTCTACCATAGTTTCATACTTTATTGTCTTCTTCCATACCTCCATAGCTCTAGGAGTCTTTGCCCTTTAAATGTTCTTGTTCACCACAAAGTGAGGCCATGAACACAACATAGGCTCACCTTAGGTGACACAAGCAGTAACAACATTGGATCTGCTCTTCGGCTAGCTCTATAGTTGAAGAAGCAGGTAGTGGCTGAACGATTGGACATGCTATGAGGAGTCTTATATTTTGAACTATTTGCTTCCAAGGCTAAAAATTACATCTATTGGGAGCCCCATACTTTTATCCTGGAAAACTTCCACGTTCCAAAAGATCTTGATTTTCATGAGATGCAACCAACTCAAGGTTGGCGATTCCGCAACCTTATCTCCATGTACCCTTGTTCTCACTTTTAGGCTTCCTTATATGAGGTAAAAATGTAAATTTGCACCCAAAGGTAGGTTTAGATGGGGTGGTCGCAGTAGGTGCCTCTTGTTCTGGGTTTTGCACGATACTTATTATTGATAACATCAACAAGTCAGCGGCCTCATCTCTACCTTGGCATTGTTATTCATGATGAATCTCCATTGATTGCTTTAGAGAAACCATAAGGCTTAGGCTGGAAGAGCTTGTTCTGAAAACCCGAGTCACCTTCCATGGTGACTTATCAAGTTATGTTAGATAGTAAACCAAACATGAATTGCACTTTGAGACTTTTAAATGTAATTATCAATGGACCCATTACCATAAAAAAATGAAACTTCCCTTACAATAAACGTGAAGACTACTTATGTTTGACTTTAGAGCTTTAACTTTATCATTTCCAGTTCTACCACTAAGAAAGAGCGATCTTCTCTAAATATCTTACTAGGGAAAAATGTCTTCTTATGACACGGAGCAAAGGGAGAGGGGAGTATAGCAACGACTCAGAGCATTTGAAAAGGGGGAAAAAAAGGAAATAAGCAGGTCTACCTTTTTTTATTGATGCGTAATATTCCTCTATACAGCCAGCTATAGACCATTACACATACCTTGTTGCTTTAGAGTTCAATTGGAATGGATTTCCTTTGGTATATGGCACTATCCAAACTTAATGGAAGGATTCCCTTCCACTCTTATCCCTTGCTGTGATTGAAGCGAGTAAAACATATATTAATTTTGGAGTGGGGCTTGTCCGTGGAGCCTACATAACTAGGGAATCTACTCTTTCTGCATCTCTGGGTGCAGAATCACGAGTTCATTCACATGTCACGAGACACGATGCCTTCTATGCCACTTATGCTACATTTATGATGCTCAATGCAATCAATTCTTGAGAAGCTATAGTTCTTGCAACTCACAACATCAATTCTCGTAGAGTTGCTACTTTCAAAGGATAGATTTTGGGTCTCTCAAAAGGCAATCCACATCCACGGTTTGCGCAATTGAAGGGTATGGCTGACAAATTGCCTCTTTGTGTTGGTGCTTCTGTATCATAAGGATATTAGAGTAAATGAAGAGTTGTGTAGGTACATTGTTAGCTTTAATCCTATATCATGCTAATGTTTCATTATGTTTCAATAATTGCAAAAGAAGTGCATGGAGAGTATGTCTTCTGTTAGTGAGTTTAAATGAACTGCTTGTGTCTTAATCCATCTATATTGATACCATGCAAGAACAGTGCATTCGAAAATATTATATCAAGGTTCTTAAATCTAGAAAAAGACCATTACTAGGAAAAATGGAATATGGCTCATGTACATGTGTTTTGAATCTCTATTACTTGCATTAAGGATTATGTATTTGGTTCTCATGCAAGGTTTGGTGCCATAGTTTCATACTTTGTTGTCTTCTTCCATACCTCCATAGCTCTAGGAGTCTTTGCCCTCTAAATTTTCTTCTTCAGAGCAAAGTGAGGCCATGAACACAACATAGGCTCACCTTAGGTGATAGAGACAGTAACAACATTGTATCTACTCTAATCGTTGCGATATTTTAGTCGAAGTATAATAACCTTTTCTTTGAGGGAAAAGGATTGTTGTCCTTGAGATGTCTTTTTTAGCTACTATTGTGAAATTCTATTCTACAAAAGGAATATCAGATCTTCTCCCTCCTTGTCATGAAACCCCACGACAATGTGATTCAAAGAAATAAAAAATCAGAAATCATCATGCTCAGTTCTGTCAAAGAATGTGAAATAATCATTGAGGTTTTGCAACAACATGAAGTGCATGTGAATACAAAGAACAAGACTCTTGAGAAGAAAGTAAAACCCAATAGTCAAACCATTGCCAAATGATAGTCACGAAAAGTATTTGAGAGTTTTTTATGATCCTATGTTCAGAAAAGGAGAGCTTATAGGGGATCATTCTACTCAAGAGACTATTAAAAAGATAAAATTTGGACAAAGGTGACTTCTTAGAGAAAAAGAGAAAGAAAAGTTCATAGAAGTTATCAAAAGACACGAGAAATCCTTTGCACTTTTTCCATACGAGATAGGAGGTGCAAATCGAAAACAAGTTCTCCCATGATTATATTTACAATGGCACATGTACTATGGAACATTCAACCTATACAAGTCCCGAATTCTGACTTACATGAGTTGATGAGGTTTTTTTCTAGGAAAAGATATCCATACAAACATTGGAACCATGTTTGGCTCCATTTTCCAATAGGTGGTTCACAGTGCCAAAGAATAATGGGAAACTTTGTTTCATTCAGGATTTGCAGCTTGTAAATAAAGTCACAATTATAAATGTAGGGATAGGGGCTATAGTAGATGAGTTTGCACCAGAATTCTTGGGCATTCCATCTACTCTATGGGTGACCTATATTTAGTGTATGAACGGTTTAAGTTTGCTATTAAGAAAAAATACATAATCACAATAAAGAATTCACTAGGACTTGTATGCATGTGTACTTTTCCACATGCAATGATGAATTTGATAGCTCATATGATGAGTGCCATGAAATTGGTCCTACATGACTTTATACCTTTGGTTACTATGCCTTTTATCAATGGTATTCTGATAAAATGATGTGAGGAAAGAGTGAAAGATGTCCATCGAGTTTTTCATGTTAATCGTCCTAAGAAAGGGTTGGGTGAATCTCACAACCTCCTTCCAGATAGTGAGGTACTTGAGCTTATTGCTATTCAATCTATTCCACTACAATGGATGTTATAACCTAGCTCTTGCGCTTCCAGTAGGATGAAAAAAGACAAAGTGCAATCAAAGCATTCCACGAATGAGTTATTAACAGGATCGGCTATTTTAACGACAAAAATGTTACTCGCTTCTATAAAGAGTAGGAATTAGGGGCGTGATATCTTGGCACAAGGCTTACACCATTAAGTGACCAAGAACTTATAGATAATTTTGTATATGTTTTAGAATTGCATTTGTGTGACCAACTAGTTGTGGATGCACCTTGATTAGTTGTAGAAGGGCAAACAAGATGGTCTCAATATAAGACAATACTCAAGAGAATGTTTGCACTTGATGACAATGATAAAGTGACTAGATCAACATTTCTAAAATGGATACATAAACCTAAAGACCAATGCATTTTTGACATAAAAAGAGAATTTGATGAGCAGTTTGGAGACTTATATGAATATGATAGGAGGGCTATAACTCAAAAGAAAGTTTCTTTGTTTCTCCGAGCTATAGATAGGAAAGCCCGAGAAGAACTTTTCCCACAATTACAACATGTGGGAACTGAGACAGAATCCTCAAGTAAACCCACCAATGCCAAAGAATGTTGTGCAAGCAAGTACAATGGAAGACATGTTTAAGAAATTTAGTGATCTTAGGATCCAAAGTGTGAAACAAATGCTTGAATATTAAGCTTCACAAGCACCAACAATTAAAACTCAAAAAGCCCGTGAAATTAAGAGGTGCATTTGGTGTGACTCTCTTGAACATAAGAGGTACTCGTGTAAGAGTTTTAAAGAAGCCCTAGCTAAAAACATAGTCTTTATAAAGGAGAAGATGATCTATGATGCAAAGACCGGGGAAAAGGTTAATTTAAACTTTGGAAGAGAGGAAATTAAAGTATTTCTCCCTTGTGCTTGGGAAAAGTTTGCTTCAATCTCTAGTATGACAATGTATGCATGTCAATGATAGATAAAAATGGAGAAATAGAATCATGCGATAGAGTAATGAAGTCTCTTGACTGGGGAAAGATGCATCAAGAGGTTCTAAAATCAGCAGGGAATGAAACTCAAGGAGTAACTCGATGGAAAGATCCAGTAGATATTCTTTCCATAGTTACATATTTGCTCATCGATGGAGCACAAGGCGATAGTAGAAGAGAAAAGGAGAAGAGTTATTGAGGGTGAGGAAGAGAAGAGAAGGACAAGATGGCAGGTAGAGATGGAGCTAAATCAACAGCCACTTCAAAATCAAACACCCCAAGCAAATTAACCAACCTAAACAAATCCATCGACATTGGCACCAAGTCAGCCAAGTCCAATACCAAATCAATATCAGCAGCATGTTTCTACCGAGCCACAAACTTTGAGTCCTATCACTGATCTTCCTCAAGATCAGGAAATAAAACCCACAAAGAGAGGCCAAGGAAGAGTTTAGAATCCTTCTTACATGCTTAAGTCGCATATTGAGTGAGCGATGGATCTAAAACAAGTCCTTGAAAAGTGAATTCTCGATAGTGTGATTGAATTCATACTCGGGGAATTGTTAGGGATAACAAAGAGAGAATTCTTAGAGGTGATTATCGACCTTATAAGACACAAGCAACAACCAATAACTGATGGCCAAGAAGTTGAAAGAATGGAAGAAGATCTACCTACTCATACATTGCAGACACAAATTCAAGAAGAAAGAAATGTGATTAAGTAAACTGAATGTATTGCACACCCTTCTACACATGAAGAAATGTTTTTGGATAGGAATACTTTTGAAATTGTTCCATCAAGCCACTATTCAAAGGACCACTGGGCCCGAGCTAGATCGGAGACATTGGTAAAACTCGACAGGGTTAACTCTCCTATGGTTGCGCTAATTGACCATGGATCTAAGATCCACCTTATGTCCAAAGATCTTTACCAAAAAGGGAAATGGCCGATTGATATGCAGCCAGGCTAGAGGGTTCGGGTATCCAATATTATGCCAGGGGAGCTTTTCTGAGCATGTCCACAGGTAGAAGTTACAATTGGTGATGTGAGTGAGTATTAGAACTTCTTTGTTCAAGACCACTCTAGCTACTCAATGATTTTAGGGAAGCTGTAAATAACTGCCTTGAGGATGGAGAGAAGAGTCTTGGAGGATGGATCCACCTATGCGTGAATCCGAAGCAAGGATGGAAGGAAAGCGGTCCAGTTTATGATGCTTTGTGTAGACCATGTTAGGAATAGAACTTCTCTTTGGACAAGGCCTATTCCTAAGGAGTTCGCAGATCAAAGTTTTTAAATGAAGCTTTCATAATTCCGGACTATGAAAGTTTAAATGATAAAAAGTTCTCGAGTGTACATATTTTTAAATCTCATTTTTTAGCACTTTCTTCAACAAGTTCATTTCAATTTTGCGTGCTTTTTGAACTTAAGAAATGGGAAAAACAGTATGTGTCAGACATCCAAAGAAATTTCTATGGATGGAGGGTACTCCATATCCATGAAGAGATTTAAGGTGTCTTTGACACAATTTCATTCACTGATACATTGTTTGATCTTCAAGAGTTAGTTAATGGAAAAAGAGATGATTATATGATCCATGTTCACTCTAATGCTATATGGGTATTTTTAGACAAGGTTGCGGAATTCCCAACCTTGAGTTGGTTGCATCTGATGAAAATCAAGATCTTTTGGGAAGTGGAAGTTTTCTAGGTTGAAAGTATGGGGCTCCTGATAGAAGACAATAAAGTATGAAATTGTCTCAGCAAACCTTGCATGAGAACCAAAATTTAATCCGTAATGCAAGTAATAAAGATTCAAAACACATGTACATGAAGCATTTTTCATTTTTCCTAGTGACAAATTTTTTCTAGATTTAAGAAACTTGATATAATATTTTCGAATGCACTGTTGTTGCATGGTATCAATATAGTGGACTAAGACACAAGCAGTTCATTTAGACTCAATGACAGAAGAAATACTCTCCATGCACTTATTCTGCAATTATTGAAACATAATGAAACATGAGCATGATATATGATTAAAGCTAGGAATGTAGCTACACAAGTCTTCATTATTCTAAGATCCTTCTAATACACAAGCACCAGCACAAGAGGCAATGTGTCAACCATACCCTTCAATTCCGCAAAATGTAGGTGTGGATTGCCTTTTTTTTGCCTTTTGAGAGACCCAAAAGCCTGTGCTTTGAAAGCAGCAACTCTACCAAAATTGATGTGTGAGTTGCAAGAACTATAGCTCCTCAAAAATTGATTGCATTGTGCATCATAAATGTAGCATAAAAATCATAGCAGTCATGGGTTTTCTTGATATTTGAATGAACTAGTGATTCTGCACCTAGACATGCATCAAGAGTGGTTTCCCTAGTTATGTAGGCTCCCGGACAAGCCCCACTCCCAAATTAATCTATCTTTTACTGGCTTCAATCGTAGCAAGAGATAAGTGTGGAAGACAATCCTTCAATTAAGCTTGGACAGTTCCATATACTAGAGGAAATCCATTCCGATTGAACTCTAAAGCAACAAGGTATGTGTAATGGTCTATAGCCGACTGTATAGAGGAATATTACACATCAATAAACAAAGGTAGACGTGTTTCTTTTCTTTTGTTCCCCCTTTTCAAATGCACCGAGTCCTTGCTATATTCCCCTCTCCCTTTGCTCCATGTCATAAGAACACATTTTCCCTAGTAAGATGACAACTTCTGTTCAGCCCCGAAAATAAACCTTTTGTTGCCTCTTTTTTTTAATATAAAGGAAGTTCGGCATTAGCCTACTCTCCCGGACTTGAATTAAATAAAGAAACAAAAGTACAATAGAAGGGAACTAGTGCCCACGGGACCCCCCGAGTCCCACAAAGCAGGGGAAGCTTGTATAGAGCCTAGGTTGCATTACAAAGAAGGTTAATCACCCTCTCATCGCCCTCATGCGGGGCCCATTTGGGTTTGAGCTTGTTGTTGATCAAAAGGAGGACTTGGTGGTGCCTGAAGGGGGGGGGGATTTCTTACTGTTAACAATCCTTTTGCCAAGGAGGAATAGTGATTTCTCAATCGACCACTCCCTGGGGGGATCACCGAAGTTGAGAGCACATCTTTCCCGCCATATTTTCCACATGACTTCCCCTCTGATGGCGTTCCAGAGTGCCGCAGAGCAGCCGATCGCTTCTCCCAAAAGGACTTGTTTCCAACTAAGCTGATTTTGAAGTCTGATTTTCATTCCAACCGTCTGCCAGATTCTGTTGGAGTTGGGGCAAGTAAAGAAGATGTGTGGGACATCTTCGATAGACCGGTGGCAGCGTTTGCACCAAGGAGGGATCCCACAAAGTTTGCTAGCCTTATGGTTGGTCCAAATTCCTCGATGAAGAATTTGCCATAAGAGGACAGACTTCTTAATTTCTATAAGGGGGTGCCAGATACCCATGAACTTCATGTCCCACCGAAGCCGCGTCCAAGATAGGCACCACTTCTTGTCGAGGTTGATCTGATGGTCAATCGTTTCTTTGATGTTCGGGATTTTAAATAGGCTATTCCCATTGTGCCATTTGAGACCAAGTGAGTTTGGTGTGTCGTGTCCCATGAGAAGGCGAGTCTTGTGACGATCCCATGCGAGATATTTGCTTTGCAAAGTGTTCCATTCTTCGTACGAGATGTTGATGCCAGGGTCAATATCCTCGAAGTTGATCCAGCTGTTGGTGTCATGTTTCCAGAGGTGTTTCCATTTTTTGAAGCCTTTGTTCCATAACTTCTTGGCATTTTGAATGTTCCAAGACTCCACACTCCGGATGCCATGTATCGGAAACCAGATAGAGTCGTTTTGTCTGATACCTGCCGCCCACTTCCAGTCCTCACTAATTCTTGTGAAGCTTTTGACTTTATTCCAGCCCTTCCAAAGGGAGCACACGAGATTGGAGCCTTTCGGGAAGACGGGGATCGGGGAGAATAGCAGGGTCAAGATGTCAAGATTCTTCCAGTTTGGGAACCCCATGAGAGCCAACTCATTCTTGTTTCTGAAGATCAGCTTGGCCCACGAGGCCTCCTTATTGCACCAAGCCTTAATCATCCATTTGGCTGCCAGTTTGTTAGCCATACACCCAATGTCCAGGATACCAAGCCCCCCGTTATCTCTAGGGCTAGTGCAGATGGCCCATTTGATTTTAGGCACCCCCCTTCTGTTATGATCACCCGTCCAAAGAAAGTTTCTACAAATACTATTCAGTTTGGACAGGCCTTGCTCATTCGGTCTCCAGCATGACAGGAAATAGATGGTAGAAGAGAGGAGGAACGTGTTGATAACCATCGCACGCCCAGCGAGATTGATTTGCATACCTCTCCAATAGTTAAGCTTGTTTTCGAGTTTGGCCAGCACCCTGTTCCATCGCTGTTCCATAGAGACTCCAAACCCCAAGGGGATTCCGAGAAGTCGAAAGATTTGGCCCTGCGGAATGATTTGACAGCCATGATCAATGAGAAGGCCGGGATGAGGTCCCACAATAGCTCTAAAGGCGGTCTTGGAGTGGTTGATTCTGGATCCAGAGGCTTCACAAAAGGTAGCAAGACACCTCTAGAATGTCTCCAGGCTGGTATTATCATTGTGAACGAACGCGTTCATATCATCGGCAAATAGTCTCATGGTGATTTGACTGTGGTCGTGAGGCAGCCGGAGGCCTTTGATATTGCCAGCCTCCACATGATGCGCCACAAGCCTGCTAAGCCCCTCAGTGGCGATGGCAAAAAGAAGAGGGGCCAGTGGGCACCCTTGTCTAATAGATCTTCTAAGTTTGATCGCCTTCGAAAGTTTGCCGTTGACGTTAATTTGGGTCGTTGCGTTTCCAAGAAGGGTCGCGATCATCTTGGTGAATTTCTGGCTACATCCGAGATCTTGGAGCGACTGCAGAATATAGTCCCATTCTAGCCTGTCGTAGGCTTTGTCAAAGTCGATCTTGAGGAAGACCACATCTTGATTAGACTCATTTGCAAATTGAATACCTTCCCAAATGTCCATAATGGTTTCCAAGATAGACCTTCCTTTGATGAAACCTTTTTGGTCCTCACTTAGCCACGTTCTCAGGTGGCATGAGATTCTGTTGGCAATGACTTTGGCGATGATCTTGTATCCTGTTTGGAGCATCGTAATAGGCCGCCAGTTCTCGATTCTGTTCTTTTCCCCTTTCTTGTGTATTAACTTGATAATTCCATTATTGAGGCAAGAAGGAAGAGCACCAAACTTTAACGCTTCTTGCCAAACCATCCGAAGAGGGGTGGCAACCACCAACTTGAAGGATTTAAAGAACTCGTTAGTGAGTCCGTCGGGTCCCGGGCTTTTACCGAGAGGGAGGGCATCAATGACCTCAATAATTTCTGATTCAGAGATAGGGGCATGAAGCAGGGAGAGGAGGTTGGGTGGTATCCTACGGGGGGAAACCCTAGAAATGGCTGCCATACAGTCCCTTCTGTGGTGGGAGAGGGGGTTCAAGGTTCCCAAGAGTCTCGTGAAGTGCCCTTCGATGATGCCAAAGTTATCTTCTTCCGAATTGCATACATTGCCATGTAGGTCTAGCAATAGGGGGATCGATTCTCTGTTATGTTTCCTTTTAAGGATACGACACATCTCTTTGGTGGGTTTGTCGGCTTTGCCAGCCCACCATTCCTTGAAGAAAATTTGCAAATTTTTCCTTTGTATTTCTTCCTCGTATCTCAACACCGCTCTGATTTTTCGGAGACCTTTCTGGGCTTGATGTTTTCCTTTGTTCACTTCCTCCTCGAGCCTCCAGAGTCTGTGGTAAAGAGCTTCCCTACGAGCCCGCCGCACGGTCTCGAGCATCTTCTTAGTTCTGATCATGATCTTTCGAGACTTGTCGACTGCACTTCTCCAGCACTTGGCTGGGGACAAGCCGGAGGCGAACGCCACCTTCCACACAACGGCAATTTCTTGATGGACGGAGGGGAGAGAGAAGGTGGTTGCATTGGCATGGAACCACGGAGCCTTGCGGATCTTGTTGGAAGGTTGAAAAGTGATAACGATCGGGTAGTGATCAGAGATAGTGAGGTCAGTGCGTTGCGTGATGACTGGGTGGCCCCACTGATGAGTAAAACTCTAAGAGATGTAGCATCTGTCGAGTCTAGCTTTCCTCAGGTCCTCGCCCGCTTGGAGATTTGACCAAGAAAAGCCATTCGAGTCTTTGAATTCAACCAAATCCAGGTGAAGTTTGGTCCTGTCCCACGTTTCTTTCTCCCGACTGTCAATGACCCTGCCTTTGCCCATCCATCTGTCCATAGGGTCCTCCACCATGTTGAAGTCTCCACAGATAAGCACGTTGTGGGGAAGCGAGTCTAAGGAGGCCCATGTGTTCAGTCTCTCCGAATCCCCGTTAGGGGCGTACAAAGAAACCATAGTAACGCAAAGTGGAGCACCAAAAGAAACAGCGATCCAACGGTGGCTTTCATCTTCAATGGAGTTCTCAAGCTTTTCAAACCAGAGTTGATTAACGCCGATAGACGTTCCACCAGATCCCCGCTGGTGCGTCGTTGAGATCCAAACATGGGTCGAGGAGACCTGTCTAAGCCGTTTTTGGCGGTCTTCTCCGTCGATTTTAATCTCTTGAATACAAATAAAATCTGGGTTTATGCTAAGGTCGCGGAGCCATTGACCAATGATGGTCGCTCTTGAGGGGTCGGTTAGCCCCCTAGCATTTAACGATATGATGATCATTTTTGTAGTGATCCCTCTTTGCGGGAGGGAGCTTTGTCCTTTCTTTTCTTGGATTCATCTTTCTTTTTCGCTGGAATCGGATCCCGAATTAGCAATAGGTTCCTGTGGGGGCTTTTCCAGGGTAACTCCATAGGTTGTTTTCCTTTGCGGGATGCCTCTTGCTGGGGAGACTTGGGCACCGTATTCGGCACCGTTTCCGGAATAGTCAATCCGATGATGGAACTTTCACTATCCATGTTGTCTTCGTTACTAGTGGTGAAGCCGTCTTCTTTGCTTGTAGCGTAGCCCTCCTGGGAGGTTTCTTTATTGTCAATAATCTCTAGGGCTTTGTCGTTGGTGTCAACCCCATGTGCGTTCCCACCTGGGTAGTCGAACTCATTGATCTCCTTTTCCAAATTGCAATACAGATTGCTAGAGGGGGTAGCTGACAAGTTGTTTCGCTCGCGATTTGCCCTAGGGCTTCTTTTCCTTCTTCTTCTGACTTCGATGAACCCGTCATCATCAGCTTGTGGATAAGGGAGGTCCTTGCCTTCCCCTTCCCTTGTCGAGTGGGTCAGAGCGCCTTTGTTGTCTTGAGCATTTTTGGAGGCATCTTGAACACGCTTGCTTTTTTGTCTCAAAGGGCAGTCTTTAATCCTGTGGCCTTGTTGGCCACAACGAAAGCACGCGTTGGGAAGGTTTTTGTAGCTGATATCTTGCTCCCATACCTCCCCTTCGCCCAGGTCCACTTTAATCATCGATGGAAGCGGCATGCTGAGGTCGGCCTCGACACAGATTTGGGGGTGCCACCTAGCATTGAACGAGTGTCTTGCACCTTCATAGATGAGACCACCAATGTCTTCGCGTGAAGCAAGCGGCTTGCCGATGGGAGAGACAATGTCCCACACGAAGTTGTACAGGAAGTAAGGAAGGTTAGGGAGCTCAACCCAGAGAGGGTACCGAAGCGATTTCGATTTGTCGGGAGTAAAGTCCGGGGACCATCTGAATAGGCACAGGGTCGCCCTACCAAGCTGCGAGGTGCCAACGCTTAGGGCTCGGAATGCCATATCTTCATTTTCAAAGACTAGCAGCAAGTGGCTCGCCGGTAAGAACTGGCTTTGCTAACAGTTAGACCACGGGGAAACCACTCTTTTCGAAGCCATTGTCGCACAGTTTCGAGCGGGGGCCTAGGGCCAAACATTTGACCGACGAGGCAAACTTTCTTGAGCTCCTCCTGAGCAGACAGAACCGCAGGTCTACTGAGAGAAACCGTGGGGGGTTCAGTGCAATCGGGTGCTCCAGGGGCGACACACGACCCCCCCTCCTGTAGAGCAGCCAGGTTATCGGTCTCCCCTGGGGGAGGGGCCCGATTACTTTTCACGAGTGAGGAGGAAGCCACATCCATGGCCTCCTTTTCTTTTTTAACTTTGCCTTTCTTCTTAAACTGCTCCAAGCATGAAAATTGAAGGGCCAGAAATGCAAATAAAGGATTGATGATTGGATAACGTGACTTTACATCTCATAATAAGTTCCTTTAATGCAAACGAACTTCACTAGAGGCCTCGAAAAGAAAGCCTTAGTCTCTTTTATCAAAAGGTTCTATCTCTTTTCTTGATTTTGTAATTTACTCATTTATTAAAACTTCTAGAGGCTCCATGACTACCGCTTGAGCTTTAGGCTTTAACTTCGAACGGGCAAGCTCACAAATGAAACCTGCGATGGACAGCCAACTAGGCAACGAGAGAAAACCGGAATTAGCCCCGATCGTGACTGATGACGAACAATGCGCCTCCCGCCAATCACGCGCAATAGAAAAACCCGTCAGTCGCGGTCCAGCTGTCGATCGTGCGATGGACAGACCCCTCAGTCGTGATGGACACGAGCAGCTGTCGATCGTGCGATGGACAGACCCCTCAGTCGCGATGGACACGAGCAGCTGTCGATCGTGCGATGGACAAACCCCCAGTCGCGATGGACAAGAGCTCGGTCAGTCGCGATGGACAAAGGCTCGATCAGTCGCGATGGAGCCCCACGGTGGACGTCACGTCTTTTTCTCCACGAAGCAGTTTTTGAAGTAGAGAGCTATGGTGTCTTCGCACTGCTGATTCAGCCTGAAGTGATCTCCTGAACCAGCAACGCTTCTACTCCGTTGAAGTCCTTGCCAAAGCTTCTATTGTTGCAGCGATGGACGGTTGTTCAGATTGCTTGCTTTCATGAACACGTCGAATTGCTTACTAAGTACGCCAAAAGACACGGCACACCAACTTCTGCTCTTCTTCCTCCTCAGTCTTGCCGCGCTCTGCCTCGCCCATCAGATCAGACTCTCCGCCTTCTTTTACACCACACCGGTTTGAAAGCGTATCCTTTTTATGCTTTCATGACAAAAGAACTATCAGCGCTTTCTGGTCTGCACTGATCAATCATGTCCTTGCCAACGGTCCTACAACGAAGCTGCCCTATGTCGGAATGACATGTTCTCAAATGGTTGTACACAAAGTCTGCAGGGGCAGCCGACCTTCTCGTTCTTGTTAGTCCACATATTCCAAAGATTAATATAGACTTTCCATAACGGACATAAGATGAGATCCACGATGTTAGGAATTTTGTTGCCTCTTTTCCTAATGCTCCTCCTCTCAGACTTTATGTCTCTGAGCTTTTGTTCTACCTCCGAACAGACGAGTGCTGAACTCATCCATAGCATAGAAATTCCAAAGCATCCGCCAGACCCTGTTGTTCTGTGATCTTTCCCTTTCAATAGGCAAGCAACAAACAAGCAGTAGAGTTTTGACCTAGATAGTGTGTTTTGCCTACTTCTATGAAGCGGGTCAGCAATAAGTTTCAACAAGGAATTTCGAGTTTCCCCCCATATTCTCTTGCGTTCTCTCCTGAACCTCCTTTATCCATTCAACAACCTTCTGCCGGAAGCTTCTCGCTTCCTAGAGCTAAGATCTATCCCCCCTCGATCCGATTCCAGAAATGCGTACCTAACTTGCCGTCCTTCTTTCTCTATCTTCTTGAAGCCCTCCTAAAAAAGAAAGGGAAGAAAAAAAAGCAAGGGAAGAAAAACAAAGGAAGAAAATGTGTTGTCCATAATGTGTGCATCCATCCATTTTTTTTCGCCCAGGTCTAACCTTTACCTGTTATTCATACACGTATGTATATGTCTATACGGAGGTGTGTATATATATATATATATATATATATATATATATATATATATATATATATATATATATATATATATAACTCACACACAATCACAAATATTGCATAATAGATACTCTCAAATCATGCACCTACATTTGCGTTATATATTCTTCAAATATACATGAATAACATGCACACCATGCAGCATCACATGACACATACATGTGTTCGTGTTTTTGAATGCACATACATTCTTTCGCATGTTGACACTCACATACCCAGCATTTGCACATTTAAGGCACGTAGAGATATTCACACCATAAGTGTGTGATTACCATAACATCATAACCTTCTTATGCAGTTGCAAATAATATACAATGAGAACCAGCACACCAGTTTTCGTGATGTGACCCACTAAAAATCATTTCAACCATGGATGGTCAGAAATATTATAATTTAGGGAAAGACTAACCACACATAGAGAAAATAAAAAAATACAGAGAGCCTATGTAGGTAAAATGTAGGATCTAGGAGGGCTCATTTGCTTTCGTTGTGCACATAGGAGTGTTTATCTTCCAATAGTAACTCCCTTACCTTACAATACCTTAGATGGTCCAATTTGACCTTCATCCAAGATGCACATTGGGATTCCCATGAACGTTGTAATGCATGCTAGGCGTCTCCTCATAATTGTGTAATGCATGCTAGGCGTCTCCTCATAATTGTGTAATGCATGCTAGGCGTCTCCTCGAAATGGGCATTAGTACATACACTCATGAGGGATAGACATGTCATATACCAACAAGGTTCAACTATAATTTTAAGCATGGACTCTATTCCTTACTAAGTCATATGTTTTATGGATATGGACACAAATTTTGGGGTACCAAATTGAATTCTTTAAATGGTTTTACTTGTTTATCCATCGTATGCTTGGGATAATGTTCTCCTGACGGAAATACAGGCACACGTTCCATCAAACCTTCAATTCATGCGAGTCCCTGATAGAATTTCTAGTGTTGATCTCTCGCCTAGTATTTTCCACAAATATAACTTAACATGAATACAATTAATTAAATATAATCACCATGCAATGATCACGTTCTAAATATTGGAAGGTTGGTAGGATTTTTGGTTAGGGGGTACTCTTGTTGTAGGGCCCTACACTTATGGTATTATCCACACATTTTAGTTACACAAAAAACAAGTCAATTATAGAAGACACTATCCATTCTTAGACTGCATTTAAAACTGTAGTTTACATATTTCTCATGCAATTGCGTACTTCAATCATATAAAAATCATACAACTAACCAATTTGCAACATATTCAATTGGAATATAGAAATTTGACAAAAGTAGAAATATAGCAGAATAGAACAAAGCAAGACTCGATATTTAGATCTATCCAGAACTCTATGCTTTTTGCTTGAAGAACCACCCGCAACTACCCGATGTGAATAGATCTGCTCTATGTTTATGATAAGGTTCAAGATTTTAATGAACCAATATCTCAAGCATGATAACATTGATGATCAGAATCTCTTACTTCTGGCTATATATATGATAACAAGAACTTCAATATAGAGATAAGAAGTCAACACTTCATTGACAATCTGCCGAGACACTCTACTGTATTGTTGATACTTGTAATACTGTCTTCTAGTTCTCTCTATCAAGAAGTATGCATAATTGTGGTTTACTGAAGATGGATCGTCCATTAACTTCTTACCATCAAAAAGTTGATGTCAGCACATATATTGAATAGGAGGCGGTATATGAGTAAAGTGGAGATGAGATGGTCTTAGGATTTGCGTTCTTAATTTTCAAAAGGTTTCACATATCTCTAATGTGTATTAATGATGCCGGATTTCCAAAAGTGATGCAAGCGCTCACTTCCAAAGATTAAAATAGCTACGGACACATCGATAAAGTGGAAAAATGTGACGCTCTGTTTGAGGGGAGAAAATCATATAATAAGGGAGACATATGAGGAAATTAGCAACTATAGCGAACAATATCTGAATTTCGATGGAGTATATATAACGTGAAGATTTTGATCTGATGGGGATTGCGGGGGGGGGGGGATCAGAGGGATCGGAGAAAACAAGGAGATCATCACTATAATGTCTCGATGACCACAACCATATCTGCAAGAAACTAAGAATTAAGACCACCACATGCTAGAGAGATCACTCTCCTCCCAACCAAATGCCTCTATATATAGCTCTCTTCAGGGGACTGCCTCCTTGGGCAGATGGATACTAGCCATCCAAGTGTCAGCCATGTAACTGCATGTGCGCCAAGTGTCCCAGTTAACTAGACTTAACTCAAGTGGATGCTTCTAGAAGGCTTTAGAGCTCGTTGGGCAAAACACTCTCCCCATGTATCCCATGGGGATTGAACCCATGACCTCCTCCTTCACATACTTGATACCTAACCACTAAGCTAAGTGGATCACTTATTCATAAGAGGAGAAGACCTCATAGTAATTCTAAACTCAAGATCTTTGGTCATATACACGGATGATGAAATGGTGTTCGATTTCAGATCCATCTGAACCGACCAAACCCTTAGATCATAAACTTACTTTATTACATTCTTCCCCCCTTGGAAAATATTTTCATCCTCGAAAATAGAGCTATTTATCTACTGGAGGAAACCTCCAAGCCTCATGCTCTAAAACTGGAAGAACATGGTCATGTTCTAGAACTGGAAGAACATGTCTCATCTTTGAGGTGGCATCCCTACCCAAATGATTCAAAACATTATCTCGCATTGCACTTTGATAAACTGGTCAAAGTACAAAGTAGTGAGTGAATAATAAGTAGTGATTTTATTTGACTCTATCCCTAGACGTAATAGCAATCCAATAAAATCAATTGGAATGTAAACTAATGGTACTTTTAAAGTTCTATAGATAGTAGAGATGTTCCAAATTTATAAAACCATAGAGATTTTGAAGGTTTTTACTTCAAATTCTATCCCAAGGAGTGATAGAAATCAAAGATTGAACCTTAGCATCAATGGAACTTTGAAGTTCAATAGGAGGATGTTAGGTTCCATGGCTGCATCTCTAGTCAAGATGCAAAGTTTTCAGAAAAGCATGGAAATTTTGTTTAGCACTTTTTCTGAGGATGAGAAAAATATGCTTGGTTTTATTTAAGCTAAATAGAGCTTATAGCAGAAACAACTCTAAGTATCTTTGGAAATCAAAATCTTTCCTCAAAGATATGTCAGGTAATCTTTGGGAATTAAGCTATTTCCTAAAGATAAGCCAATAAAGAAAATAGTATGGTTAACTATTTCCTTGGATTAAAAAGAAATATCTTTTGGACAAGCAATGAAGCCTTAAGTCTTGGTCTTGTCCAGAAGTCGAGAATTTCTTTTGAAGATATTCCTAGAAAGCAAAAGATTCCAACATGAATCAGTGCCTTAGTATTACTTGATTCCTCGGTAGGAATCTAAAGTTCTTGAAAGAAAAAATCTCCCTAGATGTGAGACCGGAATCTTTCAAGAAAATTTAAAAAGCAAGTAGTTCCAAAAAATTCCTAAACCATCGGTATTGGTACTTAAGTCCAAATAGTGATATGACCTAAAGGTGTATCAAAGATTCTTAGCTTTGGAATATAAGAGGCATCAATGTATGCTTGGACTTAAGTTAAGGAAAAGATTTATAAAATCTCGTGGGTAAGCAAAGAAGCTCTTGATAGTTCAGGAGATCTTAAAGATAAAGACCAAGTCTTTATTTTATTCACAGTATCAACTAGAATTGATCAAACTTGGCCATGATTGTCCAAGAATGTGCAATTGGAACTACTTTGTAGATTGCCTAAGTATTAACAATAAGATTCCTTTTGGGAATTATTCACTCTGAACAGTGTGAAGGAATTCCAAACATGTAGACTGCAACCGTAAAAATAGTACTTAAATTTTTGGAATGTAAAACATAAATGTTTGCCTATCATTAAAGGGATTTTGGTACAAATCGAGAGAGCATGAGTGGATGCTTAGACTTAAGCAGTAATGAGATTCCTATAAAAGTCTCGGTCGAGATAGGTACCTAAAGCATGAGTAAAAAAGGAATCTAAAGACAAAAAGTTAAAAACTCTTGTCACTACAAATCGGTC
Source organism: Ceratopteris richardii (assembly GCA_020310875.1). NCBI lineage: Eukaryota > Viridiplantae > Streptophyta > Polypodiopsida > Polypodiales > Pteridaceae > Ceratopteris > Ceratopteris richardii. The sequence continues at coordinate 123,409,813 of CM035422.1, read as the reverse complement.
AAGAATAAACCAATTGAACTTGAAGTCATGAAAATTCAAGTACTTGGAATTCTCATTGGTTTTCATTTGAAAACCCTAGAAAAATGGATGTTCCATAAAAAAGTTTCCAAGTTCCCAAAGGAAAGCACAAGATTGTAAAAGGATCTTGTCAAGGGATCAAAACCTAGAAAGTCTAGTTAGAGATAATGCAAGAAACTAAGAATTACGACCACCACATGCTAGAGAGATCACTCTCCTCCCAACCAAATGCCTCTATATATAGCTCTCTCCAGGGGACTGCCTACTTGGGCAGGTGGATAGTAGCCATCCAAGTATAAGCCATGTAACTGCATGTGTGCCAAGTGTCCTATTTAACCACAGTTAACTCAAGTGGATGCTTCTAGAAGGCTTTAGAGCTCTTTGGGCAAAACACTCTCCCCATGTATCCCATGGGGATTGAACCAAACACCTCCTCCTTCACATCCTTGAGACTTAATCACTAAGCTAAGTGGATCACTTGTTCATAAGAGCACAAGACCTCCTAGTAAGTCTAAACTCGAGATCTTTGGTCATAGACACGGATGATCAAACGGTGTCCGATTTCAGATCCGTATGAACTGATTGAACCCTTAGATCATAAAGTTACTTTATACAATATCCGAATAGAACTTCCTTCTGAGCTCTCTCCTTGTTGCTATATCTGAATTCTTTAACAAGTTCTGATTCCGCCTCCTATAGCAACTTAGTGATTATATGGCATTCAACATGGAGAGATGCGCTTAGTGCTATATCCGAATGCTCTAATAGATTGAGAAGATAGAGAGGGAGAAAAAAGAGGAATTCGGGGCTGAAATCATCTATGAGAGCGGAGAATTGATATATTTGGAAAGGTGCACGGAACATCTGGAAAATTTTGATGACATGCTGAAGTACTTTTGATCCGATCAAGGCCTTCTCTGCCATGAACAAGGATGCAAAACTTTGAGGACTTTGAAGCTCCAAATTAAAGTGCATACGTTTCATTATTGATGATGTGGTAGTATTATGTAAAAACCAAAAGAACTAATATGATGTATGTATTCAACCGCCGCTGCACCGTGAAGAGATTCTGATTCTTCTCTCTTCATCGTCTCCTCTGCGTGTATAGTGCATGCCATAGTTGTGCACATGTTCAAGTGGTATCAGAGCCATAACTTGAGGCATCTCAAGAAGGCTCCATAGCTGCTGCGTGCAAGGCCAGCGCTTCTTCAACAGATACGAAATTCCAGTACATGATTGATAATCTGAGTCCGGTATATAGCGACTTCCATACGAACGGCATTGAAGCAATAAGATCTGGGCGTATAATTCTCAACTTTGATCCTGGAGGAGGTCCGATAGGTTTTGGCTTCTTGACTGTGGTAGAAGACGAGGCAACAGATGTCATCATTTAAGCCTTGAAAATGCTCACAATCGTGGTTCCATAATCAAGTGAATCACTGGCCAATCATGCTACTCAAAGTTATCGAGCTCATCAACTGCACAGAAACCCATATTCAGCCAATGTGTTGTTCCTTAAGTGCCTCAGTTATACATCAACAAACAAAAGCTTCCATTTACATTGAAGGTTAGTTGTGGCATATCATTCAGGTGAAAAACGAACAGGAGCTTACATCTATAAGGACTAAACCAGGGATAAACCGAGCTAATTTTGTAGCAGAAATCTAGTGCAAGAAGAATAGTGTATTAAGAGGGTTTTTATATACAGCCAGGTACACATTTCATTTTGATTTTCTTTCGAGTGCATGTGGCAGGCAACGTCATGTATTCTCTTGTGGGTCCTTAAATGGACAATACTCCATGCTGTGAGATGAATGTATGTATTTTGTGGGTCCTTAATGTGGACAACTCACGTGCCTCGTGAGGTTTTATTACCTTGCTGAAAACCATGGAATTTAAACAAGAACTGAGGGATAGGGTGAGGTTTTTAATTGGGATATTCTCATGCTTGGAGATACTCTAGTGATATAGGTATAAGTCCAAAGACAAGACAGTCCAAAGACCTCGTGTACTGATCAAGGGATGAATGTATGTTTTTGAGGCCTCTCGTTAGAGATTATTTGCTTACGTTACGTGTTGTTATTGATGATTTTACTCAGAGTTTGGGTTTTCAAGTGGGTTCACTATAGTTGATTTGGATCATATACACTTTGGACAAAGGAGACTCTATCGATATTTTCTGAGAGAGATCATCAATGAGCATATAGATGCATAGGGATGTAGGGAGTGCTTAGAACAAGAGGAAAATCATTGAGATTACTTATGAACATTCAATTTTTCATGCATATATCTAGAAATACAATTAAAATGCTGCAGAATTTTTTCTAGGGTCGCCATAAGATTGTCATTCCAGAGAGAAGTGCTTAAATTGCAAGAATGGGTGATAACATTGCCCAAATAGTTGGTGATAAGCTGAATAAAGACAATTACCACATATGGTTGTATAGAATGGAGAATTTCTTGATGGGAAAAGGATTATGGGGATTAGTGAATGGAGAGGACGGGTGTCCTGAGTTGCCAGAGAACCTAAATGTAGAACAAGGAATATAAAACATGGATAGAAAAATCTAGAAACGTTCTCCATTGGATTTTGATATGTATATCATAGAGCCTCATTCCACATATTATGAGGGCTAGCAAACCAAAGGAAGCTTGGGATATAATCCATAAAATATATGGTACATCTACACAAGCTAGAAAAATTCACTTAAAGAAAAAGTTGCATAGCATATGGCATGGAAATAGATCCATAACTAATTATGTGGCTGAAATTAAAAACATCACTCATGATTTAGCTTCCATAAACTGCAAGGTTGAAGATGAAGATATGGTGTCAGTTATGCTGAATGGTCTAGGATCACAATACAAGAGCTTAGATACTTCTATCTCAGTGTCATATTATGGATGTACGCCCTTTTGGGTGAGGTGGCATAGATTCCAAATGGCATCACTTAGGTACTTGCTATTCGCTAGAAGAGAGAAGAGAAAATCTCATATAGGAGAGTCTATTATCTTATTTGAGACTTCTATAGTCTAGTGTACTGACTTCCATACAAGATTAAGAAAATTATCACTTTGTTCATGAGAAGGTCATCAAAGGAGAAGTAGAGTTGATTCACATCAGCACTAGAGAACAAGTGGCGGATATCTTCACCAAAGCTCTTCCCAAGGGCAAGTTCATCTACTTCAAAGAAGCTCTAGGAGTTAGTAAACTTTAGTTTGTATTTAGATTTCATTTCATGTTATCTCATCTTGTATGGACATATGCATTTCTTTCATTTTGTATTCAAACTCATTCTGAGCTTAAGGGGGAGATTTGATGATGTGGCACTATTATGTAAAACCAAAAGAACTAATATGACCTACGTATTCCATTGCCACTGCACTGAGAAGAAATTTTGATTCTTCTTTCTTTCGTCGTCCACTCTGTGTGTATAGTGCATGCCTAGTTGCGCACATGTTCAATTATGACTATGCATTAAGTAAAAATACTTGAAGATTGGCATTTGATTATAGTTGATTTCCCATTCAACATTGATATATGATGATGATAACTCTAACACAAAGCATACACTATACTTTTGAAGACCAAATCCTTGACGGTGTTAGATCTAGAATCCTTGGAATATGGCGATTTGTCTAGCTTGATAATGCACCAAAATTAGAGTTTAAATAAACGTCCTGAAGATTGATTGCATCCCATGATAACACACTTTAACCTCATCACTTACTCTGACGAATCTGCACATCATCGTTGTTAAGATCCTGTTCTTAGATCGCATCTGACTATAATAATGATTCTGCTTAATTTGTCATGTGATGAATGCTCGTGAAACTGGGGTGTCATTATTTATGATCATAAACTTTTAAAGTACTTTAAATTATTGATGAAACAACTCTTCTAAATCTGGATTCATGTACGTTATTCTATTGTTGCCATTCATTCGGTTTTACTTTTGTAAATTTCCATTGATCTCCAAATTCAAATACATGTTTTATGTGATATTTACTTGACTCTAAGCTTTGAATTGCATTACTATATGTTGATCTAAACTACTTGTTTCACATATATTAACGTACAACCTATATGACCAATACCTACAATTTGTTTGTATTGTTCCTTCACAAAAAAAGCTTCTAATAGACATATTTGATGGTTGCGGCATTATCCCTAGGTGCAATAGCTTATTTCTAAACCTTGAAATCTTCTAGGTGTTGAGGACATATCATCTGATCTGAGTGCCTCTGTAGAGATTGGAAAGTGGGTGATCCTTGTCACCCCACCCATTCCATCGACAATTGAAGTAGCAGTGATTGCACATACACATCATATTCTTGGCACTTGTATTTAGGATTTGATAAAATGAAAAATAATGGATCAAAAATTCACATGTACACGTTTATTCAACCTCTTCTTTGAGCCCTAATCGATAAGGTTTCTTCATATTCTCAAACTATTTAGTTTAATTGCATATCTTTTGGGCATTATAAATCAATGAAACTCGACACCAACGGTCTTGTAGATTTGATAGTTGAACATAAAGAGAGGTTTAAGCAAGAAGTTCAAGATGTTGTTAAATCTTTTCAATTTAAATCACATAAGAGAATACAAATGGATGAATTATTCAAAAATATGAAGAATGAAACCCAAGAACAAAAATTTGTGAAAACTTTATTAAGAGATAAAGGCAAATTTAGAGGGGTAAATGTTACAAATTATCTAGATACATTTGAAGGCTTAGCTAGGCTACATGGATTACTAGAGTCTAAGTGGATACTTTACCTAGGTGGGCTTGCAATAGGATCAGTTATGACCATAATTGAATCACATAGTGAACTTGAATGGGATGAATTTATGAAGAAGCTACATAAAACGTTATATTTCGAAGACTATAGAAAACATGGAAGAGAGGGTTTCATGAAGTGGTTTAGCTCCCCAACACCTCAAGTTTCAAGTACCCAACTTCATGGTGAATTTATGAAATGTTTTTCACAATTACCTGAGAATGATACGACAACCCTTATTCCTAACATAGTGTTATACTTTCTTAAGATTTTGATTCGGGATGTACGAATTGAGGTAGAGAGATGACATGAGGAGCCAAATAAGCAATATGGACTTACTCATGATTGTGCTATTGTCAACAGAGTGGTTGAGATAGTTCCACATATGAAGCAATGTCAATCTCTTCTTTATGATTCACTGCCTAATCTATCTCCTAATTTCCCCTCCACTCATGAACCTAGAGAGACACATATAGCTGCAAAGCTCGATCAATCTACATCTATATCAAATTTATGAACTAATTTACAATTTCAAATCTTGTTTAATAAATTGGATAATATGATGTATATGCATGCAAATATATCAAATGAAGTCACTGTATTACAAAATGTAGTCTATGCACTACATTCACAAGATAAATCTTTTATGCAAACTCAACCTACTAAATTTCCTCAGCCTATTTCATTATCGAATCCTTCAATGGTACCACCAACTAATCCTCAACCTTTCTTCTTTGAGGACTTACAATGAGCATTGAATCCGTAACATGAGGAGATGTGTTTGGTGTGATGCCACTAACCATCTCACTTATTCATATGAGGCCTTGATGGAGGCAAAGAATAAAGGCTTTTCATACACATCGACAAGAAACTCTATGATTTTAGGATGGGTCTACCCTTAGCCCTCAAGTTGGGAAAGCAGGGCATGAAAAAACTATATGAAAACCTTTGAAAACCAAACCTACGAGCCTATTTTGTTAAACTAGTATATATGGATGAATGTGATCATGAAGGAGACCAATCTAGTCAGCATAAGACCTATTCACTTGATCTAAGAAGATCTACCCTTAGATTTATACATACAAGACCATATATGTTACAAAATCAACCTAAAAGATGCTTTTGGTGTGATCAACTTGGTTATCTGCATTGGAATTTTATTTCATATGAAAGAGCATATAAAAACATATTGATTCTTGAAATTCAAAGAAAAATATGCAAATATCATAACCAGACACCTTTACATTTGAATTTAGGTAGAGGAGGAATAGTAAAATATGTTGATCAAACAAAATTCAAATCAAGATCAAATAAAATATTTAGAAAATAATGGAGGACTAAACCCATTGATGATAATAAAAGAGAAGAAATAAAAATAGATAGACAAAACATTGAAGAGATTTTGTAAGAGAGATTGAAAGATGATAAGCAAGAGTATGAAAACATAATTCAAAAGAAAATGGAGAAACATGAAGAATTACATATATCATCTGATCAAAAGTCATTACGAGATGATCAAATATTTGAGACAAAGAAAATTGGAGAGTTGAAAGTTCAAGTTAATCCTAAAACTAGTAATCAAATTAATAACCAAAGAGAAATTGACAAGAGTAAAATAGAGGGTAATGCAAATGAAGATACAAACAATGAGAAAACACTGAAAGAAAAGGAAAAGAAAGTTATTGAAAACATTATCAAACAAATTATAAAAGATATGAAGAAGTCAACAAAAATTATTAAGAGAAAAAAATGAGTTATCTATGCAGGAAATTTTGATGCCTTGCACTAAATTACAAAACACTTACTAATGTGTTTTGAATAGCTATTTTTGCATAACGATGTTTAATGTGTATGTTTGATGAAGAAAGCTAATTATACTTCATTTTCTAGATTTTGATGATTTTCTAGCAGGAGTTTGTTGATAAATTGTTGATGATTTGAAGAAAAATGCGAAGATTGAAGATTGAACATAAAGCTAAATTTTCAGGTTGTATTTTTCTATGAAATCTATTTCTTGTTTCTATATTATGCATATCATTTGCATTTATGAATTATTAAAATTATGAAATCTGGGTTATGCATTTGTCAAATTATGAAGGTGAAACTATTTGGCCAAAGAAGGAAAACATATATTTGAATTTTGTGTTTCAAAACTTTATAAATTTAGCTTAGAAAGTAAACTTGTATAAATATGGGCATATAGATGCATGATTGATGTCTATGTGAAATCGTAATTCTTGATTCTAGATGCATCTAGATCCTTAAAGGCCTATTCAAGAAAATTGAGACTTATTCATGATTTTGGGAGGACTCTATTTTTCCCAACTATATGTTTCTTGAATGATTCATGTTATTTAAATATCTTAAAAAATGACTAGAGATTGGTATTCAAGTTTCTCTAGATTTACAAGAGGTACTTTCCTCTCTTCTTGATAACAAAATCTTCAAATCTTAATTCAGGCCTTATCTTGCAAATTGGAAGAGACTTGGCCTCAAGTTGCTCCTAATTTACAACATTAAGATTTGAACTCCAGGATCTTCCAAATTGGATAAAAATATTTATATTGTTATACATATTACAATTTATAAGTTTAAGAGGTCAAAATTAGATTTTGAACCTCATGTAGTCTAACCATTATAGTCCTTAATATTATTAAAAAACTAAAGGCTTGAAGATATATAAGAGCCTCTTTCAACTCTCAAATCAATTATAAATCCTATTAGTCACAATAAGATTGAAGTTCCATATAAGAAGAAAAATATCATTATAATAAGATGCAAGATTGAGCATATTAATGAGATAGTTCACAAAACTCAGTATTAAGCATATTATTATAAATTTAAAAATTAGTTCACTTAAGTTCGAGCCTTTGAGCTTCTCAGTGAAAAGAGTAGTATTTTTAACATACAAAGTTGAATAGAGGTTCCACTTTTAATTCAAGCCTCCTAGTTGAACAAAGTCTCAAACTTAACATTGAATAGAGATTTTAGTTTAATTTTGAGTCTTTTTGACTCCAACTTGAATAGAGGCTCAAACTTAAGTTCACACCTCTTCGACTCCAACTCCAATAGAGACTGAAACTTAAACTCCAACCTGAATCGACATCCAAACTTAAGTTCCAGCTTCTCTAACTCCGAATTGAATAGAGGCTCACACTTAAGTTAAAGCCTCTTTGACTATAAGATGACACACACTCAAACTTATAGCTGAATAGAGATTCCACTTTAAGTTTGAGCCTCTGTGACTCCAAGTTGAATAGTGGCTCAAACTTAGGTTTGAGCCTCTCGGAATCCAAGTTCAATAGAGACTCAAACTTAAACTCCAACTTGAATCAACATCCAAACTTAAGTTCGAGCTTCGTTGACCTCAAGTTTCATAGACGTTTCACTATAAGTTTGAACTTACCTTAATCAAAGTTCAAACATGAGTTCAAGCTCCTCTAATTCCACAAAGTTGACTAGAGGTTTCACTTCTAATTCAAGTCTCCAAGTTGAACATAGCCTCAAACTTAACATTGAATAGAGATCCCAATTTAACTTTGCACCTATTTTACTCCAAGTTGAATACATGCTCAAACTTAAGTTCGAGCCTCTCCAACTCCAAGTTCAATAGAGACTAAAATTTAAACTCTAAATTGAATCAACACACAAACTTAAGTTCGATCTTCACTGACTTCAAGTTGAATAGAGGTTTCACTATAAGTTTGAAGTTACCCTACTCAAAGTAAACTTAAAGTTGAATAGAGATTTCAGTTAACTTTAAGCCTCTTTGACTCTAAAATTGAATAGAGGCTCCAATTTTAATTTGAGCCTCCAAGTTGAATATAGGCTCAAACTTAAATTTGAGCCTCTCTAAGTCCAATTTCAATATAGACACAAACTTAAACTCCAACTTGAATCACTACAACATATGAGGGGCATATCGACATTGCTTATACAGATCGTCATGGCCGGCATCGGTATGACATCGATCTATCTATCTATCTATCTATATATATATATATATATATATATATATATATATATATATATATATATATATATATATATATATATATATATATATATATGTATATATATATATATATATATATATATATGATTGTTTAAAACATATCATCAGGATGCTTCACGATCATTGGTATGGGTGTTGGTATTATCGTCTATATAGGCTTTAGTATAAGTGACGATATGAGCATTCGTAATTTACTTAAAATTATCAATGCTCATACCAATGCTTATAACGGACGCCTATATCGAGGCCCTATTTTAAACATACCGGGATCCGAGAGCAAAAATCAATATTTTGCACACATTTTACACTCACTACTGCTTGCTTTTGTCGAGCTTGCGCATGCAAAATGATTGTGACATGCATTGTCTTGTGCACACACACACATATATCTCTCTCTCTCTCTCTCTTTACACAAACTCCCTCTCTCTCTAGATCTTGCATCTTGGTAAGTACTCTTACCCTTTGTCTTTCTCTATGCTTTATATTTTATAATTTCTCTTCTCTTTGATTTTGCAGAAGTTTTTTGGCGTCAATTCTTTGGAATTTGAAGGGAGATGACATACATTTGCTTTCATGACAATGATCCAAAAGAGGGACATACCTGTAAGTGATTGTTTTATTCTCTAATTATATATAGAGAGAGAGAGAAAGAAGAGAGAGAGAGAATGGAATACACTCAGATTCATGCTTGTCTAAATGATTGCATCCTCTTTCGGAACAACTATGAACATCTCCACATATGTCCAAAGTGTGGAGCAAATAGATTTATAGAAGACCTTGTGGGCAAAGCAATCCCCGCAAAGGTTCTTCAACACTTTCCTATCACTCCACCAATTAAGAGCATGTTTAGATGCAAATCCATAGCTAAGTTAATGTCATGGCATGCAAAGAGCACGTCTACAGATGGTGTAATGCGAGTGCCCACTGTCTTTGATGCTTGGAAACACATAGATAGTAAGAGGCCAAAGTTTGGTAGTGAGCCTTGAAACATACGTCTAGGCCTAGCGATGGATGGATTAAATCCATTTGGTTTACGTAACTCTTCATGGAGCACATGGCCTGTATGTTTGGTCATCTATAACATCCCACCCATGGCTAGCCACAAAAAAGGATCATTTATTATTAGCTCTTATTTTGCTAGGTAAGTATAAGGTAAAAAACATGGATGTATACCTTGCGCCACTTGTGCAAGAGCTGCGCATTTTATAGGATGGGATTACTTATGCCGACCATGACTCCAAGCACGCTGTTTGAAAGCACTCCGTAAAACTATCTATGAAGGACATCATAGGTATTTTCCTATTGGACATATTTTACGTGAAGGACAAATTGGTTGACAAGTGCAACACCAAATGAAAGCTAGCAAACTGTGGATTCAAAAACACCAATCGTTGGCATGAAACTATTCTCTATCTTTCATGAACTCCCTTATTGGAGCGAGTTATTGATCAATCATTTGGTAGACACAATGCATATTTTTAAGAATGTGGGAGAGGTTCTCTCAAAGACTTTCATCGAAAAGAAAGAAAGCAAAGCACAAAGGGAGGACTTAGAAGAGCAAGGTTGTCTGCAAGAGTTGTGGGCAATTACTAAGCTCGATCTAATAGTATCATTACCAAGAGCCCCTTGGGTGCTTCACAGGATGGAAGAGCAACAAGTGAATAAGATAATATCACATTTTCGGACACATACAAGATGCCTAAGGTGTCTAAAGACTACTTGCATAGGAAATGACAATCTTGGAGGGCTCAAATCTCATGACTGGCACAGTTTTTTACAGTTTTTGCTCCCTGTAGCTTTAAACGATTGTCTTTTGGAGAATGTGCGAACAACCATTTATAAACTTAGTTCCTTGGTACAGTGGATCTCTTCTAAAGAGATAATTAGAAATAGCATAGAGAGAGTGAAACTCAATGCTATCAAGGCTATTTGTATGGTAGAGAAATACTTTCCCACAATTATTCACACTATTTAGCTTCATTTACTAGTTCATGTGTATAGTATCCGTGATGTAGCTCTAGTGATGGATGCAGCGAGAAAGGCCATGCATTAGCGTATACAACAACTTTGCTCCATACAGTTGGACATTTTATCATGTTGAAATAGAGTGAAGAAGATAAAGATCGTAAAAATTATATCGCATAGACGATCTATCAAGAGTTGTGGCCAGCACATGGACATCCTCTTATCAGTTCAGAGTGGATTTAGCATACCGCATATGAATTTATGTCCGATCGACGATCCAAGGCTCGTGATGCTTTTAGAGCAGTCTTACCAAAGCTTGTATGGTTAGATGCTGAGGAGTGGGATATGATTCGCGACAAGCAGCCATAGACTCCTGACTGATATCACCAACAATGAGATGCTGCAATCATGCGTTTAGATATGGTTGGATCATCACATTTCGGCAAAGACAGATATGATACTATGCATCATGAATTCATAAGTATCATTTGGTTTATTCAAATTTTTTGTGTTAATTATGTCATTTATGTTCATCTAATGTTCTGTATATTTGTCGTAGGAGGTGACAATGGGTTGTCCCTGAACACGAACGGAGAAGGCTTATGGATATCATCATGGATTGATTGCAGTATTGGAGGACTTGGAGGGATGTGGTGGGATCATTTAATGAGAGCGTCTCTGATGAGGTGATGAATTCAAAAACTTGGTTTTTACTTGTTGTTTGTAAATCTCATGTGAATTTAACTTATTTCATGAATGTTCTTTGTTGCAGGACTACTAATATGGATGTTTCAATCCTTCTATGCATGTGTATGCTAGTGGTGTGCCAGAAGTTTGTATTTGGCTCATATATGGCACTGGTGCACCAAAATTTTGTATTTGATTCTTATATGGTAGTGCTTTACCACATTTTGTATTTGCCTCATGTATGAAAATGGTTTGCCACTCTCTCGTATATGCTTCATTTATGAAATATATAATGTTTTTTGTACATGGTTCTTGGTTCATGGTTCATTTTGATCATCTCTTTTGTGTTCAATAGTCTTTTGCTTTATGAAATCATTTTTTCGTTGCCGTTAGAGTAAACATCACACATACTCGGTTTTTTTTTTGGGTAGAGTATTTTCTTTAGCTAGACAACATCATGGTAATATTGTTGTAGCAAAAGACAACACACTCTGCCCAAAAAAAGTTTTTGTAGATATGGTCATTGGTATGCGTGACGGTACTCCCAAGATGGTCGTCAATATGTGCGATGGTACACCCAGCAATCCCCAATATAGGCATCGGTCTGAGCAACACTCATATCGATGCTCATACCAACACTCATACTGATGCCTATACTCATGCTCATAGTGTCATTTTGGTTATGATGCATATACCGACACTTACATTGACATCAGGAGAAAACATGCCTGTTCAAACTTTAGTTCTAGCCTCTCCAATTCCAAGTTCAATAAGGACTCAAATTTAAACTCTAACTCGAATCAACACCCAAACCTAAGTTCGGGCTTCACTGACTTCAAGTTGAAGAGAGGTTTCACTGCAAGTTTGAACTTACCTTACTCA
>CM035422.1:123382461-123387461 GCA_020310875.1 Ceratopteris richardii | reverse complement strand
ACATATTCACATATACACAACTACACATTATTGTGGGATAAATGCATGTATTTTGTATGAATGAGTGTATATGCATGCATTTGTGTGTACGTATATATGTAGATATGTATATGCGTGTTTATGTTATATGTATGTATATATGTATATGTATACATGTATGTATGCATATATGTTTGCATGTATATGTGTATGTGGGTATGTGTATGTGTATGTGTGTGTATATATGTGTATGTATTCTGATTTTTTTTGTGTTTGAGAGTAAATTAACAGGAGATATTTTATGGTGGAAAAAAATAAGAGGCGACCTAACATAGCACCTCAGATGTGGCAGTTTTTTTGTAAACAGCTACATCTTCAGGAGTCATTTCCTCAGCAGAAGGTACATAAATTAATAGTTTAAATTTATACTTTTTATATATTTTAGTAATTTTTTACATTTAATTTATGTATTTTTTTCTTAAATAAACATGCTGCTGCAAAGAAGAGAGTGGAGTCGGGCCACACATCGCACCTAGTCCAAATGGGCCATAATGGTTTTGTAGCTACATTTGTAAGTGTATGTGTTATTGTGAGTATATTTTTTATTTTAGTTAAAATGCAAGTAACTAATCTTTTTTATTCGTTTCAATGCAATGAAAGGATTATGGCCAATATCCTACGAGACATGAGATCAAGTATGCTACACATTTGGGATATTGGCGTTTGAGCGAGTATATGTGAGATCATCCTGATGCCTTTGTGAGTATTATTACATTTTATATAATTATATTATTTTTATGAACGGTTTAATTGTTTTATTTATTTGTGTTTGTTATATGTAATACAAGAGTATTATGAAGAGATAGATATGGATGAGGTGGAGAGACAGACACAAGAGGGATGATCTTGATCATCACAGGGTGATCATGACGATGAGGATGAGGATGATCAGGATGATCATGATGCCGCTAATGATGATGATGATTAGGATTCTAGTTGATTATGAAATTGGATTATATGTATTTACATTGATCTATATATTTTTCATTTCAATTATGTTTTGAATTGTGTGTATGGTATTAAGTAATGAAGAGTTTGTTCTATTGATTGTTATTATTGTTTATATTAAGCATGTGTTTTAATACTTTAATTATATAATTCATTCATATGTGTGTACATAAGTGTATATGTATGTGTGCGTATATGTATGTATGCGCATGTGTATGTGTGTGTATATGTATGTATGTGCATGTGCATGTGTAAGTGTATATGTGTGTATGAGTATGTGCATGTGCATGTGTATGTGTGTGCATATGTATGTGCCTGTATATGTGTAACTCTATGTGTATATGTGTGTCTATGCATGTATATGTGTATATGTAGGTATGTGCATGTGTGTGTGCATGTGTATATGTGTGTGTACATATGTGCATATATATATGTATATATGTGTATAATGTATGTATATGCATGTGTAAATGTACGAAACATGCATGTGTATGTGGATGCATTTCCATATGCATCCATGTGCATGCATGTGGATGTGCATATACATGTATTTACGTATATGTTAATATATATATATATATATATATATGTATATATATATATATGTATATATATATATATGTATATATATATATATATATGTATATATATATATATATATATATATATATATATATATGTATGTATGTATGTATGTATATATATATATATATATATATATATATATATATATATATATATATATATATATATATATATATATATATATATATATATATATATATATATATATATATATGCAATAATGCATGCATGTAAGTCTTCTTATGTGGTTGTAGAAATGTTTGTGCATATGCATGTGTATATGTGTGTATGTCTAAGTGTATGTGCAGATGTATCTGTGTGTATATATGTGTGTGTATGTGCATGTGTATATGTGTATATGTGTGAAAGTGCATCTTCATCATGTATAAGTATATAAGTGCATATCAATAAGTGTGAGTATGCTATCTAATGAAAATAACACAATTCAAATGATATACAAAGAATAGAAATTGTACTTACAAGAGTTAGCCATACTTTTTGCTTGGTTAGCTTCTTGAATAACCTACAATAAAGAGAGAAATAAGAGAGAGAGAGAGGAGAGAGAGAGAGAATTCAAAGAGAGAAAGATGTAGAAAGAGAGAAACAGAGACAGAGGGAGACAATAAGAGAGAGCTTAGGCAAAACAACAATTCTGCATATAGTTGTTTCAGCTCGTAAGTGTAACGCAATTGCGAACGTTGGAGAGCTCTTCGATCAGATGCATGAAAATGCCGATCGAAGAGCCTCCAACGTTTTAATTCTTTTGTGTCAACAGACCGCAATACTAACGCGTCAAAAAAACCACTAGAGTTGATGTTTCATAAGCGATATTTTTTAGCATTGCTTATGCGACGCTGATTAGAACCGTCATGTTAGCGATGCTCTATGCGAGCGTCGCACAGCCCTTCATGCGACACGTTGAAAAAAATGTCATTTGGCTTGTCGTTTAATCGACGGTGTGTGCTCCATGCTCATTGAGATGCGTTTTGCAATTTTATAGGGACAAAATTGTGTCACCTTAACCGACGCTATGTGCCCGTATTCCTTGTAGTGTTTGTTCATCCTTTGTTCATCTTGATATGATATACAAGCTCAAACTTAAGTTAAAGCATCTTATATCTTTTCGATGGAAGACATAAATTGCATGAACTTGAGTTCAAGCATCTTTTGGAAAGGCTAAGAAAGTTAGAGCCTCATATCATGTGATCCAACAGAATCAAACTTGACATGATTTAAAGGCTCAAACTTAAGTTCAAGCCTCTTCCCTTTGCAAGATCTAAGATCCTCGAACTTAAAGTCCAGCATCTTTTGTTCAAATTTAAAAGAAGATTTGAGTTAAAAATACTACTCTTTTTGCAAAAGAAGCTAAGAGGCTTGAACTTAAGTTCTGGCCTTCTATCATGTGACCCAACAAACTCAAACATGATATGATTCAGAGGCTCAAACTTAAGTTCGAGCATCTTTTATTCATGTTTCAAAGTAGATTTGAGTTACAAATACTACTCTTTTTGCAGGAGAGCCCAAGAGGCTTGAACTTAAAATCAAGCCTCTTAGCTCCTTTGAATGAAGAGCTAAGAGACTTGAACTTGAATTCAAGTGTATCATGCAACACAATAGACTAAAACTTGATATGATTCAGAGGCTCAAACTTAAGTTTGAGCCACTTAGATCCTTTGAATGGAATATCTAAGATATTTGAAGTTAAATTTGAGTGTCTTTTGATCAAAACTCACAGTAGATTGGAATTTAAGATACTACTTTTCCGGATGCAAGAGCGAAGAGCTCAAACTTTAGTGCGAGCATCTTTCGATCAAACATCAAAATAAATATGAGTTAAAAGTACTTATCTTTTCGCTCAAGAAGCTGAGAAGCATGAACAAAGCTCAGAAGCTCGAACTTAAGTTGGAGCCTCATGTCATGTGACCCAACACTAACAAACTTTA
Organism: Ceratopteris richardii; assembly: GCA_020310875.1. Classification (NCBI taxonomy): domain Eukaryota; kingdom Viridiplantae; phylum Streptophyta; class Polypodiopsida; order Polypodiales; family Pteridaceae; genus Ceratopteris; species Ceratopteris richardii. Next base: position 123,383,946 of record CM035422.1, on the reverse strand, counting down.
CATGATTCAAAGGCTCAAGCTTAAGTTCGAGCTTGTTACCTCTTTTGGATGCAATAGCTAAGAGGCTCCAACTTAAGTTCAAGAATCTTCTATTCATCTTTCAAAGTAGATTTGATTCAAAAAGACTACTCTTTATGCTAAAGAAAGTGAGAGGCTAGAACTTAAGTTGAGCCTCATATCATCGAACCCATGAACTTATTTAATGGCATGTTTTGATCAAAGATCAATGTAAATTTGAGTTAAAATCACGACTCTTTTCACTCTAGAAACTTAGAGGCTCAAACGTAAGTTTAGGGCTCATATCATGTGACCAAACAAACTCAAAATTGATATGATTCAGAGGCTCAAACTTTAGTTCCAGCCTCTTAGCTCTTTTGGATGCAAGAGTTAAGAGGCTTGAACTTTAGTTCGAGCATCTTTTGTTCATCTTTCAGAGGCTCTAAATTTTGTTCATCCTTTGTTCATCTTGATATGAGTCAAAGGCTTGAACTTAAGTTCAAACCTTTTAGCTCTTTTGGATGCAAAAGTAAAGAGGCTCAAACTTAAGTTCGAGCATCCTTTGGAAAAGTTGAGTAATGTCTAGCTTCATATCATCTACCTGAACAGATTCAAACTTGATATGATTCAGAGGCTTGAACTTAAGTTCCTGACTCTTAGCTCTTTTGGATGCAAGACCTAAGAGGTTCAAACTTACGTTCGAGCATCTTTTGCGGAAATTCAAAAGTAGATTTGAGTTAAAAATACTAATCTTTTTGCTAGAGAAGCTGAAAGGCTCGAACTTAAGTTCCAAGATCATATCATGTGACCCAAAAATGCCAAACTTGATATGATTTAGAGGTGCAAACTTAATTTCAAACCTCTTAGTTCTTTTGGATGCAAGAGCTAAGAGGCTTGACCTTAAGTTTGAATGTCTTTTGTTCAAATTTCAAAGTAGATTTGTGTTAAAAATAATATTCCTTTCATTAAAGAAATTTAGAGGCTTGAACTTAAGTTCTAACCTCATATCATATGATCCAGAAAACTCAAACTTGATATGATTCAAAGCTAGGAACTTAAGTTTGAACTTGCTAGCTCTTTTGGATGCAAGAGATAAGAGGCTCAAACTTAAGTTCGAGTAACTTTCATTTATATTTCAAAGTATATTTGAGTTAAAAATACTACTCTTTTGGGCTGGAGAAGCCAAGAGGCTCGAAATTAAGTTTGAGCCTCATATCATGTGACACAACAGAGTGATATGATTTAGAGGCTCAAACTTAAATTCAAGCCTCTTAGCTCTTTTGGATGGAAGAACTAAGAGACTTGAAGTTAGATTTGAGTGTATTATGTGACCCAACAGACCCAAACTTCATATGATATAGAGGCTCGAATTTAACTTTGAGCCTCTTAGCTCTTTTGAATGCAAGACCTAAGAGGCTCAAACTTACGTTCGAGCATCTTTTGTTAAAATTTAAAAGTAGAAGTTGAGAGGCTCAAACTTAAGTTCGA
>CM035422.1:123234961-123379961 GCA_020310875.1 Ceratopteris richardii | reverse complement strand
CTAGAAATCAAGGTGGCGATTCAAACAATTTCAATAGATCTATTGCTTAGTCCTATACTACTATGAGAGACGAGTATGAGCTATTTGATGAGTCTGAGTACGAAGATGAATGGAGAGACATAGGAAAGTATCTGAGTACACTACAACCATTACCTTATTCTTGGTTGAAGATGTCATACGTTGCTTTGGGTACATAGAGAAAGTAGTTGCCGATCGTGGAGAGTTAAATGCGAGAGAAGCTAAAGAGTTCTTTGAACATCATGGTATTCATTTGTCTCTCAGTACTGCATATAATCCAGAGGCCAATGGTAAAATAGAGAGAGGGCATCCACCTATTGTGAAAGCCATATCTAAAGCATGTAACGTTGACATCAAACAATGGCCTAGAGGCTCATATCGGTGATTATACCAACATGCATACCGACACCTACACTGATGTCGGGGCAAAAATGTCTCCGTTCCATATCCTTGGTAAAAACCTCAGTATAGGGCCAATCTGTTGTAGTGGAAGGGTTTGGTGTCTGCACTTCATGAGATGAATCTAAGAGCATATATTAGAGTCAATTTAAAAGGTCCAACCATCAAGCATGGATCTCGAAAGAAAGGTGGTCTTAGATGAATTGAATGAAGAAGATTGCATCATCATCGACCAAAAAAGGTATTTATATATTTCTTTCCATCCATTTATTTTCGCATGCCATTCAAGATTTGTTTGCATATAGAAGAGTGATAAAAACCATTGTGCATATGCATTTATCTTGTATAAGAATGAAAAATAAAAGTCATCCATGAAGTATCTGATGAGCTTCACATTTAATGGGCATTTCATTCATTCTATAAGTATTGTGGCAATAATAGAAAGCTTCTCCATGTAAGAGTGCTAGTATGCATATGGGCATTCTTAGATTTTTGTTAAAATTGGATACGTAATTTGGCATACAACTAAGTATAAAGGCCCTATGAAAAGTGTGGGAGATTCAAAATGGTACAAGTTTTCAAGAATTGAAATGGAATATACAAATTCAATGAAACAATGGACGTAACTATCATGGAGGTAAGTGATAGTTCCAAATTGATAATCTATGTTTAGTTTTTTGGTCACGCTATAGTAATGTAGTGAAAGATGCATATCATAAAAGGTAGGTGAGATCCACATAACACCTAGAATAGCTCAAGGGTTTAATAATCTGAATGTTGCAATAAAAGCATAATTTGTTATCATGAAATGTACTTGCCTTCCAAAAGATGATTAGAGATAACACATTGAAGGTTCATCATCACCTTTTTTATGAAAAAAATGAATTAATATATGGATTCAGGAATGTTGGAGTTAGGCGTCTGCAAAAGCACACGAAAAACGGGGAAAAAAAACCTCCTAAAGAGGGAAAAAAAGTGCCTCGAGGGTCCAAGTGTGTTCACACACATCACTACCTAAATATATCAACAAATCCCCCCTGGGAGTGATGCGGTGAACAAGGAGCTAGCACTCATGTATAAGGAAGTGCCAAGCTATGTGGAAATAACTCCACAAAAGAAAGTAAGCCCTAAGCTTTGCGCAAAGCTTCAAACTTCTCCCTAGGCACAACCTTCGTGAAAAGGTTTGCAATATTCTCCTGCGTGGGCACATATGCCAAGCTGATCTCCCCAGTAGAGAACCTCTCCCTAACATAGTGATAATGCACCTCAATGTGCTTAGTGTGAGCATGGAACATAGGGTTCCTCGCAACTGCCAATGCGCTCTGACTGTCAGTGAAGATGGTGGTGGCAGAAGTCTGACCAACACCCAAATTAGCCATAAGGCGTCTGAGCCACACACACTCAACAATCGCTATGAAAGCTGCCCTATACTCAACCTCACAATTGGAAGTGGCCATAGTAGGCTACTTCTTGCTCAACCAAGATTTACATGAGCTACCAAGCATGAAGCAAAAGCCACTAGTGGACACACGAGTGTCATAGCAACCAGCCCAATCAGAGTGAGAAAAAGCATGCAAATCTAGCAGTAGTGATCCCCCCTTGGGATAAAACAACCCAAGTAGCCGAATACCACTCAAATAGCGAAAGATGTGCTTAACTGTGTGCCAATGCTTGACTCCTAGGCAATGCATAAACCTGCTCATCTGCGAGACAACAAACTGAATATCTGATTGAGTAATGCATAAGTAAATCAATCATCCAACAATGTGTTGATAGAGAACAACATCAAATGCATCTCCAACATCATGATCATAAACTTGTCTCCATAGGAGTGGCAATAGGCTTACAGTCTTCAAGGCCAAAACGCTTCAATAATGTGTCAATATATTTTGTTTGACACAAAGCCATTCCACCATCAACTTGCATAAATTGAATGCCCAAATAGTGATGCATATGCCCCAAATAAGACGTCTCAAATGAGGCATGCAAATCATCCTTAAAATCAGCAATATGCTTCTCAATAGGACCAGCGACAGAGCACGTCTTCAACATAGACAACAATGATCAGAATCACATCATTAGCACGCTTAACATATAAGGTGCTTTCAGTTGGACTGTTCACAAAACCATGTGCAATCATTTAGGCATGTATCTTCTCATACCAAACACATGGTGCTTGCTTTAAACCATATAATGCCTTCTTTAACCTGCACACCTGGTTTTCATGCCCTTTAAGCACAAAGCCACGAGGCTGAAAAATATACACTTCTTCATCCAAGTCAGCATTCAAAAATGTTGTTTTAATGTCCAACTGATGTACATTCCAACCATGATTGGCTGCAAGTGCGCAGTTGCTCTGAACAGTAGTCATATGGCATGTAGGTGCAAAGGTCTCATCAAAATCAATGCCTCTTTCCAATGCTTACCCTTTGCAACAAGCTTAGCCTTATACCTGTCAACTGTACCATCAGGTTTATGCTTCAGCTTGTATACCCACTTAGTGCCAATGGCCTTCTTGCCAAGAGGCAAGTCACATAAAGACCAAGTATCATTCTTCATTATTGCATCATATTCAGATTGCATAGGAGCCATCCAATTTTCTAAATTTTATGCTTTATCAAACGAAACACGCTCATTCTCATCACATAGACTAGATGCAGCCATAGCATAGCAATCTGATGCAAAAGATGACCTATGAGAGCCTGAACGAGTACGATATGACAAAGGTGCATCTAATTTGTTGTCACATAAAGTCTGCACCAGCCATTTTGGCATAGTTTTTGCCTGCTCAATATCACCTCTCTCATCAACTAGTGCATCATGTAAATCTGCATCAGAAATGGAATGACCTGCATCATCACATCAAACATGCAAAGGCTGAGAAGTTGCCTCATTGGGACCAGCACTAGATTGTCCACCTGTAAAAAGAGGCAGCAAAGTATCATACATGTCTTTAGAGCTCATAGATGTCTCCTTAGTACATGAAAGCAATGGATGAATAGCATCTTCCATAAAAAAACATCACGGCTAACCAGAATGCGTTTAGTCTGTGGATGATATAGACGATAACCTTTACTTTCAGAACTATCCAACAAAAATACATTTTACTGCTTTATCATCCAACTTTCTACGATGTTGTTCAGGCACTAATGCATATGCCAAACAACCAAAAACACGCAGATGAGAAACTGATAGCTTACGGTCATGCCAAGCCTCATATGGAGTGATAGACTGCAGCGCCTTAGTGGGACACCTGTTCAGTACATATGCTGCACACATGACGGCCTCAAACCAGAAACTATGTGGTAAAGCATGACTCTTGACCATACACCTCACCATCTCTATGAGTGACCTGTTCTTTCGTTCAGCAACTCCATTCTGTTGAGGTGTATATGGCACTATAGACTGGTGTTTTATCCCACGTTCACCCAAAAATGCATTAAAAGCAGAAGACATATATTCCCCCCTCGATCAGAACGGAGGGTGCCCATTTTACATGCTGCCAGATTTTCAGCCAAAACCAAAAAACTGTTTGAAACACATGAACACTTCGTACTTTGCCTTCAATGGATATACCCATGCATGCCTGGAAAAATCATCGATGAAGGTCATGAAGTAAAGAGAATTCCCAAAAGAAGGTGTCTGCATAGGACCACAAACACTAGTATGTACCAGCTGCATTTTCTTAGTAGCCCGACCTGAACCATCTTTTGGAAAGGATGAACGCTGCATTTTGCCCAAAATATAGCCTTCCCAAACATGTTTCCTAGGTGCCTCAAGTTTGGGCAAAGAGGACATCATTTCAGATTTCTGTAGGCATAGCAAACTAGCAAAATTCAGATGGCCAAAGCGTGCATGCCAAAGCTTTGCATCTAACATAGCTTGAAAATCATTTACTGCACATGCCAAATCATTTACAGATCTTTCATAGTCTATGAGCTTATACAACCCATGATATAAAATGCCAGACGCAATAATCACATCGCCATTTGACAGATGATGAACTCTACACCTGTCATAAACAAATTTCACAACCAAACCAATCTTGGCTAATGCAGAAACTGATAACAGGTTCTTCTTGATTCGTGGCACAAACAAAGCATTTGACAAAGTGAAAGGACTACCATGAGCAATAGTTAAAATGATCTTACCAACTCCCATAACAGGATAAGAGGAGTTGTTGGTGCATGTAATAGTATTCCCTATAGGAGCAGGCTCGAGTGAAGAGAAGAAACTACGTTGCGAGGTAATATGTTTGTTCACCCCACTGTTAAAATACCAAACATCTGAGTCTACTGTAGACATGCACAGCTCATGAGAAGATGGTTCAAAACTGCAGACAGTAGTAAACGCCCATTCTTCTTCTTGCACAAGATTAGCAGACTCTGTTTTTGGTGTAGAGGCCTCTGCAACAACCATTCCAGCCTCTTTCTTCTTTGCCTCTTTAGCAGCCAGTTTTGGACAGTTCTTTATGATATGATCGTTCCCTTTACAGTACTAACAAAACAATTTCTGCTTTTCTTATTTCTTCTCATCTTTATCTTCCTTCTTTGAATATGCAGAATTAGCAGATTTCTGCTTACGAGTTGAAGAGATCCATTTTCCTTTGCCCTTCTAACTAGCCAGGAAAGCTTGATCTGCAACTCACATAATGGACCTCTTCTGCCTAGACTGATCTTCCTGCAATAGATTAGAGACTAACTCCTCAAATGATAAGGCATTTGGATTGCCTTTCATCATCAACCGAAGGGTAGAAGCAAAACTCTGATATGAATTAGGAAGACCATTCAGAACGGTGTGCACAAGTGAGCTATCTGGTATAACCTCATCAACAGAAATCAATTGTTCCTTCAAGTCTTTGATCTTTGTTAGGAAATTGTCCATAGAATCACCTTCATTCATGTGCTCACTCTCCAACTCTTTTCGGAGGTAAGCAACACGAGCCTCATTCCTAGCTTTGTACAATGCAGTAAGTGTATCCCAAGCATACTTAACTATTCTGCAAGAGCGAATGTGAGGAATAATGGCACGTTCGAGAGACAAAGCTATCAATGCATGTGTCAGGGCATCTCTGCCATCCCAGCAAATGTGCTCTATAGTAGGTGTAGCAAAAACCGCAGCACGAACATGAATATGCAGAATATCATCATCTTCGACACCTTCTACATCACCTTCAGTACCTACAGTTGTAACAGTTGAAGGTGTGATAGGACGTTTTTGGACACCCTGTACAATGTTCCACAGTCCTTTTGCAACCAACAGATGTCGCATCATATAAGCCCATAACGAGTAGTTGGTACCATCCAACTTATCCTCAACAACCAAGATACAGAATACATCACTGCTTTCAGCCATGGCTAGTGACTAAAATACCTTGATGCAGAAAATTCACTATATCTTAGGAAGTTGAACAAAACTGCCCATACGAATTCTGCTAGACCTATAGCAAACTTCAAGATGCTTATACTAGCGAACAGAAATTGGTATATACCTTTGGCACAAAAATATTAAATAGCCTACACAAGCGCTATGATAGTGCATTCGGAGGCTGAAACTGCTGACTAAGGAGGATTAAAGATGGCTATGATGATTGTGCTAGAGGAAAAATGGTAGGAGAAGATTGGCATCAACATAAGACAGAACAAGGTAGCCACCCAATCTTGATTCTCAAGCTTGAAGGTTGTTGTGGTTGGGAACTCTTTGAGGTCTATGTGCAAGATACCAATGCATCATCATATATTTGTAGGAGGACTAGGATTGGTGAGATGGTGATTCTGTAGTAGGACCAATTAGAGACAACCAACAGACAACAACTTTAAAAAGGTTCAATGGGCGTCCATTTTCACTCCTTGGACTCATTAGATATAGAAAGATTCTTCCTTCCTTCCAACCCTCTAGTGTTTCTTCCAAAGGTGGATAGGACATCAAGGTTCAGAAGCAAATGGAAAATGTGACATCGCTTCCATCTTAGACACAAGCATCTATATTACTTTAATAGAAATTGTTAAGGCATCTGTATTAATTTACTATATTGCTCTTGTTTGGCAAGTGGAATTTTCTATAAGTGTATGTTTTTGAGCAATGGGTCTCCCTCAAGGCAAAATTGTGAAAAGACTTGGTGGATTCATGTGGTTATGTTTCCCCCTCCCTAAATAATAAAATCTTAATTGATCACTTATTGTTACTACTCATTACTATTGTTCCTATTGACTTTTTGTGGGGTTCTTTATCAGTTTAGCTGTGTTATTGGAGTTTGAAGAAGCTGGGTGATGGATAGGGATGAGAACGAAAGACATTGTAGGTAGTCTAGAGTCACGTTTGGTGCATTACCTCCTTCATATTCTCATAGAGAGTTGGCCCTAGTTAACCATCGATGGTATACAAATTTTGGCATGCACAGTGGGGCAAAGGCTTGGTAGTTTCATCGATTGAGGCTCATTATCTATGATCCAACCTTCTTCACAACCTACATCACTCAGTATAAAATGAAGCATTACTAGGCAGGGGAAGTTCAAGCCAGAAATTAGAGAGGAGGTCGAAATGGCTCAAGGAAATCTAGCAATGCTTCTTTCTAGGATTAACATCAACTTCCCTATTTTAAGGAAACCTCAACAAACGACCTAGATGATAACATAAAGCAATTTCTAGCATTATGCAAAAGTAGAGGGTAAGAAAGGTGATCCCATTTCATGGCTATGTTCCTAACAACTCTAAAAGGATTGGTGGTTAAGTTCCTCAACTAAATGGAGGATAATCACTTCGCAATTCCATGAGAATTGAAGAATAAATTTTCCTCTATATTTATCGGAGAATTCTAGAGAACAAGTTTTTGTTGATCTAGAGAATTTGATTCTAGGAAGGTACAAGTTCTTTCCACAAATGATGACCCTAAGAAGGTTCTAGTGGAAAAGCTATCGATGGTGCTCCGAGATTTCTTGATAAGAAAATGGCTGGGGAAAGCTCTATCAATGAGCCCTAAACACAAACTTAGAGATATTCTAGCACTGAGCACCTCCATCAAAGAATTCATCAACATGCCCACAAGAATGGAATAAGCGAGAGTGCACTTCAATGACAGTTCATCACACCCATAATCACGGACTAATATCTATGGGCTATGATGTTTTCCAACCATAGAAGATGACTTGGTACCAAGCTAGAAAGAGAAATAAAGGAATTAAGGTAGCAATATACAAGGGTAATTCTCTATTGTATGGTATACCACCAAGATGGGCACCTACAAACTAAGTTTCCAAATAAACTAGTTTGCTAATTCTATGATAGATGGCAACTTGAAGCCCAAAATTGCTACTATTGGAAGGGGCTGGAAAATCCCCAAGCACACCCATATTGGGGACAATCGACAAGGAAGCACCACCAAAGGTGTGAAGGACCCAACATGAAAACTCTAGGACCTATTTGAGGTAACATTCTAGTAGCTCCTACTTGTTATGCTACTTCCACTAACAAAGGAATGAAGATTACCATCACTGATTACTCCTCAATGTTTAGAAATATGCATCCATGGCTATGCTTTAGATATGGAGAGTATGACCATATGGAAAACTGCTATCTTTTACAAGAGAATGCAAAACGATTCTCAAATTGTCAAGAATCTAGGGACACTACACTAAAGATTACCCAAAGAAGATGACCATAAATGAGAACATTTCAAAAAATGCCTTCAGATTTCAATTGAACTACCACCCAAAACATATGCTCTATGACAATTGGGAACTATTCAACTAGTGCAACTCTAAGAAATTTCTCCCTTAAGAGTTTGGACTAGGGAAAATATTGTGCGCACAAGGAGGGAGGAGGTAAGGAATGAAGAAATTAGACAGAAGGAGAGAAACAATATGATCTTGATGCCTAGTCTAGAGAGCCTGAATTTCACTTAGTGGCTAAAGTAGGAGAAGGTGGAAAAGATAAAAGCGAGGTTAAAGTCCTAGAATTGAGGATGTGCAAACCAAGAAATGAATGAGCTCATTGGTGGAAGAAGAGGGGTTGGTAAGGGAGAAAAAACAAGAAGTGCAAAGACTAGATCGCTTGACATAAAGTCAACCTATAAGAGCAGTTTCTGACATTGAGAAAGAGCTAAGTAGAGAAACAATGATCCAAGATTCATATCAAACAGCCTAGCAAGACTTTAGAGGTCAAATGCCATAACTCATTGAAACTACCCCAACTACGACCCTCTCTATACCTCTTATATTAAGGAATAGCTATAAACAAGGGAGCTGGTATAAACGTCTCCTCATGGATGTCAAATGGAGAAGTAAAATGATAAGCATTGTTGCCTTTCTTGGAGCAATGATCTCTGTGAAGAGCAACTTAAACAATTTCTTTATAGAACAAGCCTTCTTAGTTGATTATCATAACTCGTGAGCCATGTTCAAAATAGCTCGAAAAGAGATATTAGGAGTGATTATAGATCGATGATCTAGAATCAACGTGATAGCAAAATCAAGAGTGAAAACGTTAGGACTCTACCCAACAAAGGAGGCACAATTTACGATAAAAATGGAAGACCAGAGTGAGGTGAAACTAGTAGTGGAAAGAGTTGCACTAATAGTGCAAGGATCAAAATATATTGTGGATTTTATCATACTTAGGCTTCCATTAGCAATAGGAGGTCTCCCACTACTTCTAAGATGACCTTTGCTCAGGCACGCTGTCGTGGAGATTCCATTTGGACGATTGCATTGTCACAATAATGTGTACCTTTAATCATATGGAAAGTGGGAGTTCTATTCTGAAGTTGTGAGCTGTTATAAAAAAAATGGAGTAATTCTAAAAGGAATAGGGCAATGAATTGCTAAGGGGAGGCAAAGAATTACATTCCTTGAGGGAAGCAATGCAAATCCCATGATTTTAGGGAATATGGAACGATGGTATGAGGGAAGTTCTCTTCTTGATGGGGTATGTGGTAGTGAAGAAATATTTCTAGCATGGTCCATGGTATCATGAAGCTGATATGAGGGTCGGAACAGGAACATACTCACAGAAACATGGAGTAATACAAGAGAGGTGTTGATTCATTTTATGGGTACTATTCAAAGCTCATATTCTTTTCTGCAGGAAAGATTATTTGGACATGTTTCCATCGAGCATATGTGGCAACTCTCCAACAGAGGAGGGGATCATTCTATCTCTAGAAGGAAGGTTTTTGGGGGATCAAGTCAACAGAATGAAGGGATTGATTTCCTCATTTTTTGGGATTTTTTGGGGAATGTGGCCTTCACAAAAGATTTGTGGGAACAAAGGCTGCACTCGGAGCAAAGGGGTGGCCATGGAAAGAGAAGAAAAACAATGAAATGCGGTTATGGAGCTGATATGGGGAAGAGGACAACTTGTAGGGGAGCGTGTGACACTCAAGATCAAGCATGAGAAATAGGAACACATCAAAGAAGTAGACATACCAGAAGAAAGAGCATATAGGGAGCTCAAAGAAGTACATGTCAAATTTTCTGAAGAAATCACTATAAAAATAGTGATTTTGATCACTAGAACCATTGTGAATATTATTTCACCTTTTTGTAAATCCATTTTGTGCAAGCTGAGGAGTCCTCAATTTCAAGGAGCTTTAGAAGTATTTACCTACCAATTTTCATAATTTTTAGACTCCGTTTGAGCCCTCAAATAAGCTCTAGAATGTAATTTTTAACTAGGCCACACACTAGGTCTAGACAGGGCCAAAACTAGTCAAAAAACTATAAAAAGAGTTAGAGAGCTCATTTTAGGGGTTAGCTTGTTAGAGAGTTGGCTTGTTAAAGGTTAAAGCTCTATAAAAGAGTTCTTTGTGATAGAATCTTTCCATCATTCCTCTCTTTGCTCTTACTATGTGCGCATGTATGTATGTGTGTGCATGCTTGTGTGCTTTCACTCACACACTTGTGCCTTCACTTGCTCATGGTATTCATACCAGTCCTTATGTCTCCATGGATTGACAAGTAAAAGAGTTGCGGCTTACACTTGAGCTACACCAAATGTTGCTGCCATTGTCCAGGGGAGAGTTTAGAGGACGAGCATTGTGATGGTAAGATCGTAGATTTGCGATGTTGGAAGGTAAAAAATAGTCATTTTCTATTATTTTTTTGATTTTTTCTTCTCCTTCTTCATCATCACCATCTTCATCTCTCATCATCTTCATAGATTCCTTTGTTTTTTAGTGCATTTTTTGTTGATATATTTAGGTAGTGATATGTGTGAACACTCTAGGACTACCGGGGCACTTTTTTCCCTCTTTAGAAGGTCCCCTCCCCTCTTGTATATATGCCTATTGCCCTAAAGGGCTATTTATCTTTGTACATTATCTAGTAATACATTCACTATTGTGTGTTGTTCTCCAAGATTCTTCTTCTTCATTGTGCTATTCGCGTGCTTTCGCAGACGTCGAACTCCAACAATTGGTATTAGAGCAGGTCGCCGCTTCATCTTTGGCATCGTCTACACCTCTCCGATTGCAGTCTCAGAATGCTACAAATTTTGGTGAGCATATTCATCGTGATCTAAGCTCGTTTCGGCTTCTAAACGCACTACTAGAGTCCTTGTGCAGGCTAATTCTTCTTTCTGTGCCAAAGGTATATACTAGTTTCGGTATCTTTTTTGCATCTCCAAGTCTTCTATAGGTTTAGAAGAACTCGTTTGGGCAGTTCCGTTGAACTTTTTGAGATACGATCAATTTCCTGCATCAAGGTTTTTTATTCACTCACCATGGCTGCAAGTAGTGATGTATTTTGTATGTTGGATATTGACGATAAGTTGGATGGTACCAACTACCTATTGTGGGCTTATATGATGTGACATGTATTGGTTGCAAAAGGACTATGGAACATTGTGTAGGGTGTTGAAAAATATCCTATCACACCTACAATTGTTACAAGTGCAGGTACTGAAGCTGATGGAGAAGGTGTCGAAAGATTATGATATTCTTCATATTCTTGTTCGTATTGCGATTTCTACTACAACTAGTGTCCAGCAAATTTGTTGGAATGGCAGAGATGCCCAAGCACATGCATTGATAGCTTTGTCTATCAAATGTGCCATTCTTCCTCATTCACTCTTGCACAACAACTAAGGATGCTTAGGATACACTTACCACATTGTACCAAGCTAGGAATGAGGCTCATGTTGCTTACCTTCGAAAATAGTTCGAGAGTGAGCACATGAATGAACATGAGTTGATGGACACTTTTATAAGAAAGATCAAAGACTTGAAGGAACAATTGATGTCTGCTGATGAGGTTATACCAGATAGCTCACTTGTGCAGACCTTGTCATTTGAAGAGTTAGTCTTTGTTCTATTGCACGAAGATCAGTCCAGGCAGAACAAGGCCATTACGCGTGTTGTAGATCAAGCTTTCTTGGGTAGTCAGAAGGGCAAAGGAGAATAGAGCTCTTCAACTAGTAAGGAGAAATCTGCTAATTCTACAGAATCAAAGAGGGAAGACAAGGATGAAAGAAATCAGAAAAGCAGAAATTGTTTTGCAAGTATTGTAAAGGAAAGAATCATATTATAAAGAAGTGTCCAAAAGTGGCTGCTAAATAGGCAAAGAAGAAAGAGGCCGGAATGGTTATTGCAGAAGCCTCTACACCAAAAATAGAGTCTGCTATTCTTGTGCAGGAAGATAAACGGGCATTTACTATTGTTTGTAGTCTTGACCCATCTTCTCATGAGTAGTACATGTCTACAGTGGACTCAGATGTTTGGTACTTTGACAATGGGGCGACCAAACATATTACCTCGTAGTGCAGTTTCTTCTCTTCACTCTAGCCTGCCCCTACAGGGAATACTGTTACATGCGCTTACAACTCCTCTTATCGTGTTATGGGAGTTGGGAAGATCATTTTGACTACTATTGATGGTAGTTCTTTCACTTTCTCAGATGCTTTGTTTTTGCCATGGATCAACAGAAATGTGTTATCAGTTTGTGCATTAGCCAAGATTGGCTTGGTAGTGAAATTTGGTGATGATAGATGTACAGATCATGTCAAATGGCAATGTGATTATTGCTTCTGGCATTTTATGTGATGGGTCTATACAAGCTCATAGACTAAGAAAGATATGTAAATGATTTGGCATGTGCACTACATGATTCTCAGGCTACGTTAGATGCAAAGCTTTGGCATCCGTGCTTTGCTCATCTGAATTTTACCAGTTTGTTATGCCTGCAGAAATCTAAAACGTTGTCCTCTTTGCCCAAACTTGAGGCACCCAGAAAACATGTTTGCGAAGACTATATTTTGGGCAAAATGCAGCATTCCTTCTTTCCAAAAGATGGTTCAGTTCAGGCTACTCAGAAATTGCAGCTTGTACATAGTAATGTCTGTGGTCCTATGCAGACACCTTCTTTTGGAAATTAACTTTACTTCCTGACTTTCATGGATGATTTTTCCAAGGATGCATCCATTGAAAGCAAAGTCCGAAGAGTTTATGTGCTTCAAATAGTTTTTGGTTTTGGTTGAAAATATGTCAGCATGTAAAATGGACACTCTTAATTCTAATCGGGGGGGGGGGGGGGGGGGGGGGGGGGGGGGATATATATCTTCTGATTTTGATGCATTTTTGGTTGAACGTGGGATAAAATACCATTGTACGGTGCCGTATACATCTCAACAGAATGGAGTTGCTAAACGGAAGAGTAGGTCACTCATGGAGATGGCGAGGTGTATGGTCAAGAGTCAAGCTTTACCACATAGTTTCTAGCTTGAGGCTATCATGTGTGCAGCATATGTACTTAACAGGTGTCCCACTAAAGCACTGCAGTCTATCACTCCATAGGAGTCTTGGCATGATTGCAAGCCATCCATTGCTCATCTGTGTCTTTTTGGTTTTCTGGCATATGCATGTCTAGACAACATCGTAGAAAATTGGATGATAAAGTAGTAAAATGTATTTTTGCTCGATACAATTCTTAAAGTAAAGGCTATAATCTGTATCATCCACAGACTAAATGCATTGTGGTTAGCCGTGATGTTGCTTTTGTGGAAGATGCTATTTAGCCATTGCTTTCATGTACTAAGGAAACATTTGTTAGCTCTAAAGACATGTATAATACTTTTCTGCCTCTTTTTATAGGTGGATAGTCTAGTGCTGGTCCTAATGAGGCAACTTCTCAGCCTTTCCAAATTTCATGTGATGATGTAGATCATCCCATTTCTAATGCAGATTTACATGATGCACTTATTGATGAGAGAACTGGTATTGAGGAGGCAAAAACTATGCCAAAATGGATGGTGTAGTCTTTGTGTAACTGCAAATTAGATGCACCTCTGTCATATTGTACTCGTTTAGGCTCTCATAGTGCATCTTTTGCATCAGATTGCTATGCTATGGCTACATCTAATATTTGTGATGAGAATGAGCCTCTTTCATTTGATGAAGCACAAAATTCAGAAAATTGGATGGCTCCTATGCAATCTGAATATGACGCTATAATGAAGAATGGTACTTGGTCTTTATTTGACTTCCCTCTTGGCAAGAAGGGCATTGGTACTAAGTAGGTATACAAGCTGAAGTGTAAGCCTGATGGTATAGTTGACAGGTATAAGGCTAGGCTTGTTGCAGAGGGTTATGCACAAGAAAAAGGCAACCATTTTGATGAAACATTTGATCTTACTTGCCATATAACCACTATTCATAGCATTTGTGCATTTGTAGCTCATCATGGTTGGAATATATATCACTTGTACGTTAAAACTACATTTTTGAATGGTGACTTTCATGAAGAAGTGTATGTTTTTCAGCCCTATGGCTTTGTGCAAAAAGGGCATGAAAACCAGGTGTGCAGGTTAAAGAAGGAACTATATGGTTTAAAGCAAGCACCATCTGCTTAGTATGAAAAGATACATGCATATCTGATTGCACATGGTTTTGAGAATAGTCGAAATAAAAGAACCTTATATGTTAAGCGTGCTAATGATGTACTTTTGATCATTGTGGTTGATGTTGATGACATGTTGCTCATTGGTCCTCATGAGAGGAATTTTGCTGGTTTACATGCCTCATTTGAGATGTCTAATTTGGGGCATTTGTATCACTATTTGGGCATTCATTTTATGCACGTTGATGGTGGAATGTCTTTGTGTCAAACGAAATATATTGACACATTATTTGAGCGTTTTGGCCTTGAAGACTATAAGCCTATTGTAACTCCTATGGGGACAAGTTTAGGATTGATTCTTCAGGATGCAGGAGATGCATTTGATGTTGTTCTCTATCTGCACGGTCTTGGATCTACTTATGCATGACTTGGACAAATATTTAGTTTTTTGTCTCACAGATGAGCACGTTTATGCATTGCCCCGGTGTCAAGCATTGGCAGGTGGTTATGCACATCTTTTGCAACTTGAGTGGTACTCGGCTACTTGGGTTGTTTTATTCCAAGGGGGGATCACTACCGTCAGATTTTCATGCTTTTTGTAACTCTAACTGGGTTGGTTGCTTTGAAACTCGTGTGTCCACTAGTGGTTTTTGCTTCTTGAGTGTGTGTGGCTGAGATGCCTTATGGCTGATTTGGGTATTCGTCGGTCTTCTGCCACCACCATCTTCACTGATAATCAGAGTGCATTGTTAGTTGTGAGGAACCCTATGTTCCATGCTCACACTAAGCATGTTGAGGTGCATTATCATTATGTCATGGAGAGGTTCTCAGTTGGGGAGATCAACTTGGCATATGTGCCCACACAGGAGAACTCTGGAGACCTTTCGACGAAGGCTCTACCTAGGGAGAAGTTTGAAGCTTTCCTTAAAGCTCTAGGCTTACTTCCTTTTGTGGATTGATTCCACATAGCTTGGCACTTCCTTATACATGAGTGCCTGCTACTTGTTCACTACATCACTCCTAGGGGGGATTTGTTGATATGTTTAGGTAGTGATGTGTGTGAACACTCTAGGACCTTCGGGGTACTTTTTTCCCTCTTTAGGAGGTTTTTGTTTCCATGTCTTGTATCTATGTGTAGCTCAGTGATGAGTAGCACCTCCTTTAATGTCAATCCGGGAAGACGTGAGGATGGTATGAAGACCTCGAGCAAGCATAGGCACAAGTGCGTGAGTGAGAAGCACACTAACATGCACACACATATACACACACGCGCACACACGGCAAGACAAAGAGTGAGAATCAATGGAGTTCTTAGATTACTTTCAAAAAGCTCTTACAAGTTCATTTCAATTACAATCTCACACAAGCTAACCTCAAAAATGAGCTCTCTAGCTCCTTTTATAGTTTTTGACTAGGTTTTGGCCCTGTCCAGACCTAGTGTCTGGCCTGGTTAAAAATTAGGTTCCAGGGCCAATTTGAGGGCTTAAACGGAGTCTAAAAAATACGAAAATTGGTATGTAGGTACTTCTAAAGCTCCTCAAGCTCAAGGACTCCTTGGCTTGCACAAAATGGAGCTACAAAAATATGAAATGATATTTACAATGATGGTTAGTGATAAAAATCACTATTGTTTTGGAAAAAATTGAAGGCCTATCTGCCAGATCTGCGTCGACTGCTTTGTCTACTTACTCCTTCGCCTTGCTCTGACTCTCTCCGCTGGCTTTCTTGTCTGGTTAGTCCTTGGGTGCCCATACTGCTCTCAACACCCCCCCCTCTCTTGCGTCTGTCGTCCCTGACAGACCCTTGTTGCTGGGAGTGTTGCAGGTAAGTACTTTATTCGTGCATGCCAGGCAAAGATTATGGTGACCGAGGGAGTCTGGCTCATGTCGTAGACTAAATCCTTGTTACCTTGAGAGAATCCAGGAGCAGAGATGTATGGAGCTTGTACCTTTCGAAAGGTTTTGAAGACAATGGTCATGAGCTCGAATATTTTCATACACATTTTCGCAGCTATGTCGGGTACATTATTTAAACGAGTAGACCAGTGTCGAATTGTTGATATCATGTAGGCTACGGTTGGGGTCCCTTGAGGCGGAGCAAAATATGGATAGTTAACCCAAGCCGAGCATTCTTTATTGTTGCGTACCTTGATTGCAAATGCTTGCCAGGATCTGCGACGTACCACTGGGCAATAGCATGGATTACACTTGATATACAGTGGCATGGTTGCCCAGGTGCTCATCATCTCTGGGTAATCGGTTAGTAAACGTGCACGCCAATTAGGTTGGAAGATCGAGCCAGCACGTGCATCTGTCGGTAAATCCCCTAGCTCAAATTGAGTGGCGAACGTGGGCTCCTTCCCTGTATGTCTTTTGACTTCTGCATTATAATCATGTAGCAAGAAAAAATAAGGCATGTATTGCGACTCTGATGTTGTGATTAACCGTTGGTGGGATAGGTGCTGAAAGTAAGAAGATCGAAGGACCGTTTCTTCCAGATTTGTGAGCGATTGTATTTGCACAGCCACACGATCGTCATGTGTCTGACCCACTTTCTCGACCCTCTTGATCCAATCTGGAACTTGAATTTCTAAGGTGTCTTGTCCTTCTTCTGTAGTTTGACCACCAGGTGTTGGCATCGGCTCATATGGCTCTTCATAGCTATCATCGACGGGGATTTCCACCACTGTTTCAGGTTCTGGTTCTTCAGTTGGTGAGGGTGGCCTTTCATATGGTAAGAGACGTGCTTGGAGATCGGTCACCTGTTTCCGGAGGGTCTCTAATTCTTCTGGAGAGTGTTGCAAGACAACCCGCTCTTGTTGAGCTGTGGGGGCGCTGGCTAACTGCTTCTTTAGATCCGCACATTCAACCTCTAACTTTTCATATGACTCCAGGAAATTTGCATGCTCTTCGAGTAAGATGCGGATGTCTTCTGATGGGACAGCTCTATACTTGGTAGGGCTAACGGTTGCTCCTGCAGTTCCTTCCATAGCCGCTTCAAAGTTGTCTTGATTTTGTTGTTGAAGCCTCTTGTTCTCTTCTAATGCTGCTGCCATATGCTTCCTTAATAGCCCAAGGTTGCGTCTGAGTGTAGCATTCGATATCATTTGCGATTGGAGCACTGTTTCTAGTTCCTTGACTGCTTGATCATCTACCGTCGATGTCTTTGATTCCAATTCAGAGTGAGCCTGTTGTAAGGTGGTATGCTCTGTTAGGAGCATTTGGTAATCAGCTTCAAGAGTGTTGACTCTCGCTTGCAGACGCTGAGATTCTGCCTGTAGGGCAGCAGTGCGTTCTTCCAATTGATGGTATTCTTGTTGCAGTTGATGTGCACACTGAAGTAATGTGTTGAACGTGCTATTTACATTATGAGATGCAAGGGGGAAAGTTTGAAATGCAGGGGAGGTGGGATTGGGGAGGGAGGTAGTGGATGCTATGTGTGCCAATGATGTGGTGAGTGGGGAGGTGGGGGGTAGTGGAGGGGAAGAGGGTGGAATTGTGGGGAGAGGTGCTGTGGTGGGTGAAATGTCCATTGGGTCAGACAGAGTGGTGTGTGTAGGGGCTACCATATAGGTGGGTATGGTAGGTGAAGTGAGTGAGGTGTTCGTGTAAATTGATGTCGTCGCGAACATTGGGGAAAGGTACCTTTGAAGCATTGGAGAGTGGAAGAACTGCTCCACAAGGGACGGTTGTTGGGGTGGCGAGGTTAGGTTGAAAGAGGTGTAGGGGCTAGATGGGAAGTGGGGGTCATGGAATGCAGGTACCCGTATTGGGGGATAGACTGGGAAACACAGGGTGCCTTCTGTGGGTGCCGGGGTTCCAACCATACTTGGGATGATGGGATGGCCAGTTATGGGTTCGGAGGATAGAAGGGTTGCAGTGTACAAGGGATTGGTGACGAAGGAGAAGAGGGTGTCTTGGGAAGAGGGTTCTCGAAATGAGAATGATGTGAATGAGGATGGGTTATGAGTGAAGGTAGAGGTAATGACTATCGTTTCTTCCATAGTGGGAGGTGGTGGTGGGGGTGGAGAAGGTGGTGACGGGGGATGCTGGGGTGAGATGGGTGATGTCTGAAGGAAGGTTTCGGCAGAGAGGTCAATGGTGGTGGTGGGGGTAGCTGTGGTTTCAATGGGTACTTCTTGTTCGGTGACGGGTATCCTGATAGTCTTACCTGCGCGTGGTAAGGTGTCAACTCTGCGTTTGTCATACCTTACTGACTTGCGGACTGCTGTGTGGACAGCCTCTAGGACACCTAAAGATTCTGACACTAATTTGAGGGTGTCAATGAATTGTTGATCCACCCCATCATCCGACAGCATTTCTTGCATCAAGGCTTGACCTGACACAAGAGAGAGTTTATGCCTTTCTTGTACTGCTTTGATTGTGTCGTATAACCTTTGTAGTTGAGCTGTATATGCAGGTGCACCTACAATTTCAGGCACTTCTTGTTGCTCATCATGTTGCTCTTGATCATAATCCTCCTCATCTTCCTCCTGTTCTTCATCTTCATTATCCTCTTCATCCACTTCAACTGTGGTGACAGGTACGTGGGAGGTTGTCGCCTGCGTTTGCGCATTCTCCACTTGTTGTGCCTCTTCTGCCTCCAGCTCTACATCTTGTAATAATTGTTCAAAGTCTTCATTTGTGAGTTCTTCCAGAGGTGCACCACTAGGAAATTCAAGATCGGTTGGGATAGGAGGGAATATCAAGGTGGAACCATCGGTCCTGCGTCTTGGAAGTCGGAGTGTGAACGGTCGGACTCTTCGGGGTGGAGGGGTGACGTCTGGTGTTAGGGTGGCTCCACGTGGTTGGGCACACGGGACTTGGACAGTACCTCTCATCTTCTTAGAAGGGGGTCCAGTGGATGTCCTGCCTCTAAACTGCTCTACACGATTCCACATTAGGGCCCGTTGAATAGGGATGTCATAAGCCAAACATCTATAAATGATTCTCCTCAGAGCACAGCATCCATATAAAACCTGTTTCCGCGGCCATCGTTTGTGAGCCAGGTGTATCTGATCAATTATCCAGTGGGGTAAGTTGATGGTGAGGCTCTGCGTTTCTGCTAGATACAAACTAAACCAAATCTTTTTGGGCGGCATGGTGAATCTATCTTGTGCAGGAAAAGCAAAGTGTTGCATGCACATGGGAAGGTGTATTGCAATATTAGGCGTCATGGACACCATGTCCTTGAGTTTGGTGAGACCTCGATTCTTCATGTAATCCGGTACTAGAGTTTCCTTCTCTGTAGGAATATGCATTCCGCGCATATCTAGAGCCTCTCTCACCAAGTTGTTTGATAGCCTAAACCTCTTGAGCTCATTCCCCTTTGTCAGAGATGGAATCACAAATGAGCTGGCACCTTTTGGGTTCTTGTTCGGAGTCAAGGTGTTGATGAGATAGTAGCATCGCATGAAGTCAGGCTTTGGGAGCCGTGCACTGAAATATGCATCCAATCCTGCCTTCTCCCAAATCCTCCGTAGACCTTCTGCATTTTGTAACTTCTCGAATTCTCTTGTAAAGAAATGGTATTTACCTTGCTTCCCGTTGAAGTCCAACTCTGATTCCCATAGGTATGTTCCTTCTCCCAAGGGTCCTGCCACTTCACTAAACCAGTGGGAAGCTTTTCCGACGGGCATGGTATGGCCACTGGGAGGGTCCGCAATAGGTATGATCTTGATAGCCTGCAATTCTTCTGGTCTTTCATTTGTCTCAGGCAAAACGGGTAAGCTGTCTAAGTCCACCACTTGCTGGCTCGTTTCTGTTTGAGAGCTAGTTCCTGCCGCTTCAGCCATGTTGAAAACTTCACAGCTGGTTCTGTGAGAAGATATGAATAAATGTTAACATTGCAATGGACACAAAAATGACACTGTGTCCCCTTTACAACATTAACTTGATGAATTGTGCTGTAGTTAGTTGGTTAGTTAGTGCTCGCGTGGGTGTGAGTGTGAAGTGTGGTTAGCTGATGCTGAATACCTATGAGCTAATGGGGGTCGGGTGCAGTGTGAGGGTGATACAGTTGGTCAGTGGTAATGAATTTACAAATGGGGTCGGGACTTTGGTACACGCTTTGGGCTGCCAAACGAGCTGATTGGCTGTTGGTTTTGACTTGGTAGAGACTCTGGAGGGCTTTATAGGGGTGTAGGTTTGAAAATGAGTCCTTTTAGGGACCCATTTACAAGGGATTCTGTTCGTGCTCATGGGTTTTGGTGTATTCGTGAGTGTTGAAAACGAGTGGATGTCGGCTGTGCGAATGAATGGGGTATGTTGTATAGGGTGTGGCCTTGGTGTAGCTATTTGAGCCCGCAAACAAGCCTTAGGCACCCAAATTTGTCTTGATTGTGGGCTAGCCTTCATCGACTTCTTGGGCACCCAAATAGACTTCACATTAGCAGAAGAACTTCTGAAAGACTTCTTATTAGTGTAGTGTTGTTGGTTACTAATAAGAGGCTTTGCCCATGTGGTTGACTTGAGTGCAACCGGGTGTTCGCCTTTCCGCACCCACACCTGTTTCATTGGCTGAGATGCTTTGCTGCGCAGGTACTTTTGATCTCCGACATAGGTAGTACTCTGCTTCTTCTGCCTTTGATACACCTTTGGTTGCTGCCTCCTTCTGGCCTTTGGAAAAGAAGAGAGTTCCATTGTGGTTTGGACTCCTTGATTGGGATCACCATTCCTCTGCAACACATAGTTTTGGACAAGAACAGCATGGTCATCTTCATGTGTGCTCCTGGAAGGACCAGGAGTTTGTGCCTTTCCTAGTTCCTTGAGTGCTCCATTTTTCAATTCAACTGTAATCCGACTATGATTTACCCATACCTGAAGAAGTCCTCTTCTTAGATTTAGGTCGACTGCATGATCATAGATCCAGTCCTGACCCAAGATAAGAGGCTCAGTGAGGTCCTCGTCTTGACACACTAGTACCTTGACTGTCATTGCCTCGTCTTGAATAAAGAGGGGAAGTTCCACCTCGCCCATGCAAGGGGTTTCCACGCCTCCCAATCCTATGAGATATGCTTCTATAGGATTGACAGTTAATTTCAACTCTTGACAGTAAGACCATTTGACAGCACTAGTGGCTGCTCCTGAGTCAATCAAGGCTCTTACAGTCCTTGCATCCTTTCCTTGTCCTATATCTAAGGTTATAAAAGGACGTCGGTCAATTATCCTATGAGAACTGACACCTGAAACTTCACACATAGCCATGGGATATCCTTGATCTGCATCTGCATCTGGCCTAGGTTGCTCTCTACCTTGTCTTCTCAACTTCATTCTTCGTATGCGTTCTAAAGCTTCGGCTTGCGCTTCTTCTCGAACTCGCTTTTCTTCTTCCTTGCGTTTCTTAGCAGTGTTGAGTCGACTTAACATCTCTTCTGTGAGAGGTTCCTGATACAACTTCACTCTGCATCCGCTAATGTAGCTCGGGAGAACATCGCCTTCTAAAGTGGCTAGTTGTACTGCTCCACTTGTGGAGATCCTATTAATGATCATGGGTCCGTAGCCTCTTTTCTCTAGTTTCCTCGCATGTTGTTTCAACGTGTATACTAGTACTAGGTCTCCTACCTTCAAGCCTTTATCCTTAACATGGGCATCAAAGTATGCCTTCTGTCGTTTCTTGGCTGCATATATTCCTGCTGCAGCTCTGAGTCTCGTCTCACCTAGTCGTTCAAGGTCAAAGATCCTAGATGAGAGTTCATGACCTGTCCACTCATGCTCCTGTGCTACTTTCAATGTAGGTATTAGGAAATCTAATGGTAGCACTGCGTTTTGGCCAAATACCATCTGAAAGGGAGTGGCTTGGAGTACCGTTTTGTAGGCGACCCGGTATGCCCAAACAGCATGGTGTAGCTGTTTGTCCCAATCAGAGCGTTTATTGTTCACTAGTTTAGTCAGCACATTGCACAGAATCTTATTGGTGCTCTCAGCTTGCCCATTTGCTTGAGGGTGATAGGGGGCAGACTTCTTATGAACTACCAAGAATTCTTGGAGTAGATTTTCAATCACTTCGTTCAAGAAGTGAGTGCCTCTATCACTGACTAGCTCTATAGGTAGTCCGTATCTTGTGAATACGTTCTCAAACAAGAATTTAGCCGTTGTTTGAGCATTGTTCTTCGTTGTGGCTTTTACCTCTACCCATTTGGTTAGATAGTCTGTCGCAACAATGATGTATTCAGCATGTGAACCTTTAGCTGGGGGATTAATAGGACCTATGAAGTCTATTCCCCACTTAGAGAATGCACGTCCACCCATCATAGGTTTCAGTGGCATCTCGTCTTTTCGTATAGGATACTGAGTTCGCTGACAGACATCACACCGTTTAACATAGGTATGTGCATCCATGTGAAGGGTCGGCCACCAGAAGCCCGCAAATAGTATTGCCTTGATCACCCGATCTGGTCCAAAATGTCCTCCTGCTACACCTTGGTGAGCAGTTTCCAAGATCTTAAGATATTCACTCTCATGGACACATAGTCTCAGGTAACCATCTTTACCACGCTTGTAGAGATTATCACCAATGAGTGAGTAATCTAGGGCTTCTTGTTCTAAAATCCTTTTCCTAGCCAGAGTCATGTCCGGAGGGAATGCTTTTGTCCTCAGGAAGGATACTAGTGGTTCACTCCAATCTGGCACGATGGACACTTGATAAAGAGTGGCATGTTCCACAGGTGGTTTAGTGCCGCAGATTGGGCATTCCTTGCACAACTTTTGGACATCAGCTTCCATCGTCGGCCAATGCACTCCGAGTCTTCTTAGTGTCTGTAGGGTTCTTTGTTTGTAATAGTGTTGCTCTAAGGCACCTACATATGCTGATTGCAACCATTTTGAGTATTCGTCCTCTTCTACACAACAGGCCAAGATCCCTTGATCTGTGTGCTTGTACATACTACCTGCCATGATGTGATACTTTTGGGCTTTCACTACCTCTCTATTCTGCGTGTTTACCACTGGATGGTTAGGCCCGTATGTCAATACTGGCACGAGTGGCTTAGCCCACTGTGGCACCACTTCCAAATTAAACAAGTAAGCATCAGGAAGATCATCTGATACTCCTTGTGGGGCTTCTCCGGATGTGAGCCTAGAGAGATGGTCTGCTCTCAAATGAGTTCTACCTTTCCTCACTACTACCTCAAAGTCATACTCCATTAGTAAGAGAAACCATCTTTCTAATCTACCTGTATTACATGGTTTGTTTACCAAGTATAACAATGCCTGATGATCAGTAAAAAATTTAAACTTATTTGCAAGCAAATAATGTCTAAACTTTTTAACTGCATATACCATGCCTAATCCTTCTCTCTCCGTAGTGGTATAATTTCGTTCAGCTGCATTCAATTGTCTACTAGCATAGGCAATTGGAAGATCCATATTACCTTCACCAGTAGGTTGTGCGAGTACACATCCAATAGCGTAATTGGATGCATCCACATGAACATGAAAAGGTTTATTCCAATCTGGAGTAGTAAAGATTGGTGCTGAACACAATCTTCGTTTGAGCTCCTGGAAGGAATTTTCACACTCGTCAGTCCACTCAAAGTTAGTCAAAAGTCCATACATGGGCTTTGCAATGATCGCGTACATATGAATGAACCGTCGGTAATAACCGCAATGCCCCATGAAAGCTTGTACTTCCTTGACATTCTTTGGCCTAGGTAACTCTGCTATGGCTCTCACTTTCTCCTCATCAGTGGATATGCCGTTTTTTGACACTATGTGTCCTAGAATCTTGCCTTGCCTGACCATAAAAACACACTTTTCTGGGTTCAAGCAGACTTGATATTCTCTACATTTGTCAAAGATTTGTCTGAGTTCAGGAATATGGGTTTGTCTAATGTTAGAATGAGCACAAAGATCATCAACATAGACTTCTAAGTTCTTCCTCAGGAACTCTTTAAATACGTGGCACATCAATCTTTGAAAGGTAGCAGGTGCATTGGTAAGCCCGAATGGCATTACTCTAAAGGCAAAAATGCCCCATTCAGTGGCAAAAGCCGTCTTATGCTGATCCTCTGGAGCTATGGCTACTTGGTTGTAGCCCGAAAATCCATCAAGGAAGCTATATACTTCCTTGCCTGCTACTCTTTCTAGTAGATGCTCCGTAATTGGAAGTGGATAGTTATCTCGGATAGTGGCTGCATTAACCTTCTTCAAGTTAATGCACACCCGTAGCTTCCCATTCTTCTTGGGCACAACTACAATGGGGGATACCCACTCAGTGTGCTCAATCTCATAGATAAATCCAGCTTCAACCAGTTTATCGATCTCCTCTTTGATCTTGGCAGCGTAATTATCATTGTATGTGTATGGCTTCTGCTTAGAGGGTTTGGCATCTGAGGTCATGGGAATAGTGTGTGAGCATATATCTGGGTCAACACCCTTGAAATCCTTGTAACTCCAAGCGAATACATCTCTGTATTCTCTTAGCAAGGCTATTAGTTCTTGCTCTTCTTCTTCTGTTAGGTCATGCCCTATGTACGTGCATCTTTCCTCTCCTTCTTCTAGGGCCACTACTATTTTTTTGGTGGTTTCTTTGTTATCATAGGCCTCTCCTGACTGTGCCTCTCGTTTAGGCATTCTTATCATGACTCTCCTGTCATCTATCTCATACTTCTTAAAATTTTCTGGGACCTCAAACAAAGATCCTTCCTCTTCTGGTGTGACTGCTCTCTTCTTTCTTTTCTTTCCTTCTTCCTTCGAGGTCACATGTGTGGCTAGCCTCACCTCATTCGTAAGCTCTCCATGCCTCTGGGGTTGAAATTCTACTTCATAGAAGTATTCTTCATCTGATGCAAAGGGTGGGTCCATAATGATTGACTCTAGATCGGAGTCACTTGCATCCTCAAATGCATCAGGGCTAGGTTCGCACTCTTCTAACACTGCCTCTCCCATAATTGGCTCTATGGAGAAGACTGAAATGTCATAGCCATCCTCATCACAGTGGGGTGTCCATTGTTCTTCATTGATGGCTACATCCATTGTTGCTAGGATTTCTGCCCAGCCATGGGGTTCAAATTCTTCGTCAGGAAATACTACAGGTGCATAGGCTGGGTCTTGAATTGATCTATGAGTTTCTTGTGCACCTATTTCTCTGGCTTTCTCTCTTTTCTCTTCTTCTACTGCTACTTTGCACATCCACAACTGGGTATCTTCATGCATTAATGAGGATCCTGACCCTATGGAATGCACAGATTCTGTATCATCTTTTGCTTTATGGATGGGATTCCATTGGATAGGAGGGACATCTCTATGAGAGTAATCTTTGAGATTCACTTTGGTAGTGACACCTAGGTGTTGCAGGTACAAGGAGTTGGTTCCCCAATCCTGTACCACTTGCAACTGTCGCATAAATGGTCTTCCCAAAATCATCTCATAGGCATGATTTTTGCTGAAGTCACATATAGCGAATGTATGCTCGAACTCAACACCACATGTGGTGAGAGTTATTCCTTCTAGCAAGCCTAAGGGTCTTTCTATGTGACCATCGGCCATCTGCAATTTCATTCTCGTGGGCCTGAGTGCGGGCTTGCCCCAACGCTTCCATAGGGAAGTGGTGGCAATTGCAACACCTACGCCAGAGTCCAAAATTGCCTTGGTGGTATACCCCTGGTAGGTAATGGGAAGATAGGTGTTCCCTTCTTCACCTTCACACATGTCACCTATCTTATCCAAAGGTATTTCTGGCACTGTTCTATGGGATCCTACTCGGGAATGTGATTTTGCAACTTCAGTTACCTGACTGGCTACCTGTTTCCGCGCTTCTGGTCTAACCTTAGACAGTTCTTCCAAAGTGAGACCGCGCTGCACCTTGGTGTTCTTTACTACCTCCGTGTTCTTAAGTATGACTGAGTCGTCGTTCCTTACCATGACTGTGGGTGCTCTCATGCAAGTAGACTTGGCTTCCCATGGGCCTGTGAAGTGGGGTAATTCTTGTAAAGAATTAGACTCAAAGTCTAATCTTTCCTGAGAGTGGATGCTCTCCTATTCCTCATAAATGGATGGGATGTCTTGTGGGAATTGGTCGTGTGCGTCGTCCACAAGTTCAAAGGGAGGGGCGACTTCACTTTCGTTATCCCATTTGTCTTCTTGAATCTCTCGTAGGAAGTCTGGTGCAAACCGATTCATAGAAGATGATGTGTCTGGCTCCGTAGAGTTAGGCACATATTGTAAAACAATAGTTACGCAATATAACACAGGAGCAATAGCAGAGAAGATAACAGATATAGGAGAATCTCAACAATTTTCTACTAGCAGCAAGTACAAAGATGATGGCATTGTCCACCCGTGCGCTCTAAAGGTAGAGCTTAAATGGTGATCTAGACAACTCTAGATAGGGAGATACAAGGTAGAGGTATGCTGGCTCAACTCAATGTCTTAGGTAGTGCAGAAGTCATGTATATATAGGATCATGGGTGGCCTGCCATGGACGGCTATACATGGGCGGTAGAGCGTGGGCGGCCACCGCCCGCGTAATTGCCATACACGGCTTAGACTGGTTGAACCGACCTAACAAATATAAATGATTTCTGACTCCGACAGGGAATATTCCATGGAATATTCCCTTTACCGTCGCGCCGGGGGCACTGCCCCCGGACCCCCACCAGGGGGCCCGCTTCTCCCCTGGGACCCCCCAGCCAGGGGGCCCGCTGGCCCCCTTGGACCCCCCAGCCGGGGCTGCTCACCGCTGCCCCGGACCCCACAATTGGGGACCCTGGTAACTCCCTTTCCTTATAATATCTTACATGGTCCAATATGACCTTCATCCAACATTCAAGTTGGGATTCCCATCAATTGGGTAATGCACGCTTGGCTTCTCCTCATAAAGGGGGCCTTACAAAATGTGCATACAATCATGAGGGGTAGACATTGATCATACTCTAACACCCCCCCTCAATGTTTACCGATGATAAATCAAGTAGGTCTCGGTCCTATGCCCATCTGTTGAAGATGCTTGTTGAGCTGCTCTCTTCCAAGTGCTTTAGTGAATATGTCAGCATAATTTGCCTCTGTTGGGCAATATTCTAGCTCCACAATTTCATCTTCAATTAGCTCACGAATGTAATGGTACTGTACTTCTATGTGCTTGGTGCGAGCATGAAATACTGGGTTCTTTGCAATAGCCATACAACTTTGATTATCACACTTGAGTACAATTGGCATATTTGATGGAAAGCCTATATCTGCAAGAATTCTCCTTAACCAGACTGCCTCACAAGAAGCAAAACAAGCTGCTTTGTACTCTGCTTCAGTGGAGGAGAGTGCGAGAGTTGGTTGCTTCCTACTTACCCAAGAAAATATTCCTGAACCAAGTGAGAAACAATATCCAGAAACTGATTTTCTAGAATCACAATCTCTAGCCCAATCTGAATCACAATATCCTTGGAGTGTATCACCTGTGGTATACAAAATACCAAAATCCAAGGTTCCTGCAATGTACCTTAGAATTCGCATTCCAGCATTCCAGTGACTCTCCTTAGGTTTGTTGGAAAACCTGCTTAACACTCCAACAGCATAGCAAATGTCTGGTCTAGTGTTGCACAGATAAATAAGACTTCCAACGAGCTTCCTATACTTCTTAGCATCTACATCAGGCATGTTATCATCCATAGATAGCTTATGATTTACCTCCATAGGTGTGCTAGTTGGTTTGCAGTCCATCATTCCAAATGCCTTGAGAATTTCTTTGGAATATTTTTGTTGTGAGATGAAAATGCCATCCTTCCTTTGCCATACTTCAATTCCCAGACAAAAATGGAGTAGACCTAAGTCTGTCATTTCAAACTGAGTTCCCAAGCTGATCCGAGTTTGATTGATGAGTTCCTGATGATCTCCTGTAATGATCAAATCATCTACATATACAATGACAACAACTAGCTTGCTATCCCTTTTCGTTACATACAAGTTAGCATCATAAGTACTTCTTTCAAAACCCATATTTTTGAAAAAATGATCAATTCGTTGGTACCAAGCCCGTGGAGCTTGCTTAAGTCCATACAAAGCTTTCTTCAACCTGCAAACTTTATTTTCTGAATTGGGCACCTCAAAACCTGGTGGTTGAGATACATATACCTCCTCCTTGAGGTGACCATTCAAAAATGCAGATTTGACATCCATCTGGAAAATAGGCCAAGACTTTTGTGCAGCTACTGCAAGTACCGTCCAAATAGTTGTCATGCGTGCTGTTGGTGCAAAAGTTTCTTGAACATCAAATCCTTCAATCTGTGAAAAACCCTGTGCAACTAATCGTGCCTTATACTTTTCTAATGTTCCATCAGCTTTATACTTAGCTTTCCAAATCCATTTAGTACCTATTACCTTCTTCTTTGGCGGCAAGTCGACTAGATCCCATGTATCATTTTTGAGTATACTATCATACTCAGACTGCATTGCCGCTCTCCAATCTGGATCATCAATGGCTTCTTCAATGGTGGTAGGTTCCTTTATCAAACCCATGATATCTGCCATTAGAGCCATGTTAACAATGTGTTCTGAGGCTCTTCTTTGCTCCTCTATTCTCTTTGATCTTTGTAATCCATCCGATGATGATTCTGGTGCATCTACATGTGGATTGTGATCATCAAAGAGCTGTTGTGCCCACTTCGGTAGTGGCTTACGCTGTGCAGCTACAATTGGTTGGCTTTTT
Source organism: Ceratopteris richardii (assembly GCA_020310875.1). Taxonomy (NCBI): domain Eukaryota; kingdom Viridiplantae; phylum Streptophyta; class Polypodiopsida; order Polypodiales; family Pteridaceae; genus Ceratopteris; species Ceratopteris richardii. The sequence goes on along the minus strand of CM035422.1, from coordinate 123,351,081 downwards.
ATTGAGGAAATTTCTCCATCAGATGTTTCCTCCTCCTCAACTTTAACCTGTCTTTTGATAGGCACAAGGTGAGATATTTCTCCGTTTGATGAGATAGAAGATTTACCTTTATCTTCTACTAAGTGTGGTCGTTCATCAAACACCACATCTCGGCTGACAAAAATCTTCCTTGCCTCAGGATCCCATAACCTGTATGCTTTAGACTCTTCACTATTGTTGAGCCCATAAATGTCATGTTGGTCAAAGTCAACTGCAGTCAAAGTCAACAGGTCAAAGTCAACAAGGTCAAGGTCAAAGTCAACAGGTGCAAAGTCAAAGTGCGTAAGTGCAGGTGTCAAAGTGCACAGGTAGTGCACAATGAATGGTCCACAAAGGGTAAATTGGAGAAAATAGGTTGCAGGTTGCAGAGGTACTTTCTCTAATTTCCCTAAGGTTCAAAGTGTGTTTTAAAGTGTTTTGGAAGGTTCAGGTGAACCCCCCTTATGTGCAAAAGTGAAGAATTAAAAGGAAATGTGAAGGCATGTGAAGCGGCAAAGTGTACGCACAGGTGAAAGTATGGCCCCCATTAAAATTTTTGGTTTTTAGACTAAAGTCACTACAGGACAAAACAGTGAGTAGTTGGCTGCCACTTGTGAGAGCAATCTTGGGACATCAAAGTGAGCACCAAGATTCACTTGCAGTTAGGAGCGTACGTGATCGACACACTCAAATCAAGGAAGAGCCATTCTTGGACAAGGGTTAGAGTAAGCAAGAGGGCATAGGCCAAGTGGAGCAAGAGAGGGAAGTGCAAGAGTCACCAGAGTACGTCGCACAGAAGTGGAAGTGCAAGGTGCATAGAGAGTGACCAAGGATTTTGGTGCAGAGGTGTGCTAAGCTAGAGTTCCCCCAAGTATCTCAAGGTCCTTTGGCAGTGTACGCTTGCCGACAGCAGGTATTCACTCCTCCCCCCTTTGTGGAAGCTTGGTGCAAGGTGTGCACAAGGAGAAGCTTGAAGCAGGTGGAGGTCTGTTGCAGAGGAGGTCGGCAGCAAGAGGACATTGGAATCTTGGATATCTTGTAATTGGGCACTCTGTGGGATTGTGCACAGAGGTATTGGTGTATCTTGTATTTCAAACATTGTACTTTTCTTATTGTAATCAAACGGCAGAAACTTCCAAGGTGTATTTTCTCTTTTGGTCTTTTCATTTTCTCCTACAAACCCTCAAACTCCTTCTTGTCAAAGAATCCCCCAACAAATTTGGCACGCCCGGTGGGACTTCCAAGGAGCTTTGAGCATAGGAGGCTATATATTGCCATTGGAGGACAATATTCCAGTGTCGATAACATTACTCCAGTGGGCCAAAAGGTGCATACTTTTATCAAGTGTCTTATTTTAAGTGGACTATGCATAGCTCATGACCGCGACCCGGTCACAAACCTTGAGAATCAAGTGCAAGCAGACAAGAAGAAAGACAAACAGAAGATCATCGAGTCCACTTTCATCGACTTCATCGGTAGGAAGCATGGCAGGACAGGTGGACCTAGAAATCTTGCTCTCCAGATTAAACATAAAATTTCCCTCCTTCAGGGGTTTAGCCCAGGAGGACCCAGATGAGCACATTCGACGATTTCTTGCATTATGTAAGACTAGGGGGCTAATGGGTAGGGAAGATGCTTTCTTGATACTCTTCCCAGCCACATTGGAAGGACTGGCAGACAAGTGGTTCAGCCAGTTTGCTGAAAACCACTTTACCACTTGGGATTTGATGAAGGATGCTTTTAGAAATCAATTCCAGCAGGGGAACACAGCAGAGATTATCATAGAAGAGCTAGAGAACTTGAGATTGGGTCCAGGAGAAAAGTTCCCAGAATTTGTGACCAGAGCCAAAGCACTAATGGCCAAACTACCAGATCCACCCCATGATTTTTTTGTCAAGAAATGGTTAGCCAAGCCCCTACCAGTAGCCACTCAATGCAAAATAAAGGAATTAGTATTACCTACAGCCTCCATAGAGGAGTTCATCACCACGGCTACAAGACTGGAGCAAATAAGGCACCAATATGGGACAACTTCTTCACCACCAACATATGGTACAGACATGGAGGATCCAGTGACCCAGCTGAGGAGGGAGCTGGAGGGCTTAAAGAGAAATAAGCCCTACAAAGAGGAGGAGACTGCTGTGGCTCAATTGAGAAGGGAGATTGAAGCACTCAAGCTTCAAAAGGAAGAGGAAGCCCAGGCAGAGGAATTAGCTCAGCTGCGACAGGAGTTGCAGGAGCTCAAAGGAGGAGGCATCAAGAGTGGTCTTTGGTGTTCCATGTGCAGCAAACAAGGGCATATAGTAAGTGAGTGCCCTCTGTTAAGTGTAACTTGCCAATTATGCAGGAAGGTTGGCCATGAGGCCCATGAATGCCAATCAAGGGGAATGCCTGCAACGACATACTGGACACAAGGAGGACCCCTGCCACCAGCAAATGTAATGGCAGCTGCACCCAATCAAGGTAACACTTATAACCCTAGACAGAGGGATAATTTTGGAAATGGGCCTAGAAGGCCAATTATTTGTTTCAGATGTGGGGAATGTGGGCACTATCAAAGTAGGTGCACCCTACCAGAAAATGCCCCCCCTTGCAGAAACTGCCCAGAGGCCGGAGACCACTACACAATTTGTTGTCCTAAGAATCAAGCCTCTTCATCTGGGCCCCACATTCAAATGATTTCCGTGCAGGAAGAAGAAATGGCAAATCAAGTTAAGGTGCCATCACCATCTACCAGGGTGGTGCAGTTAGAGGAAATCGACTCTTTTACTGTGCAGACAAGAAGCAAGGGGAAGGCTCCAGTGGACAGGGGTCAAGAATCATTGATTAATGGATTAAACAGAGACAAAGGTGTGTCTGAAGACCAAGCCACCACAAGTGCAGACACAAGGCAAAAGGAAAATTGCACAGGTACCAGTGATGCCATAGGACATGCATTCAGCAGGGCTCATGAGGAGTTGGATAAGTCAAATGGAGCCCAAGCTCTTAAGGAATCAGAAGCCTCCAGACTGCTCAAGTCCATGAAAAAGGAGGTTAGTATTTTTGATTTAATAAGGATTGATGGGAAGTTCAGGTCAGAACTCTTGCAGATAATTGATGAAATGTCCACAACAAGCTTAGTGGCAAAAGCTGCTGTTATGCATAAAGATAAATATGCAGGGGAAGCACCCCTCACAGATTACAAGAGCCCTCGGCTAACCATTTCTATTAAAGGTCATGAGTTTCAAGGAGTTATTGTGGATGGTGGTTCTGGCATTAACTTGATGCCTGAATATACCATGAAAAAGATTGGACTATACCCTTCACAACCTGCCAACTTCACTGTAACAATGGCAGACCAAAGCATAGTAAGGCCTATGGGAGTGGTTCCTGGAGTCCCAGTCAGGATACAAGGTACTATCTTTAACTTGGACTTTGTTGTTTTAAGGCTGCCACAGGTAGAAGGAAGCTTCCCACTGTTAATTGGGAGACCTTGGTTAAGGCATGCCAATGTGCTGCATGATTGGGGCAAGGACACAATGTGGGTAAAGCAAGAGGGAAAAGAGTTGCAGCAGATAATTTTAGAAGAAGGCCCAGATAATCAGAAAAATACTAGCATGATGCAGACAATCGGTATTTGTATGGAAGAAGAAGTGGTGGACAACCCAGAAGCAGACCTATTTGAAAGAGCAGATTTATATGAAGATGAAAACATGTTGGCTTGGCTCCATGCAGAAGACCCATCCTCCTGCTATGGAATTTTTCCAAACTCAAGTATAGAAGAAGCATATGAAGAAAAAGAGGAAATCACTCAGGTTGAACCAGTAGCAGTCAAAGGCCATAGCAAAGAGAAGAAAAGCAAAGTCCTTACATGCAGCAGTGATAAAGCTACTCAAATTCATATATCAATGGCCACTTTTTTATGGATTCTGGTATGGCTATCATCTGTTATTTCAATTCTTATGGTAGCAAGTGCAAGGCTTTACAAGAATGTGGACGTTGCTACTGCCAGTAATTGGGAACATAGGGTTCCACTGGATGAAGAAGCCGGAATAGTAAAATTAAAATTTTGCAAATCATATCATAAAGTTGCTGGAGGAGATAACATTCTAATGAAGGATTTAGGGTACCCCTCTCAGATGGCCAGGGTGCCCCAGGAGAAGACTAAAGCAATGAAGTGCAGTACAAATGCAGATCATGGAGGAGTCTCTCTCAGTCAACAATACAAGGCTCAAGGCCTATTATCAAGCCAACTGAAGTTTTATGGATCACCTGGAACCTGCAAAAATTGTCCAGGTTGTACATAGTCTTTTCTCGTCATTTTTACTTAAGTTTTAGTAGTTTTCTTATCCATTTCATGCTTGTTTCTTAAGGTTTTAGCAAATTTAGCAGTCATTTCATCCACTTTGCAAAGGCACAAATTTTGGAATTTTTTAGAAATTTTTTCAGATTTTTTCAGGCATTTTTTTGGACTTTTTCTAGTATTTTCGCCTTTTTCATGTGTCTTTTTATTGCCCAATTTGAGGAATAAATGGAGGGTCTCTGTGGTTTGATGAAGGATTTTAGGCTCAACATGTAGAAAATTTCATCAGAATTTTTTCAGAATTTTTTTAGAATTTTTTGGCCAATTTTTGGCATTGTTTTTCAGATTTTTCCTTGATTTTTCTCTAAATTGGGCTATTTAAAAATTATAAAAAAAAAAAAAAAAAAAGAGCCCCCTAGGGAATTTGCGGTTCCCCAAAAAAAAAAAAAAAAAAAAAAAAAAATCCCCCCCCCCCCCCCGCCCCCCCCCCACCCCCCCGCCCCCCCGCCCCCCCGCCCCCCCCCCCCCCCCCGCCCCCCCGCCCCCCCCCCCCCCCCCCCCCCCCCCCCCCCCCCCCCCCCCGCACCCCCCCCCCCCCGCCCCCCCCCCCCCCCCCGCCCCCCCCCCCCCCCCCCCCGCCCCCCCGCCCCCCCCCCCCCCCCCCCCCCCCCCCCCCCCCCCCCGCCCCCCCCCCCCCCCCCCCCCCCCCCCCCCTATTTTCTTTTTATTATTATTATTATTATTTTTTTATTTATTTATTTTATTTTATTTTATTTTATTTTTATTAATTTTTATCTTTTATTTATTTTATTTTATTTTATTTTCTTCTTTATTTTATTTTCTGTCTGAGAGTTGAAAACGAAACGAAAAAAGAGAAAAAAAAAAAAAAAAAAAAGAGCGATCATTTTTATTTTTATTTTTATTTTTACTTTATTTTACTTTATTTTTTTTATTTTTTCATGGATCAAAGCTATTGGCTCTGGATTGTGCCTCGGTTGGCCGTTTTTTACAAAAATGGAGTCATTTTCATGTTTTTTGGCACCTATGAACTCAGTTTTTGAATTTCTTTTTACAAATTCCCACTTTTTGTATGACTTTTGGTCTAAAACCACATGTTTTGAACACCTTTCTCACATGTTTTTTTTTCACAACATTGTCCAAATGGTCTACTCTCACCTTGTCTTACCTTATGTTTAATCCTTTCCCATATGTACCCTCTGTAGCCCTCCGGGTTGATCATTTTAGCCTCCTCCCGACCCCTGATTCCTACTCCCAATCCCTCCCTTTACCAATATGCCCAGCCACATCCTTTCCCCTCCCTACCCAATCCATCTTAGCACCCTCAGCCCTCCCTTCACCTTCCTTTCTACCCTCCCATTGCCCCCCTTTTCTGCTTTGCCATTCCACAATCCCAATTTTGGTTCTTCTCTGGTGCTTGTTCTCTCCTGTTTTGGTGGAATTGGTTGCTGCTCAGATGTCCTATTCAAGTTTTTGCGGCTATATCTTCATCGTGATCAAAGTTTAGCTATCGCTCTCCGGGACGGAGAGCACATTAGGTGGTGGGCAACTGTTGAGCCCATAAATGTCATGTTGGTCAAAGTCAACTGCAGTCAAAGTCAACAGGTCAAAGTCAACAAGATCAAGGTCAAAGTCAACAGGTGCAAAGTCAAAGTGCGTAAGTGCAGGTGTCAAAGTGCACAGGTAGTGCACAATGAATGGTCCACAAAGGGTAAATTGGAGAAAATAGGTTGCAGGTTGCAGAGGTACTTTCTCTAATTTCCCTAAGGTTCAAAGTGTGTTTTAAAGTGTTTTGGAAGGTTCAGGTGAACCCCCCTTATGTGCAAAAGTGAAGAATTAAAAGGAAATGTGAAGGCATGTGAAGCGGCAAAGTGTACGCACAGGTGAAAGTATGGCCCCCATTAAAATTTTTGGTTTTTAGACTAAAGTCACTACAGGACAAAACAGTGAGTAGTTGGCTGCCACTTGTGAGAGCAATCTTGGGACATCAAAGTGAGCACCAAGATTCACTTGCAGTTAGGAGCGTACGTGATCGACACACTCAAATCAAGGAAGAGCCATTCTTGGACAAGGGTTAGAGTAAGCAAGAGGGCATAGGCCAAGTGGAGCAAGAGAGGGAAGTGCAAGAGTCACCAGAGTACGTCGCACAGAAGTGGAAGTGCAAGGTGCATAGAGAGTGACCAAGGATTTTGGTGCAGAGGTGTGCTAAGCTAGAGTTCCCCCAAGTATCTCAAGGTCCTTTGGCAGTGTACGCTTGCCGACAGCAGGTATTCACTCCTCCCCCCTTTGTGGAAGCTTGGTGCAAGGTGTGCACAAGGAGAAGCTTGAAGCAGGTGGAGGTCTGTTGCAGAGGAGGTCGGCAGCAAGAGGACATTGGAATCTTGGATATCTTGTAATTGGGCACTCTGTGGGATTGTGCACAGAGGTATTGGTGTATCTTGTATTTCAAACATTGTACTTTTCTTATTGTAATCAAACGGCAGAAACTTCCAAGGTGTATTTTCTCTTTTGGTCTTTTCATTTTCTCCTACAAACCCTCAAACTCCTTCTTGTCAAAGAATCCCCCAACAACTATATCCTAGGAAGACACACTTTTTGCTTTTTGAATCCAACTTTGATCTTGTTGAATCAGGAATATGTGCATAACAGAAACAACCAAAAATTCTGAAATGCAAAACTGAAGGCCTTTTACCAGAATATGCTTCTTGAGGAGTCATCCCCTTCAGAGCTTTTGTGTAGCTTCGATTGAGGATGTAGACTGCTGTATTGACTGCTTCTGCCCAGAATGAATCAGGCATGTCTTGAGCCTTTAACATACAACGAGCCATTTCAACTACTGTCCTGTTCCTGCGTTCAACAACGCCATCTTGTTGAGGTGTATGAGCTGTGGTAAGTTGCCTTTTCACACCATGCTCCTTACAGTAATTGTTGAATTCTGTTGACAAGAATTCACCTCCTCTATCTGTTCTAAATTTCTTCAGTTTTCTTCCTGATTCACTTTCTACATACTTATGCCACGCTTTAAATTTTTCAAAAGCATCAGCCTTCTCTCGAATGAAATAAACCCACATCTTTCTACTATAATCGTCGACTAACAGCAAGAAGTAGAAAGATCCTCCTAAAGCAGGTGTAGACATTTTACCGCAGAGATCAGCATGTACCAACTCTAGAGGAGCTTGAGATCGATTGCTGGTCTCTCTTGGAAATGCCTTTCGTTGTTGCTTGCCCATCATACAAGCTTCACAAGGTTCCTGCAACTCTGAAAATGCAGGCAAATGAGCAACCATCCCTGTTCGTTGCATCTCCTTCAAAACTGCAAATCCGAGATGCCCAAATCGTTGGTGCCATAACCTGCTTACATCTTTATCTTCTGTAGTAGTTAAAGCACTTAACTCATACAAGTTATCCCGTCGTGTGCCTTTACCTACAACATTACCTGATGAATCCATGATTTCCGCACCACTCTTATTGAAGTGAACTTCGAGTCCACGATCTGTTATTGCAGAAACTGACAACAAATTTCTTTTGAGTGTAGGTACATAGAGAACATCGGATAACTTTTTCTCAACACCTGGAGAAGTGATAAAAGAGATGGTTCCAGTTCCTTCAGCTGGACACTTGGAGTCGTTTCCCACCACTACATTGATGGATTCCCGCAGAGGCACTAGGGAACTATACCAATCCTTTTTACTAGTCATATGGCGAGAAGCTCCACTATCTAAAATCCATGGCTCATCAACACGAGCTTGAGCAGATGAACATACCTCTTCAATAGCTACCCAAAGTTCCAGCTCTGTGTTGTTTGCAGACTCTTTGTTCTTCCATGATGATTTTACAGTCCCATTCCGTTCATCAGCTTGCTTCTTTCTGCAATCCTTGATGGCATGGCCTTTCTTTTCACAATAGAAGCAACTTCCTGTGAACTTTTTCTTCTTTGGCTTCTTCTTTGATCCCTCTGAAGAGCCTTTACCTTTTGCATTTGCTGAGAATGCAGCATCAGTTGTACTTTGCCGATTCTTCAGCCGCATCTCTTCTTCTAAAAGCATGGCACAAAACTCTTCAAATGTAAGAGGAGTTGGCCTTACCTGAGTGTTAAGGGCTGTTACTAATCCATCATACTTTGCTGGAAGAACACGTACAGATCTTCGAGCTAGCTCTTCTGGTGTTATAACAACACCAACTGCAGCCAATTGATCTTGAAGATGCTTTATTCGTTTGATAAAATCTTCAGCCTTTTCAGAATCAGAATGCTTTTCATTTGCCAACTGATTTTCTAAATTCTGTATCCTAGTGTGGTTCTTGGTCTCATATTGTCGAGCCAATATGCCCCAAGCCTCATGTGCTTTAGTAGTATGTTGAACTAAAGTAAGCACAGAATCACTTACACTAGTGACAATCGCACATAATGCATCAGCATTCCGCCTCTTCCAAGCTCGTAGAAGATCTGGATCTGGCTGAATCATCAATCTTGAATTTGCTGGATCTTCAACTGGTATAGGCTCTGGATCCAATCCCATCGGTCCCATGACAGTGTCAAGTAATTCATAGGAGTCCAAAATTGCAGAAATTTTGAACTTCCAGAGTGTATAGTTGGTTCCATCCAGCTTCCCTTCAGTGAATGCAGGTGGACGAATTCGAATAGGTGCAGCATTAACATTAGGTGAAGCACCAAGACTAGTGTTCGACGATGAAGCCATCATGTAATCACTAGAATAATCTACTGATATTCTAGTCTGCTAGTAGGCTAAAAATAATGATACTTCTCAAGCTATTCGAACCTTACAGCTCTAATACCATGTAAAACAATAGTTACGCAATATAACACAGGAGCAATAGCAGAGAAGATAACAGATATAGGAGAATCTCAACAATTCTCTACTAGCAGCAAGTACAAAGATGATGGCGTTGTCCACCCGTGCGCTCTCAAGGTAGAGCTTAAATGGTGATCTAGACAACTCTAGATAGGGAGATACAAGGTAGAGGTATGCTGGCTCAACTCAATGTCTTAGGTAGTGCAGAAGTCATGTATATATAGGATCATGGGTGGCCTGCCATGGACGGCTATACATGGGCGGTAGAGCGTGGGCGGCCACCGCCCGCGTAATTGCCATACACGGCTTAGACTGGTTGAGCCGACCTAACAAATATAAATGATTTCTGACTCCGACAGGGAATATTCCATGGAATATTCCCCGGACCCCACAATTGGGGACCCTGGTAACTCCCTTTCCTTATAATATCTTACATGGTCCAATATGACCTTCATCCAACATTCAAGTTGGGATTCCCATCAATTGGGTAATGCACGCTTGGCTTCTCCTCATAAAGGGGGCCTTACAAAATGTGCATACAATCATGAGGGGTAGACATTGATCATAATCTAACACATATGCAATCTGGGAAGGAGGGCTTATTCTCTCGTTGGCTCTCTCCTCGTTCTCGTAGTTGGCTGGAGCACGAGCTTCTTGGGGAGGATTACTTATTCTATTACTTTTCCGAACAGGCTCATACGCTCCCTGAGAAGGAATGTAGGCAACCTGTGGAGGTACGTAAGCTTTCGAGGGAGGCTCATCTGCCTTTTGGGGAGAAAGATAAGCTTCTTGAGGAGGCACATGGGCTTCCTGAAGAGGCTGGCTTATCCGTTCTCTTGCCTTTTCCCTTCTTTGAGGGGCAGGTTCCTTTTCTGATTGTGCAATTAGCTTCTCTATTCTTTCTAACAGTCCATCAAAGTGTAACTGCGTCTTAGCTGAGCTAGAGATGTTAAACAGGCGACTGGCTTCAAACATGGTCTGAGCCAATTCCACCATTTTGGCACAAATTTTAGTTCGTTCAAGCTCTAGTTCTGCTCTAGGGTAACACTTTTCATGATTAGTTACATTTGGCCCTTCTTGGATTCTGGCCTGATATGCTTTAAGCATCATATTAAGGTCCTCAGGAGTGGGATCTGCTAGGACTGATCCTACTCTAGGTGGTGGAATTTGATGAGGCGGTGGGGAAGGTGGTGGTACAGATGGAGTTGGGAGTGGTGGAGGCGGGTTAATGTGAGAGGGAGGTTGAGATGTGAGTTCCACAATTTTAGCTTTTGTTTCTCTTATGCTTTCTTCTAATTCGCTCATTTTCTTTGCCCATTGTCTTTTCATTCTTTCTCGGCTATCTTTCCAAGCTCTAGTCCTTTTCTTGGTTATGCTCTCAGTTTCACTAGCTTCTGGGCTCTTTTCCTGGCCTACCCCTTGGTTTTGCTGCAATGCTTGAGCTCTAGTGACTACCTGTACGGGTGCAGTGGATGTCACACTCCCTGTAGAGTCTACAACTAACCCAATCACGTTAATAGGAGTGATTTTTGGCATGTTGATAGGATTCTTAGGGCAGTCTCGTAAGAGATGCTCTTTTCCACAATCTTGGCAAAAGCCTTGGATCGTCACTGACTGGGGTTGTGTAGATGGAGGTAAGGGACAATCACGAATGAGGTGATCTCCCTGACATCTGTAGCATGGTCCTCTAGGAAATGGAGGTCTTATTTGCCTCGGTTGGGGTCTGGGGTTGGGGTTTGTATACATGACGTTTGTGTAATCATTCTCCCAACCAGGTTCATTTGGCTCTTCACTATAGTAGGACTCTCCATGTTCAGGAGATTGCATGTAGTAGGCCTGGGGGCTGTCTATGTGTGTTGAATCAAAGCTATGGTCACTAGGGTCATTTTCTGAGATCAATGGTGTCACTGGGACTATAGCTCTGTTCAAATTCTCTTCTGCCGCTGTATATTTTACCGGAATCACATTAGCTGGAGCAGGGGGTTGTTGTGCTAGCACTGGCTGGGGTCTCAGTTGGGCCTGATGTTGCGGTTGGTAATTTTGCTGAGGCCTAGTATAATGCTGCGGTGGGTACTGATTCTGGTATCTTCCCTGTTGAGGGTATGGCTCAGGGTAGGTTTGCCTAAACGCTTGCTTATTGTAGGGGCAATCTTGCGCGGTGTGATTGGTGTACCTCCGTTCTATGGTGCAGTACTGGCTACTAGGATTTACTTGGGGTTGAGCCATAATGGGGCATACATTCGCCATGTGGTCGCCGCCACAAGTATAGCATCTTTTCACAGGGGCGAATCTTGGGATCTGTTTGCTAGTAACACCTAACTTTTGAGCTACTTTCTCAGCAAGTTCCTCAATTGATGTGGATTGTGAGGAAGAGAGGCTAGAGGCACTATCTGAATCTTTGTATATTTTGGACAACTCTAACTCCTCTCCTAGGTTATCCTCGATGTCAATGCACATGCGTACACACTCTTCTATTGATCTAGGGTCTTTCAAGTACACATACGACCTCAGTTTGGTACTTAGCAATCCATCCAAAAATAAAGCCACTTGCTTGGCTGGAGTGGGTAGCTCCGGGATAGGACATCTCTCTAGGTATTGCCTAAATCTTCTTCCAGCTAGTCTGACCGTCTCTTGAGGTGTCTCTTTGAAGCTGTGGATCAGCGAGGAAGTGTTATGTCTTATGCCACTTTTAGAGAATTCAGTGATGAATGCCTCTAGAAGTTGGTCTATGCTCCTGAACTGCCTTTCGTTTAATGGCTGAAACCATGTCAGGGCAGTGTTCCTAAGGGTTAGACCAAAGGCATTGTACTGAGTGAATAGATCCTCCACTTGTTCAGCTCTCAAAACTTGTCTAAACTCAGCCACATGATCGTATGGATCTCCGGTGCCATCGAAGTAATTCTTCATGGACTTAACTAGCTGAGTCGGTCTCAATGTTCTTGTGTGTTCTCTAGGTCTTGGCAAAGGGAAATCATCGGCATTTCTTCGGTTACCCGGGGCTCTATGTTCCTCAGGCTCTACTCTATTTGTTTCCGTCCTCGTTCTTTCTGTGCCCACTGGGTTGGCAAAGCTTACTTCAGGTCTATCTCTATGTCTGTCTCTTTGAGATCCATGGACATGGGATGTTCCAGCACCTGGATGACCATAGGACACGTTTGATCTTGGTTGGGGGAAAATGAATTCACCCTTCCAAGTGTAAGCATGCCTATCATTTTCTGTAACCACAAAGATCCTCTCTGAAGCGTGATCTAAGTAGGTCACTCTGCCTGGGCTATCAGGATCTTTAAACTCATAGATCATGATTGTTCCTATATCGATTGGTCGGTCAGATTTATACCTCCAAAAGGCTTCATCAGTCTCTCGGTTCAGAAGCAGATCTATGTGCTTGTTGTCTTGGGGAACCCACTCGGGATTGAGTATTCTAGTAAGGACAGACTTCCCTCGAGGGGTCCTAGGTTCTATGCCCACGTTTCCTTGCTCTAGGTCACCTAAATCCGCTTCTGAGATCACATTTCCGAATTCATCTGTCCTATCTGGGTGACTGGTGACCACATATATGGTTCCTTCTTTGTCCACGTATGCTCCGTTTTCAAACTTGACAGCGGGGTGCTCTAGTCCAATGGTTTGGTCGGGATTTTTAATCTGGACCACGGATCTTCCTAGACCGTCCTCATAGATGCTAGCACCTAATCTGTTGATCCTAAGGTATTCCAACTGTGTTTTGTACGGGCCTTCTACCCTGAGCAAGTATGGCACTCCTGAACTTCCCGTAGGTCGGTCCATGCCTTGAGACATCTCTGATTCACTGGTCTCAGAGCTAGGGTAGTATGAGTGGTGGCTCAACTGCTGGGCCCAAGACCTAGCAGTGTGGTTGACACTAGCCTCTGAAGATCTAAGGCTTTGTCTCTCCCTTACTAGATGTCGTCCCGATCTAAGGTTCATATGCCTATTTAAGTAGCCCAATTTTTGCCCAGAGTACAACCTCGTTGCCGCTTAATTGGTCTCAGTCACTTGATTCCTTTTAGTTATTTATCGTGTTTAGGATCTTGTCTGATAACGCGTCGTCAGGAATACTTGAATGTTTTCCGCACTTGAAGTTGATCGTTCCACGTTAGTTTCTTTTCCTTTATGTTATCGATAATACAGAGATTATGTTTTTACCTTGAACTTGAGTTTTTAGGTAGTCTTCAATTTGATGATTGCCTATTGTCGCCCTAGCTTACTCCTATCACTAGTCGTTCTTAGCCTGAGCTAGGAAATAACAGAGGGAGTTGAGAATTTCCAACCTTGCTTGTTGATCCCTTGCTTTATGGTGCTCAAGAACCCGGTTCTCAAGCTTGCAAAGAAACCTTGCTTTGTATGCTCACAGTTGCTCTCAATGGACCTATAAAAGTCCCACGGTTAGCTCAATGCTTAGATTCAAAAGACAAAACCAACCACTTTCATTCATGTAACACAAACATCACTTTGCACTATGATTTTTTGGAAAATAATTCTAAAGACCCCTGACTTTGATCCCCCTGGGTATGGTCAACTTCAAAATACCCTATCTGAAAATCAATGCATTATTCTTATAAAAAACAGTTGAGGGCGTGTAGTATATGCCACGAGCTTTCTGACAAGCCCAAGAGCTCAAAAAATGGATTTCGTATGAAAAAGTTATGACTGTTCAGGGTTCTAGGATTAAAACAGGGTTCAAACAGGATCACTGTGCAACAGGTTTTCCCCAAGTTGTTTTCCTATGGCCTCCTTATGTGCTCTAGAGTAAAATGTTCATGCCCAAAATTAGCCAACTCTTCAAATTAAAAACCCTAAAAAATTGGCTAAAATTGGCTGTCAATCGCGATGGACAGGGCTGTCAATCGCGATGGACAGGGCTGTCAATCGCGATGGACAGGTATCAATCGCGATGGACAGGTATCAATCGCGATGGACAAGTATCAATCGCGATGGACAGGTATCAATCGCGATGGACAGGTATCAATCGCGATGGACAGGTATCAATCGCGATGGACAGGCATCAATCGCGATGGACAGGCATCAATCGCGATGGACACGTATCAATCGCGATGGACAGGCATCAATCGCGATGGACAGGTATCAATCGCGATGGACAGGCAATCAATCGCGATGGACAGGTATCAATCGCGATGGACAGGCGTCAATCGCGATGGACAGGTATCAATCGCGATGGACAGGTATCAATCGCGACGGACTGAAATTTTGCAAATTTTTCAAAAATTTTTGTGGGAATGTAGTGTGCAGGGTCTCTAGTCCACTGTGGTGCACTCAGATTTACCAAAAGGTGAAAATTTCTGTCAATCGCGATCGACAGAAGTCGGCGACTGCGAGACAGTTTCTGAGATTTTCGTACCTGCGCGCAGCGTGCTGGGGATGATGATGATGGCAATACCTGCAAGAAAGCTCACAAAACATGCAAAAACAGCACATGCAAATTCGCTCTCTCGCTCTCTCTCACAAGCGAAATGAGGGAAATGAGGTGGGGAAGGTGATATGATCAAAAAACTGAAATTTTTGCGATGATGGAGATGGAGGTGGGAGATGGTGATGATGATGATGGTGATGAAGACGGTGAAGAAAAAACAAGAAAATAGATGAAAGTGGAGAAAATACCTACAACTCCAACGCGTCAACTCTACGTCTTACCATCACACGCTCGTCCTCAAAGCTCGATCCCCGGCAACGGCGCCAAAATTTGGTGTAGCTCAGTGATGAGTAGCACCTCCTTTAATGTCAATCCGGGAAGACGTGAGGATGGTATGAAGACCTCGATCAAGCGTAGGCACAAGTGCGTGAGTGAGAAGCACACTAACATGCACACACATACACACACACGCGCACACACGGCAAGACAAAGAGTGAGAATCAATGGAGTTCTTAGATTACTTTCAAAAAGCTCTTACAAGTTCATTTCAATTACAATCTCACACAAGCTAACCTCAAAAATGAGCTCTCTAGCTCCTTTTATAGTTTTTGACTAGGTTTTGGCCCTGTCCAGACCTAGTGTCCGGCCTGGTTAAAAATTAGGTTCCAGGGCCAATTTGAGGGCTTAAACGGAGTCTAAAAAATACGAAAATTGGTATGTAGGTACTTCTAAAGCTCCTCAAGCTCAAGGACTCCTTGGCTTGCACAAAATGGAGCTACAAAAATATGAAATGATATTTACAATGATGGTTAGTGATAAAAATCACTATTGTTTTGGAAAAAATTGAAGGCCTATCTGCCAGATCTGCGTCGACTGCTTTGTCTACTTACTCCTTCGCCTTGCTCTGACTCTCTCCGCTGGCTTCCTTGTCTGGTCAGTCCTTGGGTGCCCATACTGCTCTCAACACTATGCCTCTTGCCCTAATGGGCTACTTATCTTTGTACATTCTCTAGTAATACATTCAGTATTGTGTGTTGTTCTCCAAGCTTCTTCTTCTTTCGTGTGCTATTTGTGTGCTTCCATAGACGTCTAACTCCAACATTTTCACCATTTTCACATCATTTCGCATATGTGGGAGTGAAAGAAAGAGCTAGGAAGTTCTTGAGAGGGCATGCACTTGTGTTTTTCATGATTTTTTGCACATTTGGGGCTCAGTGCAAAATTCAAAGTTCTAGCCTAAAAACTTAGAAAATCGTGAATTTCTTAGAAAATCACAATTCCCAAAAAAATCCAAATTCTTTTCCACTTTTTTTTGAGAAAATCGCGATTATCTAAAAGTGATAAATTGCAATTCTTTGGACTGAGAGGACTTGAGAAAATCGCAATTCTCTTGATTTAGTGGAAATTAAGAAATTTGTGATTCTCTATAGTTAGAGAAATTGAGAAACTCACGATTCTTTGCATTTTGGAGTTTGAGAAAATCGTGATTCTCTTGATTTAGTGGAACTCGAGGAAATTCGTGATTCTCGACATTCTAGACTTTGAGAAAACCATAATTCTTTGGGCTTAGAGGAAATTGAGAAAATCACGATTCTTTGGACTTGGCATTCTGAGAAAATTGCAATTCTTTGGACTTGGGCATTTTGAGAAATTTGTGATTGTGTGCAAGAACTTTTGATTTTTTGGACTTAGAAAATTGGAGAAAGTCACGATTCTCTAGAAGAAATTTATGATTCTCCGAAAGAAATTCATGATTCTCTGTAAGAAATTCTCGATTTTCTAGACTTAGAAATGGAGAAAGTCATGATTCTCTAGAAGAATTTGACGATTTCTTGGACTTAGAGATTCAAGAAATTCACAATTTGCTACTTGGAACATTTTGAGAAAGTCGTGATTCTTTGGAGTGGATTTTGAGACAATCACAATTCTCTAATAAAAAACACGACTTTCTAGCTAGCTAATTTGCAAACAATTTTAATTCTTTGAGAGGTGTTGTTTGCCTCTTTTGACCCCCCGGAAACCTGAACTAGAATAACTTTCTCATATGAAATCCGATGTCTAAGAGAATTACTCTTCTAAGCATTGACTATTAATATACTTGAAGAGCTCTACTTTGTATGGATTGTCCTTCATTCTCAGGGAAAACAATTCCTCTTTAGCATCCAAAACTATTAATGATGAAATAAAAAGACTTGATGATATTGGTGACTATTGATGGTCAACCTTCTCAACTTGTGGCCTTAAGAATTTGTACAATGATGAGGATATCATATGATAATTGCATACTCGATATACATATGGGCTTGTGGCTAGGGTGTATTAGTCTTTATCAGGAAGTCATGGGTTCAAATACCATTGTGATCAATAGAATGCAACTCTCCTTAATTTTCTATTTTTAACCTTTCATTAGTGGAAAAATTGGTGATCTTTTTTTATGCTATATTTAGCAAAAAGATCTCTGTGTGCGTTCTTTGGAGAAGCTCTAATAATAGAGTTTTAGCTTATAAAGAGGCCATCATACGATCACTGAAAAGAGGAGAAAAGCATAAGAGGAGTGCATGACTTGAGAAAAAGAAGGCACTCAAGTGTGGAGGACAATCGCTCATACAAGTTAAAGGGGTGGCTATAAAAAGAGGCAGGGGAAGGACGATGAAGCGCGCACGTATAGGAGGATAGGACATCAATTTATGGGGGCACTCAAGAGGAGGCTACGGAGGGGGAAGATCCGGAGGCACTGTGCATATAGACAGAGGCCAAATATATTTTGTTACTGCTGGCGGAGAGGGTGCATGATCATTTGATGGGAAATCCAATGCTCCTATGATGTACGCAAGTTCTGTCGAGTGAAATTGACAATGAGAAGGAGAATGCAGAAGTTACTCTACTGATGTACATCCGATTGGAGCGCATGTACGAAAAGGAAGGAAGCCAATATGCGCTATGATCATTGATGGCTGACGAAGGACGACAATCATTGTGCCAATGATTAAAGACTATTGATCATCTTGGCCTATTCAAATTGGAAGTTCTGATGCTAACGAGGATTGAATTATTTTGACATTGCTCTGATCTGAAGGAGTTTTATGGAGTTTTTTTCTCACACGAAAGCCAATGAAGATGCCATTGCTAGGGAGGAGAGTTTTGATATATGAACACTTCAAGCGCTGCCAACAAAAAAGCTCTGATCACTGAATTCTTCTGCTACCCATCTAATGCCCATGACATGATGAACTTGGTGGAGATGGATTAAATGAGTTCTAAAACTCGAAAGTGACACAACACTGTAGATAATGGGGCAAACCACGGATAAAGCAAGGGCTTTCCTTAACTCGGTGGATGTGTTGTTGGAGTTTGTATCCGACATTCCTTTCTCATCTAGTAGTTGCATGGTCTATCATAACCGATGATTGCTAAGGTAGTGATTCTCTAAATCTTCTTCATCAGTGCTTCAATAATTGATTGATATGGATGATGACTATACATATTTGTCATGCCAATGCCAGTTATGGTATGCCAGATTCTGTGCGCTAGTTCCGATTTTGACGCTTCTGATGCACCTGAATCAATTGAAAGAGTTGATTTTACAATCAATGTTCTTATCTTATGATAAAAATGTTTACGCTTGTTCTACGAGTCGGAGAAAAATCAAGATATTGTGATGCTATTTTAAATTGTCTTGAGGAAGATATTTCAGGTCTCTATATCTCAAGGAAATCGTATTTTAATTTATAGAAGCACAAAGATGTTTTTGTGAACATATCGATCCACTAAATACCATATATTTGTTTATAAGTTGCGTAAAAGCTTGATTCAAATGAAATATTAAATTATTCATGATGATCAATCGTGTATTTCCAAATTGAAACTTATTTCCACCTACGCTTCACATTGGAATTCGATTTGTGATTATGTTGGATATTCAGAGAATTTGAGCAATCATGTCATTACACAACGACATCATATATGTGAAACAAACAGCTACCGCTAACATATGGCTTTAGACATATTTTCGTTTTTACATATACAAAGTTTAACACTCATAAGTTTCTTCTCATTTAGTTGTTCTACCATAAGTTCATTAAATACGGATAGGTATATGAATGTGTAATGTGTGATTGGTCTTGATCAGCTATTACAGAGATGCGAAGGTATGTATTCAATTCCTATGAACCGCATAAATAAGTTTTTGTTTAAGCTTCGCGATTGATAATCCTATGAACCCCATAAATAAGCTTTGGTTTAAGCTTCATGAGTGATACTATCCAAAGCATGGATATTTGATTCATCTGCACCTAAATCTAAACCGACATTTGTGCTTACGACGATACTATGTCAAATGTGAAGTACTTTTTCTTCCATGAAATACTATCACATTCGATCTCTTTTGTTCTTTATTCTTTGTTTCCCTTGTGTTAGCACTGAATGGAAAAGTTCTTTTGAATTATGCTTTGCTATGAAGAAGAAGATCATTGAACATCGAGTTCTCATGTTATGAAAAGTTTTCAGTTAACCTAATAAAATTCTTGAGATTGAGATTCTTTGGAACCTTTTGGAAACATCTACAAACATCTGAGAATCCACTGTATGTGAGATTGCTACAAGCACATGGTGTGTGCCATTGGAATTGGTGATGGACTTGATCCACCAACCAACCATTCCCATCCTTCCCAAATATGTGAACCCGACATGAAGAATTTGCATTATAACTGAGGTATATATTGCAACTTTTGCTTTGCATGTGCATACATACGAATCGACAATCATTGCACTTGCTTCTACATCCTTGGGAGTAGTGGCTGTTTCTTAAAACCTTGCAATCTTCTGGGTGTAGAGGGCTAATCTTTTTTATGTGACCACCTCCATGAAGATTGAGATGTGTGTGATCCTCATAACACCACCCTTCTCATTGATAATTGAAGAATTAAATGATTGCACACACACATCATATGTTTAGCAGAAGTTGTACTTAGGATTTGATCAATTGACAATGATTGTATCAAGATTCACATGAGCACGACTTCTGAACTTCTTCCTCAAGCCAAACCAAGTATGCACTCTTGAAGTTGATGATTGGAATTTTCCACTTAATCTTTCATATCTACATATGTAAATTTCAATCATAAAAATTGATATCTCACTCAAAGAAAACGATAAATACTAATTCCAGAATGGATACTATTGCTTTACAAGTTACTTTCTTGGTTCTTAAAGCATTACAGAAAGAGGTGTATGATTTCCTTAGATTTGTTAAAGAAAGCATTCATTATGGTTTTGATACATGTGATCTTGAGTTTTTATCATAAAAACTTATCATAGAAAATGGAGACAACTTATCTAGTGATGACCAATTGGTTTTTTTATTGTAAACATCAATATGATATTCTTGAACTTCTATGGCCTTAAGAAAACGACTTTCCATGTGTTTGGAAACATTATGCTATATACGATTTAATGATGGAATAAGTAGTTTTGTTTTAACACAAATGAATGAATTTGCAAATGGTGTTCAATACTTAGAACAACAAATCAATGAACTTAATATTGAAGAAGAGTTTTTTGCACATGGAATGCATTGCTACTATTAGGATGAATTAGACTTAGATGAATAAATGTCACTTAGTGAAAACAAATATGAAACTAACAAACAAACATAGGATGAAAAGAATGAAAACAATGATGATGATGGAATTGATGCAATTTTTACTTGTTCAAATCAAACTATGAACCAAAATGATGATTTTCTTTTCTCTCCAATGAATAATGGTGAAATAAAAAAATGGTCAATCGAATGAAATGAATTCTAATTATTATGATGAGATTAATGCATTTGAATTATTTAATTCACCTTCTTCTATCCAAGTAACCAAAGAGTGTGACATTGAATAAATTAATGCTATTGAAAGATATCAAAATGCTTGACCTTATGACAATACAAGTTCTGATATTCCACAAAAAGAAAATGAAGTAAATGAAAAAATAAATCCTTTTGAAAGTTATCACTATACTCAACCATATGGATTTTTTTTATAATGGAAACGGAATTTTTGAGAGAATTGATTTTGATTCACAAATGGGAAATGATGAAAATGGCTATGAAATACCCAAATAGGTTGTTAATATTGAAAGCTTTTTTGTTTATAGGGAAAAATTATCGTGGAATGCTATAAGTTATGATATTTCTTGGTCTGCATTGTTTATATGGTTAATATTTATCTTCAAAATATTTCTCTACCATATTTGAAGTTCCATATGTTCAAAACTGGGAGACCATTACCTTCCCTAAATTTTAGAAAAACGTTTTCCCAAAGCTTTAATTATTTTCTCTAAGATTTTTTATTATGGATTATATATATATATATACAAAGGATAATTTATCTTGCTCTTAAACTCAAATGAGAAATATGAATCTATTATGAATCGTATCTATGATATCTTGCTCTTAAGTTGAATTCACAAATGCCTTTTGAATGAAAAACTCATTAGTACATCAATGAAGAAAGCTAATCATTTTCTAGCATACTTTGCAAATCACTTGAACATGAATTGAAGATGATTTGAAAAAAAAATTGAAGATGAGTTGAAGATAAATTTGAAGACGATTTGGAGAAGAATTTGGGCTTTGAAGTTTGAAGATTGAAGCAGAAGCCAAAAGTGAATTAGGTTGTATTCTTCTATTACAATTTATTTCATGTTTTCTATATATTAAGCATATCATTTGCATGTATGAATTAATAAAATTATGAAATTTGGAATATGGATTATCAAATTATGAAGTGATAACACTATTTGACCAAAGTAGGAATACATATGTTAGATTTTTGTGTTCAAAGCTTTATAGTTTTAGTTGCGATAAGATAGAGCAAAAGGACTTTGAAATTCTATTCAAAAGAGGAGAGTGGACTTGTATGAGTATGAGCATATAGATGCATGATCCATGTCTGTGTGGAATCCTAGGTCTTGCTCCTACATGCATCTAGATCCTTAGCTTGGAACAAGGGGTTAAGCCTTTCCCATTCAAAACAAAAATCTTGCGAATGTAAAGCAAAAACAAAAATATATGATGAACGGGAGTTTTATACCTTCTTCCATCCCAAAAAGATAGTTATGAGATTTCTCCATATGAAGAACAGAAGTTTTTACCTTCTTCTACCCCAAAAAGGTATTTATGAATTTCCCCTATATGAACACGGAAGTTTATACTTTCTTCCTCATCAAAAAAGTAAATGATGAATTTCACCTATGTGAAGTTGATGATGTCTATGATGGAACAAAATTATGAAGCAGATATGAAACTAGTTGTGGAAAACACTTCTAGTACTTTTATTTGGGTACACAAGGCAGATGTTTGTATGAGTAGAGTTAGTTGATTTTCCTTGATATGTATGATTGTATATATGTGAGTATTTATATGGGAAAAAAATCTAATTTTGAATAAATGAATGATGAGATTTTTTTCTTGACCATTACTACTAGAATTATAAATGATTTTTGACCCTATATTTAAATATTGTTGACTAAAATGGTTAATAGCTTAACTTCGTGATTTGCTCTATCCGAATTACCAGATTGAAATTAAATGAATTCCATGAGCATGTTACATGAAAAATTGATAAATTTGAGTGGTAAACTTGAAATTTATGATTCTTTTTAAAAGAATTTGATACTATTTATGATTGGATTTTAGGTTGGCACATCAAGATGTTGTGCAAGTTTGGTGGGGGTGGATGTCAAAGAGAATTAATCTTCCACACATTGACTATTAGTATACTTGAAGGGCTCTACTCTCTATGGATTGTCCTTCATTCTCAATGAAAAAAATGACTCTTTAGCATCCAAAACTCTTAATGATGAAATGAAAGATTTGATAGTATTGGTGATCATTGATGGTCAAACTTCTCAACTTGTGGCCTTCAAAAATTGTACAACGATGAGGATATTATATGATAATTGCATACTCGATATGCATATGGGCTTATGCCTAAGGCATTGTCGGAGAGAATTCACTCTCCCCACTTGATGCAGACTTGGCAGGTGATATGCACAAAAGGGTGTATGAGATGAGTCATCCCAAAGCGGATGAATCTTGAATGTTGCAGGAGATTTCAAATGCAATATGTTGAAGTTTCAAGTCAAGTTGAGATTACAGTTTTTGTGAACTTCAAACAAAGTTACCCATTGAAGGATGAAGGACAACACGCTTTTGAGCAGTATATCCACTAGATTGGATGATAAAAAATTATATTATGAAAAATCATCAAATGATTTTTATGCTAATATCTATGCAAGATAAGTTTTCTTATCCATTATTGTTCACCCAATTATGGTACGTAATTCAAAAGCTTGTTTTTGGGTGAACTCTAAGTTTAGAGTTTGTATAAAGTCAAAAGCGAAGAACGCAAGAGGGAGGATCATTCTTTTTGCTGAAAGTATAGTTTTAAAAGTGAAAAACACGCACTTTTTGTTGAGGGAAAAAGAGTGGTATGTTTCATGTGATGCAATTTGGTCTCACCAATGCATCTGCAACATTCCAAAGGCTCATGTGTCATGTCTTCAAAGAGTTCTTGTGAAAGAGCCTAGAAGTATATGTAGACGATTTATGTGCTCGTTCCAAAGAAAGAAGATACCACATCCATGAGCTCAGACAGATCTTCAACAAGTGTAGCGAATATCGAGTTTGTCTGAACCCAAAAAAGTGTGTGTTCATGGTGCAAAAAGGTAAAATCTTAGGTCACATTGTTTCTAAGAACAAAATATCAACAAATGAGGACAAACTTAGAGCCATAGCAGAGCTACCAAAGCCGAGAAATGTTATAAAGGTACAAGCATTTATGGGCCATTGTGGATATTATTGTAGGTTTATCCACATGTACGCAATCATAGCTAAGCCTCTTTATGCCTTATGGAATAATTTTGAGTGGAACGATGAATGCGAAACTTCCTTCAATGAGTTGAAGAGACGATTATGCAAACCACCAACACTAACCACTTGTGATCGGAATAAACCATTTCATGTCCATGTGGATGCATCCAATCACGCCATAGGATGTCTGCTAGCACAACCCACAAGTGAAGGAAATCTAGATTTTCTTATAGAATATGCTAGTGGACAGCTCAACACAACGGAACAAAACTATACAACCACCAAGAGAGAAGGCTTAGGCATGGTATATGCTCTAAAGAAGTTTAGGCACTGTCTATTGGCCAATAAGTTCAAGTTTTTCACTAATCATCAAGCTTTATTATACTTGGTCAATAAACCTTGCAATAGAGGACACTTACTAAGATGGTTCCTTTTACTAATCGAATATGGACTTTGAAGTTGTTGTTAGAAAAGGTAAAACCGTCTTCAAGGTGGATCACCTTTCCTACATTACTTGAGAAGAGCCACCACAAGGAATGCCTGATGAACTACCTGATGCTTAATTGTTCAACTTAGAAGTTGTTCCTAAATGGGCAAATAGGTTGGTACATGTCCTAACCTTTCGACCTACAAATAAGAATGTGAGGATGAGAAAAGAAGAAATTGTAAAATCACAAAACTATAAAATATTGGCAAGAAGCACACACAAAGAAGATACATAGGGTCTACTAGCTTGTTGCATTGAGAATGATGAACATATTAGTTGGTTGCAACAAGCTCATGAAGGATTTCTAGGAAATAGTTATTCTAAACAACAAACATTGCATAATCTCAAACGTTTAGGAGTGTATTGGCCTATTATGGATAAGGAAATACATGAGTGGATTAAGAATTGTCCACTCTGCTAGGAAAAACCCCTAGTGGAGCATGATACCCTTTATCACGTGTCAATAATTCTAGAATGGAGTGCTCCATTGGTAGAATTCATGAAATTAGGAACACTACCCAGTGGGGCTAGTCTAGCAAGAAAACGGAGCATGGAGCAAGAGGTTCACGAATATGCCTTAGTTGGAGACAACCTATACCAAAGAGGCAAAGATGGTTACCTAAGATTGTGTGTTCAGGAATCAGACTATTTGAAAGTCTTAGACACCACCATAGTGGTGTTGCAAGTGGAGACCTTGGTCCTGATTGAGTAATTAAGACCATTCTATTCTCAAGAATCTGGTGGCCAACTTTCTATATGGATGCATGTACCTATGTGAAGAAATGCGACGCATGCTAACGTGCCCAATATCTTATTAGGAGACATGAGATGCCTTTGAGGCCAATGATGGGAGGACGTGTGTTCTTGAAGTGGGATATAGGCTTTCTAGGTCCCATTAACCCTGCAGGTAGAAAATCCCATGCTAAGTACATTATTGTAGCTAGAGATTACCTTACAAAGTGGGTACAAGTCAAAGCTACAACAAAGAATGATGCTCAAATAATGGCTAAATTCTTATTTGAGAATGTGTTCACCAGATACGAGTTACCAATAGAGCTAGTAAGTGATAGAGGTATGCACTTCTTTAACAAAGTCATTGAAAATCTTCTTCAAGAATTGTTGGTGATACATAAGAAGTCTCCCCCTATCATCCACAAGCTAATAAGCAAGGTGAGAGCACATACAAGATCCTATGTAATATCTTGACTAAACTAGTAAATAATAAACACTCTAATTGGAACAAACAACTTCATCATGCTGTTTGGGCTTACCAAGTTGCCTACCCAACAGTGCTCAATGCCAGCCCATTTCAAATGGTCTTCGAACATAATGTTGGGCTACCATTAGAATTCCTAATCCTAGCTTTAAAAGTAGCACAAGAGCATGAGTGGACTGGACATGAGTTGTCCTCTAGGATATTTATTCTAGAATGTTTAGGTGCGACGAGGCTACAAGCAACTACAAGCATCTATGCTGCAAAGAAAAGGCAAAAGGCATCCTTTGATGCATACACCAAGGATAATGTTGGTTTATACACTAAAGCAACATGTTCATAAATTTGAAAAAAGAGGATATGGACTCATGATCATTAATAGAATTTGTACTAGTGGTGCGGTTCAATTGGCAAGAACCTCGGATATGATAATGAGAATCAACAGTGCTAAGGAGCAAAAAGAAGAAGAGATAAGGGTTAGAGAAGTGGCACAGGCAGAGGCCAGAGAGCAATCTAGGAAAAATAAGTTAAGGGGACTAGGGATAGACATCAATCTTGAAGCCCCACGATATCACATAGCCATGTGCGAAACATCAGGTGTAATTGATTCTCGAATAATTGATCAAAATCCTATAGTGACCTTAGATGTAGGACACAGAGAGAATGTAAGGACTGTGAGAGCATTGGTTAACTCAGGTGCAACAACTAGTGCAGTCAGACTTTCATACTGCCAAGACTTGCAATTGAACATCAATCCCATAGAAGCCTATCTCATAGGATTGGGAGGTGTGGAAACCCCTTGTTTAGGCGAGGTAGAGCTTCCCATCTTTCTTGAAGATATCCCAATGAGAGTCAAAATGCTGGTGTGTCAAGATGAGGATCTTACGGAGCCACTTGTATTGGGTCGAAATTGGATCCATGAAGATGCAGTCAACTTAAACCTAAAGAGCTTAACATCACCTTTCGAGGATCTAGAGGACATCACGGGCACAACATCAATACCTAGGAAGCAATTCAAAGGCAGCAGTTATCCAACGCATCCTTGACAACCTCTTTTCAACAACTAGCAATTTTTGGAATCTCACAATGACACATTCTCACTGGAATCCAAGGAAGAAGCACATACAAAGGATGTATACTACCTCTCAAAGCATTACATGGAACAACCCTTACAACAAGGGTATGTTAGGGATGACAAACTCGACAGCGGGGGTGGAGTGTTGACACTCAAGATCAAACATGAGATATACGAACACATCAAAGAAGTGGACATACAAGGACAAGCATATAGGGAGCTCCAAGAAGCACATGTCAAATTTTCATAAGAAAACCTTAAAAAATAGTGATTTTGATAACTAAAACCATTGTAAATATCATTTCACCTTTTTGTAACGCCATTCTTTGCAATCGAAGGACTCCTCAAGCTTGAGGAGCTTTAGAAGTATTTAGCTACCAAGTTTTATAATTTGTAGAGTTCCTTTGAGCCCTCGAATATACCCTAGAACATAATTCTTAACTAGGCTGGACACTCGGTCTGTATAGGGCTAGAACTAGTAAAAAAAACTATAAAAAGAGCTGGAGAGCTCATCTTAGGGGTTCGCTTGTTTGAGATTGAAGCTTTGTAAGAGAGCTCTTTGTAATATAAGCTTTCCATTGTTCCTCTCTTTGCTCTTACTGTGTGCACATCTGTGTATGTGTGTGCATGCTTGTGTGCTTTCAGTGACACTCTTCTGCCTTCACTTGCTCATGGTCTTCATACCAACCCTTATGTCTCTGCGGATTGACAAGTCAAGGAGGTGGTTCTTATGCTTGAGCTACAAAGCGCAATAGTTGAACGGGGAAAAATTAGCACAAAATTACTCGAATTTTTTTTGAGATAAGAAAGATGGTTGTCATCAAGGAAGATGAAGCTCTCATGTTTTCCTTTTGTCAGAGCTTGTCACAACCCCTTGTACTTCATCCAGAGTTGGCAGCCCCTTGTACTTCATCCAGAGTTGGCAGATGCTGGAACAATTGAAAGAAGGTGCTAAATACATATTCTGAGCATGCACTATTGCAGAAGGTGCAAAACACTTTAGTCTGTGAGAGTTTACACATATTCAAAGAGTTTATATTGGCATGAAAAAGAGACTTTAGTCTGTGAGAGTTCGATCTTTCCACAAAGAGACTGAAGAGCGAAGGATTTCATGACTCATCAAGTGCACATAGAGCTATAAGAAGATGAATTCTATGATAGGCTATCACTTTTATATTTGTAGAGGCATCTTGTTATTTCTTTCTGGTTTACTTATAAGGCATCCAATATGCAAAAGGACAAAAACTCTCTATAATTTATGAACACTTGATCCGTGTATCAAATGAACTTGATCAATGTATCAATCATTTGCGTTCATACAATTTTTACCAGCAATAATCTTTGTGCGTTTCATCAAATTGCGTTGAAATAAAGAAAAAAAGGAGAGTGTATTAGCTATGCTTCTAACTCTGTGTAACAATAAAAGTAATCGAGTTGTACTTTTCTACTTGAATATTATGAAGTTCAAAAGTCCAAAACAATATGATGTTCTAGATTTGTCCATACAACAATTGGTTAGTGAATATTTTTTTGTAATAGTGAGTTTGACAACTCCTGCTCAGAACGGAGCTTATTGTGACAGTTGAGAGAAGGAATGCAATAGGTCACTTTATGGGATCAATACAAAAAGAAAACAAACACTTTTACAGAAACATCAAAATCTGTACATGGAGTAATGAAGAAATCAAACCTCACGAGTTTAGTGGTGCAGAGTCCAATAAATTTTGCCATTCACATGTTAATGTAATATAGGTAGTCTTGAAGGTTAGAGCAATAAACTCTAGTATAGACAAACGTGAAATATTCACTTGTTTAATAAGGATGATGATTCAAGCCGAATCAACTCCAATACGTTTATAATTTTTTTTCATGACATTGTCAATGTGTCAAAACCTCTGAAAGTTTTTTTTTCATTACAAGTCTTTTGGATTTTATCTTTATCTTGAAACAAAAAGGGTGGGTACTGTTTACATGATGTTAATAATAAAACAAAAATTCAATATATGGGATTAGAAATATATCATACTGTTTATTTTCTTGCATAGGCAACCATGCGTTTTTGTATCATGTTCTCGAACCATGCACTCATTTATCATCCTCCATTCTAGGAAGCCCCACAACATACTTGGTGAACTCGAGGTGAAAGAGGGGGTGAGTGAATCCTAGAAATAGAAAATTGAGGAGATGAGCTAAGGATTTGTAAGCGAACCTAGTAAATTCAAAATGGAAGATCTATTAGCTCAATTCCTATGCTTTTAGGAAGAGTATAGGCATCAAAAAGCCATCCAATTGCTTCATGACCATTTAATCAAACGATGCGGGTTTTTCAATGGCAAAAATATATCCAAGTTCTATGAAGAATATAAGCTCAAGGCAAAATACCTAGGTGTTGGTTTGACTCCGAGGATGGACCATGAATTATGCGAAAACTTTGTCTATATGTTTGAATTTGACATATGGAATCAACTTATGTGAATAAACCAAACAACATGGTTGCAACACAAATCAACACTCTTCAAGCAGTTCATGCTAGAATGTAGATAAAGTGATTCATAGGTCTTTCCTGAGGTGGGTTCATATGCCCAAAGACCAACCGATCTTAGAAATTAAAAGAGAATTTGAGAAATAATCTGAAGAAATTTTGGAGCATGATAAGCGATGTTTGATGCACAAGAAAGTGCTCTTGTTTCTACAAGCAATAGATGTTAGAGCCCGAGAGGAATTAATTCTGCTTCTACAAGGCATGGATTCTGAACCGAGGCTCATAGAGGATTGAGCACTTATCCATGAAGCTATGAGAAAATATGCTAAGAAGTGACAAACAATCGAAAAATGTTTTGTTGATTGAAAAACTAAACTTCATGCAAATGAAGAAGATGCACAAATTCGATGCATTTCAAAAACTATGAATAATTTTCAAAAACATAGAATATTAGAAACTCTAGTTGGGCATAAAGAAAATATGCATGGGATACATGTACATGATTATGAAGAAGATTTCCATAAAGAACCTATAATCAATCCATTTGTCATCTTGCACAAGATTAGTAGACTCTATTTTTGGAGTAGAGGCCTCTATAACAACCATTCCAACCTCTTTTTTCTTTGCCTCTTTTGTAGCCAATTTAGGACAGTTCTTTATGATATGGTCATTTCCATTATAGTACTTGCAAAACAATTTCTGCTTTTTTGATTTCTTCTCATCTTTGTCTTCCTTCTTTGAATGTGCAACATTTGCAAATTTTTTCTTGCTACTAGATGAGATCCATTTACCTTTTCCCTTTTGACTAGCCAGGAAATCTTGATCTGCAACACACATGATGGACTTGTTGTGCCTAGATTGATCTTCTTGCAATGGAACAAAGAATAACTCCTCAAATGACGACACTAAGATTGCCTTTCATCATCAAGTGAAGAGGAGAGGCGAGACTCTGATATGAATCAAGAAGAGCATTCAAAATGGTCTGCACAAGTGAGCTATCTAGTATAAATTCATCAGCAGATATCGACTCTTGTTTCAAATCCTTGATCTTGTCAGAAAAGTGTCCATAGAATCACCTTCATTCATGTGCTCACCCTCCAACTATTTTCCTCCAAGTGTGTTCATACACATCACTACCTAAACATATCAACATGTATCCATTCCAAATCTTATAAGATATAATGCATTGTAATCACTTAGTGGGTTTGGCATTAAGTACATGCAACACACATCACAACCTCAAAACAAGCATGTGGTATAGTACTTGGATTTTGATCAAACATCTTACCATTTCCATGAAACATGTCTTTTTAATCTCACCAAAAACCACTTTTCTATCATGTATGGAAAACTTTCACATTAATGTTATATCTAGTGCTCAACTAAAAATGCACTTAATCCAAAAGAAATATCCTTAAAGTTTTCCTTTGAAAAAAGTAGACGATGCTCAGTTTTATATGTTCACATCTTGTTGGTCACAACTACGAATTATTGAGAGTACATTAAAAAGTTCATACTTTGAATTCGATGTATATACCCTTCAAAGATTGGAAAAGTAATCTATAGAATTCATCGCTATAGGTACTTACCAGAAGATGTTGTTTGAATAGGACCATAGATATCATTATGAACAAGCTACAACTTAAGATCTTCTTAATCTACCATATTTTGGGACTAAATTATGCTACATCATACCCAAAATCTATGTCAGACATTAATCCACAGAGATCAATGCATGTGATCCACAAGGATCATTGATCCACAGGGATCAATCTATTTGATCCACATGAATCAATCCATGTGTGTAAGGGATAAGGGCCAGCTAGCCAAGGTCCCAAGCTCGGGGGATACCCTAAGGTACTTTGGTAGTAATGGGAGTACTTGGGTAGTAATGGGAATAAGTGTTGCATGATGGCCACATGTTCACACTAGACTATTCTAGATCATTACTATTTTTAGAGTATACCATTGGTATTTTTAGAGTACAAGAGGGTATATATAGACGGGAGGAGAGTCACACACACATCCTTGAAGCAATTTCCAATAATCTAGCCTTGATATGCATTCTTAGAATGTGCCTTGAGTCTAGGAGTAACAATGAGACCATATAAAATTTCTTTATATTTTTTTTCCAAAGTAGAAAAATTTAAATCACCTAGACATGCATACAAAAAGCTCATATGCGATGGATTAACAATCTTGACTTCGACATCGATAATGATCCATATATTTTGCATATTGTCTGAGATCTTGAAGCCCTTTTATTTATGTTTGGTGAACCACCAACATCCCTACCCACTATAGAAATATATATATGCATGATAAACAATGTGAAACAAAATGTCTTGATTGTTTTTTCTATTTCAAGATGATTCAAAGAAATTGTTTCTTACAATAATCAAATATTTGAAGGAGTAATGGTTCATTCAAGATGGAATTTTTATATTTTAGTTACTTTTTTCAAAGTAAAATAGAATATTTAGGGCAAATCATTTCTACTCAAGGAGTTCATGTCGACCAATGAAAATAGAAGTAATCCTTAAATGGCCTATACATCACTCAATTAGTGATTTAGATTCTTTTATTGGATTGGCTAATTTTTATAAGATGTTTGTTAAACATTTTTCCTATTTAGTACGTCCTCTTGATGAATAATTAAAGAATCACAATAGATCCATAGACTTCATTAACACCTCATTATGATCACTTAATTTTGGCATATGATTCATAATCAATAATTTAAATCCACCAAGATACATGTCCATCCATATTCTTTTACATGAAACATACTTATTTTTGTTCTGTGATGGCAAATATGAGTGCCCATCTATGTCTATTTTTTTCTAATCAATTGAGGTGAGATTATTTTTCAAATGGGGTCATGTTATCATTGATGGAATGCTTTGTGTTTTTGCTATATCAACTAAAGGGTTGTGTGTGCATGGACATATTCCTATGTGCCTAGACATGAATAAGTGAAATTATATTTTCTACATATTATGTAAATAAAGACCCACATCGAGGGTTCTTTCTAGCGGCTCATAGAAATAATAGTTAAGATAAAGATCACTCTAGATCATGATTTTAGATAAGGCTCTCCATAAAAGAGATAAACTCTTTGCTTTCTCCATATAATCAAAGGTATGGATTATTGCAACAATACAATTCTAGAGAAGGAATCTCCATGACATCCACCCCCTCCAAACTTGTGTGGCCTCCGGACACGTCACCACTATTCATTATCTCTATAAGTGATATAAAGAATCAAGTACAATGAATATTAAACAAACATCAAGGTGCAATAAAAAAGGGTAATTAGTACGTGATGACGAGGTTGTTCCACTCAACTTTTAGACTCATTTGATTACAATTCAATTAATGTGCACTTGGATGTGCATCGATAGGCTCCAACATTTTATGCACATACATATTTAAGCATGCATACTTTAGATGCAAAAATAAACAAGCAGGTATGGAAATGCTTGTCACATATTCTAAATAAAGATCCTCACCACTCATAATTTTTCTCACAAAGACAATGACTCTCTTCCCTAAATTCCACTCATGACTCAATCCTACTCTTGTTCATGATATTTACAAATGAATTTCATGTGTAAATGAACATGTAGCTATGGGAGTTGAAGCTATGCTCTTCTCAAATTTAAAAATATTCATACCTTATGTGGAATGAAACTAAAAAATCATGCAAAAAAAGATCAGGGATAAAGGAAGGTAGCTATCAAAAACAATTTTCACAACTTCATTCTTTATTCATCATCTCCATTGACTTCACTTGATCGTTTCCTACACTCATAAAATTAGATAAAAATAAGAAACATCAGATCAAAATAATATTATGTACATGTGCAATCCATGAAAGGAGTTCTCAAAAACCCATTTGCAGTAGAATATGAACATGCAACTCAAATGTGGTTGACTCGTGTACAATCCATCAAGACTCCAGATCTTTAATTGGCTCCATATCAACACCTGTTCTCAAAACCTCATAAGAGGAATTAGTAGCATCACATTCAATAATCTCATTTTGGGAAAATTCATTCATCTGAATATTAGAAGCATCTATTTTAATTATATTGAATTCAAACCTCTCATCCAACATGCATTCATTACCATAAATGTTCCCTATTTAATTCCTTTCCTTTTGATTTTCATTTGGCTCCTTGTATCTATCCTAAGATTAAAGCAGAGTATGAGATATATATACATTTTTATTTACAAATTCCTTTTGGCATTGTCAATTCTCATTTATTAGGGTTTTTTCCTCAAAACCATCTCCCTTGATATATGCTTACCAAACAAGGTGTGCTTGCAAAGAAGCCACCTTAGGATCACATCAATCAACGAGGCATTCTTAACCAAATTAGATATGTAGACAAGCCATTTTATTTGCTTCTCCATCCCTTGGTGGTTGAATTGGTAGACATAGCTGTTGGAAAATTTGGAAATCCATGATGAAAGTTGATATATTTAGGTAGTGATGTGTGTGAACACACTAGGACCGCCGGGGTCCAAAGTTGTAGGAACACCACTCCCTCCAAAACTCCAAGAGGGTTTCCCCCTTATAGCATTCCAAAGTGGTATAGAGAAGCCGACCGCCTCACCCAGAAGCACTTGCTTCCAAGTGATTTTTTCATGTAGTCTAAAAATATTCCCAAGGGTCCACCGGAGGAGGAGAGACTCAGGGCACGGGAAGAAGATGTGAACCAGATCCTCAATGTTGCAACAACAACTCTTGCCCCAAGGTAGATCGCCATAAATTTTGCTAGCCTTTAGATTGGTCCACATAACAAGGTGGATAATTTTCCACATGAGAAACGAATTTTTGATCTCGATGAGGGGATGCCAGATAGACATGAGCTTCAAATCCCAATGCAACCTTGCCCAAGTCAATCATGATTTCTTGTTAAGCGTGATACGATAGTTTGTGTTCACCTTGATTCTAGGAATTTTGGACAAGGAATTTCCATCGTGCCAAATAAGACCCTCGTGGCATGGGGGATTCCACCCAATGAGGACTCGGGTTTCTGATTGTTCCCAATCCATGCATCTGCTCTAAAGGAGAGTCCACTCTTCATTGTTCCCTCATATTTTAGTGTCTATGTCCTCAAAGTCGATGTGTTGGCCAATTTCTTGTTTGTAGACGTGTTTCCAATGTGTAAAAACCTTGTTTTAGATCCTCATAGCGTTTTGGAGGTTCTCGGAAGCCACACACCTTGGATGCTCACAATTGGAAACTAGATTGAGTCATTTCATTTGACACCAGCCACCCATTTCCAATCCTTTTTTATTCTGATAAATTGTTTGAACTTGTTCCAACTCTTCCACAGTGAGTGCACAAGATTCAAGCCTTTAGAGGAAACTAGAATCAGGGAGAATAAAAGGATAAAGAATCCCATGTTCTTCCAATTTAAGAGGCCCACCAGTGTAATTGCACGCATGTTCTTGAAGATGAGCTTCGCTAATGCAGTCTCACAGTTGCACCAAGCCCTGATGATCCATTTTTCTACCAACTTGTCAAGCATGCCTTCAATATCCCTAATGCCTAGACCTACACAATCCTTTTGGTTGATGCAGGTAGACCATTTAATTTTGGGAACCCTTTTTTGTTGTCGTCCCCCATCCAAAGAAAGTTTTTGTAGATTCTTTGTAGTTTTTTAAGCTCTTGATCCTTCCATCTCTAGCATGAGAAAAAGTAAATGGTCGAGGTGATGCGGAAGATATTAATTACCATGGCATGCCCCATGAGGTTGATTTTCATGCCCTTCCAATACACTAACTTGTTGTCTAGTTTGGAAGGGACCCAATTCCACGCTGCTCCATGGAGACACCAAACACCATCATAATATGGAGCAGGTGGAAGACCAAACCCTTGGGGATAGTTGAGCAAACATGATCAACCAGTAGTTGAGGTGGAGGTCCAATGATGACTATGAAAACAAATCCAAAATAAAGCACCACAAAACTTTATCCTAAGGTGTAACTCCTTGTATTGAATGACATCAAGGTTGTGCTGCAAGATATTCAAAGTAGCATCTTAAGGACACAAAACTTTATTCAGGTTTTCGTTCAAGAGTGATAATGAAATAAAAGAAGACAATTATTGGTCTAAAATAAGAGCCAATCGACCAATGAGACATTGCTTTGCAGCCAAATGAGCATGTAGCCATTTTTTTATGAAAACAAAAACGAAATGTGCATACCATAAATAACTGTGTGACAATATCGTGTGTTCTAGAGTCTAGTAGCAGTAGTGAAAGGGTAGAGAGTGAGCTACTATATGCTGTACTGCAAAGAGATTATATCTCCATCTTAGATACTCATATGGTTGGGTGATTTGGCAAACAATGTCTGAATTGCACATACTATCACCGGAAATATGGCAATGGCAAAGAAATTGGAAAAGCTTCAAACCAACTCTAATCGCTGCATATTCATTTAGAAAACACAAATAAATGCAAATTTCAAAAGGATTTGCATGATGAACCTTGCACACACAGATCCCAAGGGCTACAATCAATCAGTGAGAAAACAAACCAAGAAAAGCTATGGAGAAAATGAACATGAATATTATGCATCTTTCATTTGCTCTTTCTTCGTTTCCCCGTTTTTTCAACATGTACCTGTTTTTTTAAAGAGGAAGTTCTGCGGATGCCCAATCTCCCATTTAATTGAATTGATTGAAAGGAAAACTATAGAAATCAAAGAGGAATGTTCGCCATTCGAAAGCGAATCAATAACTTCAATGATATCTTGTTTGGAAATGGCGGCATAAAGCCTATAATGCCAATGTTCTCTTCTTTTGTCTTACATTTCACCCTGTTCCTATCACAATGCTTCAAACCGGGTATAAGATTCTTGCTAAAGTCATTGCCAACAGGATATCCTACCCTTTAGACTAGCGGCTTAGCAAAGACCAAAAAGGCTTCATTAAGGAAAGGTCAATATTGGAAGCCATCATTGATATCTCGAAAGGTTTGGACTTCGGTGAAGAATCTAATCAAGACATTGTCTTCCTCAGGATTGACTTTGACAAAGCCTACGACAGATTGGAATGGGATTATATTTTACAATCGTTGAAAGACCTCGGGTGTAGTCAAAGACTCCTTAGCATGATCTCCACTTTCCTTGGTAATGCTTCGACCAAAGTCATTGTCAACGGGAAAATTTCAAAGGCAATCAAATTGAAATGATCCATCATGCAAGGTTGTCCATTTGCCCCGCTGATGTTCGCCATCACCACTGAAGGACTTCGCCG
Organism: Ceratopteris richardii; assembly: GCA_020310875.1. NCBI lineage: Eukaryota > Viridiplantae > Streptophyta > Polypodiopsida > Polypodiales > Pteridaceae > Ceratopteris > Ceratopteris richardii. Next base: position 123,315,173 of record CM035422.1, on the reverse strand, counting down.
GCTTGTGGAGCCACAAATGGAGCTTGGTCGCATAAATGGCATCACTTTGCCACATAACTCTAGGCAAATGACCATGAGACTATTTGTCGACGACGCAAATGCCTTTGTCCACAATGACGATACTAGCCTGCAAACCTTTTGGTGGTGCCTTGACAGCTTGTGTGGCCTCTGGGTCACTATGGAACAAAGGTGGGCTTGGGTCCTCGCTAGACAAGCTCGATCAGGTTCAAACCTCACATGAGAATCAATGAAGATTCGAAGTGGGCTGCTTGTATAAGACAAAATGAATCTATTTGGTTTCCAATCCAAGGCATGAGAAATGTGGAGCTTTGGAATGTCTTAAGTGCCAAGAGACTTTCGAATAAGGGATTCAAACAATGGAAGCACCTCTTGAAACAGGACATGAAGAGATGGGTGGACCTTGAAGACCTTGACCCTAGTGCTGAGTCACATACGAGGAATGGAATGTTTTATTGAGTAGACGCCATGCTTGGGACGGCTCTAAAATCCAACTACTGATGGGACAGGATGCTCCGGACCTAAAGGGCCTTAAATGGTTTAATGGTAATCGCCTCTCCAAGCTTCCTTATGTTGAAGCTTGGAATGACATTCACATTTGTCTCAACAAGAAATGGTGTCTCAATTGGATGCGACTTCGATGGGATATGACATTTATGTCTATTTGGCACCCTCTCATCAAAAACAAAATGTCGATCCTCCTATGGTAAATTTTACACCATGGAATATGGGCCAATGCAAAAGCTAACAAGATCTGTGGTGTTCCGCACTAGTGCAAGCGATGTTTCCATTACAAAGAGGATATTGGACACCTGCTCTTTGCTTGCCCTAAATCCCTTTGGCTATGGAGGATCCTTGGTCGTTCTCTCGGACTCTGAGAACAAATCAGTTGGAAGCAAGCCCTCATTGGTGAAGCGATCGGCGGCTCTACGACATTGTAGAATGCGATCACGGGAGATATTTTTTGGAAGATTTGGCGGGAAAGATGTGCTCACAAATTTGGCAATACCCCCAAAGAGTGGTCAATCAAGAAGTCCCTATTCCTTCTCGGCAAAAGAATTTCTAACTGTAAGAACCCCCCCCCCCCCCCTTCACACATCACAAAGAGCTACAGTATGTCAACAATAAGCTTAAAACCAAGTGGGCTCCGCATGGTGGGGATGCAAGGTTTATCAACCTCCTCTATAACTTCATGTGAGCTTTGTAAGGTCCACCACGAAGGCTCTGACAGATTGTCAGAAAGAAAATCAGACTTCAGAAACATATTAGTTGGATGCATGCTCTGCTGGGTGAAGCATTCAGTTGCTCTGCCGCTCTAGAATGCCATGAGAGGGGCGGCCCTATGGAAGATCAGGCGGTAAATGTGTGCTTGCAACTTTGGTGACTCTCCCATAGTGTGGTCGATTGAGAAAACATTGTTCCTCCTTGGCAAAAGGATCGCTAATTGTAAGTAATCCCCCCTTTTTAGGCATCATTAAGTGCTCCCTACAACAAATTTAAACCCACATGGGCCCCACATGAGGGTGATGAGAGCGTTACTAACCTTCTTTGTAATGCCATCTTAACTCCATAAAAGCTACCCCCGCTCTGTGGGATTCGGGGTATCCCATGGGCACTAGTCCCCTTCTCTTGTACTTTTCTTTTAATTAATTCAAGTCTGGGAGAGTAGGCTAAGGTCAAACTTCTTTTATTTAAAAAAAAAAGAGGAAGTTTTGGAGAAGCCTAATCTCCATTTTGTTTGAATTGATTGAAAGAAAAAATATACAAATGAAAAGGGTAAAGTACTCATGGAACCCCCATATCCCAAAACTTAGGGGTTAGTCCATTTTAAAATGCCCGAAAGTGACACCGGGAAAAAATGGCCGAAAGGTAATATGCGAAAAAGAAGGCCCATAGGTAAAACGCCTACATAGGTATAGATTGTGTGAAGGCATTACCACACGCCTAAAGCCCACAAATGCCCACCATTATAGATGGTTTGAACATTCACTTCCGTCTCAAGAGGTGAAAAGCCCAACCAGACATCTAACGTGTGAAAACACACATAAGAAGAATTTAACAACGTGGATTGTAGTGTGTAACTAGCGATTGTTATAATTAATATGAACGGTTACCCGATCTAAACTGAAGTAGTAAGCGATTTTGAGCACTTGAAAAGCATATATTCATTGTTTGCATTAACTAACTTTAGCCTCACTTAGATACATCTTTCCTAGAATTCTAGCATAATAATATTTCCTTGAAAAGCCTTACTATGCCTCTATGAAAAGATATTGGAAATTCTATGCAAAGCAACTCCACGCTCCATCAGTCAGAAGGATCACTTCGCCTAACAAACAGTTGAAAGGCAAACAAGCCAAAAAAAATCTAACATTTTAAGACTGGTATATACAATCCTTTTTACTCCTCAACCTATTGGAAGAAGAAAGTACATATGAAGCATTTTGAAAAGAGAAACTGGAAATAAACTGAGCAGTAGTATACCTTGTAGACATCACCAAATCCACCCTCACCAATTTTATTAATGGGATGGAACCCTTGACTTGCTGTCTGAAGCTCCTGGAAAGAGAAGACTTTTCCGAGTGATATGCCCAGCAAACCAGATGGTTGCATCTCGAACCGTGCACCTTCATTAATGAGAATTGTATATTCAGAACTCCCCAAATCGCTAGGATATATATGGGCGCATGCACCTCTGTACATACACATGAAGAGAGAGAGAGAGAGAGAAGCCTAATTATGTCTTACATATATTAATAGAGTTCTTGTCGTCTTACCCTTAAATCGTCTATTCTTGTGACAATAGATTATGATGGCTATGCCAACGATGGTAATCCCAAGCACAGGAAGAATTACGCCAATGATAATGACTACCTTTGAGCTATGACAAAAGAAGGAAATAATCATAAACCAATGCTCAACAATGATAGTATATCTCCTAACCTCTGGATTTCTAGTGTCTTCCTCATCATCGCAAACTTCAATATTAATTATGCAGAACCTTAGAAATCCCATGCGAAACACACATGGGCAAAGATGCTTAGATTGAGGATCTCATGATTTTGTTCTCCTTCGACTGATTCCCTTGCCAAGCAGAAGTGAGAGACTCTAAACATCGATTGTAACACTGAAATATAATTGATATGCGCTATTATCACCAAGTAAAAAGAATTTAAGAAATCCTTAACATGACTCTGATTCTGAGTGAAAAGAATATAAGCAATCCTTAGCATGACTCTGATTCTGGGTTTCTGCTAAAATATTCATAAATAAACACCCTAAAAATATTCTTATTGAGCAGAAACGTATGGTACAAATTTTATATGATTAGAAAATATTTCTTGGGGTCTGGATACCAAAAGCATTAAGATAGAATAAACATAAAACTCTTAAGGCACAAGTTGCTTGCAATTCATCCACCTTTTTTTGACAAAAAGAATCAGTCCTATCTTATTTACTTCGGGAAAACAACAGGTCATGTGACAGGTATAGTTTGTATACTTACACTCATGTAATCTTTAGTTTTTTTCCATAGTCACTTTGGCCATATTGGTCTTTAGTGGGAGATTGTTACCAATAGTATCCATGAGGATTGCCAAATGTCCATCAGACACTTTCGTATATGGGTTAAACACAAGACCTCCTTCTCCTCCTTCAGATGTAACCACTAAAAACGTAATCCAATGCTCCACAAACACCTAATGTCATCATTATATTGATCTCTTTAATGCTTCTTTAAACGATTTCATGACACCCTATTAAAGATAAATGTGCAAGCTCATTTTCACATGAGCTATGCTTGGATAAATTTACCAAATGTAAAGGAATAAAAGATACAAGAGCTACCTTGTAGAGAGTGGCATGTAGTGGGAAATCTAATGAGTGTGGTGGGTTAATGAGATGGCAAAAAGTTCTTTATATACTCGTTGTTCATAAACGTGGAGTGGGATCAAGTTCTCAACAAGGAGAAAAAGATGAAAGAGCCCCTAGTAGTTTGATTTGATCTTAGAAGCTATTTTTTCATTTTTTCTTCTCATAGACTCTTTCCAGTCAAACATCAGTATGTACATAGTCATGTTGTGAGGCTCATATCTTAGTGTATATGTAAATAGTTGTGGTTTTACACTTATTTGAAAGCTTAGCTTGTGTGCTTTCACTTTTTTGGATATATCCTTCGAAGCTTCTATATTCAATGCGTTATCAGTTTAAGACTCAATTCTAGTTCTTTAGCATGCCTATGTGGACAAGTAGTCTATTTTGGTGAGTTGAGTTTCCCAACCAAAGCTTATCCAAATAAGATTCTTTTTAGCTTGTTGGAAACAATTTTTTGTGTGATTTCTTTGTCTCAAAAGTCTCCTTCAAAGGATCTATATTGGTTGACTTACCAGTCCAAGAGTGAAATCTAGATCTTTCGCATACTTGTGTGGATAGGTAGTCATTTTATTAGTTGAGTTTCCTTACCAAAATGTATCCAAATTAAGTGATTTAGACCTTTTATGCAAAGCTCTATTTTTCTATATCTATAGAACCAAAAATCCATTTGAGCTCTGTGTTGAGAGTAGCAAGTAATCTAAGGCATATTTGTTTTCCCAAGTGCTAGACCTACAAGGTCTCACTACTTGCTTCTTGTTGTGAATAGGAGAACTCATTCTCCATAGTTGGTATCAGGTTAAAATTAAAGCAAAAGCCTCATCAACAATGTTGGATCCAAAGAATAGCAAAAGAGGAGCTACAAAATGTGCATAGTCATGCTGTGAGGATCATATCTCCATCTACATGTAGCAGTTTATTGTGTTTAAACACCCACTCAAAAGCTTATCTTCTTACTTTCACTATCTCAAAATATCTCCCTCAAATCTTCTATTCATTGGTTATCAATCCAAGAGAGAGGTCCAATTCTTCAACATACATGTTTGGAGATGTAGTCTATGGTGGTCAGTTGAGTTTCAAAACCAAAACATATTGAACTTACATGATTTTTAGCTTGTTGGAAAGCTTGTATTGTTCACCCTCTATATCTCAAATATCTTCTTCAAGGATCTATTTTATGTCAGTTATCGGGCTGAGAGTGAAGTCTAGTTCCTAAGCATACCTATGTGGATAGGTACTCTATTTTCATCATTGCATTTCCTTACCCAAACTCATCCAAATTAACTGAGTTATAGGTTGTTGGAAATCTCTATTTGTCTACTATGATAGACTGAATGCATGATTTCATTTGAGTTTTTAGTTACGAGGAGGAAGCAAAATAAGGCATATCTATTTTTCCAATTGTTGGACATACAAGGGCTCACTACAGGCTTTCTGTTATGGATAGGAGTACTCATTCTCCACCCCCATGAACAAAATTTGCCTCCTTGAAGATATAATTCCAGGTATAATTGTGTAATATATTTTCCCTCGAGAACAGGATCCAAAGTAAGCAGCATGGTTTTCATCTCTCTAGTTCTTCTCTTAAAACAAAAGGGGATCTTATCCTACTCAAGATCTAAAAAAAGGGGAATGTGTGCATGGTTTGATCCCTACACAAATAATTATAGGTACCATCTAGCTTTGCACTTGATAAGCTACTTTTATTAAGGAAATATGGTTATAATTAAAATCTTGGATAAAGCATCCCTTCCCCATTCCATTTTTCAATGTGGAGCCTAGACATCCATACCACAAACATATGAAATACTTGGACTCTAAATATCCTAGAATTGTTTTTTTTTCTTGGCTCATTTCTCTACAACACTTGTGCAGGGACCTAGCAAAATGGATGAGTACTCTAAGACTTTGAGAAGTCTTCTAAAGCTCACTATGATTTGTCTTGGAGAAGGAAGTATAACTATAGTTGAAAAGAATTTATGACTTAGATGTTTGCTCTATGGTCCATTTCTAACCAACATTCATTTAAATTTTACCCGACTAGACAACTAATGTATGAGATCCATGCTTTAGATTCCTATTAGAATGTAAGAAATAAGTGTTCCCTCATTGTAAGGAAATCAAACTGTAGCTAGACGAAAGAAAATTCTAAATAGAATTCACAATTGACTAACTTAGCACAATCAGAGACTTGAACTTAAGCTACAACATTCATCATCTTTATGCAGACCATCCCATAGCACATACCCACTTTGATGCTAATGCAAATATTGACCTTCTAGATGATCAATCCCACACTTACACCATCATGCTATGACCTCCAATCAGATTCAATTTCTCTTAAGTTCAAACCGTGTACTAGAGATGGAACCTTGTCCCATTTTCTATGCTCAAGATGATGGTTGGATGTCATTCATAATCATGAAATCCATTGTCTCTTTCTATCTCTTTGTGAGACAAATGATATATGAATGTGTGTTCTCTCCACGGTAGAGATTGGCCAAATATGTAGGTCTCTATCTCCTTATCGTTTTCTCTCATTCTAGAGAAGAAATAGCATAGAGGGTCTCTATAAGGTACCTCAACAAGCGTTCTTAAATTTTTCTCTCTCTCTTCTCAAAAGGTGGTTATGGACCCTTTTACAAGGTGGAAATGTGAGGCTAGGAAGCTCAAGGTTAGATGCACTCATCCTTCTTGGAGCCATTTGGAAATTGGTCCCATGACTTTTGGCCTTGCTACTTTACTGTGTGATGTTCTTCTAACTCCAATCAATGAGTCCAAATTTCGGCCCTACCTCTCTTCCTAAGTGCTACAAGAGAAAATTAAGATGATGCTTAGCTAAGGGGAAAAAATATTAGGTTCATGCAGATTGGGTGGCGGCTTAGGAATTTTCCATAAGTCTAACCATTGATAGGGAATATTACTTGTGAATAGAAGACACTAATTACTATTGAAGTGGGCTGTTAAGAGCAATCTATTATAAGCTTTGCTGCTAGTATGAATCTTGTTTATTTTACACTTTATTAATATCGATGAGTTGAGCAAGTGATTTAGGGATGATGACTGCAAGGATAGTGCATCGAAACCACATCAAGTTTAGTGATATGTGCATGATGAAGATTTTACAAAAGCTCACCATGGAGATATTAGAGTGTTTTGAGATAGGATTTTTTGGAGTATGCCATGATGCATTGGAAAAAATTGATATCCATCTGATGTCATTTTCATTTCTAGCTCAGTTGAATGAGAAGATGATTGGATCATATTGAATTCTTCAACATAGAGATTAATGACATTGCTATAGATGTGGACTCAACTTATATTGTGCAACAATTGTGTCGATGATGATAAAGTGCAACGAGGATATCAAAAGGATTTTTGATAGACCATGCTTATGGGGATATAAGTATGTGAGGTTGTTGGATACATCACCTTAGAAATCGGGACTGGGACATTGGCACTAAATATGTAGAGTAAGAATTATGGGTTTTTGCAAACTCTTTAGTTTCTATTAGTAGAAGCTAAAATGAAGGAGCCAAGGTGGATTTGCTAGAGATATTCTTCCTCAAAATTAAGAAACAAGTGTGAGGACTCTATTGTGCATCAAAGAAATTGCAAGAACTCGACATCAAGCTCCATATCTTCTTACTATTAATTTTGGCAAGACCACTACTAGCCCCACGAGAGGTGGAGGAGGTGACAGAGGAGGACTTCCTATCGAAAGTGGCGTGCCAAGGAAAGGTGAAAGATCCAATCATGGATTTGGAGGATGCATAGGTGTCTAAGAGAAAAAAGATTGAAATCGTAGGACAAGCTCTGTGACTCCTTGAAGTGGAGAGACTTTGAGGGATGTAGCAACACATTGATTCGATAGTTGTCCAAGAAGAGGATGCTCGAAGATGGCAAGAAGAGTATGCAATGGCATCTAAGGCAGAGCGACAACGATTTGCAACAAAAGTAGAAATTCCATAACTACAAGCTAAAGGAGAAGCTCACCAAGAGGAGCTTCGGAGGCAAGAAGTTCTCCGACATCCACAATTTTTAGAAACATAACGGTCCACATCCAAGCAAGCTACAGATAATCAAAATATAGATAGGGCCTCATTTATAGGAAAATCAAAAAAGGTATTATCTGCTTCCGTGCTTTTCATAATCATATTAAGGATCCCTGGGGAAGAAATTCTAGTTGAGTTTGATTTCCCCTTTTAGATTATTCTTGCTATATATATCATCGGTTGCTGAAAGAATAATCCAACAACTCATAAACTATAGGAGACGTAACTAGGTTATTAGCCCTCTACTCAGTACATATGGAAAAAGTAGAGAATATTTCTAAAGTTGATCTTGTAGAAATGGAAAGATTAAGAGTAGAAATATGATCCTAAGCAACGGAATGAGGAATTGTAGGATACTTTGGCTCACATAGCTACTATGTCAAATGAGGACGTGGTAGCCATGCTAACTCAGCTCCATAATTTAGAATCCCAGATTGAAGAAGATTAAGAAGAGCAGCATATGCTAAAAGAACTGCTTTAGGCAATACAAGCTGAGCTCCAAAAGGTTCGAACAATTGAAAACATTTATTGCAATACCAAGCACTCGAGCTAATAGCAAAAAAAGGATAGTTTTTCTTCTTTGATTGCATCTCTAACATAAAGCTTACAAACACCTTTAGAAAAATTAAAGAGTATTAGAGAATTAGAACTCGAGTTGAGGGATGCTAAATAGGTCATTTTGGATAAATCTTGGATTTTAGCAAACAAAGAAGAGAATATCAATGAGCTTAAAAGAATTCAAATAGATCTACATAAGTTAGCTAGATTGAAAGCAATATTGATAGTTCATAAAGAAGAGAGTATTTCTGAATTAACCTTGTAGTCAACAAAAGCAACAAGGGCCAACCAAGAGTTTTTGGAAACTTTTTCCACAAAATTCAAAAAAGCCAAAATTATAGAACTCCTTCTAGGGCTAATTGGGGAACCTTGGAATACTGTGCTGAAAATTTTCAAGTTGAAGCTCGATAGTGAATCCAACAATTAAAGGGAATTTTTTATGAATTTTTTTATGATTTAGATAGGATTATGCACCCTCTGTCATATAAGGATGATGATTGTAACTAATGTGGTTTCAGTCCACCATGCGTGCCAATGTTAGACTACTACTAGTACAATTGAATTCTCTATTTTGGAATGTAATTACTATTTTTCCTCTAAGAATGAGACAGAAGTAAGAGGGGTATTATCACTTTGGAGGTGTTGTGGTCTGTAAGGAAGTGATATATCTGTGTAATCCTCGGAGTTAATACATACATTCTTTCTTTTATTTGATGTATTCTGTGTATACTATATGTTTTATTATTTTGTTTATCATAATTTTAGTATGGAATAGAAGCACCTTCGTAATCATGTACTCCCGATTCCCTAAGCACTTTTTATTGTGTTGTAGGAGCCAAACAAAGAGTGTGTTATATTTTACCCAAATTCAAACCCAAGCTCCTAGAAGGTTCTAAGTCTTACTAATTTGGATACTTGGGACCACATGTAGTTACATGGGAAAATCTTCAATGAATAGCATCACCCTACGAGATTAGGTAGGCACATGGAGAGAGCTAGATGTAAAGGCATAATGTTTGGAGAAGGTTCAACTCCCTCATAGGTGGTGGTCCTAGTTCCTCTGAATGTAGTGAATGCTAAGTAAATTCTCAAATTCTTGAAGTCCCCAAACCCATCCATTTTGCTAGAGCCATGTACTAGTGATATCTAGTAATGGACTAGTATAGAGATTCAACAAGGGATATCTTGAATCCACCAACTTCACATGGTTATGTGTAGAGACATAGACACAACAGTGAATTATGCAAGGATCTTTTTTTATCCCCTATTGTCATTCATTTCATACTTCACACTCGGTTTAGTTTATCAACTACAAATCTAGATAGAATTTCAAATCATTTTTATAGGGATCAGATAGTGTTTTGGATGGACTAAGTTCTAATTAAAGTATATTCTCATCTATTCACTTTGAATGAGAGTCCCATTCCAACATAGCGATGAAAACATGCTAAATATGTTTGGATTATGGGCTCTAGATTAGCAATACAATTGTTTATAACTCTATTTTTTAGGATGAAAATGTTTTCCAAGTGTTCTTGAATTTCCTTAAGTAAGAATATGGCATGAGTGTTTAGTTGGTTCAGATAGATTTGAAGTCACACATCATTTGGTTTGTCTAATGTTAGTCGGAACTCCTAAAGTTGGAGTTAAGTTCATATGCTCTTAAATACAAGTGAAGTGGTGTGGCCTAAGAGTTTAGTTGTTTGACCCTATATTGGGAGGTCTTGGTTTCAAGTCCTCTAGGGAGACTAGGGTACATTTTTTACAAACCTAAGTGCACGCTTTTAGAAGGTTGCAACTTTAGTTAAATGGGATTGTTGGAGCACATGTAGTTACATGCATGACCCTTGGATGGACAATATGGACGTGCCAAAGTGGGCAGGTCCTTGGGGAGATCTACATATAGAGGCAAAATGTTTGGAGGAGATTCATCTCTCTTGTAGGTTGTGATCCTTATTCGTCATTCTTCATATAGACGTTATTGAAAATATTCCCCACTTGAAAAGTTTAAGTTAAAGTTTTCATCCCTTGTCCATGAGGAAGGATATTTGTTTCAAAGTGCAAGTCCTTCGGAAGCAAAGGATTAGAATTTCTTCTATGAAAATAGGTAACACATTAAAATAAATGCACAATTACCAATTCAAAAAAAAAAGAAAAAACATAAAAAATGTAGCACCATAAAATTTCTCAGGATGTGTTTACTAACATTTTCCATAAAGAAGTCATTGATGATGGGTAAGAGAAGTGAATTCCAATCTGGTTATTGGACTTCTCCAAGTGATGAGTACAACTATCCCAAACATTTCCTTCATTATCTCACTCGATTAATTCTCGTACTAAAAATATGGACCCTATCTACAAGATATCTCTCTTGCATTAGTGGAAATAGATTGAGATTATCCTCCATAAAATATTGTATGAACATTGCTTCTTGGAATATTAGATCAACATGAAAGGAGGGTTAATGGATTAGGCTTTGGTGGTAGGTAGTGAAACATCAGCTTTTGGTTATATGTTTACAAGAACATAAGAAATACGATTTGTGGGAATTCATTAGTGTCCACTAAAGACTTTCATCTTGTTTATAATTTTTTGAGAGGTAAATATTAAAATTATGTACTTAGTAAAAATGGCTTGCATGCCATGATCATTTACAGTTCTCCCTTAGGTAGAATTTATCTTGTTAGTTGATTTCCTATAATGTTAAATATGTTATTATGAGTGTTTGTGCACGTATTATCCTTCTTAGATATTTAAACTTGGAATTGTATTTTAAAGGCAACCTCTCTTTTTTTAATGATCTGCATAACAATCAAATACTCTTCTTTTTCGGATTTTGATATCAAAGACGATCATAAGGATTGGTCCAATTCATGAATGCATGCAGTTCTTTGAAAAAAATCAAGCTTTGGAATGCTATTCTAGAGGCACTCGAATGTAAGGATGTTTGGAATTATATCTAAGTTGTTGGAGAAGTACAATCAACAATTGGTGATTATATAAAGCTTAGAAGTTAAGAGATGAAGAAAAGATTGAAGTCCAACTTCATGAAGTGAAGAGAAGATTCAGATAGAAAGGTTCTTTAAAACATATGTACATTAACTTTGTAAATACTTCAATATACTTGAAGTAATGACGAATCAATACTTATATGTATATATAGGTATGTGCTCATAGTCATAGTATGTGTGTGAGATGAAGTATAGACGAGTAGACGATAAACATTGTATGTATCATCCATCAGATGTATGAAGAGTTAAGATAGAAAAAGTTTTCACAGAATTGCATGTCGATCTTTTCTCTAGTTCTCCTTCTTTGTTTAATCTTATGAGAAATCCTTTTGTACACATCTAAGTCCATAGTTAATCTATCTATGGTTAAAGTTTGAGAGTCCAATTGCAAACAGGATGAGAGAATTTTGTGTAGGAACATCTATATGTGAGAGAGTTCCGAGTGTCTTTTGAAACAGGCGCAGATTCGATGGTCAAAGAAATAATCAGTGCTCAGTGCACAATGTAAAGTTTTACACAAATGAGGAGTCAAAATTTAAGTTGAAAGGTAATCCATCTATGGCTAAAAGCATTTTCTTAAATGGGTTCTAGTTTGGGAGAACCATGTCTTAGAATTTGCAGGTGTCAAAGTCAACTCTACAGGGAGGTAGTTTCAGACATAGGTAGATTGTTTGAATCATTTCTCATAATTTACTCAAGATTTTGAAGTGTTTTAACTTGGAGGAGGTGCGCGAACTCTAGGCAACACATTCTACAAAGTTTCATCAGAACATTTACACAAATGATTAATCAATGAGTGATTAATGTGCAGCACAGTTTTCTGTGAAATGACTTTTTCACAGTTAGCTATTTTCTTGATAGTTTGGTGTTTGTCTTCCAAAATTGGTTGGAGTTTAAAGTTGTTCTTGATATAGAGGAGGTATAACATCAAGGATAACTTGTTCTTTTGGAGATTAAAACTCTCCATCAGTGGTATCAAAGCAGGAAGTATTAAAATTTAGGAAAGGAAGACACCGACTACTGTAGATATACAAATTTCACATCTTAAAGGTTCAAAAAGATAAACTGTGAAAGAAAGATTGAATGAAGACACATAAAGGTTATCAAAAGGATCAGAAGGAGCAACATTCGAAGCCAAGGTACATTCATTCTTCATAAGAACTAAAGATTTGATAGTACAGGTGAAGAAAGGATGGGAGATAGTCTCCAAATTGAGAAGTTGGATAGAGAGAACTATCTAGCTTGGTCAATGAGAATGGAAGCTCATCTTGTGAGCAAATATCTGATGGGATACATCACAAGAGAGGAACAAAAGCCAGAGTTCAGAGATCCTAGTGTTCCAACTAGGGAGGAGCTTGCAGATATAAAGATTTGGATGAAGAAGGATGCTCAAGCAAGGAGCATAATCTACATGGCACTGAATGATTATTTGCTTCCTCATATTAGAGGACTTGAAAGTGGAAGTGATATTTGGAATGCTTTGGAAGAGCATTTTCAGAATACAACCAAATCAAGGAAAGCTTCATTATGGCAGAGTTTACTACATTCAAGAAGAAGGCTTCACAATCAATATCTGATTATGTGACAAAGATGAAAGACATTGCTGATTCTTTAGGTGCAGTTGATGAAGATATTGAAGAAGATAAGTTGGTAAGACAAATTCTCACAGGGCTAAGAGGAGATGAGAAGTGGAAGCCTTTTATTTTGTCTAAAGAACTTTCATTAGATCATTTCACTCGTGATTTGAATCAATTGTTAGGACATATGCTAGCTTTTGAGAATGATATCAAAGGAGATGTTGATAAGACTGCAGGTCATGCAATGTATTCTAAAGAGAAGAAGAAAACTAGCAAAGGAAAGCAACAATCAGTTGAAGATGAAGGTACTCCAAGTCAAGCAAATTTTGTAAGAGGAAGAGGAAGTGGTAGAAGTAGAGGAAGAGGCAGAAATAACAAAGATAATGTCAGAGCTTGTTGGATATGTGGTAAGACCAATCATCTATCTCATGATTGTTGGCATAATAATCAAAGCAATGGTAATTTTAATGAGAACTTTAATCAAAGAGGAAGAGGTGGTAGATATCAGAGAGGAAACTTCAGAGGTAGAGGTGGTAGGAATTCTTTTGGAAGAGGTGGAGGAAGAAACTTCCAAAACCAATCTTATAATAACACCTACTACAATTATGCATCAGATGAGAAAGAAGATTCAACCCTTATTATGAATGCAACATGTGAAGCCTCACATGAAGACATGAGAGTATTTTATATTGACTCAGGATGTAGTAATCATCTGAGTGGAAACATTGCTTTGATGACTAATCTAGATGATAATGCAATCAATCACATAGTTCAAACAGTTGATAACACAAAGCACAAAGTAAAGTCAATTGGTTCAGTCAAAGCCAAAGATGGATGCACTCTCTTGAGTAAGGTTCTGTATGTTCCCACAATTCCAAAGAACTTGATAAGTGTAGGAAAAATTGTGGAAAAAGGATATGAGGTAAGGTTCACTAATGATGGAGTTTATGTTGAAGACCCTAGTCAAGGGTATAAACAGATTGTTAGAGGAAAGAAGGAAGGAAGGCTCTTTACATTAAAGATACAAGGTAATGTTGGACATGCTATGTTTACATATGGAGAGTAGAAGATATCTGAATTGGATCTTTGGCATAAGAGACTTGGACATTTTAATGAAAGAGGTATCAAAGAAATGGTTAACAATGGTTAAGTTCTTGGATTGCCTAATGTTGCAGGTCAACACATGACATACAGATGTGAAGCATGTCACTTAGGTAAGGCTCATAAACAATCATACAATAAGCATGGTTTTATGTATTCAGAAAGACTTGAATTGGTACATACAGATGTGTGGGGTCCTTCAAAGGACTTCAGTATAAATGGTTCAAGATATTATGTCATATATGTTGATGATGCTATCAGATGGATTACAATCTATGTGATCAAAGACAAGTCAGAAGTGTTTAATACATTTAAACACTATCATCCATATGCAGAAAGAATTACAGGTCCAAAATTGAAGAGGTTAAGGTCAAATGGAGGGGGAGAGTATTTCTCTAATGAGTTCAGTGATTATTTGTGGAATGCAGGTATAAAGAGAGAGGTTACTTGCAGGTACTCTCCTCAACAAAATGGGGTACCAGAAAGAAGAAATAGAACTCTTGTTGAGTTTTCAAGATCTATGATGAAGGAGAAAAATTGTCCTAATTATTTGTGGGCGGAGGCTGTAAACACAGCCACATATTTGGTCAATAGGTTACCATGTAAAGCCTTGCAGGGTATGACACCATATGAAGCTTGGTGGGGTAAGAGACCTACCTTGGATCATTGTAAAATATTTGGATGCTTGGCATATGCATATGTGCCGTCTCAATTAAGGCATAAATTGGAACCTAAAGCAGAGAAGTATATATTCATTGGTTATGATGACAAGCAGATGGGTTATAGGTTGTGGAATCCATCCACAAAGCAATTCCTTGTGTCTAAGGATGTTACATTTGATGAGAAAGGTACTTGGTAGGCAGGTACACTTAATGTTCATGCAGATGTTGAAGAAATTGTGAATCAGAAGAAAGGTAAATCAAAGGTTCAAATATTTGATGAAGATGAGAATAATGAAGTACAGGTTGAAGCTATAGAAATGCCAACGTTTGATCCAGAATGTGATGAACCAGAAACTTCAAGAAGTGGAGAAGTCAGAAGGTCATCTAGGCACAAATGGCAACCTACAAGGTATAGCTATGATACTTCATTGTTGACTTCTAAAGATTATGTTTACATGTTAAAAGCAGATGAAGGTCCATCCACATATGATGAAGCCAAAGGGAAGAAGAATTGGGAAAAAGCTATGCAAGAGGAATATGATGCATTGATGGAAAATGAGACTTGGGATTTGGTTCCTAAGCCAAATAGTCAGAAGATCATTGGATGTAAATGGGTTTACAAAACAAAAAGATTTGCACATGGAAGTGTATACAGGTACAAAGAGAGGCTTGTTGTGAAGGGATATGCACAGACATATGGTGTGGACTATGATGAAACTTATAGTCCTGTTGCAAAGATGACAGCCATAAGGAATCTCATAGAAATTGCTGCTTGCAAAGGTTGGAAATTATCTCAATTAGATGTGAAGAATGCTTTTTTGAATGGTTATATTTCAGATGAAGTTTATATGGAACAACCAGATGGGTTCAAGGATCAAGTGTATCCAAATTATGTGTGTAAGATCAAGAGAGCTTTGTATGGATTGAAGTAGGCTCCAAGGGCATGGAATTATAGGCTTGTAAAGTTCTTGAAGGCACTTGGATTTCAAGCATCAAAGGCAGATAGTAGCTTGTTAGTCAAAGCAAGGGAGGATGGATTTATTTATGTTTGTATTTATGTTGATGACATAATACTTACAGGAACAAATGACAAAGGCATGCACATGATTAAGAAACAGATGGAGAAAGAATTCAAATTCATTGATTTGGGAAATTTGTCATTCTTTTTGGGAATGAAGATTTCATATACTCAACATGGAGTATATGTAACTCAAGAAAGGTGTCTGAAAAATTTTCTAACCAAATTTAAAATGGAAGATTGCAGGATAGCACCAACTCCAATGGAAGTGAATCATAGATTGACTAGATATGGAGGAGAGGAATTCAAAGATATGAAGCTCTATCAGAGTTTGGTGGGTAGCTTGATTTATGCTACATTAACAAGGCTTGATTTATCATATGCAGTTGGAGTTCTATCTCAATTCATGCATTGTCCTAGAAAGGAACATTGGATTGCAGGACAAAGAGTACTTAGGTACATCAAGGGCACACTTAAAGAAGGTCTGTATTATGGATATACTTCAGATACAAGAGTCAAAATATACAGTGATGCAGATTGGACAGGTAATTCTGATGACAGAAGATCAACACATGGATATTTGTGTTATGTGGGAGATAAGCTAATTTCATGGTGCTCTAAGAAGCAACATAGAGTTGCTCTATCATCTACAGAAGCAGAATACAAAGGCATGGTAGAAGCTGCAAAAGAAGTAATATGGTTAAAGACTCTTATGAAGAGTTTTGATATTGTTCAGAGTACTCATATCATTTGTGGAGACAATATGAGTTCTTTATATTTGGCAGCAAATCCTGTATTTCATGATAGAACTAAACATATTGAGATTCAGTATCATTTTCTGAGAGAGAAGGTTGTTGATAAAGAAATTGTAGTTATGCATACTCCTACAAAAGATCAACTTGCAGATATGATGAGAAAAAGCTTGATGGACCAAAGTTGCAGAGGTTTAAAGATATGGCAGGGATAAATAAGATGCAGGTAATCACAATTGATGATTGAGGGGAGCTATTGGAGCACTACAATCAACAATTGGTGATTATATAAAGCCTAGAACTGAAGAGATGAAGAAAAGATTGAAGTCCAACTTCATGAAGTGAAGAGAAGATTCAGATAGAAAGGTTCTTTAAAACATATGTACATTAGCTTTGTAAATACTTCAATATACTTGAAGTAATGACGAATCAGTACTTATATGTATATATAGGTGCATGCTCATAGTCGTAGTATGTGTGTGAGATGAAGTATAGATGAGTAGATGATAAACATTGTATGTATCATCCATCAGATGTATGAAGAGTTAAGATAGAAAAAGTTTTCAGAGAATTGTGTGTCGATCTTTTCTCTACTTCTCCTTCTGTGTTTAATCTTATGAGAAATCCTTTTGTACACATCTAAGTCCATAGTTAATCTATCTATGGTTAAAGTTTGAGAGTCCAATTGCAAACAGGCTGAGAGAATTTTGTGCAGGAACATCTATATGTGAGAAAGTTCTGAGTGTCTTCTGAAATAGGCGCAAATTCGATGGTCAAAGAAATGGTCAGTGCTCAGTGCACAGTGTAAAGTTTTACACAAATGAGGACTCAAAATTTAAGTTGAAAGCTAAGCCATCTATGGCTAAAAGCATTTGCTTAAATGCATTCTAGTTTGGGAGAACCATGTCTTAGAAGTTGCAGGTGTCAAAGTCGACTCTACAGGGAGGCAGTTTCGGACATAGGTAGATTGTTTGAATCATTTCTCATAATCTACTCAAGCTTTTGAAGTGTTTTAACTTGGAGGTGGTGCGCAAACTGTAGGCGACACATTCTACAATGTTTCATCAGAAAATTTACACAAATGATTAATCAATTAGTGATTAATGTGTAGCAGACTTTTCAGTGAAATGACTTTTTCACAGTTAGCTATTTTCTTGATAGTTTCGTGTTTGTCTTCCAAAATTGGTTGGAGTTTAAAGTTGTTCTTGATATAGAGGAGGTCTAACATCAAGGATAACTTGTTGTTTTGGAGATTAACACTCTCCATCATAAGTTCGTACATTGAAACCTATTTCTCCCTCTAAATCTTATTAGCATGTTGGAACCGAATTGGATGTGTTAATCACATAAATCTTGATTGCATGCTTCTTCCAAAATCATGGTGGATTCCATATCTGCAATGTCTTATCATAAATCATTTTCATATTATAATGGGACTTCGGTCGGGGAAAGATGTTTCTAAATCCATTCACGATTCCTCTACTTATATCTAATTGAGTTCCCACTTTTTTGGGCAACGGATGAATTCTTTTGATACCAGAAATCCATAAAAAACATTCTCTATATTAACATGGGAGCTCCTTGTTTCTTGTATGCAAAAAATTATTAAGGAATATGATAAAAATTATGGAAGTGCTACAAAAAGGGTCAAAGTGAAGGATGCAAATATCACGTCTTTCGTTTTTGGAAATATTGATATAGGATTTCATCTCTCACAGGTAAAACAAGAAATTGCATGAGTCATATAAATGCGTACAAGTTTTAGGATAACTATTCATGCGTGAAGAAACAAAGCAAAATGTTATTAAAATGTTAAACATGCAAGCTAATTCTAGAATCTTTTCATTCACACTTGCAAATGAAGGGTACGCAATCGTCCATTTCTATATTGCAAGAATGTGATGAGATTTTGATGAATGGTGATGATATCTTTGATGCTTGTATCTTAAACTTTTAAAATCCCTTTCGATTGGCTCTTTATGGGTATTGAAATATGGCGACGAACTTTGGAATATATGTTGTTGTTTGTTCCTAGAAAACTTGTTAGCGAAATGGCCAGCCCATTGGAGAAAATTATATCTAAAGAGGAAGTCCTTCTTGCTCTTAAGGGTCTCAAAAACGGTTAAGATCATAGTTTAGATGGATTGAATAAGGAAATCTTGGTTGCATAATTGCCTATCTTGAAACATGTTATCATTGTTGTGTACAAAAAGATATGGGCTGACCAAAAAATGTCATTCTCATCTTTTCCTGGTGGTCGTTCTTCATAAAAAACATGGAGTTTTTTTATTCATTAATGAGTGTCTTCAGTCCATCTATTCCTCCCTCCCACCATCTTTCCACCTCTATTTTCCCAGGCTTCCATAATATGGAGAAAAATTCGGATGGATATAGTGTTGAAAAGTCGTAGGGGCATTATGAAGTGTAAACCACATAATTGTACATGCAAAAACACCCCAATAAGTAGCAAAAGTTGTTTTAGGCATGCTAACCTCTACCACGCAAACCTAATTGTATCCGTTAAACGCATCTAAGAAGGAATACATTTTGCATCTAGACACTTCATCAAACATAGTATCCAAGAATGGTAAAGGAAAAGGATCCAAAACTATGGCTGAAGTGAGCTTTCGATAATCCATGTAGATCCTTAAATGCTTATTCTTTTTCAGAACTATCACAATTAGAGAAACCCATTTTGGATATTGAATAGGAACTATAAAGCCAACCCTCAATAATCAATCAACCCTCAATAATCAATCAACCCTCAATAATCAATTTTAATTCTTCTTAAACTTCTTTTGAGAAAATTTGGGCTCAGATGATAACATTGCTAAATCATAAGGGGTGCATTTGATGTTAGCTGGATTTTGTGCTATTGAATTTTGGGATTTAGGCCTTGCTTTTTTTAGTAATCCTAAGCAAAGACATCCTTAAATTTTGCCAATAAGGCAGTTAACTAACACGAGAATTCAGGTGCTTACTTACCACAAATTTTGACTATCTAAGATTTTTCAAGTGTACCTAGGTCAACGGTCTCAATTTGATCCTCTTGTACATGTGTGTTGGAAGATTCCAAAGGGCTCTTACCCGCTAAGTCTAGATGAGATGGACTGTTGAGTTGAATTAATTCCGGTTGAACACTCACTGTCAACAAATCTAGGTGAGCAAGTATCGCATGAATATCGATTACTCCTATGGGCCACAAAACTTTATTAGCTTCCAAAAAATGTGCTTCTTCATCATCATCTAATCCTTCCAACATATGTGGAGGTTTTTCCACCTTTGGTTTTTGGTCGTTAGGGCATTATTGCATATCATCCAACGTGACTAGATATTTCTTATGACCCTTCTAGAAAGTAATTGCCTAGGACCCCCAATCTTGTTGAACTTTAGCATGCCTTAGCCAATAGCGACCCAATAGTAGATTATAGTCTAATTTTTGTCCTACTTACTCAATGAAGACCAAAGTAATATGGAAGATTCCCTCTTGAATACGGATATGAATATGCTTTAAAACACCAATTGGCTGTAAAGTTTTCTTTTCAAGCCTAACTGTTTGCATATCACTAGCATGACAATGTTAACTCTTGATTCTCCGTCCATTAAAACATGAGGTATCAATTTATTCTTGTACCAAATCATAATTAGTGGAAGATCCTAGCCCACCATTTGATCTCCTATGGATTTTCCCTTACAAGTATCGACAGAAGCTCTTATTGGACCAAAGCAACTTTCTTTACAACATTGGAGAGATAGGTTGTCTTAAAGGCTAGTACTAAACTCAACAATTATTCTAGAGGTAGTTGAATCATAGAATTAGAGTTGAACTACAAAGAATTGGTGAATGAACTATGTTTCCAAGAATTACCAATTGAATATTGAGTAGCTTGCGTCATAGTGCTTGGTGACGTCTTTCTTGAAGAAGCATGATGATTGCGAGTGGGTAGTAATACTGGGGCGTGTTCAACTAGGGGGTGAAATGGCATGGGAAATTTTTAGCCCATCCTAAAACTTAAGTATAAATCTAGTGTTGCTCTTGAGCAATTTTTTTATTAGAAGATTCTTCTCTATTGATCTCTTTTACTAGTCTAGTTACTATAGTTGCTACTAGTTCTTCGAATCTCAAAGAAACCATACTCATCATTGGGGCTTTCAATTTAGCTTCCTACTTTTGTCTATCATATTCTCGATCTTCCTCACTATTTTCTCAAAATGCCCAAATTTCATGTGAAACAAACACTCTGGCCCCTTTATGATCTCATGATATCAGTTCCCATCCTTCTAATCAGGATTAAAAAGTTTTCATCTGTAGCCAGAACCTTGATATCCATAGTGAGTGTTCCCACATTGAGCATTACTTATGCTATCCTAGAACTGTTTTTCATTATGACTTGTTGCAAATGAATATTTTGTACATAGGTAGAAGGATACCACTTTCTTGAATGCATAAATTCTACTTGCGCTTGATTAATGGTAATCAATTTGGCACGATTATTATATATACAAAATTTAGTACAATGAGTCATACTATTATATATAGCACAATAAACTTCATTTACAGCGCAAGTTGTTGGTATATGGCATTTATTTCATCATTCTGTGTAGTGTAATTGTCTAATATCTTTTAGGGATCTAGTTATAGAAATAGGCTATGAAACTATTACATTCAACTAATGTTGTAATGAGGGGTTGGCCACCATCAGATTCCTCTCGAATTGCTCCCTTGCTTCAAATATTTCGTCCAATGTCCTAGTACCATCTAAGGAAAAGAGGCAATTCTTTTCTTTGAGAACTCGATTGATCTCATCCATAAATCATCCCCATACTACGTCATTGGGTGGTCATAAAGCTTGCACGATCTCTCTTAAGGTACTCTGAAAAAAAGATGCATAGTCTACCATGATTTGAGCATATTGCTACACCATATATTTTAATGTAACAAATAATTGCACTAAGGCTTTTGTCTTTTGGAATCATCCTAGAAATGCCTTCCATAGGTCATCATATGTAGAAAAATGGTTTGCTACAAATTTAGTTAGCAATCTCACTGCTTCTCGTCCTAGCGTTTCCTGAAATACATAGTGTTCCCAAGCATCATCTTCTCCACTTCCCAATAGATCATACTGAGTTTTGAACAATCGGGCTGATACATCTAGATCTTCATCTATTTTGCTATTTAACCGATTGAAATGTACCAACAAGTTTTGCTCTTTTGGACGATCAAGGATTATCAGAGTAGTTGCAGTTTCTTCCTTTACTTCATCATCAATCTGCAATCCTAGTAGCTCCTCTACCAAGGCGAAATTGAGACGTTAGGCCATGACACTAGAATTCTCCGTAGTTCTTCATACTTCCTACTTCAACTTCTCCCTAGAACATTATCTTCCAATTCCTTCTGCCTATAGCCTTTTGACTTCAAATGCAACTTTGAATTCTAGTAATTGAGTGATTAATGGGTATGGACTTGTAGTGTATTCTACCAACAATAGAATTCACTCTGGTATACGAATGTTTTTGGCTACTCCTAGAATTGTTTCTTATATCAAACTTCAATTGTCCTCTTCAATAGTGGTTGCCTGTTTGGACTCCTCATAAATACATAGATAATGAGTTCCAAATTGAGTTGACATGGTCGGCCTCCATCATTCTCGAACTCAATCAGTACATTATAGAACCTAATATAGTTTTGCAACACCCAATCCCATTGTATTTGAATACATTGTTGTACAAAAACATCTTCTTGTATTTAAACATGTAAGCAAGTTACGTGTTCTTATAAAACATCCTATGAATCTGACAAGAAGGTGAAAAACCCTATGAAAACCTATTTACGCAATGTTTCTTCACTATAGAGAAGTAGCAGTCCCATCGTCATGTTAAATAGTAAGGCATGCTGGTAAAGACCCTACTATAGCATTCACATGAACTTGAAAAGGGGAGATTTTCTATGAAGGTGATGGAATCCATGTTGTACTATACTATTAGATGACGTGATGATGTATTCCAATTGATATGTATACCCAGATGCAGAAAGGAAGCCATGTACTTGCATAGGTACAACAGACAAATGAATTCCATCCATATGAACAAATGTTTACAACATGCACCAAGGTGCTTTCAGATACAGATCCCGCTAAAAACCACTTAAAATGTTTATGCATAGGCACATGCAGAAAGAAAGCCATGTGCATGCATAGGTAGAGCAGACAAATGAATTCCATCCATATGAACAAATGTTTACAACAAATGCTTTCAGATACAGAGCTTGCTTTTATATATACATATATATATATATATATATATATGTGTGTGTGTGTGTGTACATATTCATGTGTGTGTCTGCTTGTGTATGTGCACGTATATGTGCATATGTGTGCATGCACATGAGCATGTGCATGATCTATTCATGACATTTGATTTAAGAGGCGTGAAAGATTATAAATTTGGGATTCAAAGTCATAAATCTTATATCCTTTGTATTCACTCAAAGGAGAACAAAGTGAGGTAGCTTATAGTAATAGAGTTTTTCTCTGCATAAAGTGATAAACATGTTGATCGCATAAATGAATAGAGTGAATAGAGTCTATGTGGTTTGTGATTTACCAATGAATTTGAACAAAAGTGATGGTAAAAAGCTTTAGTAGATTTAAAGTTTAACTTTGGAAAAAGAGAGTATAGTTGAGGCACGTTAAGTTCGTGGGTTGGGCCCGTTACCTCTAAGGTTGGGAGCATAGGTTCAACCCCTATGGGCTGTAACTAAACACTTCTCACCACTTAGTAGAAGAGAGAAATTAATACCAACTTTTTCGAGGGATAAGAGTGCCTTCAACATATACAATTGAAATCAATTATCTCGTCTGAACTTGGTTCCCTCTAAGTACTTATGTTACGGAGCTTTTTAACTCTCTATTCATATAATTGTTAGTTGTCCAAACCCTGTTTTGTGGGATTCGAAGGGTTCATTATTGTAATTTTTGAATAATTGAAACTAATCCAGAAAAGTATATATCAATTATCGAACTTGGAAAAACAAAAAAGGAGTTTCGGAAAAGTGTGTCTTACCAGAACCGCCAGCCGGAGCGGCATCAGGTGTGGGAGGTGCGGCACGCGCCGCGGAAGGAGGTGGAGGCGCGGGAGGGGCGGCAGGCCCCGGGGCAGGAGGTGGAGAAGGCAGCGTATCCAGGAAATTTGAAAGCTCGAAGCGGTAATTGCAACTGCCTGAATATATCTGCATGCCCATCTCCGAATCACAGTATCCGCGATAGTTTGAGAATGTTGTCAGGCATTGCGAGCACTCCGAGGAGTTTATATAGCCAATGCACTGTGTTACGCCAAACACGCCGTGGCTAACAACGGCGAAGCCTCCCTGTTTAGGAGCGAGGCTGAGGATTCCCTCCATCACTTCCTGTATGGCTCTCAAGGCTGTTACGTCACTAGTTTCTTGCGAATAGCAGAGGCCCGTTATGTAATTCAAGTCAAGGGAGAAAAATGAACGGTTCTCGTTGCGCAAAAAGCAGCCGTCCAGCTGGACGCGCGCTGCCAAAGAATTTAGGCATGCATCATATAGGTGGTGAGTCGCGTTCAGCACGCAGACGTAGCAGGAATGCGCCGTCAAGTCACCGCAACATTGAAAGGCGGCGTACACGGGGTTTGTGTTGGGGATGCCTAAGGTGGCTACGGAGTATTTGATGCCCTGGGAAGCCATGGTAGAGAAATTTTGCAGGGCGGTATCGAGGTTGCAGGAGAAAGTGGCAGCGAGAGAGGAGCTACTATCACTATAATAAAAAGGGGGGGGCGTAGCGACGCCCCCGAATCGGGAAAAAAACGAGAACCGTTGCTTATGCGACGAAATCATCGCATAAGCGACGGTACGAATTTCGGATTTTTCTTTTTTTGCCCAAGTGTCGTCGCATAAGCGACGATAGCGTCGCATAAGCGACGATAGCGTCGCATAAGCGACGCTACTTAAAAAGCGTCGCTATTACCATCGCTGAATAGCGACGAATTTAACGACGTTTGCAAACTGCAGAGCATCACATATGCGACGCTCTGGAATGTAAAAAAAAAATTTGATTTTTCTTGGCACATTTGTGCCGGGATTTGGATGCGAGCGAGAACAGAGAGACGGAGAGAGAGAGAGAGAGAGAGAGAGAGAGAGAGAGAGAGAGAGAGAGAGAGAGAGAGAGAGAGAGAGAGAGAGAGAAAGAGCGCGCGCGAGAGGGAGAGAGAGAGAGAGCGAGACCATTGGCAGGTATGCGCACACACACACACACTTACACACACATACATATGTACACACACATATACACACATAGACACACACACACATACGCATAGACACACACACACATACACACAAATACACACACATATACACACATACACAATGCATAATGCATACACATACACACATGCACACATGCACACATAATGCATACACATGCACACACATATACATGCACACACATAATACTGCATTCACACACATACACATGCATACACACATAGACACACATATAGACTTACACATCCAAACATACACACTCTCAGACACACATTCATAGACACACACATCCAAACATACACACTCATAGACACACACACATACACATAGACGCGCACACACATACACACACATAGACGCGCACACACATACACACACATATACACACACAGACACATACACACATAATGATGCATCCACACACATACACATGCATACACACATAGACACACATATACACACACATATATGCATACACACACACATAGAGAGACATACACACACACATACACATACATGCATACACATACACACATAAACACATACACACACATAGACACATACACACATAAACACATACACACTCATAGGTACACACACATACACATAGACACACACACATATAGTATATACACATACATGCACACATAGACACATACACACATACACATGCATACACACACATACACATGCATACACACATACAGACACATATACACACACATACACACATACACACACATATATGCATACACACACATAAAGAGACATACACACATAAACACATACATGCATACATTTGCATACATAATGCATATGCATATGCATACAATGTACATACATACTTACATGCATACATAATGCACATGCATAGATACATACACACACACAGATACATACACACATAGACACATACACACACATGAACACATACATTCTCATAGATACACACACATACACATAGACACACACACATACACACATAATGATGCATACACACACATACACATGCATACACACATACAGACACATGTACACACACATTCATACACACATTCAGACACATATATGCATACACACACATACACATACATGCATGCATATTGCATATGCATATGCATACATATTGCATATGCATATGCATACATACATACTTACATGCATATGCATACACACACACATATGTATACATACATACTTACATGCATATACATACACACACACACATATGCATACATAATGCATATGCATATGCATACATAATGCATATGCATATGCTTACATTATGCATATGCATATGCATATGCATATGCATATGCATACATAATGCATATGCATATGCATACATACATACTTATATGCATACATAATGCACATGCTTACATACACTGTCATAATGTATACACACACATACACACATAATGATGCATACACACATATACGTATGCATACACACACATATGCATACATACATGCATACACATACACACACATAGATACATACATACACATAAATACATACAAACTCATAGACGCACACACATACACATAGACACACACACATACACACACACATACACGTAATGATGCATACACACATACACATGCATACATAGACACACATAATGATGCATACACACACATACATATGCATACACACACATATGCATACATACATGCATACACATACACACATAGACACATACACACACATAGATACATACATACACATAAACACATACACACTCATAAACACACACACATACACATAGACACACACACACATACACACACATACACACATAGACACATGCACACGTAATGATGCATACACACATACACATGCATACATAGACACACATAATGATGCATACACACTCATACATATGCATACACACACATATGCATACATACATGCATACACATACACACATAGATACATACACACACATAGATACATACATATACATAAACACATACACACTCATAGACACACACACATACACAAAGACAACACACACATATACCTACACACATACACACATAGACACATACACACATAATGATGCATTCACACACATACACATGCATACACACACATATGCATACATACATGCATACACATACACACATAGACACATACACACACATAGATACATACACACATACACATGCATACACACATACAAACACATATACACACACACATACACACATAGACACATACACACGTAATGATGCATACACACATACACATGCATACATAAACACACATAATGATGCATACACACACATACATATGCATACACACACATATGCATACATACATGCATACACATACACACATAGACACATACACACACATAGATACATACATACACATAAACACATACACACTCATAAACACACACACATACACATAGACAACACACACATATACCTACACACATACACACATAGACACATACACACATAATGATGCATACACACACATACACATGCATACACACACATATGCATACATACATGCATACACATACACACATAGACACATACACACACATAGATATATACGCACACATACACATGCACACACACATACAAACACATATACACACACACATAGACACATACACACGTAATGATGCATACACACATACACATGCATACATAGACACACATAATGATGCATACACACACATACATATGCATACACACATATGCATACATACATGCATACACATACACACATACACACACATAGATACATAGATATACATAAACACATACACACTCATATACACACACACATACACATAGACAACACACACAGATACATACACACATACACACATACACACATAGACACATACACACATAATGATCCATACACACAAATACACATGCATACACACATATATGCATACATACATGCATACACATACACACATAGACACATACACACACATAGATACATACATACACATAAGCATATACACACTCATAGACACACACACATACACATAGACACACACACACACACATATACACACACACAAACACACATAGACACTTACACACATAATGATGCATACACACACATACACATGCATACACACATACAAACACATATACACACACACATACACACATAGACACATACACACGTAATGATGCATACACACATACACATGCATACATAGACACACATAATGATGCATACACACACATACATATGCATACACATACATATGCATACATACATGCATACACATACACACATAGACACATACACACACATAGATACATACATATACATAAGCACATACACACTCATAGACACACACACATACACATAGACAACACACACATATACATACACACATACACACATAGACACATACACACATAATGATGCATACACACACATACACATGCATACACACATATATGCATACATACATGCATACACATACACACATAGACACATATACACACATAGATACATACATACACATAAACACATACACACTCATAGACACACACACACATACACATAGACACACACACACATATACACACACACAAACACACAGACACTTACACACATAATGATGCATTCACACACATACACATGCATACACACACATACACGTATATATATTGATTTCTAACCATTTTGTTTTATATGTTAGGTATTATGGATCCTAGTAGACAGAGAAAGGCAAAACTCACTCTCATAAAAAGTATTATGAGAGCAAGAGTTCCGTCAGATACTCTAGGGGCCATAATGCGGGACTACGCAGAGATGTCTGATGAGGAACTGGATTATACGATCCAGATGCTTACGCGATCAAACGAGGGCTCTTCTGCGGCTCCACACGCAGGAAGAGAGCTATCTGCTCATAGGTATGTTTTTTTTTATAAACTTTTTTAATGATATTATAACACCTTTTTATTTATTTCTATCTATCTATTTTCAGGACACCTATACCACCTCCAGCACGTGATAGCAGAGCAGAGACGTTGCCTATGAGGACATGCATAGGCACGTTAGGACTAGAGTGCGACGTAGAGCCAGAGGGGAATATTGTATGCATAGGAAATGGATTGGAGTTCAAGAGGACAATGCACGCACTATGCGACTCTTTCCTGCGTTTTTTCCACTTACCGTGGAAGTAAGAAAAAGTTTTACATATAAATTAAAATATATATCTTATGTTTTATTTATATTATGTTTTTTATTTTTGTAGTGAGCATGATGAGAGGGATAAAAAGTACGTGCTCAGTTCACTTGAGACGGAGTTTGGGACAGGGTGGTCTCTTAAATGGGGTTTAAAAGAGATGCGGACACTTATGGCTCATCATCGCGACAATGCACGTTATGTATGTATATAAGAGAGAGAGAGAGAGAGAGAGAGAGAGAGAGAGAAAGAGAGAGAGAGAGAGAACACTAATCTCGATATTAGGGTTTTGAAATCCCTAATTTAAAAACTCTAATTCAACCTTTTAGCCATATGTTTGAAGTATATGTACACCTCCGACGTCCTACTAGAGAGATGTCTCTCCTCCCAACCTTATGCCTCTATATATAGCTACTCGAATCAACGAGGATCATAATATATGTAAAGATATATACACATCATGTAGATCGAATACATAAATATAAAATGGAGTAGATATATTATGCATCACACATACATGCCTAAATGCACACATAAATATATATATACATACTAACATATTTACATGTACATATTTACACATACATGTACATGCCTACATGCACACATAAACATATATATACATGCATACATATTTACATGTACATATTTACACATAGACACATATACATATATACATGTACACAACTTGCATATATTACGTACATGAATACATGAATATTTTACATAAATGCATATGCATATATACACATATGCATATTTAACACATGTATACATATATCACACACATGCAAACACATACATATACATGAAATACATATATATGCATACTAACATATGTATACATATAATACACATGAATACACACACATATGCATACATACATGATAAAAATTTACTCCTCGAAGATAAAGCTATATATAAAATAACTAGGCATACCCCCGAGCTTCATGTTCGAACTTAGAAGAACATGATTTCATCTCTCTAGTAGGATTCATCGTTATTCAAGTTAATAAAAAAAACCTATTATCTGATATCCATTCAGAAGCTTCAAGTTACTATCTAATATGCTCATATGTTTTCATTATTTCCATCATCTTGATAAGACATCAATATAGTCTCATCTTCATTATCCTTATTGATTTCATTTATTTCTTCTATTGTTAAATCTATGTTCTCATGAGTCACATCATCTATTGGTGGATTAATATCTATTTCTGGTAATTCCTCTTCCTCATCAGTAGAATCAGCATGTAGAGAATTATACTCTTCATCAAAAAGATTAGTATCATTATCACGTATAATGAGTCTAATTTCTATTCCAGATGTTGATGTATCAATATTTGATGTTGAATCATCAAGAGGAATTTCTTCAATCTCTCTAACAATAAACTGTTCAAACAATGACCTACCTCTAGGTTGCACATGAATGACTTGCCACCAAGGATGAGCATCTGGGTTTTTATAAAAAAATGCTTGTTCAATATGCCTAGGAAGAATATATGGTTCTTTAGTAGATCGCATTACCTTGGAAGAATCAATTGCCCAAAACCCAGATAATTCCTTTCTTATTGTAGAATTACTACCTTTATACTCCGCTCGATACCAGTCAACCTTCAAGATGACCTATCAAAAAATATATAACAACAAAAACGTCCCATTATTAGGTGCTTAAAAAAATAACTAACTCTAAAAAAAATATATAAACTTTTTTCTACCTGTTTGAATGTACGAAATGAAATTTCGTAGATACCAACAATAGTTCCTACGTAACCAAGTTCGCTATCTATAAGGTTCGTGTCTTTTGAGCTAGCACGTGATAGTTGCTTGAAACAAGCAACAATACTAGAATCCTCTGTTTTACGTAAAGAATCAATGACTTTGATTCTAATATGCTGTCCAAAAGCCCACATATTAGTGAACATTCGAGCCTGCAAAATAAATTCAATTAGTAAATAGAAACTAACATACATATATGAAAAAAATAAAATATATATTTTAATAAAATTACCTTTTGTTCACAACCTATCATTAACTCTCTTTGCTCATCTGAGATTTTTTTATTATTTGCGTTGGCGTGTTGCAAACGACTATATAGCCAATCCGTGAAAGAAGGTATATCTGTAATCTCATTATTATCGAGATTACGTCTAGATCTTTTGTTTTTTCGCCTTTTACTTCGGAGACTTTGAAGTTCCTCGTACTCGCTAAGGAATGCTTGCATGCATTTGCTATTATATGCTACAAAAGTAGAAACATCATTTTTTTCTTGAAATGTAAAGAAGAATGGAACCCCCTTACCTGATAATACCTCATCTGTTATTTTTGAAGAAGACTCGTTGGTCCATGCACATGGAGCTTCTTGATGAACTCTTCAAGGTACTCACTAACGTAATACCTGCACTCTTCAAGCATCCAACCCTTTGCCATGGATCCTTCTGGTTTTGCTCTTTGTCGCACATAACCTTTTAGTATTCCCATAAATCGCTCGACCCAAAACATCCATCGAGTGTTGACAACACCAGCAATCTCTATCTCATCTACAAGATGGACTAGTAAATGAACCTCAATATCAAAAAATGAAGTAGGAAGTTCTTTTTCCATCAAACATAGTAGCTCTTTGCATTCACGTTTCTTTTGTGGGATCGAATTTTTATCGATCTCTTTGGATGTAATCCACCTATACAAATCATAAAAACAATTGTAAAGAAGTTAATTAAAAAATAAAAGATATCCAATATTCATACATATTAAATATAAAAGTATCATAATTACCTTATAAGTGATCCAAGACGATAGATCACATCCCGTACTCCTTTTGTTGTACATCCATCGATAACCAAAGGTAAAATATGTTTCAAAAAGTTATGCCAGTCATGGGTCTTTAACCCAGATAAGCTCTTATCATCCATAGTAAACATGTTTTGAAACGATGCTCCATATCCTGTAGGAGTCTTGATCAATTGAATTCTATTGTTGATAGTCTGTATCTCTTTTGTTGTAAGTACCCAAGGAGCAGATGCATAAGTCATTTCTTGTCGATGTCTATCAAAAACTGGCCATAACTTTGGTTTGGATTTTTATCTTTCAAATCATTCCTTGATGTTGTGGTATCTTTTAGTCCAAGAAGATGCTGCCATAGTGAATAACCAATATTTTTGAATATATGCATAGGATCAAGAAGATGACATACTTTTAACTCTTTCCAATACTCCAAAGAATACCATATTGATATGTTCTCTGTGAGTGTCAATTTCCCTTTACCTCTGTTCACATATTCATTATATGAATCATCACTGAAGATTTCTGCTTCTGGATCTATCAGAGGTCCATCTGTCCATTTTTTATACTAATCCATAGGCGTCATAGGTTTTGGATACTAGCCTGTTTCAAGCTTTCCATTAAAATGTATCGCTTCTCTTTTAGATCTTAATGGATGATTAAATCATATTTATTTACATGCATATTGAACAAAAAAATTACATCAATACCTGAACAAACACCATATCCAGGAAAATCGTGAATAGTCCAAGCCACAATACCACGAATCGTAATATCTCTTTCATTGATGCTTTTCGATACATCAATGATGTTAATACCTCTCCATAACTCTTAAAGATCGTCAATGAGAGGAGCAAGATATACATTCATATCTTTAACTTGTCTTTTGCTTGGGATTAAAAGTGAAAGCATTAAATGTTCCTTTTTAATGCTAAGATATGGCGGAAGATTGTAGTTTATGACTACCACTGGCCATGTTGACCATTTACTGGATTTCATGGAGAATGGATTAACCCCATCTAATGCAATTCCTAACTTTAGATTATGTGGATTTTGTGCAAATTCAGGCCATGTAGAATCAATATGCTGAAAAGCAACACTATCATGAGGAATTCTGATTATTCCATCAGTACTTTTGTGATCATGTCCCCAAGTCAAAAGCTTTGATAATTAGGGGATTTGAAACATATGTCTAATCCGTGGAGCCAATGGAAAATGTCTCAATACCTTTTTCGGGATTTTCCCTTCTTCACCCTTATATCGAGGAGATTGACATTTGGAACATGTCAAAGAGTCTGCATATTCACCTCTATATAAAATACAATCGTTAGGACATGCATGTATACATTGATAATATATACCAAGATTGTTGATTATCTTCTTCATTTCATCATGTGAGGTAGGAAGAATATTCTGACTTGGTAAAAAATTTTTAGATAATAACCTGTAAGTTTATCAAAAAAAGATATATTAAAAAAGGTAATTAATATATATATACATATATACATGCAGGTTTTTATTCTTACTTTAGATAAGGTAAGAACAAGAACTTGAATTGAATAGATACTTTTTATCCGCGCATCTTTTAAAACTATTAATGCATCTTTCAAAATATTTACGCAAAATTTGGATGGCAGGATACGATTGTTTGTCTTGGATGATATGAAGTATGTACCTTCATTGAATGATTTGTCGATTCACACTTTCAAACTGAACATATGTGTGAATCGACAAATCATTCATATCCTCCAAAACAAACAATCGTATCCCGCCATCTTGTAATTGATGAACAGTAAGTCCATGACGTGTACGAGGTATATTAACATTATGAGAAAACTCATCATCATCATCATCATTGAGCAAGTATTCCTGTATATCAATAATAATTTGATTTTATACATGGTTTTTAAATAAATAATGATATTAATATATATAGAAAATACATACCCAAGCATTATCACGTTGACTAGGTGATGGTGCACGCTCAAAAGTACCATACTCTGCCTCATGTTGAATACATTCCAATCGTGGTCTTTGATACGTGCCATAACAAGAGTTACACCAACATATAATATGCTCTTGATAGTAAAATTCATCATAATTCCTATTGGAGGACACATGTGAAGTCGTTGCATGGGTAGGAGGTGGTGGAGTACCCTCTGATTGATCGGAATCTGCACATCATAAGAAACATAAAAAAAAGTATAAGTTATGTATCCATCAAATATAGTTAAAACTAAATATTTCATATACTTATAGTATAAAGTCCATGCACGATGAGGAGACGGTGGTGGAGTTCCATCTGATTGATCAGAATCTACAAATAATGGTATTTGATATTAATAATTTGATTATCTACATAAATAAAAAATTCACATATACATATTTACACATACACACATATACACATTTACACATACACACATATTCACATATACACAACTACATATTATTGTGGGATAAATGCATGTGTTTTGTATGAATGAGTGTATATGCATGCATGTGTGTGTACGTATATATGTGGATATGTATATGTGTGTTTATGTTATATGTATGTATATGTGTATATATATATACATATATGCATGCGTATATGTTTGCATGTATATGTGTATGTGGGTATGTGTATGTGTATGTGTATGTGTATGTGTGTGTATATGTGTATGTATTCTGACTTTTTTTTCTGTTTGAGATTAAATTAACAGGAGATATTGTATGGTCGAAAAAAATAAGAGGTGAGCTAACATACCACCTGAGTCGTGGCAGTTTTTTCATAGACAGCTACGTCTTCAGGAGTCATTTCCTCAGCAGAAGGTACACAAATTAATAGTTTATATTTATAATTTTTATATATTTTAGTAATTTTTTACATTTAATTTATGTATTTTTTTCTTGAATAAACAGGCTGCTGCAAAGAAGAGAGTGTAGTCGGGCCACACATCGCACTTAGGCCAAATGGGCCATAATGGTTTTGTAGCTACGTTTGTAAGTATATGTGTTATTGTGAGTATATTTTTTATTTTAGTTAAAATGCAAGCAACTAATGTTTTTTATTTGTTTCATTGTAGCGAAAGGATTATGGCCGATATCCTACGAAACACGAGATCGAGTATGCTACACATTTTGGATATCGACGTTTGGGCGAGTATATACAAGATCATCCTGATGACGTCATAGGGTGATCATGACGATGAGGATGAGGAAGATCAGGATGATCATGATATTGCTGATGATGATGATGATCATGATGATGATGATTAGGATTTTAGTTGATTATGAGATTGGATTATATGTATTTACATTGATATATCTATATATATATTTTTTATCTATATATTTTTCATTTCAGTTATGTTTTGAATTGTGTGTATGGTATTAAGTAATGAAGAGTTTTGTTCTATTGATTGTTATTATTGTTTATATTAAGCTTGTGTTTTAATACTTTAATTATATAATTCATTCATATGTGTGTACCTAAGTGTATATGTATGTGTGTGTATATGTATGTATGTGCATGTGTATGTGTGTGTATATGTATGTATGTGCATGTGCATGTATAAGTGTATATGTGTGTATGAGTATGTGCATGTGCATGTGTATGTGTGTGTATATGTATTGCATGTATATGTATAACTCTATGTGTATGTGTGTGTATGTGCATGTATATGTGTATATGTAGGTATGTGCATTTGTGTGTGCATGTGTATATGTGTTTTAATACTTTAATTATATAATTCATTCATATGTGTGTACCTAAGTGTATATGTATGTGTGTGTATATGTATGTATGTGCATGTGTATGTGTGTGTATATGTATGTATGTGCATGTGCATGTATAAGTGTATATGTGTGTATGAGTATGTGCATGTGCATGTGTATGTGTGTGTATATGTATATGCATGTATATGTATAACTCTATGTGTATGTGTGTGTATGTGCATGCATATGTGTATATGTAGGTATGTGCATGTGTGTGTGCATGTGTATATGTGTTTTAATACTTTAATTATATAATTCATTCATATGTGTGTACCTAAGTGTATATGTATGTGTGTGTATATGTATGTATGTGCATGTGTATGTGTGCGTATATGTATGTATATGCATGTGCATGTATAAGTGTATATGTATGTATCAATATCTGCATGTTCTTGTGTATGTGTGTGTATATGTATAACTCTATGTGTATGTGTGTGTATGTGCATGTATATGTGTTTATGTAGGTATATGCATGTGTGTGTGCATCTTCATCATGTATAAGTGTATGAGTGCATATCAATAAGTGTGAGTATGGTATGTAATGAAAATAACACAATTCAAATGATCTACAAATAATAGAAATTGTACTTACAATTGTTAGCCATAGTTTTTTCTTGGTTAGCTTCTTGAATAACCTGCAATAAAGAGAGAAAGAAAAGAGAGAGAGAGAGAGAGAGAGAGAGAGAGAGAGAGAGAGAGAGAGAGATCTAGAGAGAGAGAGATCTAGAGAGAGAGAGATCTA
This sequence comes from Ceratopteris richardii, assembly GCA_020310875.1. NCBI lineage: Eukaryota > Viridiplantae > Streptophyta > Polypodiopsida > Polypodiales > Pteridaceae > Ceratopteris > Ceratopteris richardii. Next base: position 123,278,801 of record CM035422.1, on the reverse strand, counting down.
GAGAGAGAGAGAATTCAAAGAGAGAAAGATGTAGAAAGAGAGAAACAAAGACAGAGGGAGACAATAATAGAGAGCTTAGCCAAAACAACAATTCTTCATATACTTGCTTCAGCTCGTAAGCGCAGCGCAATTGCGAACGTTGGAGAGCTCTTCGATCGGATGCGTGAAAATGCCGATTGCAGAGCCTCCAACGTTTTAATTTTTGTCCGTCAACAGATCGTCGTGTAAGCGATGCTATCCGTCGTCGTATAAGCGACATTTTTTAGCGTCGCTTATGCGACGGCTAGCAGCATCGCTTATGCGATGCAAAAAAGCGTCGCTTAAGCGACGCGTTCAAATAGCGTCGTTTAAGCGACGTTGTACAGGAGCGTCGCAATCCAAGTCGCAAATACCGTCGTTTTTGCGCCATCTAATCGACGGTCCGCGCCCGACGCTAATTACGATGCAAGTTGCAATTTTATAGCGACGAAATTCTGTTGCCTTAACCGTCGCTATACGCCCGTATTCCTTGTAGTGTATTGAGCAAGCAGTCCTGGTAGATGAGAAGGAAACTTCGTTTGTAGTGTTTGGATGGATGGCTGAGGCGAATTACAAAACAAGAAGATGAAGAAGATGAAGAAGAAGAAGAACAATCGCAATCGCAACAGATGAGCCGCCATCTTCACACGCCCGCTCTCTCGCTCTGAACCTGTGAACCATGAATAGAGAGGAGTCATTGTGGAGACCTGAATCGCAGGTAGAAGGTTTGCTCTCCAAGCAGTCACTTGTATCACTTATAGAGGACGAATTCTCCTCCCCCATTTGCTCGTCAACAATTTTCTTCTTAGAGAACTTTTCATTGCTTCGGAAGTTCAGAGTCTGAAGTAATGACAGCTACGGAGTCTGAAGTCTGAAGTGCTATCAGTACTTAGCCACTTTGACTTGTACTTTAAATTAATTCAGACATGTTCGAAGAGATTGGTCCATAGACCGAACCTCCTTTTAAAAAATCTTCCCTTTAACTTATCCAAAAGAGATAACAATAATAATAATATAAGTAATTGGTACGGAGGGCTCTAAGGCCAAACAAGAGACGAGCTCTTGCCATTAACGAGAGCACCCAAAGGCACATGGATCACATCTCCTCGAGGGGAACTGTTTTCCTCTCACCATTACGAGTGGAGAAGGGACCAAGGCAGCCATGGGGCTTGGGTTCTATCATTCCTAGTAGGTCCTAGACATTCAACCCTTGTTTCTGTAGGATCCAGAGCTTTCATGGTTGCGATGAACATCATAATTGAAGTTTCAATTAGTTTCAACCATTAGGAAAAATAGATAGCACGATTGAGAGAGAGAGAACCCTGGACTCTTGTATCCCCCGATTTTAAAGGTTAACGATCCATACAGCTTATGCGAGGCAGCATGAGCGACGTCAACAATGCATTAGAGAGCCATATGCTTAAGATTATTCTTGAAAGAGCCACCTATTTATCTCAAGCTATTTGACACAATCGAAAAGAATATTATGCATTTCTCATCCCTATGTCAAGCGTCAACGCTCCTTCACATTCACCATTATGGAAACTTTGTTTAGACTAAATTCGCAAGGTCCTATCATGCACGTCTTTACAAAAACTAGTGGACACTTACGCTTCAAAAAAGTACATGACAGCATGACTAAATATCAGCCTTTAGAAGAAAAGCATTGAACAACATACTTTTTGTACCTAATCTTTTTATGAGTTTACTATTAGTGATGGCTATAATAGATCATCACAAATAAATGCTATATGACAACAACTTTGTTAAGGTTATTGATTCCTCCACACATCACATCATAACCCAAGGAGTTGAAGACAAAGTTCTTTGCGATCTTTTCAACCTTAGCCTACACCTTAAAATGGGTTTGACGATACAAAATTGAAACCGTCATGGAAATGACTCGATTAATGCTCCATCACATAAATTTTGCTTAACAATTTCGGGCAAAATCCATTCACACTTTTTTGCATGTCTTTAACCAAGGTTTGAATAGCACACTTTCCAAAGAGACAGCTTTTGAGGTTTACCATTGAAGAAATTCCAATTTCAAGTATTTTTGTGTCTTTGGTGTTGATTCCTATGAGGACAACCCAAGGAGGATAGGGACAAGCGTGCTTCTAAGTTCAAGAATGACATCTTTATTCGCCGCAATGAAAAGCCCAAAGCCTATCACCAATACAATCTTGAGGATCACACGATAGCCATGTTCAAGGGTATTATCTTTGATGTAAATTATAGGTACTCCAAAGACCTAACATGTGACTTTAGTCCTACCATCCACACTTTCGAAGGGGATAGAGGCCTCTCCAAACCAAGTGTAGATGATAACATCTCTCACCAACAAAGAAGGTCTCAATGAGTTTTGGAGGAACAACACAAAAATCAATCTCACTTTGTCAACTATGCCCTCATGCATATGATACAAGAAATACCTAAAAATTTCACTCATGAAGAAGATCAGATCATCAAGATCTAGAAAAAGCTATAAAATAAAAAGACTTGGATGTTTGACATATGATGCATGTTCAAGATATCGGCTCATGCAAGTAGATCTTCTTTAAGAACAATTCGGGCTATTTCCAAAGCTTTGTCACTCCCCCAAATTAGGAGCCCGCTACCTAAAGCAAATAATGGCACAAAATGTGAAGAATTGTGCTTATGAGTTCTAGAAATAGTGAGCCATGAAGAATTATGCCTACAGATTTTGGAAACAGAAAATCATGAGGAATTGCACCTACCATTTGTTGATATATTTAGGTAGTGATATGTGTGAACAAACTAGGGCCACTGGGGCACTTTTTTCCCTCTTTAGGAGGTTTTTTCCCTGGACTTGTATATATGCCTATAGCCCTAACGGGCCACTTATCTTTGTACATTCTAGTGGTAATACATTTAGTATTGTGTGTTGTGCTCTATGCTTCTTCATCTTCTTTGTGTTGTTCTCAGGCATCCATAGACCTCGAACTCCAACAATTGGTATGAGAGTAGCTCGCTGCTTCATCTAGGGCATCGTCGACACCTCTTCGATCACAATCTCAAAATCACACAAATTTTGGTGAGCATACTTTTAGTGATTGGCAGATCAAAATTACTTTGCTCTATGGTGCCAAAATTGCGTTTTGAGTTGGTTTCGGCATCCGAACACACTATCACATCACTTGTGTAGGCTACTTCATCTTTTTGTACTAAACATATATATAGGTTTCGGTTCGCTAGGATAAGCTTCTCAAAGTCTGCTACAAGATTAACAGAATTCGACAAGGTAGTTCTGTTCAACTTTTTGAGATACAATTGGTTTTTTGCATCAGTGTATTTAGTTAGTGGCCATAGCTAAAGTAGCGACGTATTTCATACGTTAGCTATTGAGGATAAGTTGGATGGTACGGATTACCCATTATGGGCTTATATGAAGTAATATATATTGGTCATAAACGGACTATGGAATATTGTGAAGGGTGTTGAAAAATGTCCTATTACACCTCGCAATAGAGGTATTGAAGCTGATGCAAATGGTGTCAAAGATGGTGATATTCTACACATTCTTGTTTATGCTACAGTCTCAAGTACACCTATTGTAGAGTAAGTTCATTGGGATGGCAGTGATTCTCAAGAACATGCATAGATAGCCTTCTCTATCAAATGTGCCATTATTCCTTACATTCATTCTTGCAGAATAGTTAAGGATCGTTGGGATAGACTTATCACTTTATATAAGGCTAAGTATGAGCCTTGTGTTGCTTACCTCCAACAAAATGTTGGAGAGTGAGCACATGAATGAAGGAGATTCCATGGACAACTTCTGACAAACATCAAAGATTTGAAGGAATAGCTGATTTCTATTGATGAAGTCTTGCCTAACATCTCACTTGTGTAGATTGTTTTGAATGGTCTTCTTCATTCATATAAGAGCTTTGCTTCTACTCTTCGTTTGATGATGAAAGGTAATCCAAATGCCTTAACATTTGAGCAATTAGTCTCTATTCTATTGCAGGAAGATCAATCTAGGAAGAATAGGTCCATTATGCATGTTGTAAATCAAGCTTTTGTAGCTAGTTAGAAGATCAAAGGCAAATGGAGCTATTGTTTGCAATTTTGAACGATCTTCTCCTTAACAGTGTATGTCTCTAATAGACCCGGATGTTTGGTACTTTGATAGTGAGACAACCAAACATATTACCACAAAGTGTAGTTTCTTCACTTCACTCGAGCCTACCCCTATAGAGAATACTAACTCATGTGCCAAAAACTCCTCTTATCCTATCATGGGAGTTCGTAAGATCATTTTGACTACTACTGATGGTAGTTCTTTTACCTTGTCAGATGATTTATTTGTTCCAAGGATCAAAAGAATCTTTTATCAATTTTAGCTTCAGCCAACTATGGATTGGTTGTGAAATTTGTTTATGAAAAATATACAATTCATGATCTGTCAGATGGTGATGAAATTATTACTTCTAGCATTTTATGTCGTGGGCTATATAAGGTCATAGATTATGAAGAATCTATGAATGATTTAGCATGTGCAATAGATGATTCTCAAACTATGTCTAATACAAAGCTTTGGCATGCATGCTTTGGTCATCTAAATTTTGCTAGTTTGCTATGGTTGCAAAAGTTTGAAATGGTGTCCTCTCTGCCCAAACTTGAGGCACCTCGCAAACCTGTTTCTGAAGTCTATATTTTCGCCAAAATGCAGCATTCCTCATTCGCAAAAGATGGTTCAGTTCAAGCTACTTAGAAATCGTAGCTTGTTCAAAGTGATGTTTGTGGTCCTATGCAAACACCCTCTTTTGGAGAATATCTTTAGTTCCTGACTTTCATTGATGATTTTTCCAGGCACGCATGGGTATATCCATTGAAAGAAAAGTTGGAAGTTTTTATGTGATTCAAAAAATTTCTAGTTTTAGTTGAAAATCTATCAACATGTAAAATGGGCACCCTCCATTGTGATCCAGGGGGGGGGATATATATCTTTTAACTTTAATGCATTTTTGGTTAAACTTGGGATAAAACATCAGTGTACAATGTCATATAGACCTCAACAAAATGGATTTTTTGAATGGAAGAATAGGTCATTCATGGAGATTGTGAGGTGTATGGTCAAGAGTCAGGCTTTACCACATAGTTTCTAGCTTGAGGCTATCATGTGTGCAACATATGTACTTAACAAGTTTAACACTAAACCATTTCAGTCTATCACTCCATATGGGGCTTAGCATGGTTGTAATTCATCTTTTGCTCACCTTTGGTTCTTTGACATATGCATTAGTGCCTAAACAACATTGTAGGAAATCAGATGATAAAGCAGTGAAATGTATTTTTTTTGGTATACTTTTAAAAGCAAAGACTATCATTTGTATCATCCATAGAGTGAATAAATTTTGGTTATTCTTGATGTTGTTTTTGTGGAAGATGCTATTCAACAATTACTTTCATGCACTAAGGGGACATCTGTTAGCTCCAAACATATGTATCATTCCTCTTTTTACAAGTGGACAATCGAGTACTGGTCCTAATGAGGCAACTTCTCGAATTAATACGTTTCATGTGATAATGTAGATCATTCCATTTTTTATCCAAATTTACATGATGCACTTGTTGATAAGAAAGTTGATATCAAGGAGGTTAAAACTATGCCAGAAAAGCTAGTATAGAACTTTTGTGATAGAAAAATAGAAGCATCTCTATCATATTGTACTCCTTTATTCTCTAATATTTCCTCTTTTGCATCAAATTACTATGCTATGGGTGCTTCTAATCTACATGATGAGAATGAACATGTTTTTTGATTAAGCACAAAATTCATAAAATTGGATGGATGCTATTGTTGATATATTAAGGTAGTGATGTGTGTGAACACACTAGGACTAGTAGGGCACTTTTTCCCTCTTTAGGAGGTTTTTTTCCCTAGCTTCTATACATGCCTATAGCCCTAATGGGTCACTTATCTTTGTACATTCTAGTGTTAATGCATTCAGTGGTGTGTATTGGGCTCGAAGCTTCTTTTTCCTTGTGTTTTTCGCATGCTTCCGTAGACCTCAAACTCCAAAAATTGGTATCAAAGAAGGTTTCCACTTCATCTAGGGCATCATTAACACCTCTCAATCATAGTCTCAAAATCACACGAAATTTCATTAGCATACTTAGAGTGATTAAGAGATCAAAATTGCTTTACTTTGTGGTGCCAAAATCGTGATTGGAGCTCGTTTTGGCCTCTGAATGCACAATCACAGTGCTTGTGTAGGCTATTTCATCCTTTTTTTCCAAAGATATATACAAGTATTGATTCTCTAGTATAAGCATCTCAAAGTCTACTAAAGGTTTAGCACAACTCATTAGGGCAGTTCTTTTCAACTTTTTTAGATACAATCATTTTTTTGCATCAGGATATTTTAGTCAGTGGGCATGACTAAAAGAAGTGATGTATTTCGTATGTTGGTTTTTGAGGTTAAGTTGGATTTTATGAAGTACCCATTCTGGGCTTATATGATGCATCATGTACTGGTAGCAAAAGGATTGTGGAATATTGTGCAAGGTGTTGAAAAACGTCCTATCACACTTGCAAATATAGGTACTAAAAATGATGTAGATGGCATCGAAGATGGTGATATTCTGTAGATCACTGTTTGTGAACATGCCATTATTCCTCACATCCACTCTTGGAGAATAGCTAAGCATGCTTGGGATACACTAACCACATTGTACGAGGCTAGGAATGAGGCTCGTGTTGCTTACCTCCAAAAACAGATGGAGAGGAAGCATATGAATGAAGGTGATTCTATGGATAGTTTTCTAAGAAAGATCAAAGACTTAAAGGAACAATTAATTTTTGTTGAGGAAGTCTTGCCTGATAGTTCACTTGTGCAACCTTTTCTGAATGGTTTTCTCGATTCATACTAGAGTTTTGCTTCTACTCTTGGTTTGATGATGAAAGGCAATCCAAATGCCTTATCATTTGAGGAGTTCATCTCTGTTCTATTGCAAGAAGATAAGTCTAGGAAAAAGTGGTCCATTACATGTGTTGTAGATCAAGTTTTCCTGGCTAGTCACAAGGGCAAATGTAATGGAGCTCTTCTATTAGCAAGCAAAAATCTACTAATTTCGCACAATCAAAGAAGCAATATAGAGATGAGAAGAAAACAAAAAAGCAAACATTGTTCTGCAAATACCATAAAGAAAATGATCATGTCATTAAGAGTTGTCTAAAGATAGCTTCTAAAGAGGCAAAGAAGAAAGAGACTAGATTGGTCGTTGTAAAGGCCTCTACACCAAAAACAAAGTCTGATAATCTCGTGCAAAATGAAGAATGGGTATTTACTTCTCTTTGGAATTTTGAACCATCTTCTCATGAGTAGTGTATGTCTACAATAGACGTAGATGTTTGGTACTTTGATAGTGGGACAACCAAACATATTAGCTTGCAATGTAGCACCCGCAACTCTTCTTATCCTATCATGGGAGTTCATAAGATCAGTCTAGCTATGGTTGATGGCAGTTCTTTTACGTAGTCAAATGCTTTACTTGTGCCAAGGATCAAGAAGAATCTGTTTTTAATTTTAGCTTTATCCAAGATTAACTTGGTTGTAAAATTTGTTGATGACAAATGTACAGTCCATGATCTATCAAATGGCAATGTCCTTATTTCTTCTAACATTTTATCTAGTGGGTTGTATAAGCTCATAGATAATGAAAAATCTGTGAATGATTCAACATGTGCAATACGTGATTCTCAAGCTCTCTTAGATGCAAAGCTTTGGCATGCACGCTTTGTTCATCTGAATTTTGGTAGTTTGCTATGCCTGTAGAAATCTAAAATGGTGTTCTCTTTTCCCAAAGTGAGGCACCTGGTAAACATGTTTGTGAAGCTTGTATTTTGGGTGAATTGCTGTGTACCTCCTTTCCAAAAATTGGTCCAGTTTGAGCTACTAAAAAATTATAGCTTGTTCACAGTGATGTTTGAGGTCCTACGTAGACACCCTCTTTTGGAAACTATCTTTAATTTGTGACTTTCATCGATGCTTTCTCCAGGCATGCATGGGTATATCGATTGAAAGAAAAGTCCGAAGTCTTTATGTGCTTCAAATAGTCTTTGGTTTTGGCTAAAAATATGACAGCATGTAAAATGGGCACCCTTCATTCTAATCAAGGGGGCGATATATGTCTTCTGACTTTAATGCATTTTTGGTTGAACATGGGATAAAACATCATTGTACAATGTTGTATACACCTCAATGAAATGGAGTTGCTGAACAAAAGAACAGGTCACGCATGGAGATGGCAAGGTGTTCAAGAGTCAAGCTTTACCACATAGTTTTTGGCTTGAGGCTATCATGTGTGCATCATATGTACTTAAAAGGTGACCCACTAAAGCATTAGACTCTATCAGTGCATATGAGGCTTGTCATGGTTGTAAGCCTATATACACCTATAGCCCTAAGGGGTCACTCATCTTTGTACATTCTAGTGGTAATACATTCACTATTGTGTGTTGAGTTCATCTCCCTTGTGTTGTTCTCGTGCTTCTGTAGACCTTGAATTCTAGCACCATTTCTAGAAGCAAGTGCCAGCCTAGCTGGATCAATATACCATCCAAATTACTATTATATGCCCATGAGTGTTCTGAGGATGTAAAAGCATTGATGGGTGTGAAATTAATTGTGGCTGACATCCACATTGCCAACCGTAAGGTCACAATCTATAACACCTTCCTTGGGGGCACCAATCCAAGATCTTAGTATGATTCACTTGTGCAAATGGATAGATTGGGGAATCTTAGCCATTATGATATAGTATGGAAAAACCAATCATTACCACTCTAAAGGATCCTTAACAAGAGGCATCAGAAGGATATACATACACATAGAAGAGGGAGATAGATATAGAAGGGGGAGATACACAGAGGCATAAAGACATAGATATATACAAACATAGATAGAGAGACTCATTTAGAAGAGAGGCACCTATACCGCTACACATCATCACCTGTCGAGAATGTAGTGCCCCATAAGTAGGATTGCTCTTTGCATGGCATGTAACAAGAAACATGAAATAGGGAAGATAGAAGACTTTGGAAGATAAAAGATTTGGCTAATCTTGAGAAGGTGATGTGTAGTGACGTAGGAGGCAAGATGAAGCTACCAACAATGTCAAGAAGGAAGAAGACCATGTTGGTAGTGGGTAATGACTATTGACTAAGGAGGATTAAAGATCGCTATGATGATTGTGCTAGAGGAAAAATGGTAGGAGAAGATTGGCATCAACATAAGACAGAAGAAGGTAGCCACCCAATCTTGATTCTCAAGCTTGAAGGTTGTTGTGGTTGGGAACTCTCCAAGGTCTATGTGCAAGATACTAATGCATCGTCATATATTTGTAGGAGGTCTAGGATTGGTGAGATGGTGATTTTGTAGTAGGACCGATTAGAGACAACCAACAGACAACAACTTTAAAAAGGTTCAATGGGCGTCCATTTTCACTCCGTGGACTCATAGATAGAGAAAGACTCTTCCTTCCTTCCAACCCTCTAGTGTTTCTTCCAAAGTGGATAGGACATCGAGGTTCAGAAGCAAATGGAAAATGTGACATCCCCTCCATCTTACACACAAGCATCTGTATTACTTTAATAGAAATTGTTAAGGTAGCTGTATTAATTTACTATCTTGCTCTTGTTTGGCAAATGAAATTTTCTATAAGTGTATGTTTTTTAGCAATGGATCTCCCTCGAGGTGAAATTGTGAAAAGACTAGGTGGATTCATGTGGTTGTGTTTCTCCCTCCCTAAATAATATAAATCTTAGGTGATCACTTATTGTTACTACTCATTACTATTGTTCGTATTTACTTTTTGTGGGGTTCTTTATCAGTTTAGCTGTGTTATCAAAGTTTGAAGAAGTTGGGTGATGGATAGGGATGAGAACGGAAGACATTGTATGTAGTCTAGAGACATGTTTGGTGCGCTACCTCCTTCATATTCTCATAGAGAGTTGGCCCTAGTTAATGATCGATGCTATACAAATTTTGGCATGCACAGTGGGGCAAAGTCTTGGTAGTGTCATCAATTGAGGCTCATTGTCTATGATCCAACCTTCTTCACAACCTACATCACTCAGTATAAAATGAAGCATTACTAGGCAGGGGAAGTTCAAGCCAGAAATTAGAGAGGAGCTAGCAATGGCTCAAGGAAATATAGCAATGCTTCTTTCTAGGATTAACATCAACTTCCCTATTTTAAGGAAACCTCAACAAAAGACCTAGATGATCACATAAAGCAATTTCTAGCATTATGCAAAAGTAGAGGGTAAGAAGGGTGATCCCATGCCTTCATGGCTATGTTCCTAGCAACTCTAAAAGGATTGGAGCTTAAGTTCTTCAGCTAAATCAAGGATAATCACTTCATAATTCTGTGAGAATTGAGGAATAAATTTTCCTCTATAATTATCGGAGAATTCGAGAGAACAAGTTTTGGATGATCTAGAGAATTTGATTCTAGGAAGGTACAAGTTCTTTCCACAACTGATGACCCTAAGAAGGTTCTAGTGGAAAAGCTATCGATGGCACTCAGAGATTTCTTGATAAGAAAATGGCTGGGGAAAGCTCTATCAATGAGCCCTAGACACAAGCTTAGAGATATTCTAGCACTAAGCACCTCCATTGAAGAATTTTTCAACATGCCCACAAGAATGGAACAAGCGAGAGTGCACTTCAATGACAGTTCATCACACCCATAATCAAGGACTAATATCTATAATATACAAGGGAAATTCTCTATTGTATGGTATACCACCAACATGGGCACCTACAAACTAAGTTTCCAAATAAACTAGTTTGTTAATTCTATGATAAATGGCAACTTGAAGCTCGAAATCGCTACTATTGGAAGGGGTTGGAGAATCCCCAAGCACACCCATATTGGGGACAATCGACATCAAAGCACCACCAAAGGTGTGAAGGACCCAACATGAAAACTCTAGGACCTATTTGAGGTAACATTCCAGTAGCTCCTACTTGTTATGCTACTTCCACTAACAAAGGAATGTAGATTACCATCAGTGATTACTCCTCAATGTTTAGAAATATGCATCGATGGCCATGCTTTAGATATGGAGAGTATGACCATATGGAAAACTGCTATCTTTTACAAGAGAATGCAAAACGATGCTCAAATTGTCAAGAATCTAGGGACCACTACATTAAAGATTAGCCAAAGAAGATGATGATAAATGAGAACATTTCAAACAATGCCTTCAGATTTCAATTGAACTACCACCCAAAACATATGCACTATAATAATGTTGATATATTTAGGTAGTGATGTGTGTGAACACTCTAGGACCGCTGGGGCACTTTTTTCCCTCTTTAGGAGGTTTTTTCCCCCGGCTTGTATATACGCCTATTGCCCTAATGGGCTACTTATATTTGTACATTCTCTAGTAATACATTCAGTCTTGTGTGTTGTGCTCCAAGCTTCTTCTTCTTCCTTGTGCTGTTCGCGTGCTTCCGCAGACGTCTAACTCCAACAATTGGTATTAGAGCAGGTCGTTGCTTCTTCTAGGGCGCCGTCGACACTCCTCCATTTGCAGTCTCAGATTCGCTCGTTACGGCCTCCGAACGCACTATCGTAGCGCTTGTGCAGGCTATTTCGTCCTTTTGTGCCAAAGGTATATACCAGTTTCTATTCGCCAGTTTAAGCATCTCGAAGTCTGCTACAGGTCTAGCAGAACTTGTCTGGGCAGTTCCATTCAACTTTTTGAGATACAGTCAATTTTCTGCATCAAGGTATTTTAGTCACCGGCCATGGCTGAAAGCAATGATGTATTCCGTATGTTGGCTGTTGAGGATAAGTTGGATGGTACCAACTACCCATTATGGGCTTATATGATGCGACATGTACTGGTTGCAAAAGGATTGTGGAACATTGTGCAAGGTGTTGAAAGACGTCCTGTTACACCTGTAACGACAGGTACTGCAAATACAGGTGTTGGAGCTGATGAAGATGGTGTCGAAGATGATATTCGGCAGATTCCTGTTCGTGCTGCTGTTCCTGTTGCACCTACTGCAGAGCAGATTCGTTGGGATGGCAGAGATGCCCAGGCACATGCATTGATAGCTTTGTCTGTCAAACGTGCCATTATTCCTCACATCCGCTCTTGCAGAACAACAAAGGATGCTTGGGATACACTTACCACTTTGTACCAGGCTAGGAATGAGGCTCGTGTTGCTTACCTCCGAAAACAGTTGGAGAGTGAGCACATGAATGAAGGTGATTCTATGGACAGTTTTCTTACAAAGATCAAAGACTTGAAGGAACAATTGATTTCTACTGATGAAGTTATACCAGATAGCTCACTTGTGCAGACCGTTCTGAATGGCCTTCCTAATTCATATCAGAGTTTTGCCTCTACTCTTCGATTGATGATGAAAGGCAATCCGAATGCCTTGTCATTTGAGGAATTAGTCTCTGTTCTGTTGCATGAAGATCAGTCCAGGCAGAATAGGTCCATTATGCGTGTTGCAGATCAAGCTTTCCTGGCTAGTCAGAAGGGCAAAGGAAAATGGAGCTCTTCTACTAGTAAGCAGAAATCTGCAAATGCTGCACAATCGAAGAACCAAGATAAAGATGAGAAGAAATCAGAAAAACAGAAATTGTTCTGCAAGTAGTGTAAAGGAAATGATCATATTATAAAGAACTGTCCAAAACTGGCTGCTAAAGAGGCAAAGAAGAAAGAGGCTGGAATGGTTGTTGCAGAGGCCTCTACACCAAAAACAGAGTCTGCAAATCTTGTGCAGGAAGAAGAATGGGCGTTTACTACTGTCTGCAGTTTTGACCCATCTTCTCATGATCAGTGCATGTCTGTAGTAGACTCAGATGTTTGGTACTTTGACAGTGGGGCGACCAAACATATTACCTCGCAGCACAGTTTCTTCTCTTCACTCGAGCCTGCCCCTACAGGGAATACTGTCACATGCGCCAATAACTCCTCTTATCCTGTTATGGGAGTTGGTAAGATCATTCTGACTACTGCTGATGGTAGTTCTTTCACTTTGTCAGATGCTTTATTTGTGCCAGGGATCAAAAAGAACCTGTTATCAGTTTCTGCATTAGCCAAGATTGGCTTGGTTGTGAAATTCGTTGATGACAGGTGTACAGTCCATGATCTCTCAAATGGCGATGTGATTATTGCTTCTGGCATTTTATGTCGTGGGTTGTATAAGCTCATAGACTATGAAAGATCTGTGAATGATTCGGCATGTGCAGTTCATGATTCTCAGGCTATGTCAGATGCAAAGCTTTGGCATGCACGCTTTGGTCATCTAAATTTTGCTAGTTTGTTACGCCTGCAGAAATCTGAAATGGTGTCCTCTTTGCCCAAACTTGAGGCACCTGGAAAACATGTTTGTGAAGGTTGTATTTTGGGCAAAATGCAGCGTTCTTCCTTTCCAAAAGATGGATCAGTTCGGGCTATGCAGAAATTGCAGCTTGTACATAGTGATGTCTGTGGTCCTATGCAGACACCCTCTTTTGGAAATTACCTTTACTTCGTGACTTTCATTGATGATTTTTCCAGGCATGCATGGGTATATCCACTCAAAGCAAAGTCCGAAGTGTTCATGTCCTTCAAACAGTTTTTGGTTTTGGCTGAAAATCTGTCAGCATGTAAAATGGGCACCCTCCGTTCTGATCGAGGGGGGGAATATATGTCTTCAGATTTTAATGCATTTCTGGCTGAACGTGGGATAAAACACCAGTGTACAGTGCCGTATACACCTCAACAGAATGGAGTTGCTGAACGAAAGAACATGTCACTCATGGAGATGGCGAGGTGCATGGTCAAAAGTCAGGCTTTACCACATAGTTTCGGGCTTGAGGCTGCCATGTGTGCAGCATATGTACTGAACAGGTGTCCCACCAAAGCGTTGCAGTCTATCACTCCATATGAGGCTTGGCATGACCGCAAGCCATCTGTTGCTCATCTGCGTGTTTTTGGTTGTTTCGCATATGCATTAGTGCCTGAACAACATCGCAAAAAATTGGATGATAAGGCAGTAAAATGTATTTTTGTTGGGTACAGTTCTGAAAGTAAAGGCTATCGTCTGTATCATCCACAGACTAAACGCATTCTGGTTAGCTGTGATGTTGTCTTTGTGGAAGATGCTATTCAGCCATTGCTTTCATGTACTAAGGAGACATCTGTTAGCTCCAAAGACATGTATGATACTTTGATGCCTCTTTTTACAGGTGGACAGGCTAGTGCTGGTCCTAATGAGGCAACTTCTCAGCCTTTGCAGGTTTCATATGATGATGCAGATCATTCCATTTCTGATGCAGATTTACATGATGCACTTGTTGATGAGAGAGCTGATATTGAACAGGCAAAAACTATGCCAAAATGGCTGGTGCAGACTTTGCGTGACAGCAAATTAGATGCACCTTTGTCATATCGTACTCGTTCAGGCTCTCATAGTACCTCCTTTGCATCAGATTGCTATGCTATGGCTGCATCTAGTCTCTGTGATGAGAATGAGCCTGTTTCTTTTGATGAAGCACAAAATTCAGAAAATTGGATGGTCGCTAGCGCACTAAGCACATTGAGATGCATTATCACTATGTCAGGGAGAGGTTCTCTGCTGGGGAGATCAGCTTGGCATATGTGCCCACGCAGGAGAACATTGTAGACCTTTTCACGAAGGCTCTGCCTAGGGAGAAGTTTGAAGCTTTTCGCAAAGCTTTGGGCTTACTTCCTTTTGTGGAGTGATTTCCACATAGCTCGGCACTTCCTTACACATGAGTGCCAGCTCCTTGTTCACCGCATCACTCCCAGGGGGGATTTGTTGATATATTTAGGTAGTGATGTGTGTGAACACTCTAGGACCGCCGGGGCACTTTTTTCCCTCTTTAGGAGGTTTTTTTCCCCCGGCTTGTATATACGCCTATTGCCCTAATGGGCTACTTATCTTTGTACATTCTCTAGTAATACATTCAGTCTTGTGTGTTGTGCTCCAAGCTTCTTCTTCTTCCTTGTGCTGTTCGCGTGCTTCCGCAGACGTCTAACTCCAACAAATAATTGGGAACTACTCAACTAGTGCAACTCTAAGAAATTTCTCCCTTAAGAGTGTGGACTAGGGAGAATATTGTGCGCACAAGGAGGGAGGAGGTAACAAATGAAGAAATCAGAGAGAAGCAGAGAAACAATATGATCTTGATGCCTAGTCTAGAGAGCATGACTTTCACTTAGTGGCTAAAGTAGGAGAAGGTGGAAAACATGAAAGCGAGGTTAAAGTCCTAGAATTGAGGATGTGCAAACCAAGAAATGAATGATCTCGTTGGTGGAAGAAGATGGGTTGGTAAGGGAGACAAAATGGGAAGTGCGAAGACTAGATAGCTTGACATAAAGCCAACCTATAAGAGCACTTTCGGACATTGAGAAAGAGCTAAGGAGAGAAAGAATGATCCAAGATTCATATCAAAGAGCCTAGCAAGATTTTAGAGGTCAAATGCCATAACTCATTGAAACTACCCCAACTACGACCCTCTCTATACCTCTCATATTAAGGAATAGCTATAAACAAGGGAGCTTGTATAAACTTCTCCTCATGGATGGTAAATGGAGAAGTAAAATGATAAGCATTGTTGCCTTTCTTGGAGCAATGATCTCCGTGAAGAGCAACTTAAACAATTTGTTTATAGAACAAGCCTTGTTGATTGATTATCATAACTCGTGAGTCATGTTCAAAATAGCTCGAAAAGAGATATCAGGAGTTATTATAGATCGATGATCTAGAATCAACGTGATAGCAAAATCAAGAATGAAAACATTAGGACTCTGCCCAACAAAGGAGGCACAATTTGCGATAAAAATGGAAGACCAGAGTTGTTGGGAAAGATGGATGGATGATCCAGGAAAGTGAGTAGATGCTGCTAAACATGCTTTGCACCAGCATCTTTTGATTCAGATTTGATTAGTAGACTCCCTTTGCTTCCAAATGACACCAAGAAATGCTATATGTCCTTTGGAAATAATGTATGTAGTGATTGACTCAAAACAGACAACCTTGTACTTCACAAACACAAGAAAACCTTTTAATTTGGTCTTGACACCTGCTTAGAGTTTTGCTCAGTGTGACCAGCATAGTAGCAATTGATAAAATTCCTTCTAGGGGTATTCAATTAGCTTAGTAAGCTACCATTTGCAAGTTGAATGATGCAAAATAATAGACTATGCTGACAGAAATTAATTTAGCAAGATTTGGAATACCCCCGACTTTTTAGGACTGTTGTAGAGATAGACCAGTGAGCACTTGGACGACGATTTCTCTAAATTGACGGAATGAAATAACTTCAAACTTTTTCAGCATGTAGATGACTTTGAGCTGAATCCAACAAGCTTTGAATCACTGAATTTGGTGGAGTAATGACTGAGATATGCCCTTGACAAGTTGAGAGACTTTGGAGTAGACAATCAGAGAACACAGAGATGATAAATGTAAATGTATCTATTAATTCACATTGGTATACAATCCCATTTGCATGACTAGCATTGCCAAATGGTGTAGCGAGGTGTAGGCTATGGTATAGTCCTCACACACACTCAAAATCAGTAGAGTTGGCCTCAGGAAATGAATCATCTGCCCGCGACTTTTTCACATCCAATTTTATAGGAAATGATTTGGGATTTGAATTCAAATTCAAATCTTTGGCTCCCTATAATCAAGCTTCTAAAAGTTTGGAGATATTCTCTCAATCATGTGATCTACTTTTCCACGAATCAATTAGGTAGGTGATTACAAAAAGATTCCAAGTCATTTAGACTTTTACATGAGGTAAAGTGGTAATAAACCACTAGTATGGGTTCCTATGATTCTTCATACATGTGAAGTCTTCATGATAGCTTCCAAGCCAAATGTGTAGGCTTGTGATTTACATCAATAGCTCCCCCTCAAGCCAAACATTTTGGCTTAAGTCTTCATCTTCAATCTTCAAGTATATCCTACAATCCAATCATAGATTTGAACCTGCAAAGTTTGGTTCCATCCAAAGCTTTAGTAAGTAAATCTGCACATTGCATGTTGGTTGACACATAGGTCAATTGAATGTCTTTGCTTAGCAGCTTCTCTCTCACATAATGATAATGAACTTCTATGTGTTTGGTCCTGGCATGATAGATAGGATTAGCTGCAAGGTGAAGAGAGCTTGTATTGTCTCCAAAGATAATTGGAGGCCTAGTATATAATCCCAATTCTGTATACAAAAGTTTAATCCAAATTGCTTCTTGAGTGGCATTAGCTAGCCCTCTATACTCTGCCTCTGTAGAAGACAATGCCATAGTTGGTTGCTTCTTTGCAGACCATGAGATAGGTTTGTCACCTACAAAAGAAATGTATCCTGATATGCTCCTCCTATCATCCTTGCATCCTGCCCAATCTGCATCTGAGTAGACTTTTATATCAATATCTGAAGTGTAAGGAAAATACAAACCATGGTTCTGTGTACCATTGAGATACTTCAAGATTCTCTTGGTAGCCTCTAGGTGAGGTATCCTTGGTTGTGCATGAATTGACTTAGCACACTAACTCCAAATGCAATGTGAATTCTTGTTAAGGTAGCATAGTTCAAGCTACCCACCATTCTCGGATAATTTGTAATGTCTTGAACTTCATCACCTTCATGGGCACTTAGCTTTAGGTTTACCTCCATTGGAGTGCTTGCTACTTTAGCATCCTGCAATTTAAACTTCTTCAACATGTCCTGTACATACTTCTTCTGAGTGATGTATATCCTTGAATTAGTATAAACTAGTTCAAGTCCCAAAAAATACTTTAATAATCCAAGATCATTGATCTTGAACTCCTTCATCATTTGGCTTTTAATATTTCTGATTCCATTGACATCATTACCTGTAATGATTATGTCATCAACATAAACACAGAGATAGATTACCTCTGAATTACTTCTCTTTATGAACAGAGAAGTATCTGCCTTGCTCATAACAAATCCTTGGTCTTCGAGGTATGTAGTTAGCCTGTAATTCCATGCCCTAGGTGCCTGCTTCAATCCATATAAAGCCTTCGTTAATTTGCAAACAGAAGTTACCTTCTTAGGGTCTTCATAGCCAGGAGGTTGTGACATATAAACTTCCTCTGAAATCCATCCATTCAAGAAAGCATTCTTGACATCTAATTGGTACATGTTCCAATTCTTGGATGCAGCCACACTTACCAACACTCTGATTGTTGGCATCTTGGCCACAGGAGAAAATGTTTCTTCATAATCAATGCCTTGGGTTTGTGCAAAACCCTTGGCTACCAACCTAGCCTTGTACCTGTTGATTATGCCATCAGAATTCCTTTTTAATTTATAGACCCATCTGGACCCTATTACTTTCATGGAGTCCTTCTTGGGTACTAACTCCCATGTATCACTCTCCTTGAGTGCTTCAATCTCTTCATCCATAGCTTCTTTCCATTCTGATTTGGTGATTGCTTCTTCATATGAACCTGGTTCTTCATTTAACAAATCCTTTGCAAGATAAACTAAATGTTTAGTAACAAGAGATGTATCATACCCATATCTGATAGGCTTTTTACTTTCCCTTTGTGATCTTCTAAAAGGTTGAGCTGAAGATTCAGGTATGTCTTCAAGCTTTTTCATCTTCATTTTGCCTTTGGACTTCCATGCCTTGAACTCTCCAAGGTTGATTGTATCTTCATCATCTGAACTTGTGTCTTCTTTCTGAATTGGTTCCTCCTTTGTGAGTTTTGGAAACTCCTCTTCCAAATCATAGGGTAGTTCCACTTTCCTGCATTGATTCTCATACCAAGAATCATTCTCATCAAAGATCACATCTCTGCTTACCATGAATCCCTTATTGGTACGGTTGTAAAACCTGCAACCTTTTTGATTCAAGTCATATCCAATGAAAATGCATTTTTCAGCCTTTGGATCTAACTTACCTCTTACCTATGAGGGAATGTGTACATATGCTACATATCCAAAAATTTTACAATTATCCAATGATGGTCTCTTGCCATGCCAAGCTTCATAAGGTGTCATACCATCAAGTGACTTTGATGGTAACCTGTTTATGAGATAGGTGGCAATAGAGAAACTCTCTGCCCAAAGATAGTTAGGCAACTTCTTCTCATTAAGCATAGATCTAGCTGTCTCAACAATTAACCTATTCCTTCTTTCAGCTACCCCATTTTGTTCAGGAGAATACCTTGTGGTTATTTCCCTTTTGATGCCTCTGTCCTGCAAGAAGTCCTCAAACTCATTTGAGAAGTATTCACCTCCTCCATCTGACCTTAGCCTCTTCAAATTCCTTCCTGTCTAATTTTCAACTAATGCAAGATATTTCTTAAAACAATTAAACACCTCATCTTTGTGCTTCATAAAGTATAACACAGTCCATCTGCTATAGTCATCAATGAAAGACACATAGTACCTTGAACCTGAGAGTGAGGGGTCTTTGCTAGGTCCCCAAACATCTGTGTACACCAACTCTAGGTAGTCTTCATGCATATATCCTTTCTTTGAGTAGGGTAACCTGTGAGACTTACCAAATTGACAAGCACCACACTTGTAAATCATATGTTGCTTGGATACATTAGGTATCCCAAGCACACATTGGTCCTTGCATATTTTCTTCAAGGTCCTTTCACCTATGTGACCTAATCTCTTGTGCCAAATTTCAAGCTCTGAAAGTGTCTGATCCTTATAACTGTATAAAGCAATATTCTTTGTGTCCTCTAACTCAAAAGTGAAAAGTCTACCTGATTTTTCTCCCTTGGCTATCCTTTTGAATCCATGTCTTGGGTCCTCCACAAATGCTCCATATTGATTGAGCCTGACCTGCAAACCTTTCTCCACAGTCTGGCCAACACTCATTAAATTCTTTGTAATTGTTGATACATAAAGTACCCTGCTCAACAAATTCTGATTACCATCACAAGTTTTCACATTTCCAACTTTAACTACAGAATGCTTTGTATCATCACCTGTTTGGACTTGGTGTTTACCTTTGGGTTCCTCAAGATCAGAGAGTAGTGCCACATTACCAGCCACATGATTTGAACACCCTGAATCAATATAAAATAAATGATCATCATTTGTACCTGACTTTGAAGTCATGTTCATGATCAAGAGAGAGTCATCCTGCTCCTCTGTGTAATTGTTGTAGTCCTTTTTGTTTCTGAATCCTTCTGGGTAGTTACCATTGTAGTTGTTGTTGTAATTGTTGTTGTGGCCTTGGTGATGGTTGAACCTTCCTCTAGACTGAGGGTATCCACCTCTTTGGTAGCCTCTTCCTCTTTGATTTTTGTAATTCCTGTAACACTCATCTGTGGTGTGGTTTGATAGACCACAAATGTTACATGGTGATGAATTATAGGGTCTCCCCCTACCTTGCTTACCTCCTCTGCCTCTGCCTCTTGAAGATCTACCTCTCCCTGCATAGTTACCTTGGGAGGTAGAGCCTTCATCTTCTACCTTCTTATTCTTTCCTTTATCCTTAACCTTCTTATCAGTGTATAGGGCAGAAGAGTTTTTACCTTTGGATGTATCTCCATTCTTTGTGAGCTTTGCTTCATGTGTAAATAGTTGACCCATGAGAGTTGTGAGATCTGGGGTATGCATGTCCATGTAGAGATCCATTGCTGTGGTGAAGCTTTCCCACTTGTCATCAGCCTTGATTGTATTGATTACCTGCCTCACTATTTGCTCTTCTTCAATTTCTTCTCCTATGCTTGCTAACTGATCTGCAACATCTTTGATTTTGGTCACAAATTCTGAAACAACTTGTTTAGGTTGCTTCCTTAGTGTTGTGAACTCAATCCACAACTGATTTTTCCTAGCCCTTGTATTAGAAGAAAAGTATGATGACAAGGTTTCCCAAGTCACTTGGGAAGTCTTACAGTTTCTGATATGAGGTACAAGAAAGTCAGATATAGAGTTGAGTAGATAAGACCTTGCCAATGCATCTTTTGCACACCATGTATTGAGCTTCTCTTGTTCTTCCTTGGTTGGCAATCCTCTTGCTTTGAATGAGGGCAATTCCTCATCTCCTAAGATGTATCCAAAGAGACTCCTTCCTTGTAAGTAGGTCTTCATCCTTAGAGACCAAGCTTGATAGTTGTTCCTGTCCAATTTGTCAATGAATGAAGGAAAACCATCTTCCATTTCACCTTATTGGCTCTGATACCACTGTTGGGAAAGATGGATGGATGATCCAGGAAAGTGACTAGATGCTGCTAAACCTGCTTTGCACCAGCCCTCTTTTGCTTCAGAGCTGATTAGTAGACTCCCTTTGCTTCCAAATGACACCAAGAAATGGTATATGTCCTTTGGAAATAATGTATGTAGTGATTGACTCAAAACAGACAACCTTGTACTTCACAAACACAAGAAAACCTTCTAATTTGGTCTTCACACCTGCTCAGAGTTTTGCTCAGTGTGACCAGCACAATAGCAATTGATAAAATTCCTTCTAGTGGTATTCAATTAGCTTAGTAAGCTACAATTTGCAAGTGGAATGATGTAAAATAGTAGACTATGCTGAGAGAAATTAATTTAGCAAGATTTGGAATACCCCCGACTTTTTAGGACTGTTGCAGAGATAGACCAGTGAGCATCTCGACAATGATTTCTCTGAATTGGCTGAATTAAATCACTTCAAACTTTTTCACCATGTAGATGACTTTGAGCTGAATCCAACAAGCTTTGTATCACTGAATTTGGTGGAGTAATGACTGAGATATGCCCTTGATAAGTTGATAGACTTTGGAGTAGACAATCAGAGAACACAAAGATGATAGATGTAAATGTATCTGTTAATTCACATTGGTATACAATCCGATTTGCATGACTAGCATTTCCAAATGGTGTAGAGAGGTGTAGGCTATGGTATAGTCCTCACACACACTCAAACTCAATAGAGTTGGCCTCGGGAAATGAATCATCTGCCCGCGACTTTTTCACATCCAATTTTATAGGAAATGATTTGGGATTTGAATTCAAATTCAAATCTTTGGCTCCCTATAATCAAGCTTCTAAAAGTTTGGAGATATTCTCTCAATCATGTGATCTACTTTTCCACAAATCAATTAGGTAGGTGATTACAAAAAGATTCCAAGTCATTTAGACTTTTACATGAGGTAAAGTGGTAATAAACCACTAGTATGGGTTCCTATGATTCTTCATACATGTGAAGTCTTCATGATAGCTTCCAAGCCAAATGTGTAGGCTTGTGATTTACACCAACAAGAGTGAGGTGAAACTAGTAGTGGAAAGAGTTGCAGTAATAGTGCAATGATCAAAATATATTGTGGATTTTATCATACTTAGGCTTCCATTAGCAATAGGAGGTTTCCCACTACTTCTAGGATGACCTTTTCTCAGGCACGCTATCGTGGAGATTCCATTCGACGATTGCATTGTCACAATAACATGTACCTTTGATCATATGGAAAGTGGGAGTTCTATTCTGAAGTTGTGAGCTGTTATTAAAAAAATGGAGTAATTCTAAAAGGAATAAGACAATGAATTGTTAAGGGGAGGCAAAGAATTACATTCCTTGAGGGAAGCAATGAAAATCCCATGATTTTAGGGAATATGGAACGATGGTATGAGGGAAGTTCTCTTCTTGATGGGGTATGTGGTAGTGAAGAAATATTTCTACCATGGCCCATGGTATCATGAAGCTGATATGAGGGCTGGAACAGGAACATACTCACAGAAACATGGAGTAATACAAGAGAGGTATATTCCGGTGAAATGGATATGTACACACAATACAAACTTTAACCGAAAGTGGCACTTCAGAACTGTGAAGTTTTTCTTAAACTTCCAGAAGAAGTTCATTCAGTGAAGGAAGCTCATGCATCACTTCCTTACTTCACATAAATTCACTTGAAGTAATTACGAGCGGAATTGAAGTTCATTCCGATGAAATTCCAGTAAAATTTTGGTGACATTCCAGTGACAGTCCGATGAAGTTCCGGTGGAATTCAAGTCGCAATTTAACACAGTTAAGCGACAGTAATTCTGCTAAGTTATTGTTGATTATGGAGGTATTATAGTATCGCTCTAACTTAGCAAAACCCTTCGGTGGCGCGGCAAACTTCCGCAGACTTGACAAGGTTCGAGTCTTGTTGCGTCAACCTTAAAGTGGTGTCGGAGCGGAGTTTTTCGACACCAAAAGTTGGTATTGAAGCTCGGTAAATCACACCAACAAGTGACATCGAAGAGGAAGAAGGGTCAGACCAGTAAGATCCAACAAGTGGTATCAGAGCCAAAAGACTCTCAAGGCAACCTAAAGCAAACAAGAAGATCATGGCAGATCATGTCCAAATTGATAAGCTGGACAGAGATAATTATCCCGCATGGGTAATGCGCATGGAAGCCTTACTTATGAGTAAGGACTTAATGATGTATGTGACCGGAGAAGAAAAGAAGCCGACCTTCGAAGATGATAGCCAACAGAAAAAAGAAGAGTTAGAAGCTTTGAAGCTGTGGCAGAAGAAAGATGCAACGGCAAGAGCCTACATTTACAACACTGTTTCAGATCATCTACTACCTCACATTAGAGGTCTGGAGAAAGTGAAGGATATATGGAACGCATTGGAAGGCCACTTCCAAAATACTATGAAAGCTAGAAAGGCTAGCTTATGGTCCGAATTCACAACGTTCAAAAAGAAGCCGAGTCAAAGCATTAGTGACTACGTCACTAAAATGAAGGATCTAGTAGATAGTCTTGGATCCATAAATGAAGATGTTGAAAATCACAGATTGATAGCCCAATTGCTAATAGGGTTAGGAGATGAAAGGTGGAAACTTTTCATACTCTCAACTGAACTTTCTTTAAATCACTTTGTACAAGATTTAAATCAGTTGCTTGGTTTGATGCTCACATATGAGCAAGATCTGAAAGGAGATGCAGATAGAGGACAAAGCTCTGCAATGTACATGAAGAACAAGAAGAAAGGAGATAAAGGTAAGACAAAAGATGAAGAGGAGTCGAATTCTCAGGCTTATTATGAAAAAGGTAAAAGCATTGGCAGAGGAAGAGCAAGAGGCTCTGGAAGACGAAGAAGTAGTCAGAATACCAACAAGAAAGCTTGCTGGATTTGTGGACTAAGTAATCATCTGGCACATGACTGTTGGCACAACCAACAAGGATCAAATCAAAATCAGAACAGTAATAGCAGAGGCAGAAGCGGAAGATATGAAAAAATAGACAAGGCCAAAGAGGAGGCTATGGTAGAGGTGGAGCAAGAAGTTGGGGACATAATCAATCCTACAACACCAACTACAACAACTACGCGAATGACACATAGAATGAAAGTCATACATCATTAATGATGAATTCAATCAGCACATCAGATAACAAAGATCTAAAGGTATTTTACATTGACTCTGGATGTTCTAATCATTTGTCAGGAAACATAGAACTGATGTCAGAACTGGAAAAAGGAAGTTCGAGTCACACTGTTCAAACAGGTGACAATACAAGACATAGCGTACATTCAATTGGAAAAGTGAAATGCAAGAGTGGAGCAGATTTGCTAACCAATGTTCTGTATGTTCCGACAATACCAAAGAATTTGATTAGTGTGGGACAGATAGTTGAGAAAGGATTTCAGGTCAGATTTACAAACAAAGGATTATTTGTAGAAGATCCCAATATAATCAGATCGTTTCTGGTAAGAAACAAGGTAGACTCTTTACTTTAAGAGTACAAGGGAACATCGGCCAAGCATTGCTCAGACATGATGAAAAGGTGATTATAGAACTTGATCTATGGCATAAGAGATTAGGTCATTTCAATGAAAAAGGAATCAAAGCTATGATTGCGAATCAGTCTGTACTAGGATTACCGAACGTACAGAACCAACATATGATTCACAAATGCGAAGCTTGTCAGATGGGAAAAGCCCACAGGTTACCTTTCCAGAAGAAAGGATTCAAACATGATGGTGTGCTAGAACTCATACATACAGATGTATGGGGACCGACGAAGGAAGGGTCCATCAGCGGATCAAGGTATTATGCCCTTTTCATTGATGATGCAACAAGATGGATAACTCTTAATGTTTTGAAAGAGAAATCAGAAGTGTTTGGAGCTTTCAGACATTTTCATGCATATGCTAAAAGACTCACAGGTCAAAAGCTCAAAAGACTGAGGTCTGATGGAGATGGAGAATACTTCTCCCGAGAATTCAATGATTATCTTTGGAATGCAGGAATTAAGAGAGAAATAACATGCAGGTATACACCGCAACAAAACGGTGTAGCAGAAAGAAGGAACCAAACTCTAGTCGAGTTCAAACGAGCTATGCTAAACGAAAAGGATTGTCCAAATTCTCTCTAGGCAAAAGCTGTAAACACAGCTACATACTTGGTAAACAGATTACCATGTACAACGTTAGACGGAAAGAATGACCCCTTATGAAGCTTGGTGGGGAAAGAAGCCAACACTTGATCATTATAAAGTGTTTGGATCACTAGCGTATGCTTATGTACCGTCACAACTGAGACATAAGCTTGAACCGAAAGCAAAGAAATATGTGTTCGTCGGATATGATGAAAAACAGATGGGTTACAGGTTATGGAGTCCTCTAACCAAACAATTTACTGTTTCCAGAGATGTAACATTTGATGAAGGTAAGAGCTGGTATACAGATAAAGAACAAAGTGTCAAAACACTTGAAGAAGAGATAAAAAGTAAAGAGAAAGGTAAATCAATCGTGCAGGTGAATAAAGATGAAGATTATATGCAAGCAAGTACGTCCACGACCGGATCAGGTATGAGAAACGAAGATGAAGACGTGTATTCAGATACACACGAAGAATATGAGCTAAGGAGGTCAAACAGAGTAAGAAGACAACCGGAAAGGTACTCGTATGATACATCTTATATAACTCAGAAAGATTATGCATATATGGGCAAAAATGATGATGAACCTCAGAGCTATGATGAAGCTAAAGGCAAGAAGCAATGGGAAGAAGCAATGGAAGAAGAATTCAGCGTAGTGGAAGAGAACAAGACATGGGAGCTTGTTCCTAAACCAAGTGGTAAGAAAGTAATCGGAAATAAATGGGTTTTTAAAATTAAGAAACTTGCAGATGGAAGGATAGCCAGACATAAAGCAAGGCTGGTTATCAAGGGCTATGCTCAGACGCATGGCATAGACTATGACTTGACGTTTAGTCCGGTGGCAAAGATGTCAACCATAAGGAGAGTGATTGCTATAGCAGCATCAAAAGGATGGAAGCTAAGTCAACTAGATATAAAGAATGCATTCCTGAATGGATATATATCAGACGAAGTCTACATGGAACAACCAGAAGGTTTCGTAAGTTCCAGATACCTAGAACATATGTGCAGACTAAGAAAAGCACTTTATGGACTGAAGCAAGCTCCAAGAGCTTGGAACTACAGACTTGTGAAGTATCTCAATGAACTTGGATACCAAAGTTCGAACGCAGATGCAAGTCTACTCATCAAAGAAACAGAAGAAGGAATGATCTACATTTGTATTTATGTAGACGACATAATAATCACAGGTACCTCAGATGAAGGAATCAAAGAAGTAAAGAGACTGCTTGAAAAGGAGTTCAAGATCAGTGACCTAGGAAAGTTTTCATACTTTCTAGGAATGGAAATCACATACACAGATGATGGTATATATGTTTCGCAAGAAAGGTATCTCCTAAACTTACTGAAGAAGTTTAATATGGAGAATATCAGAGAAGCTTCAACACCGCGTGAAGTAAATCATAAACTCAGCAAATATAGTGGTGCAGAATTTAAAGATATAAAGAAATATCAGTCATTAGTGGGAAGCCTAATTTATGCTACGCTAACAAGACCGGATCTCAGCTATCTAGTGGGAGTTCTTTCACAGTTTATGCATTGTCCGACAGATCAACATTGGGTTGCAGGACAAAGAGTTCTTAGATATATAAAAAGAACTATAAAGGAAGGATTATATTATCCTTTTACATCAGATATAAAGCTCAGAGCATACAGTGACTCAGATTGGGCAGGAAGTCAAGATGACCGAAGATCAACACACGGGTATATGATATACCTAGGAGATAAGCTAGTAAGCTAGTGTTCGAAGAAACAACACACAGTGGCTTTATCGTCAACAGAGGCTGAATATAAAGGACTGGTAGAAGCACCCAAAGAAGTGATATGGATGCAGACCTTGTTCAAAAGCATGGGGATTGATCAAGGAATACCTATCATACATGGAGATAATATGAGCTCGCTGTATCTTGCAGCAAACCCAATATTCCATGCACGAACAAAGCACATAGAGATTTAGTATCATTTTCTCAGAGAAAAAGTAATGGAAAAGGAGATAGAAATAGTCTACACTCCTACGAAAGATCAGATTGCAGATATTCCTGACAAAGAGCCTAGATGGAACAAAGACAAGCAAATTTAAAGAAATGGCAGGTATAAAAGAAAGGAAGATATATGAAAACCAGAAGATGCAAATTAGTGATTGAGGGGGAGCTGTTGAGGAAGTCACTCACAAATTTGGCATATGAATAGTTAAGATAAAGAAAAGAAGAATTAAAGTATTCAAAAAATCAGAGCCTTAGTGAAGTGACAAATTCACGGCGGAATTGTACAAGCGTATGGAATCAGTCCGTTAAACCAGAATCAAGAATTGTACGAGTAACAGAGCAATAAAGAGCGGTGTGCGCATAATGTGCGCATAACATGAATTAAAGAATGAGAGTGTGGAAAAGCGCAGAAGACCAAAAATATAAATATATACCAAGGATTCAAGGATTGGGTAGTAGAGAAGAGTTAGATGATGAGTATGATGAAGAGAGCGTGAGAGATGCAGACACGCTAAGAGACGCCGAGCAAGCAGAAGTGAGGAAGTGCGTGAGAAGAGTGCGCAGTATGCGTAAAATCATATAGAATCCAAGTATAAGTTTAGAAGACGCCAGAGATCGCGTATGTACAGATGAATAACAGAAACCTGGAATGTCAGGTATTCATCTGAGAGTGGTGGTAATAAGAAACTACTCAGTATAGGAGAGTTTCTACAGCTTGAGCAAGAAGAGGCCAAGCTAATTTGTACACATCTTCTCTAATAGAAACACATGTTCATGTGGATGTTTGCGTGCAATCATCGTATGTGAAGAAACCGGAGTATTTTCATGTTATGGTTTAAAAGTCGTTTATCGTTATTTTCTCAGTAAACGGATGTTTTGGTTATATCTTGATTAGTCACAGTTCCTTCAGTAAACGAGTTTTCCGGTGGAACAACGAAGTATATCTCGTAGTAGAATTCGAAGCTTTGTATGAGAGATAGCTCACCTTGTAGCTAGATGTCTCTACTTTAAGCTGATCAAAGTTTCCGGTGAAATGGATATGTACACACAATACAAAGTTTAACCGGAAAGTGGCACTTCAGAACTGTGAAGTTTTTCTTAAACTTCAAGAAGAAGTTCATTCAGTGAAGGAAGCTCACGCATCACTTCCTTACTTCACATAAATTCACTTGAAGTAATTATGAGCGGAATTGAAGTTCATTCTGGTGAAATTCCAGTAAAATTTTGGTGACGTCCCAGTGACAGTCCGGTGAAGTTCCGGTGGAATTCAAGTCGCAATTTAACACAGTTAAGCGACAGTAATTCTGCTAAGTTATTGTCGATTATGGAGGTATTCTAGTATCGCTCTAACTTAGCAAAACGCTTCGGTGGTGCGGCAAACTTCCGCAGACTTGACAAGGTTCGAGTCTTGCTACGTCAACCTTAAAGTGGTGTCCGAGCGGAGTTTTTCAATACCAACAGTTGGTATCGGAGCTCGGTAAATCACACCAACAAGTGACATCGAAGAGGAAGAAGGGTCAGAGCAGTAAGATCCAACAAGAAGGTCCCCTCCCCTCTTGTATATAGGCCTATTGCCCTAAAGGGCTATTTATCTTTTTACATTCTCTAGTAATACATTCAGTATTGTGTGTTGTTCTCCAATATGCTTCTTCTTCATCGTGGTATTCGCGTGCTTCCGCAGACGTCTAACTCCAACAACTGGTATTAGAGTAGGTGGCCGCTTCATCTTTGGCATTGTCTACAGCTCTCCGATTGCAGTCTCAGAATCGTACAAATTTTGGTGAGCATATTCATCGTGATCTAAGCTCGCTTTAGCCTCTGAACGCACTACCAGAGTGCTTGTGCAGGCTATTTCTTCTTTTTGTGCCGAAGGTATATACTACTTTCGGTATCTTTTTTGCATCTCCAAGTCTTCTATAGGTTTAGAAGAACTCGTTTGGGCAGTTCCGTTGAACTTTTTGAGATACAATCAATTTCTTGCATCAAGGTTTTTTATTCACTGACCATGGCTGCAAGCAGTGATGTATTTTGTATGTTGGATATTGAGGATAAGTTGGATGGTACCAACTACCTATTGTGGGCTTATATGATGTGACATGTATTGGCTGCAAAAGGAGTATGGAACATTGTGTAGGGTGTTGAAAAATATCCTATCACATCTACAATTAATACAACTGCAGGTACTGAAGCTGATGGAGAAGGTGTCGAAAGATTATGGTATTCTTCATATTCCTGTTCCTGTTGTGATTTTTACTGAAACTAGTGTAGAGCAAATTCGTTGGGATGGCAGAGATGCCCAAGCACATGCATTGATAGCTTTGTCTATCAAACGTGTCCTTATTCCTCACATTCACTCTTGCAGAACAACTAAGGATGCTTAGGATACACTTACCACATTGTACCAAGCTAGGAATGAGGCTCATGTTGCTTACCTCCGAAAATAGTTTGAGAGTGAGCACATGAATGAACATGAGTCTATGGACACTTTTATAAGAAAGATCAAAGACTTGAAGGAACAATTGATGTCTGTTGATGAGGTTATACCAGATAGCTCACTTGTGCAGACCTTGTAATTTGAGGAGTTAGTCTTTGTTCTATTGCACGAAGATTAGTCCAGGCAGAAGAGGGCCATTACGCGTGTTGCAGATCAAGCTTTCTTGGCTAGTGAGAAATCTGCTAATTCTAGAGAATCAAAGAGGGAAGACAAGGATGAAAAGAAATCAGAAAAGCAAAAATTGTTTTGCAAGTATTGTAAAGGAAATGATCATATTATAAAGAAGTGTCCAAAAGTGGCTGCTAAATAGGCAAAGAAAAAAGAGGCTGGAATGGTTATTGCAGAAGCCTCTACACCAAAAATAGAGTCTGCTATTCTTGTGCAGGAAGATAAATGGGCATTTACTATTGTTTGTAGTCTTAACCCATCTTCTCATGAGGAGTGCATGTCTGCACTAGACTCAGATGTTTGGTACTTTGACAATGGGGCGACCAAGCATATTACCTTGCAGTGCAGTTTCTTCTCTTTACTCTAGCCTGCCCCTACAGGGAATACTGTTACATGTGCGAACAACTCCTCTTATCCTGTTATGGGAGTTGGAAAGATCATTTTGACTACTATTGATGGTAGTTCTTTCACTTTCTCAGATGCTTTGTTTCTGCCAGGGATCGAAACAGAAATGTGTTATCAATTTGTGCATTAGCCAAGATTGGCTTGGTTGTGGAGCTCGACCTTCCA
The DNA here is from genome assembly GCA_020310875.1 of Ceratopteris richardii. Lineage (NCBI taxonomy): Eukaryota > Viridiplantae > Streptophyta > Polypodiopsida > Polypodiales > Pteridaceae > Ceratopteris > Ceratopteris richardii. The sequence goes on along the minus strand of CM035422.1, from coordinate 123,248,197 downwards.
CATGGTTGGTCAAGTCCTCTCTGGCAAGTACAATATACCTCCTTTTATCTATAGCTTTGGGCATGGTTAGAAGGTTGAGCACCCACTTGTAATGAATACAAGGAGGGTAAGTAAGATGTAACAGGTCTCTATGCCTAAATGATGAATGCATGTGGCATGTGGCACAAGTGTCCAAAAATTCTCACACACTCACATGTATCCCTGGCCACCAATAGGCTTGCCTAATCTTTTCATACATTCCATAAAATCCTTTGTGACCTACCCATAAGGTCTCATGCATCTCTCTCATGACCTTGATCTGAAGACTCTTAGTACTCATTACCCTTTGTGGATTCTTGACCTTGTCTTTAGCATGTCACGAAATAAGTCCATCCTTCAAGAAAAAGTTGTAAGACTTTTTCTTGATGGATCTATACTTATTTGAGAACTAGCTTAGGGAAGATTTCAGTGTAGTCAAATAAATTCCTATATCTTTCCACTCATCATCATACTCATTGTCACATAATTGCTCATACACATACACTAGTGGATCATATCACATCATGTTTGTTTATCTTTCTACACCATCATCATCAGAGTCATCATCAAATTTTTCTCATGCAAGCATATCAGCCATTGTGTTCAGCTTCTCATCTATGTGAACAAAAGTGGGATTAATAAACTCACATATGAGATCCATCTAAGCATCAAAATCTCTAGAGAGGATCAAATTGCTATCATACCAATCATTGGAAGACAGTCCGTCTTAATTACAATATTCACTCCAATGAGATACTCTTTATCAGATTTTAACAGAGTCACTAATCCCCATAGCTCTCTTTATTTATGGATATTTTCTTTGAGTGTCATGCAAAATCTTTGCACCAAACATAATTATATATCTATACCCCTCATCATTATCTTGTCCTTTGACTTAGCCTATACCAATAGGACTGGTATCTTGAGACAAAATGATAGGCTTTTGACCCAAATAATCATATTGTTTCAAAATTGGGGCTTCAATTGGAAATTGCTTCAGTTTGTACACAACTCTCAATTATTTTTTGTCCAAAAGAATTTCTTTCTTTTTCTCAAAAGATCGTATAAAGGGTTTGTAACATGAGCAAAGTGAGGAATCTAGATCACATAGAAGACAGAGGCTGCCAAGAATCTCCTCACCTCATTAACATTAAAACACATCTCAAAAATTCTACTAACAGGCTCAACTTTATGTGGATATGGCTTGCGGCCATAATTTCCACATAGATGTCCTACAATGAGAACCTCGTTGATTCCAAAAATAGAGAAGATGTTAGGCCCACCTCTTTGAATCTCTCAAAAATTTTCTCACAGTCAGAGATATGGTCCCTAACAAACTTCCTCCAATCAAAAGTATCTAAACTCTCATACTTCACTCTTACCTCACATCCTTTTATCACAATATCATCAATAAAAGGCATAGTCACTGAAGGTATGAAGTCTCATAGGACTAGGTTCATGGCATTCATCATGCGAGATATCCTATGACAAAGTACACATGTGTATAAGGCATCTTCATCAGAGTGATATCTTCGCTCTCAATAGCCAACTGAAACTGGTCATACTTTGAATACATATCACCCATGGAGTAGATGGAATGCCTTGCAAATGCTTCTGCAAACTCATCTACTATAGGTCTTGTCCCTACATTTGTTATCATGACTTTATTTATAGGCTATAGATCTTGAATGAAACAAAGTTTTCCATGATTCTTTGGCACCATGAACCACCTATTCGAATATGGAGCCAAAGATGGTTCCAATATTTGCACGGATGTCTATTCTTTTAACAGCCTCATCAACTCAGGTTAGTGAGCCTCTGGAACTAATATAGATCGAATATTCCATGGTATATGTGGCACTGCAACGATAATCATGGATGGAACTTGTTTTGGATGTGCACAACCTATCTTGTGTGGAAAAGGTGCAAATTCTTTCTTATGTCTCTTGATTCCTTCTATGAGCTTTTCTTTCTCTTTTTCTCTAAGAAATGATCGTTCTCCAAACTTTATACTTACAATCTCATCAACTTCATCATCATAAGAGTCACTTAAGGTTACTACTTCATTCATCACTTGAGGGCCTTCAGATGTCTCTTCCATTTCCACATCCTTAGGTAATGGGAATCTCTTTCTCTTTATTAGCTTAATGAAACTATCTTTGAACTCAGGCTTCACAATGGAGAAGATGTTCCAAGAACATGATCACTTGACTTTTCAATAAGATATCATTAAACATTTCTTTGGCATCATTCTTCTTCTCAAGCTCACAAATTAGTATAGCATTTGGTTCTTTGTCCTTCTTCTCTTTTTCTTGAACCTTTTCCTGAGTATTTTCAGCCTTTTGAGTAGGTTCTTGGTTCTTTTCCTTTTCTTTATCTAGTTCTTGAATTCTGATTGGCTCGGCTAGCCTCTCTTCCTCCTTTATTTCTTTCCTTTTTGCCCCATCGTGAGAAGAATTAGGCTCTTTAAAGTGAGCTTTATTTTTATTTTCCTTAGCTTTTTCCTCATCTTCTTTACTTTTTCTTCTCATCACTCTTCTCTTTGGATCAGCCTTGTCTTGCTTTTCATCTCTTTTTCTCTTTTGCTCAACTTTGGCGATGTGCGAATAGACAGAGAAGTGATCTACAAGAGACTTCCAGACTATCTTCTGCATGATTACCTCCCTAGCTCTCACGAAGGCCTCTATTGAGTAGTTTCTTTGTGGTTGTGGCTTAATTTCCTGTTCATGTCCTTCTTCCAATGGCTCTAGTCATGCTCTTGATGTGTTGGCATTACTTTTAGATAAGTTCTCATATAACTTCTTCATTCCTCCCTTCCCTTAGTTCAGAAGCACACAAAGTCAAGTTTTGAAGTCACAAAGTTTTTAATCTATGTCAACCACTAACTAGTGTTATTTGGCTTGTTTCAAATCTTCGCATGCATAGGACAAATGTTCCTGTGCATCACAGCAAACACATCTCTTTGCCCCTCCGGACCCCCTAATTCTTGATCTCTCAAATGGCCTAATACTTCTATGATATATGTGTTGAATTGGTGGTGTTGGGGTCTGTTGAGCAACTAGCTTGGGAGGGGGGTGCAACCGCACACATTGCATATCCCTACATTTTTGGCATTGGCATAGCATTTATCTACATTGGATCTATATAACTAGTGCTAGCCTGAGGAGGATTGTGGTCTTGATAACCCATAGATTTTTTGACATTTTGGTGTTCACCATCTGTTTGGACATAGATGCCTACATCATCATGATGTTCTCTATCTGATTGCTAAGGATTTCAAGCTAAAACTCCATTGATGTGCGAGATGTGGATGCAATATTAGCTCGACTTGACGCTACAAACACATTCGAGATCACTGGAACCTGTGTATCCGTAGGCTGTAATGGATTTGTCTACATAGGTCTATCATACAATATAGCTTGTTGTTGCCTCATCTAGGAAACTACCTCGACTTCTTTCCTAATCATATCCCAACTTCTTTCCTAACCATAGCCCAATCTTTAGTCAGTCCAAATCTTTTCCCGCGCTTCTCAATCCTTCTCTCAACTTTATTCTTGTCCTCAAGAATTAAAATCTTGAGAAAGGAAATTACCAAATCGGACTTTAGAGAGTCTAGTTCATCTTGAGGAAGGTGAGTATACCTCCTTAGGAACTTGTTCAAAAGGTGTGTTAGGGATGCAACGAGTTTTAGGGAATGACCCCAAAGCAAGAAACCATCTCTGCTATGGTAACTAAAATCTTGAAAAGAGAACAATTTATGAAGCTCTTTTCTAAAGTCAGGCTTTGTCTTTCCTATGTGAACTATTATGTATGCTAGGATCTACCCTGATACTACCTAAGTGAAGGAATGAGTAAAGATCTCTTTGGGTAGTCCATGGATTTGAACTAGGTCTTCAAATATATCCAAATATTGAATCACATTTAACTCTGTGCACTACTCTTTATCTCTTAGCATGACTTGGACCACCCCAACCCCCTGTTTCTCTATCATCAAATCTTTAAACACTCCTTCCATCTCTCTTCTCTAGCTTGTCCTAGTGTGTAGAACAATATCAAGAGTAAGTGGCTTCACTATTTCTCTCAACTCAAAACGGAGTTCATAGAAGAGACTAGATGGTTGAGCAAGTAGGTGAAAGCTAGTCTAAAGATTTCTCTGTTTAATCAACTCCCTAGACCAGAATCTGTTCAAGGATTCAAGTACTTTATGTGATGACTTATGTTTGATTCTCTTGATCTTTCTCTTATCTTGACTTGATTTTATTTTTTCCTTTGATCTTGATTTTTTCTCTTAACTTGATTTATCAATTAATTCTTTCTTGATTTAATTTCTCTTAATTTCTTTTTCTAGATTTTTATGTTTGCAAAAATTTAATGTGTTTTTGAGTTATCTTTTTATAATATTTTTAATGTTTACGTTTTAAACTATGAAAAGTAGTAGATTCCCAATCTCAACAACAATAGGAAAGTGCACAAGCATATTATCTAAACTAATACAAGATGTGAATGATATAATTGATTTTTAAAAAAATCATTCTTTCTCTTTTTGTGTGTGAAGCAATGTAGATATTTAAAGAACTTTAATTCAAATACTTGGAGATATGATATGAAGCCGAGGTTTTTTTCCCTCTTCTAAAGGTGTCGGTGGCAATTCAAGGATCTCCAAGCAAAACTCTAATATGAATCTTGAAGACCATTCAAAACAGTCTACATGAGTGAACTTCCATGCAAGATTTCATTAGTAGAAATCAACCTCTCCTTCAAATCTTTGATCCTTTTGAGAAAATTGTACATGGAATCTCCTTCATTCATGTGCTCACTCTTCAAGTGTTTTTGGAGGTAAGCAACACGAGCCTCATTCCTTGCCTCATGTAAAGTAGTTAGTGTCTCCCAAACATCCTTTGCGATTCTCTGAGAGTGACTGTGGGGAATAATAGCATGTTTGATAGACAAGATTATCAATGCATGTGCTCAAGCATCTCTGCCATCCCATCAAAACTGACTTGTAGTAGGTGCAACAGGAACCACAATACAAATAGGAACTTGAAGAATATCATCATCTTCAATGCCAGCTACATCACTTCAACAAGTGTGTTTGTAGGTGAAATAGGATGTTTTTCAAATAGTGCTTTTGCAACCAATACATGACCCATCATATAAGCCCATAATGGGTAATTGGTACCATACAACTTAACCTCAACAGCCAACATATGGAATACATCACTCTTTTCATCCATGGCCACTGACTAAAATACCCATATGCAAAAAAATGATTTTATCTCAAAACATTCAACAAAACTACCATGTCGAGTTCTGCTAAACCTGTAGTAGACTGCAAGACCCTTATATTGCAAAGGAAGCCTGTATATATCTTTGGCACAAAAAAGACAAAATTGATTGCATAGGCCCTCTGATAATGCATTCGGAGGCCGAAAAAAACTCGTCAAATTTCATAGGATTCTGAGACTCTGACTAGAGGGGAGTCGATGATGCCCTAGATGAAATGACATCTTGCTTTGATACCAATTATTGGATCTTGAGGTCTATGGAAGCACACCAACATCACAAGCAAGAAGAAGAAGAAGCTTGGAGTGCAACACACAAAACTGAATGTATTACCAAGAGAATGTACAAAGATAAGTAGCCCACTAGGGTAATAGGTGTATACGCTGGTTAGGAAAAAAAACTCCTAAAGAGGGAAAAAAATGTCCCGACCGTCCTATAGTGTTGTCACACATCACTACCTAAATATATCAATATGCATTTATCTTGTATAAGCATGAAAATTAAAATTCATACATGGAGCATGTAATGAGGTTCACAATGAATACGCATTTCATTCATTCCATAAGTATTGTGGCAATAAAAAATAACTTCTCCATGTAAGCGTGCGAGTATGCATATGGGCATTCTTAGACTTTGTTAAAAATGGATGCATACTTTGGCATACAAGTAAGTATAAAGGCCCTATGAAAAGTGTAGGAGATTCAAAATTGTATAAGCTTTCAAGAATGTAAATGGAATATGCAAATTGAATGAAACGATGGATGTAGCTATGACGGAGGTAAGTGCGAGTTCGGTTCATCGTAACCTTGTTTATTAAACCAAGGAATTAAAAGGTGGATCAGGGAATTGGAGAATGATAACAAAGCAGCATTGAGAGAACAAGGAATGTGGAAAAAATAAAGGATGTAGTTCTACGGAGGAGAAAGGGAACTCACTCGTATGAAGCACTCGAACATACTCTCTTTAAGAATTTTCTATGATTGCTAGAGAGAAAAGGGACTCAAAATATGAAAAGAAACATCAGAATAAGCATTTAAGATGAGACCATTTAGTTTAAGGTCTTAGACTCATTAAGAGGTGTATAGATGTACCTCCTTCTGTGTGCATGTATCTACACATGTATGTATGTATGTATGCCTGTATGTATATATATATATATATATATATATATATATATATATATATATATATATATATATATATATATATGTGTGTGTGTTTGTGTGTGTGTGTGTTTAGAGAGAGAGAGAGGGACTGATATACACACGCACACACATATACACACACATACATACATACATACATATATATATATATATATATATATATATATATATATATATATATATATATATATATATATATATATATATATATATATAGAGAGAGAGAGAGAGAGAGAGAGAGAGAGATTGTATTAACTCACTAACACATGGATGCTTGATCTGCACTACTTTTGCATTTTCTTATTGCTAGAAGAATCCAACTATCGATTTCTGATCAATTGAATATTGTTATAGAAAATATTTATTGATGGATTTTGAAAGAACGTTTGCCCTCTCACTACAACATATGAATCCCATACTGATGCTAGCCATACTTATGGGCATACCCTAGCATCAGTATCACCATTGGATAATTATTTGGGGCAAAACTTCAAAGTCCGTATAGCCATTGGAAAATTATCATTGTTATAAGCATCAAAAAAGGCACCTTTGGTTTAAGCACCAGTATAGGTGTTGGTATACATGTTAGTATGTGCATCGATATAGGTGTCAATATTTTTTCAGGTCTACCGATGCCTATATCAACACTTAAACAGAAACATATATCGACACTAATACGGATGCTTATATCGATGCTTATACCAATGCCTATACCATCGGGGCATTTTAATAGCCTAGTAGTCAAAATTCGACTACTTTGTTGTGAACTCAGATCAATTTTCTGTTGAATTTGCATGTAGCTGCATTGTGCTCGATCTCACACATCCACTTGCATTCTACATATCCTATGTTTTTTGTCTCTCCCCTCACACATATGCCCTCCTCTTTTTCTATACTCTTTCTCCACACACACACACATAGAGATCTCTCTCTCTATACACACATGCACATCTCTCTCCCCTTCTACCTTGCTCTCTCCCCTTCTACCTTGGTGAGTGATGCACACACTCTTTCACCCTCTCTCTTTCTCTATTCATTTTTGTTTCCTAATTTCTCTTTCATTTTAGTTTGCACGAGTTTTTTCGTAGGGGTTTTTTGAAATTTGATGAGAGATGATGTTGATTGTGCTTTGAGGAGCCATCCGAAGGAAATTACATCGATGCAAGTGATTTATGTAAATGCATGTATTGTTTTCTACTTTATTAGAGAGAGAGAGAGAAGGAGAGACAATGAGAGAGAGATAGAGAGAGAGATGAAAGAGAAAGAAAATGAAATTATTTTTTATAATATTTGATGTTGGTTTTAGAGCATACACACACATATGGACACACTCACATGCATATGTACACACATCCATACTCATGCATACATATACACATGCATATGCATACATACATACACACACACATATACATTCACACACATATGCATACACACAAATACATACACATATGCATACACATGCATATGCATACACATACACTCTCACATGCATACACACATAAGACACACACATACATACACACACACACATAAACGCATGTTCATACACTTTTTCACAAATACACACATAGACACACACATGCACACACTCACTCACATTCATACATACAGACTCTTCCATATTCATGCATGTGCATGCATGCATACACACATATACATACACACATGTACATACACACACATATACATACACACATGCATATGCATACATACATACATACACATATACATACATGCATGCACACACATATACAAACATACACATATGGACACACATATACTTACATACATATATACACACACAAAAGGGACATACATACACATAGTCATAGACACATGTACACATAGACACATGTACATACACACATATACACATACATACACAGATATATACATACACATACACATACACATAGACACACATAGTCACACACACTTATATACACAGATACACACATACACATACAAACACATGTACATACACACACATATACATACACACATACACACATACACATACACATACAACATGTTCTAGAGTTAGGGTTTTACATACATGCACACATGCATACACACATTCATGCACAAATATACACATATACACACATATACATATATGTACACACATACATACTTATACATGCTTTAGGCTTAGGATCTTAGGATTAGGGTTTCAGGGTTTTACATACATACACGTGCATACACACATATACACACATATACACATACACATATATACACATACACATATATACACATACACATATATATACAAACACATATATACACACATACACACATCAATCCATTGTCGGGAAGAAAGAGGTGGGGCAGGAAGTCGGCGCGGGAGTTGGATCAGGCCCCTTAGTGGTGCACCGTTCCCACTGTCCTACGAGCGGTGTCTGCGCGCTGGGCGCCTTGCCTATACTCTCTGGAGTGTGTGCGATCCTCGTAGGGCCCCTACCCCTCAAAAGTGACGAGACGAACGTGCGTACGTGTGAGGTCGTAGGCATCAGGAAAGAGACAATCGGAGACAGCAGTAATACACGGGATGCAGACAAAGCTCAATGATACAATCAAAAAGTAACGGTGGTCGATCAATAAAAGTGAATGATAGAGTGATGCCCACCACAGTACGGGTCGCCGATACAAAAATTCGCTAGAGTGCGGAACAGGTAAATACAAATAAATGCCGCCGCTACAGTGCAGATCGGCTGGATATGATATGCCTCTCGTTACAATGCAAAAAGGTGCCCAAGATCTTCGGCTTCATTCTTTGCCGATGGATCTTTTCTTCACTTTGGGTCTTCGGTCCTCAATCAATGCTTTACTTCAAATCTTCTTCAAATAATTGTCTTCACTTCATAAACCGCAATAGCCTCCAATCAGGCAGTAACCTGGAGAGTAGATACACCAAGAAGATCCACGGGATATAGCTCTTTACTTTGCTCTTTGAATCTTCAACTTCTCTTCATATAATATCTCGAAAGGTACTGCAAATGATGAGAAACCACCTGGACCTGGAGAAGTGTTCCACAGAAGAAACCCACAGGGTGGGTGGTGCATGTGAGTACATCTTGAAATTCACTAAGAAAAAACCATATACCCTCAAAACATTTCGCAATGACGAACATTCATCTACGTTAATACAACTTGATTTCTTCTCAAAAATAAGGGTACCGATCATCATCTAAATTACATATAGGGTATGACTTTTTAAAATAATTCCGCATCATTATGTTGCACATAATTTATTTATATTTCTTTTTCGTTACAAATTATTTCAGGCTTAACTCTTTGTTCTTTCAAAAATGCGAGCAATCCTTATGGTTCAATACATGTGAACTTCTTTTTGTTCATCTATGGACACCTTTCAAATGCAAACCATGGATTAACTGTTCTTGATATCAATTGAAGTGCCATGCTTTATTTTGTGTTCGTTGGCATCTAAAGCTCATGTTACATTTTTCTATGGCTCCAAAAGAAAGATTTTTAAGAAAAAAGGGCAATAAAGCTTTTTATTGTAATTGCCCTTTCTTAGAGCGATGTCATGAGATATACTGCTAGGCATTTAGCCCTTCTTAGTTTTTTACCAATCGATATAAACTAATGTCAATTACATAATAAACTATCATCAATATCTTTATGCCCAATTGACGACCGACCATCAGTTTGTATATACGCAAATGTCAAACTGTCTTTGGAGCCCTCTTTCTTCTTTCTACCGACTTAGTAGTCTGTGTCTTCTGACATCCTTCTCTAGAGCGACATCTGTGTCGCTTCTCTCTCTCTCTCTCTCTCTCTCTCTCTCTCTCTGTCTCTCTCTCTCTGTCTCTCTGTCTCTCTCTCTCTCTGTCTCTCTCTCTCTCTCTCTCTCTCTCTCTCTCTCTCTCTCTCTCCATATGCATTGCCTCTCTCTTTCTACGACCGAATCGCTTGCCCTATCCATCTCTACCGCCTTTGGATCAGCTTTTCATCTCTCTCTCTCAATTCAGGTAGACCTAGCTCCGAACTCTCTCTCCTAGGTCCTCTAGTCGGTGCGTGCAGCTATAGATTCTCCCAGATCTCTCTCTCACTACAGTTGCGCTACAACCACGATCTTCGTGCTCTACACATTTGCGTGCATCAGATCTCAAAGAGTTTCGCTCTATTATTTCTCCTGTGACATCGGTTGTGACTCGTATCTCTCTCCTCATCCATAGCGCAACACCGAGATCTCTATCTCCAATGATTCCAGAGCTCCTCACAACTCGCGCAACCAGCCACCATCAGACCTCTCAAATTTTGTGTTATCATGAGTTCAACTGTCTCTCCATGTTTTGGTCGTTGACAGTTGATCCAAGGCCCACCTCTCTCCTCTTTGTACATGTTTTACCAATAGCTCACAAGCCGCTACTCCTGGCAGTACAGCTGCCACTTAGCCAATTTGCCGCCGACTCCTCTCTCAAAGTCACTTGCGCCACCTATCTGCCTGCACATATATCTCTCTCTCTGTCAGAGTTCTTGCACGCCGCCAACAATCTAGAGCCATTTTCTCTCTCACGACATGTCAGCGGAGTCAGTTGCCCGGCACTCACTACTCCTCTTTATCTCTACTGCCACATGTAGAGTGCCCGGCCGTCTTCTCCAACTTCTATGCTAACAGTAGGTCAAACATGATGTGCCAACAGTGCCATGTTTCCCTACATCTACTCTTGCAAGTTGTGTCACAATTCGGCACTGCCGCCACAACGATTCTCTCTTATGATCTATTTCTATTTGTTCTCTCAATATCTGTTCAATATTATGTTTTTCGATCTTGATCTGCCTACCTTTGGTTTCCTCAGTAGATTTCTCTTGACACTCAATAGATAGCAGGCTCTTTTGTTCATCACATCTATTACCTTTATGAGTTTTTGGTTTCCATATCTTTTGAATTGACATTGATCTTGTTTTAGTCTCCTCAAAATATTCTTTCATCCTACCTTTTTCTACATTCAAATGCAAAGGTAATTGTTCTTGGTATTTGCGAATTTTTCCTTCATGCTCACTTACAAGTCTATGTCTACATGCAGTCTCATAGGCTAGACAATCCCAGAACATATGCCCAAATTGATTGCACCAAAAGCAACGTATAAGTCTCTGCTCAGCCCAACTTGATTTCCTAGGTATCACTCTAGGCATGGTTCTTCTAAGACCTAATGAATCTTTTTGTGCAGATATTCCTTGGACCTTTACCACATGTTCTTGGTCACATTTCAATGTCTCTAGGTTCTTAACTTGGTTAGTCAATAGTCAACAGGTCAACCTTATTTTTCATAAGAAAAATCGCAGAATCCATTTCATTTTTTACATCTTTAATGCTTATGCCCATTAGCTGGATAGTGTCAGATATTGCATTTATTGTTTGCATCAGGGTCATCACAATGCCAAATTTTGATTTTATAGATTCATTTGTGTTTATTTCTATTTCTTTGATTCGCTCTTCATATCTCCTAAACTGTTTTTCAATCATTTTGTTCATTTTAGCTTTCCTCTTCTTATGATCTAAGCTGAGAAGTGGATTCTTAATGTATGCCTCAATGGAAAAGTGCACACTCGTATGATCAAAACTGATGCGAAAAGTGGATGATCAGAGTCACGTAGTAAAACAGTCTTTCTCTTTAAAGTGCGAGGAATCAATGCAAATAATTCAAATAACTTAAAATGTTGGTACCTGGAATATCCGATCTGATGTCGAGGTTCCTCTCTATCCTCTCAAGGAGTGGGTGACGTGTCGAGGATCACCGGGCAACCACCTCGCTTCATGTCGGGTTCAGATGTCGGGAAGAAGGTGGTCTCACGCATACGCACACATGTCTCGTCACTTATGAGGGGCAAGGGCCCTATGAGGATCGTGCACACTCCAGAGAGTATAGGGGAGGCGCCCAGCGCATAGACGCCGCTCACAGAATAGCCGGAACAAGTGCACACTAGTAAAAGGGGCCTGATCCAACCCCCGTGCCGACTTCCTTCCCGGTCGCTCGACCACCTTCTTCCCGACACTTGAACCCGACGTGAAGTGAGGGGGTTGCCCGGTGTCGTAGAGGGGTGTGAAGGTAGGCTGATGTTCATCTAAAAAGAATCACCCTAACCTAACCGTGTGACTGCACGCATGGTGCTTCTAAGTATGCTTAGGGCTTCGGTTGCTTGTTCAGTCTAGGATAGTTAAAAACTATAGATTTCTAATATATTCGAGTTTAAATTAAGAAATAATTTTTAAGAACTAGGAGCCGTAAGGACGAGTGTTTCTATATCTTTCTATCGTGTAAAAATAAGAAGGTAAGATTAGTTTTTCACTAACTACTTGATCTTTAATGCATTCAGTTTCGTTTGACTCGTCTTGAAAATTATCGTCGTTTCCATCTACAGATGGTGGGAAAAGGTCTTCACTATTCTCAATGCTAGGTGGAACAATGGAAAGTAAATGGAAAGTTCTACTAGGATCGTGCGAAGTTTCTTCTACTATCTTATCTTTTACTCGTTCTTCAACTTCAACTGGTTTAGGAAATAATGACTCAAAGTTAGATGAAGGTAGAAAGGAACTACCTGAAATTACACTAGATTAATGTTCAAATTCCTATACAAGTCTAAAGATAAGGTTCATAAAAGATAGTCAATGAATTGATAAGCTAATGGCTCAAATCAATAACTCTAATACAAATGTAAGGGTTTAGTAATAGGATAAATGTCTAAACAAATAAGTAATTGACTAAATGAAAATATAAGGTAAATGGATCTTCAATCT
>CM035422.1:123227461-123229961 GCA_020310875.1 Ceratopteris richardii | reverse complement strand
GATCTCTTTAGCTAAATGGGTCAAATTTAAGGAAGCTTACCTATATAAAACAAGCCTACTTCTACTAGGAGTTGCAAGTTAAGGGTTCCTTCAACTATTCATATGACAGCCATAGGTTTCTAATCCCTATCTTCTCTTCAAGCACATCCCTACTTCAGCGTAAATTCTACTTTTCATAATTTTAAGAGGTTTCTTAACCTATCTGAAGAATGTACATATCTAATTCTGATAATGCATCAATCAAAAATCATATTAACAACTAGAAAATAAGTAAAGTTTAGAACTTTTTCACCAGATCATTTTTATTCTTCTTCTTCATTGCCCTCCAAGAAATCTTCATCCAATTCAAATTTACTGCGTTCTCTTCTCCTAAAGAGCTTGATTCTTTTCCCTGCAATCAAATTCTTTAGCATAGAACCATCAATTTCACGTAATTTATATGTACCTGTTTCATAAACTGAAACAACAACGTAAGGTCCGAACCAACGTTTAGTTAGTTTCCGTAGTGCATCGTATTGAGTATCAAACCTACTATCATATACAAGCACCCAGTCACCACTCTCTATTGGTTGCGGTCTTAGTCTATGTTTCTTATCAAAATACAATTTATTTCTCAACCTAGATGTTTTTAATTTTTTTATTGCTTCTTTAAGATTTTCATTTCCTTGTTTTAATTGCTTAATTCTAAATGCTAATAAGTCCTCTCTTGAAATGTTATCTTTCCAACCTAAATTCATCCAATTAATTATCTGAGTATGAATGGGAAATACTGGTTTCTGAGAGTACATGAGTTCAGCCGGCATAAAACCAGTTGTTCTCGTGTACGTCATGCGATTAGCCCAAAGAGCAAATGGGAGATATTTTGGCCATTGACCAATATCTCCATGGCAAGCTTTAGAAATAGCCTTCACTATGGAAGGATGTCCTTGTTCAATTTTACCATTTGCTTCTGGGTTATAGGCAGTCGTAAGAGACAATCGAAGTCCATGTTGAGCAAAGAATTCTCTCGCTTCTCTCGCATCTAACTCTCCTCTATCCGCTACTACTTTTTCTATATATCCAAATCTGGATAAAACTTCTTCCAAAAGGAATACACATACATTATAAGTAGTATTGGAACGAAGCGCTCTACCTTCGACGTGGTTTGTCAAGTCCTCTCGTGCAAGAACAATATATCTCATACCATCATTGCTTTTAGGCATGGTCAGGAGGTCAACTACTTACTTGTAATGAATACAAGGTTGATAGGTCGGGTGAAGGGGATCTCTATGCTTGACAGAGGAGTGTAACTCGCACGTACTACAAGTGCTCACAAATTCATTAACAGTTACATACATCCTCGGCCACCAGTAGCTTTCCCTAATCTTTTCATATGTAGCTACAAAGCCTTTATGACCAGCCCAAAGGCTTTCGTGCATCTCATGCATAACTTGCACTTGAAAAACCTTCAAACCTAGTACTCTTTGAGGGTTTCGAACCTTTCCTCTAGCATGTCTCCAAAGATATCCATCTTTCAAGAAGAAGTTGAAAGACTTCTTCCTGATGTTCCGGAATCGATTTGAAGACCAGCTTGGGGAAGGTTGAAACGAACTCAGATAATTTCCTATATCTCGCCACTCTCCTTCATAATCATTTTCTCTAAATCTTTCATACGCATAGGTAGATGTTTCATAATTTATTACATTAATATGATTATTTAATGCTTCACTATCATTATCGAACTTTTGCTCTTGAAATCATATAAGAAGGTTGCGTGTTCGATTCACGTCGGGTTCACCAAAGTTGTCGTAGAGGGGTGTGAAGGTAGGCTGATATTCATCTAAAAAGAATCACGCTAACCTAACCGTGTGATTGCACGCAGGGTGCTTCTAAGTATGCTCAGGGCTTCGGTTGCTTGTTCAGTTTAGGATAGTTAAAAACTATAGATTTCTAATATATTCAAGTTTAAATTAAGAAATAATTTTTTAGAACTAGGAGCCGTAAGGACGAACGTTTCTATATCTTTCTATCGCGTAAAAATAAGAAGGTAAGATTAGTTTTTCACTAACTACTTGATCTTTAATGCATTTAGTTTCATTTGACTCGTCTTGAAAATTATCGTCGTTTCTATCTACAGATGGTGGGAAAAGGTCTTCACTATTCTCAATGCTAGGTGGAACAATGGAAAGTAAATGGAAAGTTCTACTAGGATCGTGCAAAGTTTCTTCTACTATCTTATCTTTTACTCGTTCTTTTACTTCAACTGGTTTAGGAAATAATGACTCAAAGTTAGATGAAGGTAGAAAAGAACTACTTGAAGAGGCTTCTTGCGACATAAGACGAAATGACACTACATTAATGTTCAAATTCCTATACAACCCTAAAGATAAGGTTCATAAAAGATAGTCAATGAAATGATAAGCTAATGGCTCAAATCAATAACTATAATACAAATGTAAGGGTTTAGTAATAGGATAAATGTCTAAACAAATAAGTAATTGACTAAATGGAAATATAAGGT
>CM035422.1:123004961-123224961 GCA_020310875.1 Ceratopteris richardii | reverse complement strand
TTTAATTGTTTACTTTAGCCACTTTAGTTACACACTTAACTCACACCACTCTTTAAATACCACTCACATACACCACTCATTAATTATCCACTTCATTTTCATTTTAATTTAATTATCCTAATTTTCTTAATTTAATAATGCATTTAAATTAGGCTTAGGTTAAGAAATTAATATATTTGAACCTTAATACTTAAATGCACACACATGAGTAAATTAATTACTTTAATTCATATTTTAATTTTTAGTACATAAATATTCATTTTAAACATTAATTTAATTAAATGCATGTTACTTCAACCCTTAAATTTCAATAAAACCCTTGAAAACTTACTCGAAACCCTTTGGTAATCCCTGATAACCCATTAAAATCCTTTTGAACCCTATCTTAACTCATTGACATTGACATAAACCCTAACAGTAACCCATTAGAATCTTTTGAGACCCTTTGGATTAACCCAACTGACATAAATCATATGAACTTATGAAATCCTAGGGTTGAATACCCATCAATTTTGCATGTATAAATATAAAATACTCATTAAATGAGTAATTAGGGTAAACCCTAATATGAACATAGAATCTTCATCATCATTTGTACCTGTAAAACACTTCAAAAGTGGTTACATCAATCCAGAACAACTGATCAACAGTGATATAAAAGGTTTGAGTTCACCAATACAGTTGTTTTCATTTTCTCTGGTCATCAACGGAAAGGTTGAAATCTTTCCGACACCGGTGATCCTCGACGCATCACCCACTCCTTGAGAAGACAGACAAGAACCTCGACATCGGACAGAAACTCCAGCTACCAGCATTTTTAAGTTATTTGAATTATCTGCATTGATTCCACGCACTTTAAAGAGAAAGATTGCTTTTGACTACCTGACTTTGATCATCCACTGTTGCATCAGTTTTGATCATACGAGTGTGCACTTTTGCATTGCGGCTAGACTAAGAATCCACTTCTCAGCTTAGATCATAAGAAGAGGAAAACAAAAATGAATAAAATGATTGAGGAACAGTTTACGAAATACAAAGAGCGAATTAAGAAAATAGAATTTAACACGAATGAATCTATAAAATCAAAGTTTGGTATTGTTATGACCCTAATGCAAACTATAAATGCAATATCCGACACTATTCAGTTAATGGGCATAAGTATTAGAGACCTAAAAATTGAAATGGATTCTAAGATTTCTGAATTGAGAAATAAGGTTGACCTGTTGACAAACCAAGTTAATGACCTACAAGTATTGAAATGTGATAATGAGCATGAGGTAAAAGTCCAAGGCATATCTGCACACAAACAGTCTTTAGGTCTTAGAAGACCCACGCCTAGAGTGATACCTAGGAAATCAAGTCGGGCTGAGAAGAGACCTATATGTTGTGTTCGGTGTGATCAATTTGGACATATGTTCTGGGACTGCATAGCATATGAGAGTGCATGTAGACATGGACTTGTAAGTGAGCATGAAGGAAAAATTTGTAAATATCAAGACGAATCACCTTTGCATTTAAATGTAGGAAAAGGTGGGATGAAGAGATATTTTGAAGAGACCAAAACTAGATCTAAGTCATTCCAAAAGATATGGAAACCAAAGACTCATGAAGATAATAGATTTGATGAACAAAAGAGTATGCAATCTACTCAGAGTCAAGAGAAACCAACTGGAGAAACTAAAAGTATACAAATAAAGGTCGAGAAACATAATATTGAGCAAATATTGAGAGAACAAATGAAAATTGATCACAAAAGAGAATCTCATAGAGAAAATCAAGAGAAATTAAAGAAAGATCAAGAGATATATGTTTCATTTGATCCCAAAATATTGACTAATGAAAATCTATTTGACCAAGATAAAGTTACAAAATTACAATCCCAAGTAAACTTTGATAAATAGATTGAACTTGAAAAGAGTACAGAAGAGACTTAAGAAGATATAAAATCTGATAAACGAGTTAACAAAGCAGAAAAACAATTACTTGATGATATTATTGCGCAAATTGAGGGAAATGGAAAGGCAATGTCAAAGCCTTCTAAATCTCTGAAAAAGAACAAGAGAAGCAAAAATCTAACTTTCCAAGATATATTTGCGAATATTCAATGATGATTGAAAAAGAATTATAATGAGACATATGAGAGTGATCAAGAGCTATTGAATGATAAAGATTGATGATAATACATAATGATAATTGATTATGCATAATGATGATTGATGATAATGCATGATGAAGATTGATGATGATTAATGATGAGAATGATAATAATTGATGATGAATGATAATGATTGATGATTAATGAATGATTAGTGATTGATGACGATGATGGTTTATGAGGATTGACGATGATGAAAGATGGAAGATGATGATTGTTGATGATGACCGATGATGATGGTTAATGATAATGATTGATGACGACAATAATGATTGATGATTAATGAATGATTAGTGATTGATGATGATGATGGTTTATGATGGTTTATGATGATTTATGATGATGATTGATTATGATGATTGATGATGATGAATGATAATGATTGATGTTGAAAATGATTGATGATGATGGTTTATGATGGTGGATGATGATGAAAGATGATTTATGATTATTGATGATGATGATTATGATGATGATGATGATACTGGAGGATACTGATGATACTGAGGTTGATACTAATGAAGAATGATAGACCGTGAAATTAAAGAGAAGCTGGATCAATCGATGAAGAAGATGCGATAAAATGACCAGGTGAAACGTTTCTGATTTGAGATCTGCTTTCTTTCTGTTAGAGCATATGCATTGCATTTCTATGTATGGTAAAGATATGTATGAATTTAAGAAAATCATGTAGAAAGAAGATAACAAATATCTCTCTTATAGGTTTGCATGAAGCATGAGTGACTAGAAATTATATGAATAAAATCAGTTAGCAAACTAGAAACTTTTGGGAGTGAAAGCTTGGGAATGTGATGGCATGCTTACAGTGAGTGCATGTATATACTGATTGATTTGAACACTTAGTGAGTGGGAAACTTTGGATCCTAGTACTTATTTCTTGCGAGATCTTATCTCCATATGTATCATGATTTATGAAAAACATTCATACTCAAGCCAACTTATATGTGTGTGCATGTTGTTACTACGCTGCGATGGGGTAGTAGGCAGGTGGAACCACATTGGTCGGGCGATCAAGGCCACGATCCGTAGCTAGTTTTGTCATAGGCCTGACCTATTTGTTGTCATGCACCTGCATGGGTCAGCAGGCAGCTGGAGCCACTCTGGCCGGGTGGTCAGAGCCACAAGCTCACGTTGATTTCATGTAGGGCTGATGTTGTGTATGTCGTGCACTATGTCGGATCGGCAGACAGGTGGGGTAAACTTGGCTGGGCAAAAAGTCCATGAGTCGCACCCGATTTTGACATAGGACGATTTGTGAAAATGAAAGATATAAAGAAATGCTGAGCTGAGATGAAGAGCAAAAGAAAAATAAAATGAAAAAGAAAAAGGAGAAGGAAAGAGATCTAATGGAGGGTTGGAGAGTAGGAGATAAATAGTGGGAATCGCGGTACATTCTACAAACTGAGTTAGTAGAAACATATGTATATGCTAGTACTTAGAATGAGTTGCTGGATCTGAACCAGTTGAACGAACAAAAGATCTAGAAAGCCAACGGTTTATTCATATAGTTACTTATCAGATTGCGGACGCAGGAACATAATATGATGTTTGTGATGCTTGAATCTGCATAATTTTCCAAATTTTTGGCTAATCTTTATAAAGTTGCATGGGTTGCATGAGATCATGATTCAAGTTTTGAAAAGAAAAACATAAAAAGTAAAGAGAGTTTCAAAAAGAACCCTAATACGCTTCTGTTAGATCTTGCAGGTTGGCCCATCGGGACGATGTGCAGGTTTAGTGGGGCCGAATGTTGGGATGAAATCCAGTAGGGAAGTGTGCCTTTTTTTTTCAAAGTTAATTGATTTTATGAGTTTTGTGTGGTGTTTTCCCCATAAATGTTAGAGACTTTCTATATGACTTATTTAGGCCCAAGTAATACGAGTTGTAAATGATAACAAGTTGAAAATGATTTGTTCAGACCTAATTTTTTTCTATTGAATGATTTCATTGCTAAAATTAAAGTACTAACATGTTTTTGTCTCCCCGTGGATCCTATGTGGAGCTTCTCTCCAGGTATAGGTGGTTTCTCATGATTTGCAGTATCTTTCGAGATATTATATGAAGAGAAGTTAAAGATTTAAGGAGCAAAGTAAAGAGCTATATCTCGTGGATCTTGTTGGTGTATCTACTCTCTAGGTTACTGCCTGATTGGAGGCTATTGCGGTTTATGAAGTGAAGACAATTATTTGAACAAGATTTGAAGTAAAACTTTGATTCAAGACCAAAGACCCAAAGTGAAGAAAAGATCCATCCGCGAAGACTGAAGCCGAAGATCCTGGGCGCCTTTTTGCACTGTCGCAAGAGGAATATCATATCCAGCCGATCTGCACTGTAGCGGTGGGATTTATTTGTGTTTACCTGTTCCACACTGTAGCGGATTTTTGTATCGCCAACCCGCACTGTAGCGGGCATCAGTCTATCATTCACTTTTATTGATCAACCGCCATTACTTTTTGATCATATCATTGAGCTTCGTCTACATCCCGTGTATTACTGTTGTCTCCGATTATCTCTTTCCCGATGCCTACGGTCTCATGCGTACGCACGTTCGTCTCGTCACTTCCGAGGGGTAGGGGCCCTACGAGGATCGCACATACTCGAGAGAGTATAGCCGAGGCGCGGAGCGCGCAGATGCCGCTCACAGGACAGCAGGAACGGTGCACCAGTAAGGGGCCTCATCCAACTCCCGCGCCGACTTCCTGCCCCACCTCCTTCTTCCCGACATTGAACCCGACATGAAGCGAGACAGTTGCCCGGTGATCCTCTACGCGTCATCCACTCCTTGAGAAGACAGACAGGAACCTCGACGTCAGATCAGATATTCCAAGTACCAGCATTTTAAGTTATTTGAATTATTTGCATTGATTCCATGCACTTTAAAGAGAAAGCTTGTTTTACTGCGTGACTTTGATCATCCACTTTTTGCATCAGTTTCGATCATACAAATGTGCATTTTTCTATTGACGCATAGATTAAGAATCTACTTCTAATTCTAGATCATAAGAAGAGGAAACTTCAAATGAACAAAATGATTGAAGAATAGTTTAAGAAATATGAAGAGCGATTTAGAAAAATGGAGATTAATACAAATGAATCTATAAAATCGAAGTTTGGTATTGTTATACCCTAATGCAAACAATAAATGCGATATGTGGTACTATTCAACTAATGGGCATTAGTATTAAAGATGTAAAAAATGAAATGGATTCTGGGATTTCTGAATTGAAACATAAGGTTGACCTATTGTCTAACCAAATCAAAGACCTACAAGTATTGAAATGTGATAATGAGCATGAGGTAAAAGTCCAAGGCATACCTGCACACAAACAGTCTTTAGGTCTTAGAAGACCCATGCCTAGAGTGATATCTAGGAAATCAACTTGGGCTAAGAAGAGACCTATATGATGTTTTTAGTGCGAACAGTTTGGGCATAGGTTCTGGGATTGTCTAGCATATGAGAGTGCACACAGACATAGACTTGTAAGTGAGCATGAAAGAAAAATTTGTAAATATCAAGAGGAGATACCTTTGCATTTGAATGTAGGAAAAGGTGGGATAAAGGAATATTTTGAAGAGACCAAGACTAGATCAAAGTCATTACAAAATATATGGAGGCCAAAAAGGCATGAAGATGATAGATCTCATGAACAAACAAGAAAGATATCCATTGAGAGTCAAGAGAAACCTGTTGCAGAAACCAAAGGTAGAAAAATCAAGATTGAAAAACAAAACATTGAGAAGATATTAAGAGAACAAATGGAAATCGATAAAAGAGAATCTGGTAGAGAGACTAAAGAGAAGTCAAAGAAACACCAGGATATATATGTGTCATTTGATCCACAACTTTTGGCTAATTAAAATCTATTTGACCAAGAGAAAGTTATGAAGTTGCAATCCCAATTAAATTTTGACATACAAATTGAACATGAAAAGAGTGAAGAAGAAACTCAAGAAGATATAAAATGTGATAAACAAGTTAACAAAGCAGAGAAACAATTGCTTGATGATATTATTGCACAAATTGAGGGGAATGTAAAGGTGACTTCAAAGTCTTCTAAGACTCTGAAAAAGAACAAGATAACTAAATCGTACTTTTCAAGATATATTTGCAAATCTTGAGTGATGATTGAAGCAAAATCATAATGAAACATACAAGAATGATCAAGAACTATTGAATGAAGATGATTGATGAATGTTAATGGTTTATGATGATTGATGTTGATGATTGTTGATGATGAATAGTGATTGATAATGAAAATGATGATGATCCATGATGTATGATAATGAATGATGATGAAAGTTGAGTGTATGGTGATGATGATGATGATACTGGAGGATGCTGAGGATACTGAGGTTGATACTAATGAAAAATCATAGACCGTGAAATTAAAGAGAAGCTGGATCAATCAATGAAGAAGATGCAATAAAATAATCAGGTGAAATGTTTTTGATTTGAGTGTTTTCAATTTGAAATCTATTTTCTTTCTGTTAGAGCATATGCATTGCATTTATGTGTGTGATAAAGATGTGTACGAATTTATGAAAATCATGTAGAATGAAGATAGCAGATATCTATAATGGATTTGCATGAAGCATGAACGACTAGAAATTATATGAATGAAATCAGTTAGCAAACTAGAGACTTTTGGGAGTCAAAGCTTGGGAATGTGATGGCATGCTTAGATTGAGTGTAAGTATATGCTGATTGATTCGAACGCTTAGTGAGTGGGATTCTTTGGGTCCTACTATTCGTTTCTTACAAGATCTTACCTCCATATGGATCATGAGTTATAGAAAGACATTCATACTCAACCCAGCTTATATGTGTGTGTATGTTGTTACTGCGCTGCGATGGACTAGTAGGCGGCTGGAACCACCTTGGTTGGGTGATCAAGGCCACGAGCCATAGCTAGTTTTGTCGTAGGCCTAACCTATCTGTTGTCATGCGCCAACATGGGTCGGTATGCAGGTGGAGTCACTCTGGCCGGCTGGTCAGAGCCACGAGCTGATGTCGATTTCATGTAGGGATGACGTTGTGTGTGTCGTGCGCTATGTCAGGTAGGCAGACAGGTGGGATAAACTTGGCTGGGTGGACAAGTCCATGAGTCCCACCCGATTTTGACATAGGCCGATTTGTGAAATAAAGATAGAAAGAATAAATGTTGAGCTGAGATGAACTGAAAAATAAAGAAAAAGAAAAAGAAAAATAAAAAAAAGGAAAAAGGAAAAGAAAGAGATCTAATGGAGAGTTGGAAGGTAGGAGATAAATAGTGGAAATTGAGGTATATTCTACAAACTGAGTTAGTAGAAACATAAGTATATGCTAGTACTTAGAATGAGCAGTTGGATCTGAACCGGTTGAACAAAGAGAAGATCTAGAAAGCCAATGGTTTATTCATGTGATTACTTGTGAGATTGTAGACGCAGAAACATAGTATGATGTTTGTAAAGCTTGAATCTACATAATTTTCTAAAATTTATACCAATCCTTATAAACATTTCATGTACTGCATTAGTTCACACTTTGATTTCTGAAGAGAAAGTCATTAAAATGTAAAAAGTGTTTAAAAAGGAACCCTGATATGCTTCTGTTGAGTCTTGCATCTTGGCCCATCGGGACGATGTGCAGGTTTAGCGGGGACGAATGTCGTGATGATATCCCATAGGGAGTGTGCATTGCTTTTTTTCCAAAGATGATTGATTTTATGAGTTCTGTGTGGTATTTTCACTAAGAAAATGGTAAAAATTGTACATGTTTTGGCCGATTTGATTGACTGTGCGATGCGAAATCATGTTGAAGATGTACGTTGAACTTGTGTATGTAAACAACTTACTTTAGATCCATGAAACCCTAGGTCGGACCCTTGGAATTGGTGTTTTTTGTAGGTCAAACCCTTAGAAAAATTAAAATTATAAATATCCAATGTGAAATTGAAACCTTAGTCTAGGAAAAAATTAAAATACTACCAAAAATAGAAAGTTTATTGAGGAGGTTAAAACGTTCTAGAAGGATGTCCTAGGGGAGGGCCTATAAATAAATGGAGATTCATTTGTTTCTTCCCCACCCCATGGATTGTCCTTGCGGAACTTCTTTCGAGATTTTCTTTCCAGGTTACTGAGTGATTGGAGGCTATTGTGATTTATGAAGTGAAGAAAATCATTTGATGAAGATTTGAAGCAAAGATTTGAAGTAAAGATTGAAGACCAAAAGTCCTGAGATATAGCTTGGACCGAAGATTCGAAAAGAAGACCTACCCACAAAGGTTCTGAAGACCGACAAGCCATGAGGGCGACTTCCTGCACTGTAGTGGAAGGCCTACATCATATCCAGTCGATCCGCACTATAGCGGTGGCATTTGTTTGTATTTACCTGTTCCGCACTGTAGCGGATTTTCGTATTGCTGACCCACATTGTAGAGGGCGTCTTTTTATCATTCAGATTTTATTGGTCGACCGCCATTACTTTTGGATTGTATCATTGAGCTTCGTCTGCATTCCGTGTATTACTGTTGTATCTGATTGTCTCTTTCCCGATGCCTACGGTCCCATGCGTACGCATGCATGTCTCATCACTTCCGAGGGGCAGGGGCCCTACGGGGATCGACACACTGCAGAGAGTCTAGGGGAGGTGCCCACTGCACAGATGCCACTCGTAAGAGAGCGAGAACGGTGCACGTTAGTGGGGCCTCTCGCTGACTCTTCCCGTTCACTCGACCTCCTTCTTCCTAACACCGTTTTAGGGTTAGGGTGTTAGGATTAGGGTTTTTACATACATGCACACATATACACATACACCCACATGTACATACACACATGCACGCATATACATGTTTTAGGATTAGGGTTTTTGGCTTTTACATACACATACACACACATGCATAAGCACATATAAACACATATACACATACACATAAACATAAATATATACACATTTATACATACACATACACATAAACACACATATCACATATACATATACACATACACACATATTCATACACACACACACATACACACATATGCACATACACACATATTCATCCACACATATTTATACACACATGTATGCACATTCATACCCATATACATACACACATGCACACATATATACATACACACATGCACACATATATACATACACACATGCACACATATATACATACACACATGCACACATATACATCTTTTAGGGTTAGGGTTTTTAGGATTAGGGTTTTAGGGTTTCATTGGAATGCATACATACATATACACATAGATACATATAAACATAGGCTTTTGGGGATTACAGACATGCATACATACATAAACACATACACACATATATACATACATACACATACACACACACATAAAGCTGCATACATACACATACACACATATGTCACATATACATACACACATATACATGTTTTAGGGTTAGGGTTTTAAGAGTTTACACACATGCATACATACATATACACATACATACATATATACATACATACACATACACAGACATAAAGTCACATACACACACATGCACACACATGTCACACATACATATATGTATGACATGTACACACATATACATGTTTTAGGGTTAGGGTTTTAGGATAAAGGTTTTAGGGTTTTACATACATACATAGATGTGCACACACATACACACACACATATGCACACATGCAAACACATATGTATAAGGTTTTAGGTTTAATATTAATACATATAAAAAAAGGTTTTAGATTCAATATTAATATATAGAATCAAATATATATAAAAAATAGGAAAAGTTCTATTCTATATAATGAAATGTACTATGTACAATCAAATATATAAGAAATTAGGGTTTTTGAATTTTAATAAATATATATAATGCAATATACAAGAAAAGGATTTTAGGTCAAATAGTAATATATGTAATCAAATATATATAACATTTAGGAAAACAATTAGTATATATGATCAAATATAATATGAATAATGAAATATAAAAGAAATTAGGGTTTTAAGACTAAAGCTAGCATATGTAATTAGATATGTAAAGTACTATGGTTTTATGAAAATAATAGTATGCATAATTAAATATGGAAAGAGCTAGGATTTTTTAATTAAAATAAATATATATAATTAAATAGATAGAAAATCGAATTTTAGGTTTAATATATGTAATCAAATAGATAAAAAATTTAGGGCAAAAATTAATATATATAATCAAGTATACTATGTATAATTAAATATATGAAAAATTAAGCTTCTTGAATTAAAATAAATAAATATAATTAAATATATCAAAAATATGGTTTTAAGTTTAATATTCATACATATAAACATTAGGAAAAAATTAGTATATATAATCAAATGTACTATGTATAATTAAATATATAAGAAATGAGGGTTTTAAGGTTAAAATTAGTATATATAATAAATATAAGAAAAACTAGAGTTCGATGATAAATATTAGCATACATAATTAAATATGAAAAGAGATAGGGTTTTTGACTTAAAATAAATATATATAATTACTATATAAAAAATAGGATCTTAGCTTTAATATTAATGTATTTAATAAGAAATATATATAAATTAGGAAAAAAATAGTATATATAATCAAATGTACTATGTATTATTAAATATACCAGAAATTGGGATTTTTGAATTAAAATAACTATATACAATTAAATACATAAAAATAGGGTTTTAGGTTTCATATTTATATATATAATCAAATATATGCGAAAGTGGAAAAAATAGTATAAATAACTAAATGTACTGTGTATAATTAAATATATAAGAAATTAGGGTTTCAAGATTCAATTTAGTTTATATAATTAGATATATAAAGAGCTAGGGTTCTATTATAAATATTAGCATACATAATTAAATATGAAAAGAGATATGGTTTGCTCATCAGAGAGCATGATCAAAGGGTAGCATGGTAGAGGGGTGCATATACAAGAGTCTCTAGTATTCATAATAGAGTTTCTGAGCATGTTAGGCCCCAAAATGCCTTGCTTATGGAGGAATGATGAAGATGTTCAACTTGTAGGCAATGAGCCCCAAGGTAAAGGGAGCCAAAGAAATGGAGTCTTTAGATATGACTTGAATTGTTTATGACCATGATGAATCCAAGGTGTACCATATATGTGATGGAGCTACAATGATGGATGTGGCCAAAAAGGCCATGCATCAGTGCATACAACAACTATGTACAATACAGTTTGGACACTTTCTCATGGTCAAATGGACTCAACAAGAAAAGGATCACAAAATAAAAATTGTAGAGGCAATCTATCACAAGTACCCATCAGCACTTGGGCACCCTCTTGCAAGCTCAAAGTGGACTCAACACATGGTGCATTCCGTGATGTCTCGCCATGATCATATGTTTGCGATGCTTTCAGAGGAAGATTACCAAAGCCTATACGGATAGATCCTGAGGAGTGGGAGATGATTCATGATGAGCCATGGTAGACTTCTAACCGATATCATCAACAGTGAGATGCGATAACTACACATCTAGATATGATTCGAGCATCACATTGGGTAGTGGCACGTACAACACTTTGTGTCATGAGTTTGTAAGTATCATTTGATGAATGAATATTCTTGTGGTAATCACGTCATGCTTATTGATCTCACATTTTGCATATTTCTATTAGGAGTTGGGAGTGGGTCATCTTCTGAAACAAGGAGAGGAGGCTTATGGAAATCATCATAACTTGGTTGCATTGCTCGAGGACATGGAGGGACACGGTGTGGTCATTTCATGGGAGCATCTACCATTGGGGGACCTTCTAAACGTGGTTTAG
Organism: Ceratopteris richardii; assembly: GCA_020310875.1. Classification (NCBI taxonomy): domain Eukaryota; kingdom Viridiplantae; phylum Streptophyta; class Polypodiopsida; order Polypodiales; family Pteridaceae; genus Ceratopteris; species Ceratopteris richardii. Next base: position 123,212,997 of record CM035422.1, on the reverse strand, counting down.
TGTTTTTTAGTTATTTCTTATATATATACAATTTCAATTTGTCTCATTGCATGAATTTGCTTTATTGCGGGATAGTAGATATACATGTTTTGATCCGTCTAGTTTTTTGTATAGCAATGGTGTGCCATAGTTGTTTATTTGGCTCATATATGGTAGTGGTGCACCACAATTTTATATTTTGTTCATATATGGTAATGCTTTGCCACATTTTGTATTGGGCTCATGTGGAAATGCTTTGCCGAATTGCCACACTTTTGCACATGGTTCATTTATGGAATATCTATTTTGTACACGGTTCATTTATGGAATATCTCTTTTTCATAGGGTTCATGGTTCATTTTGCTCCAACACATTTCTTTTATGTTTGACAATATTTTTTGCTTGATCAAATCTTGTTTTGGTTGCCAATCATTTCAACCCTAAATCGACAACCACTAGATTACATGTCACATGTGCTTGGTTTTTTTTGGGGTAGAGTGTATTGTCATTTGCTACACAATAGCATTGTCATGTTGTTGCAGCAAGAGACAACACACTCTTCCCAAAAATGATTTTGCAGATATGGTCATCGATACAGGTGTTCTATGAGCATTGGTATACATGAGGCCATATCAATGCTTATACATATGATTTTTCCCAAGGATATATCGATGTGTATACCATCAATTTTGATACCCACACTTCTACTTATGCTTATACCGTTGGTTTGCAGGTAAATATGGATGCTTATATTGACAAAAATGTATCAATGCTCATAGCGACCCTTGTATCAGCAGTACTAGACACATACCGACACTTATACGAGCGCCCATAGATTTTTACTGGAGGCCAAATTGGTTCAAGAACAGAGGGAGAAGAAGTTGAGCGGGACTTCTTATCTTGACTTTTTGATTAGTGGACGCACTAGATTGAGTATGTCCAACTTTGTAGTTAGTTAAATTGTTGAAGGATTGAGCTCTTGGTTCTTAACCAAGGAAAATTGTTGAGACAATAATTACAAACTAGGGGAAAGATCTATATCCGCAAAAGTTGAGGACATATGAAAAGAACCTATCGCTAAAGTGTTTGATCAAGTATGAATCTACCACCTATAACACTAGGCCAAATCCTCATTTGAGCATATAAATAGGTCACCTGAACCTCATTCGCGAGACATTTCTTGCATGAGGCACTAAGAATATTTGCCCTTTGGTAGAGCCTCATCACCCATATTGTTGAGGGCCTAGTGGAATGGGACACTAGTCCCTTGCAATTGGCTGCCTCCTTAGCAATATGCTTGAAGGACAAGGGGTAATCCCGTATTGGCTTGATGGCTAGAAGGTGAGTCCAATGTCTTCCCTTATATTTTTTGTGAATATTGCATGTGTCTTGACTTTTCTTGTATGGAGGGTCATGAAGTATCTCACACTGTAACCCTAATGTTATAAAAGTGCATATTTGTGTACATCCATCTACCTTTGTTATGCTATGATTTTTATTCCTCTCGCTTAACTTAATGTCCTCTCCTTGTTTTATGTTTCATTTTTTTGCTTCTTAATTTATCCATTTTACTGTATCTTTTCTTTGTGCTTTCCTTTTCTGAAATCCTCCATCAACTACCCAAAACCTTCCCAAAATGCTCTTTATTCCTTTTCATGGTTTGTCTCAACCATCTCCGTTTGACTTGGATCATGATTCATCTTGATAATGATCCATATTTGTTCTACTTCTTGATGATCATCCATATTTGATGGTGATTCGTATTTATCTGTCTCATATATGGTAATGGTGCACCACAATTTTGTATTTGGTTCATATATTGCAGTGGTTTGCTACATTTTTTATTGGTCTAATATATGGAAATCCTTTGCCAAATCCCCACACTTTCATAAATGGTTCATTTATGGAATATCTCTTTTGTACATGGTTCATCTATGGAATATTTCTTTTTTACAAGGTTCATGGTTCATTCTGCCTCTACATATCTCTTTTATGTTCAACAATGTGTTTTTCTTTATCAAATTTTGTTTTGGTTGTTGGTCATACATGTCACATGTACTCAACTTTCTAATCGCAGGGCAAAGTGTATTATCATTTGCTACACAATAGCATTGTCGTGTACACACTCTTCCTAAAAACCATTTTTCAAATCTGGTTGTTTGTATAGGCATCAGTATGTCTAAGGCCATACTGATGTTTATAATGATGAGTTTGCCTGAGGACATACTGACACTTATACCATCAATTTTTATACTGACACATGTACTTATGCTTATGTCATCAGTTTGCAGGTAAATATTGACACTTATACGGACAAAAATGTATCCGCATTCATATCGATGCTTATATCAGTGGTACCAAATGCATATTGATGCTTATACTAGTGCCCATGTCGACGCTCATACTAGTGTTATCATATCAATGTCTATATTGCTGCCTATACCGATGTTACGGCCCGATTGCCCATGTGTATTTGCACCAGTACACGGGTCAATATAAGGCCCATATGTTGTAGTGTCTACCATTGTTTTATGTATCAATAAACTCGTTCCAAAGTCAGACTCATTTTAAATAAAACTTTTGGGAAGACTTTAGAAGTCTATGTATGCCTTTGGGATCTAGGGTGTATTTGGTCACTTTAATATAATTAGTGTTTTCAAAATATGTGTATGTATATGTGTATACGATACATATACCTATATGTATACATACATATATATACATGTACATATATATACATGCACATATACATATATACATGTAACACAAGCGCGCGTGCACAAACACACACACATATACGTGTGTGTGTTTGTGCACGCGCGCTTGTGTTTCATGTGGATATAACAGCTATGAAAAGCCAAGATTCTCCATAGAAGAATACCATATATTAGTAAGGGGATGTATTTGATCATTATTTTGGGCAATCCGAGTGTATGTGAGAAAGAGAGAGGAAGTATGTGCCACTATAATGTACCGGCTTTACAAGGCTGCAGCTTTATTTTGCATTGCTGTGATTATCTCCAGGAAGACCACACCAAAGCTGAAAATATCAACTTTGTCACTCAGCTCACCATAAGTAGCATACTCAGGTGCGAGATATCCTCTTCATCAAAAGCGAGGAAAATGGAAGTAAGAAATAGTCTCATAATATTGGGAATTCTACTACTCTGGTAATTAGGTGTGTTGCGTCAGCTCCCGCAAGCCTTGCAATGCCAAAATCCGCAACTGATCCGAAAGTGTGACTCTTCATGTAGATATTCTAGTCCCTTAGCCATGCCGAAAATAATCTCATAGCGTGTCCGCCAACTCAACAAATTCTTCTTCTGTGCTTTTCTGCATATTAAACGGCCAGACAAAGGACTTCTAAAAGAAAACATGAAAGGAATTTTAGTTCGATATAAGACAAGATGTCTAGATATTACCAAACAGAAATCCATCTAAACTTTGATTTGGTAGATACTCACAACATCCCAGTAATTTTCTGAGAGTCCTCTACACAACATCCCAGTAATTTTTTGAGGTTTGTGTGCTGCACACTTGTGATACGGTTTACTTCCTATCTTTAATCTTTTCATTTCAAGCCCTACATATACAAAAAAATATTGACAAGAGTTATCAATTTCGGTTTGATCGCGCTAGAATTCATTCCATTAGCTCTCTAGTTAACATAAATTCCTGGTCTCTTATTCAAAACTGAACATTGGATACTGCTCAACACAGTCACCACTATGGAGGTTAGGACTATATGTTCTATACAATGTTACGTTAAATCTATAACATATACGAGCTAAGAGAATATTTGAAAATGAAGGGAGAGCCGTACATTCACTTTAGTACGGTGATCTTGAGACATTCGTATTGATCTCTCTCTCTCTCTCTCTCTCTCTCTCTCTCTCTCTCTCTCTCCACGAGGAGTCACTTTGAATGCTTTTACCCTCTTCGCACTCTCTTGAACGCTCTCTACAATTGCAACTTCTGTTGTTCTTTATGCAATTTGTATACCCACACTAATCCTATATTCTTCTCTAACTTTGTGGTATTGGGCACAATCCATGTCCCCCCCACCCCCCCCCCCCCCCCCCCCCCCCTCCTTTTTCTTTCTTTCTATCAATGACGGAATGTCAAGGAGAGGTATTCGCCTTTTTCTCTCTTTCTATGAAGCGTGGAGTCTCAAGGAGATATGTTCAGCCATACACCATGACATAAAGGCAAGAGAATGCCCACTAGTACTTGGATGAAGAGGCTCTCCCTCTCCTTTTAAGGAAGAGGAGGTTCACAAAGGATTATCTCTCACTCTCGCGCTCATCGAATCTCTTGCATACTTTCATCCACTCTCACCCATTGAGCAAAGGCTAAGACTAGATAATTTTAGAGATACAGGGAAGCAGTAGTAAGAAGGAAGGTATCAGCAAGCCTGGTAGTAGTCTAGATGCTAAAGAATTCGTGCATAGGAGAGAATAGTATACACCTAGCATGGAGATTTCCTACTTCTTTAGATTCGTCAAATCATTTGCATGCAATTCTTGGCTCCATAGTTGGCAGTGCTCATCTTTATCTGTCTTATTGGTGGTCGACAAGTTTTCTCTTCCATGTTTGTTGCACATCTTCTGTTAGTAGGCTTTCTTGTAATTTCCCAATTCTTCCCTCTCGTTTGCCCTTATAGTATCATTATATCCCAAGGAATCGTTAAGCTCCCCCACCTTGTACTTTTGTGTGCATGGCCAATGTTGGAGTTTTTTTTTAAATAAAGGAAGTTTGGCCTTCGCCTACTCTCCCGGACTTGAATTAATTAAAAGAAAAGAAAAGTACAAGAGAAGGGGACAAGTGCCCATGGGATCCCCCGAATCCCACACAACGGGGGAAGCTTTTACAGAGTTTAGATGGCATTACAAAGAAGGTTAGTCACCCTCTCATCACCCTCATGCACGGTCCACATGAGTTTAAGCTTGTTGTAGGGAGCACTTGATGATGCCTAAAAAAAGGGGGGGATTTCTTATAATTAGCGATCTTTTTGCCAAGGAGGATAGTCATTTCTCAATCGACCACGCTCTGGGGGAGTCACGGAAGTTGAAAGCACACCTTTCCCACCACATATTCCATAGGGCCTCCCCTCTAGTGGCATTCGAGAGAGGTGGAGCAACTAAACGCTTCTCCCAGCAGAGCATGCATCCAACTGATATGTTTTGGAAGTCTAATTTTCTTTAAGACAATCTGCGAGAGCCTTCATGATGGACCATACAAGGCTTACATGAATTTATAGAGGAGGTTGATAAACCTCGCATCCCCATCATGCGGAGCCCACTTTGTTTTCAACTTATTTTTGACATATTGTAGCTCTTTGTGATGTCTGAAGGGGGGGGAGGGGGTTCTTATAGTTAGCAATTCTTTTGCGGAGAAGGAATATGAACTTCTCGATTGACCACTCCTTGGGAGTATTGCCAAACTTGTGAGTGCATATTTCCCGCCAAATCTTCCAAATGATCTCTCCCCTAATCACATTCCAGAATGCCATAGAGCAACCGATTGCTTCACCAATGAGGACTTGCTTCCAATTGATTTGTTCTTGGAGTCCCAAAGAACGACCAAGGACCCTTCATACCTGAAGGGATTTAGGGCAAGCAAAGAACAGGTGACCAATATCCTCTTTGCTACGGAAACATCCCTTGCACTAGGGCGGAACACCACAGATCTTTTTAGCTTTTGCATTGGTCCATATTCCGCTTCCGCGGTGTAAAATTTGCCATATGAGGACTGACTTTTTGTTTTCAATGAGAGGGTGCAAGATAGACATAAATTTCATATCCCATCGGAGTCGCGTCTAGTTGAGACACCAGTTCTTGTTGAGAGTGATGTGAATCTTATTGCAAGCTTCGACATAAGGAAGCTTGGAGAGGCGATTACCATTAGACCATTTAAGGCCTGTTAGGTCCGGAGCATCATGTCCCATCAGTAATCAGATTTTAGAGCAGTCCCAAGCATGGTGTCTAGTCAATAAAACATTCCATTCCTCGTACGTGACCACAACACTAGGATCAAGGTCCTCAAAGTCTACCCATCTGTTCGTGTCCTGTTTCCAAAGGTGCTTCCATTGTTTGAATCCCTTATTCCAGAGTCTCTTGGCACTTAAGACATTCCATGGCTCCACGCTTCTCGTGCCTTGGATTAGGAACCAAATAGAGTCATTTTGTGTTATACGTGCAGCCCACTTCGAATCCTCATTGCTTCTGATGTGAGGTTTGAAACTGTTCCAACTGAGCCACAAAGATCTTGCCAAGATCGATCCTTTGGGTGAGACAGGAATCGGGGAGAATAAGAGGGTGAGGATGTCGAGGATTTTCCATCCAGGGTAGCCCACCAGAGTAATCATGTTCCTGTTTCTAAAAATTAATGAGGCCCAAGAGTAATCTCTGTTGCACGAGGCCTTAATCATCCACTGTGCTACAAGTTTATTGGCCATGCTACCAATGTCCAAAATACCCACACCTCCACTCTCCTTTCAGCTAGTGTATATGGACCATTTGATTTTAGGCACTCCCCTCCTATTCTTGTCCCCAATGCAAAGAAAGTTCCTACAAGTACTTTCCAATTTGGCTAATTCTTGATTCTTTAGTCTCCAACAAGAAAGAAAGTATATGATTGAAGACATGAGGAACGTGTTGATCACCATGGCCTGGCCAGCTAGATTAATTTGCAAACCCCTCCAATAGTTAAGCTTTTTATTAAGTCTGGCAAGGACCCAAGCCCACCTTTGTTCCAGAGTAACATTGAATCCCATGGGGATACCTAGAATGCGAATGACCTCACCCGATTGAATGCTTTTGCATCCCTGCACAGTAAGGAAATTTGGTTGAGTCCCTTTGATAGCCGTAAACGCTGTCTTCGAATGGTTGATTCTGGACCTAGAGGCCATACAAAAAGTGTGAAGGCACCACCAAAAGGTTTCGAGGCTAGTATCGTCATTGTGAACAAAGGCATTTGTGTCGTCTGCAAAAAGCCTAATGGTCATTTGCCCACAACTGTGAGGCAAAGTGATGCCTGTTATGCGACCAAGCTCCATCTGTCGCTCCACAAGCCGGCTAAGTCCTTGTGTGGCAATGGCGAAGAGCAGCAGGGCCAATGGGCAACCTTGCCTGATGGATCATTTCAATTTGATTGCCTTTGAAAGTTGCCCGTTGACATTGACTTTGGTCGAAGCATTGCCGAGAAGAGTGGAGATCATCCTGAGGAAGACAATGTCTTGATTAGATTCTTCAGCGAAGTCAAGACCTTCCCAAATATCAATGATGGCTTCCAATAATGACCTTCCCTTAATGAAGCCTTTTTGGTCTTTGTTAAGCCACTAGTCTAAATGGCAGGATAACCTGTTAGCCATGACTTTGGCAAGAATCTTATACCTGGTTTGAAGCATTGTGATAGATCTCCAATTCACAATTCTGTTCTTCTCCCGTTTTTTATGAATAAGTTTGATGCTTCCATTGTTGAGACAAGCAGGAAGGGCACCAAACTTGAGTGCCTCAATCCAAAAAAGATGCAAGGGGGTGGCCACCACATATTTGAATGATTTAAAGAACTCATTAGTGAGCCCATCAGGCCCCGGGCTCTTGCCATTCGAAAGTGAATCAATAGCTTCAAGGATCTCTTGTTCAGAAATGGTGGCATCAAAAAGAGCACTCAAGTTGCGTGGGATTCTGTGCAAGGAATTCCGAGAGATGGTGGCCATGCAAACCTGCCTATGGGGGGAGAGGGGACAGGCACCACCAAAGAGACTCGTGAAGTGAGCTTCTATAATGCCAATGTTCTCTTCGTCTATCTTACATTCCACCCCATTTTGGTCAAGCAGTGGTAGGATCTTGTCTCTAATTGGTTTTGTTCTGAGAATATTGCACATCTCTTTGGAGGTTCTATCTGCCTTACCAACCCACCATTCCTTAAAATAAAGTTGAAGATTTTTATTTTTGATCTCCTCCTCGTATCTTAATCTTCCTCTCACATTTTGGAGTCCCTTCTGAGATTGAATCTTCCCTTTATTAACTTCTTCTTCGAGTCTCCGGAGGTGGCAGTATAGGTTTTCTCCCAAGGAACCGTTAACCTCCCCCACTTTGTACTTTTGTGTGCTTGGCCAATGCTGGAGTTTATTATACTTTGTGTCAACATTGTTAATCTTGGTTCCCTCTTTTATTGCACTGTCAACTTCTCACTCAAATGCTTGATGTTCAATCCCCGAGAAAGCCCCGCAATAGTTCCACTTACTCATCCTGTTCCTCTTTGAGGTGCTACTTGCACTTCCTCATCCTATTCGTCTTTGAGTTCTGCTTGAATCATAAGAAAGGGGATTAAAAAATTGGATGTCATTTTCTGTGTCATGTACAAATCCATTCAGGGCTTCATGAACTAGCCCTCTTCTTTTCGTTTTTTGTATGAGAAGCTCTCATTTTCTTCTTTCTTATCTATGCCTGTTGAGAAATCATTAATATTTTCTATGAATATTGTCTTCTTTCCATGTCCATGCATGTTTTTCCAATGTTCTTCATCTTTATCTACTTGCTTTTGTTCATTGGGCTCAGTTCCAAAACATTGAAGAGGTTCTCCTTCAATCCGTTCTAGTTATTGATCATCAATGTTCAGTTAAGCAGGTGTTTCACATCCTTCTTCCCATTAGGGGAAAAAATGAGCCCTGCATGGGCCTTGTAAGGATTCCTAATTTTTAGGAATTAAAATGCTTAATCCTCTTGATTAGGGAGCCATAGAAAACCACCGGTGGTTTTGGTGAATAAAATAGTATTTGTTATTTTTCCTATTTGAAATATGACATGTAAGGCTTTAGAGCCTTTGGATGCTTTATATCAATGGTTGAGATTAAAGTGGATGGATCTTTGGAGAGATAATGTCAGAGGTTCGTGGGAGTTTGGATTTATTCGCGTAGGCCCAATCTACACTCTCTGCAAAACTTTCAACTGTTGGATCAAGATGAAATCGGACGTTCGGCCGCATTCGGGGCTGATCTCTTTTTGCGCAACCACATGAGTCGTTCGATCATGAGATGATCCGAAGACGGAGGAAAAATGGTGCCCTTATCTTCTGCTGCTTCAAGCTCCACCCTTAGATGGCTGGTGAATCTAATGGCATTCATCCAAAGCGCCGTTTGAATTCAAGATTCAATATCTAGCGTCCGATCGAACGGCCCATCCAAGGGATATTATACAAAGGCGCCTTTTTGCAGCTCTCTTCAATCTTCACCATCGAATCCCTTGCAAATCCAAGGGTCCAAATACATGGATGCCTTGACTTTTGCCATTCACTCTCATCCATTGGATTTTCCAGCCAATCGAAGGGTAGTAAATCATTTACGAGAATTTCAAAACCATTCAACTGATGCAAACCACCACTTCTAGTTGTTTTTCTCCTATTTGACCAAAGGAAAACAAGGGAAGCCTATGCCTAGACTAAGTGATTAAGATACTAGACTGTGGCCACCACCCTCCTCTCATTGGTCCATCACTAATCACTCCTTAATCTAAAAGGCCCATGCAGGGTTCATTTTTTCCCCTAATGCCAAGTCACCGTGGTGGAGTGTGTAACTCGGGTGTCCAAATCTAGGCATGTTTCCAAGTGCACTTGTCTTAATTCATCTTGTGCACCTTTAACCTAGATGTGGTCAGTTCCCTAATTAATCACAAATAGTTCTACCATATGTAAGTGATTCTCTACTAGTCAACAAATGGGAATCCTAGATTTATCTTAAACAACTAAGGCATATTATAAGCCCTTGATGCCCCCTCCCCCCCTCACCTCCCCCCCCCCCCTCGTGAGTGGCCCTCACTGTAACATCATTGAACTTCTCTATAACATGACTAGCTCCTCAACATTGTCAAATCTTTCCCCTACTTTGTGGGATATAGGGGATCCCATGAGCGCTGTTCTTTTATTAATTAAACTGTGGAAGATAAGGCCTCTACAGAACTTCCTTTTGAAAATAAAAACAATTTGTAAAACTACAAAATCGAACCTGAATGGGATGATGCTATGAATATATATGTTCATCTTTTCCACTATTTTGTTGGTTTAATTTTTCTCTGATATGCTAATGTGACTAAAGTTTGGTTCTCTGAAGAGTAAGAGGCAAAGCTTTGTCGTGGTGTGTTCTAGCTGCACGTTGATGTGTGAGACACATTTGATGATTACCCTAGGGAATGTGTACCCGTTGAGTCTTGAAATCCTATAACCTATGAGGGGTACTATTGGTTGCACCAGCTTCTCACTTTTTTCAATTAGGTATGAGCTTGAAGCCTAATTTGGCGATAAGAAACTCATCTATTATTTTTAACATCCACACCATAAAACTAACTTGATGTCTTATCGAAATAAGGAGACTCAGCCGTTTGTATGCGGTTTGTCGTATCGCCTTTGCAAATACTGTTGGTTTATGATTTGATTTTGATTTTTAACATGTGGGTTTTCTTTGTGTTGAATTCTGAGTCCTTGTCTCTACTCCATAAGCTATAGAAATTTCCACTAACTGCATCACTCAAGAAGGAAGAGAGAGACATTCATAAGCTTTGACAAAATTGATAATCATGATTTGAATGTCTTGAAGAACTCATTAGCGAGACCCTCCAGATCGGGCTTTTACTAATAGGTAGAGAATGAAGAAGATGTACCATACTTTGCAGGATTCTTTTTGAAATAATTCTAGAGATGGTAGTCATGCAGCCATGCTCTTGAGAAGAGATTGGAGTGGAAAATCCCACGAGTTGAGTGAAGTGGTTGGTAATTAGTTCAATATTTTGTTCATAGGTAGTATATTCTAGCCTGCTATTTATCAATGATGTAAGCGATCTCTTCCTTGTGCTTCTTCTTCTTCTTCATAACTTTAGACATTTCTTTAGATGGTTTATGTGCTTTCCCCACCCGCAAATCTTGAAAACAAATGCATGGATTCCTTTAGTGAATTTCCTCTTTGAATCTAATTTGCTTCTTATTTTCTTGAGTTCACATTTGAGGTTATGATTTCCTTTATTTACTTCATCCTCCAGATGCTAGAGATTATGATAAAGATTTTCCCTTCTCACACCATAAATCTTAATCTCCTTTTCAACCTTGTCAAGGAGATATTGAGTCTACTTGATTGCAAACTTCCAACATTTTGCCGGAGAGGCATGGGTGATTCATTCTTTTGTTTTGATCTTGAGATGATAATCCATGGCATAGATTTTCCTATTCCTTTGCATGATTCTGAAGTGAAACTCCTAGTAGAGTAGGAGCCATATCGTAATTCTCCATGTGACTTGAGGCTTGTTCAATAAGTTTATCTTAATGCTTAGTCATCAACGACTCCCAGAAATTTTATTTCCAACAATTAATGCCTATAATTTTTCTTCAAAAACACTATAGCTAAGGTCTTCCTCCATGGTGTTGTTATTCCGTTTAGCTTGTGGTAGGAGCCTACATGCATAATCTATGGGATGGTCTCTCTTGTCTTCCCTCGAGGCTTGGGCTAGGATAGCCTCGAGTACCAATAGGCTTGCATCCACATGTACATGGAGTGGAATTTTGTAATATTTAGAAAACTCGATGGGAATTTTGTAATATGTAGAAACCTCGATGGAATTTTGTAATATGTAGAAACCCTGCTCCTATTCGGTTGTCCATTGAAAGGTCAAGTCCTTGCTAGTAAGCGTTAAGAGAGGCTTTATAATAACATCAATATACATTCTTATAAACCTCTTTTTGTAACCTGTTTGTCACAAGAATCCTTGCGCTTCTTGAACAATGAGGAAGCTTGGTATGCCATTCATTTTACAGATAGACTACATGCCAAGTAGAATACATTGACTTATAAAAGAACGATATTTACTTGCATTTAATTTACGGAGAGTCTTTCTGAATTTTGTAAACACCAAACGTAATTTCTGTTAAGTGGTCATAGAAACACTCCACATGGAAGACATGCTTTTCCTCGAGAAGATAGAAAAGTCACCCATGAGTATCTTGATAGATTTAGTGAGTAATGCTCCAAAGGTTAGATAAACAATGCAATTGCAAGCAGTAGGTACGTTTCTAAGCCCAAAATCTGTTTTGCCGTAGGTCTAGGTGCACCATAGAGTAACAACAACAATCTTAGTTATATTTAAGTGCTGTTAGTGGTTATCACTTTTGAATTCAATCCATGAACTTCCACAAAGAGCGGCCAGCTATAGGTTTTAAAGCTTGTTCAAATAAGGGGATAGGGAAGCCATGTGGACCAACGACTTTGTTTAGATCCCTAAGTCCACATAGACCCAACTCGTAATGGATTGATTCTTTGAGGTGATTACCTTAATTGAGAACCACTCATATGGACGTTATGAACTATAACATTGATCTCAGCATTTCATGAATCTCTTTCTTCACCCCTTCTGCACACTTTGGTTTTAGTCACCAAATCTTCCCTCCGAGAGGCCTAGAATCTTGAGCGAGTGGGAATGTTTGGAGCTCAAGGGTGGTGGAAATTTATTCGAGGTCTTCATTGTTCTAGGTTTATACACTTATAAAACTTCTAATTACGTAGAATTGGTTCTTACTAGAGCCATTGTTTTCTTAGGATTGACTTGGGTTCGGTGATGGTGTTGATGTTGATGTCCTTTATTCGATGAGTCTTTTAGAACGATTTGTCCTCATTATGGTTGCCTTTCGCTACGATCCTCATCAAAATATGCACGAAAACTTTCAACATCATATTTTTTTTCAAAGAAGTTCCATCATAGAGACCACATAATTCCATCATAGAGACCTACTCTTCCAGAGAGCATTGATTCGAAAGTACATTGAAAAGCAGGCCATCTAACACCCATAGCACTCCCTGAATCCCACAAAGGAGGAGTTGAACGCCAAGCAACCACTAGGATAGAGATTTATTATCTTTTATTACAACCATTTATGAAGGATCACTTGAACACCTACAACCACTTGAACGCTATGCTTTTCTTGGTTCAACCTTCAATTGGGTGAGGATTTGAGGAAAGCAAGACTTGATAGAGGCTACATTTTGCAAAATTTTTGTCGATCAATGGGGTCCTCCCACCCTAACGCAACGTATCGACCTCACCATCTCAGATCATTACCCAATGGTGCTCACTTTCCCCCCTCCTTCTAAAAGTTGCAAGGCACCTTGGTTTCATGCCAGCCCATTTGTGTTTTCTATCCCCTTTACCCGCCATGAAATCACTAACGTGTGCCTTGAGGCCTTTGTCGTCTGCACCTCTCCAGCCAAGTGTTGGAGAAACATGGTGGAAAAGTCTCGTCAGATCTTGATTAGGACCACGAAGGCTCTCAAAACCATCCACCAAAGACAGAGAGAAAACCTATATTGTGAGCCCCGGAGACTTAAAGAAAAAGTTAATAAAGGGAAGATTCAATCTCAGATGGGACTCCAAAATATCAGAGGAAGATTAAGATACGAGGAGGAGATCAAAAGGAGAAATCTTCAAATTTATTTTAAGGAATGGTGGGCTGGTAAGGCAGACAAACCTTCCAAAGAGATGTGCAATACTCTCAAAAGAAAACAAATTTGAGAGGAAATCCCCCTCCTACTTGACAAGGACGGGGCATAATGTAAACCAGTGGAAGAAAACATTGGCATTATAGAAGTGCATTTCACGAGTCTCTTGGGTAGTGCTTGCCCCCTCTTCCCCCATAGGCGGGAACTGCATGGCCACCATCTCTCAGACTTCCCTGCATAGAATCCCATGCAATTTGAGTGCTCTTCTTGACACCTCCATTTCTGAACAAGAGATCCTGCTTCTGAACGGCAAGAGCTCGGGGCCTCACGGGCTCACTAATGAGTTCTTTAAATCATTCAAATATGTGGTGGCCATCCCCTTGCATCTTGTTTGGCTTGAGGTGCTCAAGTTCGGCGCCCTTCGCACTTGTCTCAACAACGGCATCATCAAACTTATACATAAAAAAGGGGAAAGGAACAAAATCGAGAACTCGAGACCTATCACAATGCGTCAAACTGGATATAAGATTCTTGCTAAAGTCATTGCCAATAGGATATCTTGTCATTTAGACGAGTGGCTGAGCAAAGAACAAAAAGGCTTCATTAAGGGAAGGTCAATATTGGAAGCCATCATTGATGTCTGGGAAGGTCTGGACTATGCTGAAGAAACTAATCAGGACATTGTCTTTCTCAAGATGGACTTTGACAAAGCCTATGACACATTGGAATGGGACTATATTTTACAATCACTAAAAGACCTCGGGTGTAGTTGGAGATTCCTCACAATGATCTACACTCTCCTAGGCAATGCTTTGACCAAAGTCAATGTCAACAGACAACTTTCAAAGGCAATCAAACTGAAACGATCCATCACCCAAGGTTGCCCATTGACCCCGCTGCTCTTTGCCATCGGCACTGAAGGACTGAGTCGACTTGTGGAACAACAGATGGAGCTTGGTCACATAAGAGGCATCACTTTGCCACACAACTCTGGGCAAATAACCATGAGGCTTTTTGCGGATGACACAAATGCCTTTGTGGCAATGCATAAATCTGCTCATCTGTGAGATAGCAAACTGAATATCTGACCGAGTAATGCATAAGTAAATCAAGCATCCTACAGCCAACTGATAGAGAACAACATCAAATGCATCTCTAGCATCATGAAGACTTAAACGTAAACCCGTCTCCATAGGAGTGGAAATACGCTTACAATCTTCAAGGCCAAAATGCTGCAATAATGTGTCAATATATTTCGTTTGACACAAACCCATTCCATCATCAACTTGCATAAACTGAATGCCCAAATAGTGATGCAAATGCCTCAAATTCGATATCTCAAATGAGGCATGCAAATCAGCCTTAAAATCAGCAATATGCATCTCATGAGGACCAATGAGCAGCATGCCATCAACATAAACCACAATGATCAGAAGCACATCATTAGCACGCTTAACATATAAGGTGCTTTCAGTTGGACTATTCTCAAAACCATGTGCAATCAGATAGGCATGTATCTTCTCATACCAAGCACGTGGTGCTTCCTTTAAACCATATAATGCCTTCTTTAACCTACACACCTAGTTTTCATGCCCTTTCTGCACAAAGCCACGGAGTTGAAAAACATACACTTCTTCATGCAAGTCACCATTCAGAAATGCAATTTAATGTCCAACTGATGTACATTCGAAGCATGATGGGCTGCAAGTGCACAAATGCTCCGAACAGTAGTCATACGACAAATAGGTGCAAAGGTCTTATCAAAATCAATGCCTCTTTCCTGCGCATAACCCTTTGCAACAAGCCTAGCCTTATACCTGTCAACTGGACCATCAGGTTTATGCTTCAGCTTGTATACCCACTTAGTGCCAATGGCCATCTTGCCAGGAGGCAAGTCACATCAAGACCAAGTACCATTCTTCATTATTGCATCATAGTCAGATTGCATAGCAGCCATCCAATTTTCTGAATTTTGTGCTTCATCAAACGAAACAGGCTCATTCTCATCACAGAGACTAGATGCAGCCATATCATAGAAATTTGATGCAAAAGAGGCACTATGAGAGCCTAAACGAGTAGGATATGACAAAGGTGCATCTAATTTGCTATCACACAAAGTTTACACAAGCCATTTTGGCATAGATTTTGCCTGCTCAATATCAGCTCTCTCATCAACTAGTGCATCATGTAAATCTGCATGAGAAATGGAATGATCTACATCATCACATGAAACCTGCAAAGGATGAGAAGTTTCCTCATTAGGACTAGCACTAGACTGTCGACCTATAAAAAGAGGCATCAAAGTATCATACATGTCTTTGGAGCTAACAGATGTCTCCTGAGTACATGAAAGCAATGGCTGAATAGCATCTTTCACAAAAACAACATCACGACTAACCAAAATGCGTTTAGTCTGTGGATGATACAGACAATAGCCTTTACTTTTAGAACTGTACCCAACAAAAATACATTTTAGTGCTTTATCATCCAATTTTCTATGATATTGTTCAAGCACTAATGCATATGCCAAACAACCAAAAGCATGCAGATGAGAAACAGATGGCTTGCCATTATGCCAAGCCTCATATGGAGTGATAGACTACAGCGCTTTAGTGGGACACCTGTTGAATACATATGCTGCACACATGACAGCCTCAAGCCAGAAACTATGTGGTAAAGCATGAATCTTGACCATACACCTGGCCCTCCATGAGTGACCTGTTCTTTCATTCAGCAACTCCATTCTGTTGAGGTGTATACGGCATTGTACATTGGTGTTTTATCCCACGTTCACCCAGACCTGCATTAAAATTAGAAGACATATACCCCCCCCTCGATCACAATGGAGGGTTCCCATTTTACATGTTGATAGATTTTCAGCCAAAACCAAAAACTGATTGAAGCACATAAACACTTCGGACTTTGCCTTCAGTGGATATACCCATGCATGCCTAGAAAAACCATCGATGAAAGTCACAAAGTAAAGATAATTCTCGAAAGAAGGTGTCTGCATAGGACCACATACATCACTATGTACAAGCTGCAATTTCTGAGTAGCCCAAACTAAACCATCTTTTGGAAAGGATCAACGCTGCATTTTGCCCAAAATACAGGCTTCACAAACATGTTTTCCAGGTGCCTCAACTTTGGGCAAAGAGGACACCATTTCAGATTTCTGCAGGCATAGCAAACTAGCAAAATTCAGATGACCAAAGCGTGCATGCCAAAGCTTTGCATCTAACATAGCCTGAGAATCATTCACTGCACATGCCAAATCATTTATAGATCTTTCATAGTCTATGAGCTTATACAGCCCATGACATAAAATGCCAGAGGCAATAATCACATCGCCATTTGACATATCATGAACTGTACACCTGTCATCAACAAATTTCACAACTAAGCCAATCTTGGCTAATGCAGAAACTGATAACAGGTTCCTCTTGATCCCTGGCACAAATAAAGCATCTGACAAAGTGAAAGAACTACCATCAGTAGTAGTCAAAATGATCTTACCAGCTCCCATAATAGGATAAGAGGAGTTGTTGGCGCATGTAACAGTATTCCCTGTAGGGGTAGGCTTGAGTAAAGAGAAGAAACTGCGCTGCGAGGTAATATGTTTGGTCGCCCCACTGTCAAAATACCAAACATTTGAGTCTATTGCAGACATGAACTGGTCATGAGAAGATGGGTCAAAACTGAAGACAGTAGTAAATGCCCATTCTTCTTCCTGCACAAGATTAGCATACTCTGTTTTTGGTGTAGAGGCCTCTACAACAACCATTCTAGCCTCTTTCTTCTTTGCCTCTTAAGCAGCCAGTTTCGGACAGTTCTTTACGATATGATCATTCCCTTTACAGTACTTACAAAACAATTTCTACTTTTCTGATTTCTTCTCATCTTTATCTTTCTTCTTCGAATATGCAGAATTAGCAAATTTTTGCTTACTAGTTGAAGAGCTCCATTTTCCTTTGCCCTTCTGATTAACCGTGAAAGCTTGATATGCAACTCGCATAATGGACATGTTCTGCCTGGACTGATCTTGCTGCAACAGAACAGAGACTAACTCCTCAAATGATAAGGCATTCGAATTGCCTTTCATTATCAAACGAAGAGTAGAAGCAAAACTCTGATATGAATCAGGAAGACCATTCAGAACGGTCTGCACAAGTGAGCTATCTGGTATAACCTCATCAGCAGAAATCAAGTGTTCCTTCAAATCTTTGATCTTGGTTCAGAAACTGTCCATAGAATCACCTTCATTCATGTGCTCACTCTCCAACTATTTTCGGAGGTAAGCAACACGAGCCTCATTCCTAGCTTGGTATAATGTGGTAAGTGTATCCCAAGCATCCTTCGCTGTTTTGCAAGAGCGAATGTGAGGAATAATGGCACATTTGATAGACAAAGCTATCAATGCATGTGCCTGGGCATCTCTGCCATCCTAGCAAATTTGCTCTACAATAGGTGCAACAAAAACCGCAGCACGAACAAGAATATGGAGAATATCATCATCTTCGACACCTTCTACATCAGCTTCAGTACTTGCAGTTGTAACAGTTGCAGGTGTGATAAGACGTTTTTCAACACCCTACACAATGTTCCACAGTCCTTTTGCAACCAATACATGTTGCATCATATAAGCCCACAATGGGTAGTTGGTACCATCCAACTTATCCTCAACAACCAACATACAGAATACATCACTGCTTTCAGCCATGGCCGGTGACTAAAATACCTTGATGCAAAAAATTGATTGTATCTCAAAAAGTTGAACAACACTGCCCAGATGAATTCTGCTAGACTTGTAGCAGACTTTGAGATGCTTATACTCGCGAATAGAAACTGGTATATACCTTTCGCACGAAAAGATGAAATAGCCTACACAAGCACTGCGATAGTGCATTGGGAGGCCAAAACGAGCTCAGATCGCAATTTCGGCACGATAGAATGAAGCTGTTTTGATCTCGCAAACATGTTGAGTATGCTCACCAAAATTTGTGTGATTCCAAGACTACAAATGGAGGAGTGTCGACGGCACCCTAGATGAAGCGACGACTTGCTCTGATACCAATTGTTGGAGATAGATGTCTACGGAAGCACGCAAATAGCACAAGGAAGGAGAAGAACCTTGGAGTACAACACACAATACTTAATGTATTACTATAGACTGTACAAAGATAAGTAGCCCATTAGGGCAATAGGCATATATACAAGGTGGGGGAAAAAAACCTCCTAAAGAGGGAAAAAAGTGCCCCGACAGTCGTAGAGTGTTCACACACATCTACCTAAATATATCAACACTTTAGCGTGTACTTCTTTGCCTTGGGAGGGTGAGATGTTGAGAGATGATCTTCTAGTAGTGCAGATTCTTCAATTAGAGAAAGGAAAAAATTTGGTAGAAGAAGCTGCAGTTAAGCTCAGAGCATGTAGAGAAAGAAATAAGATTGCATTTGACAAGTTCCGTATATTAAGACCCAAAAAGTTAAATGAAGGAGATTGGGTACTCGTCTATGATAACTTACTTGATAGGCAATACGAAGCCCAAAGAAAATTGATGAAGAGATGGTTCGGTCCATATGTGATATGTAAAGTGTTTGACAATGGTACATACTTGCTCAGGGAATTGGATGGAACCAAGTTAAAGGAACTAGTTGTTGGGAAAAGAGTTAAGTTATTTAAAAGAAGAGAGAATGAGGATTATGAGACAATGATAGATGAAGAGAAAGAGGAAGAGGAATAAGATGAAGAGCTTGTAGAAGAAATCCAAGATGGAGAAGAGGTAAATAAAAATGGAGACTAAAGAATATAAATATATGCATATGTAAATATCAAAAGTGTAAATAAATAAGAAGATTAACTATATATGAAATTATATAATAATTGTCCAAAGGTATGATCGTACGTTGAATAATTAAAGCCTATAAACATGAATGTATGTTGGTGTACATAAATAAAGATTACATGTATGATCATTTCCAATGTGTCTTCTTTGTGGATGCAGCTGTAGCTACAGATAAAGAATTGTGAGACAACCATGGAAAGGGGCTTTTCTCATGAGGCGGAGACATCATCTCGGAGGAATTCAGCTTGAAACAGGAATGTAAATTTAAATTCAGCTAGAAATAGAGCTTTGACTCAAATTAGTAACACATCTTGAGTACAGTCTTCGGGCGATGTCTTTATTTTTGAGTACTTACTTTCTGCACTGTCATTTTGGCTTTGCTGATTGCTTTGAATGTTTTGTCTATATGATTAGGCAGTATGATATTTACTCAAATACATGACGACATGAACTTAGCACGGAAGGGAAGTCTAGGGGAGAATCTTGAAGAGGCAAGTGGGCATGCACCACAGGATTTTCTTGCTACTTCAAGGGAAGCTACATCTCGAATGCGCGCTCGCTCTGCCTTCACATAGGAGTTAGGAAGGGCATGTTTGTTTCTCGTGGGACAACTCTGCAGCTGTTGATCGACACAGGAAAAGTGCTCTATCCTGTGGCTATCTGAAGATATTGTTGTTTGCCCTTATAGGGCGGAGTGGAGGATACAGTGGGCAAATCAAGGTTAAAAAGCATTGAGAAAGTGGATTATAGCACAAGGAGAAAGAGATGAAATTATTCGAGGGGAGGTCTCTGATGAGGAAGCTTTCAAGTGCATGAAATGAAGGAGGAAGGGAGGCCAAGACCATTCTACAGATTCACATGCAGGCTTTGGATATCTTTCTTGCTGGCATCTTTTCTTGCTTTGTTCATCCGCTATGAGTGTTGTGCTCATCGATCAACAAGGAAAGGACTCAACTCTGAAGAAAGGACTCAACTGCTGCAAGGGAAAGAGATTGATTTTACTTTCTTGCCCCTCTTGGCGGCTACACACACATAGCGTCGAGAGAAGAAATAGGTGCAGCGTTTCTTAATTTCATGCTCTTTGAAATACTTTTCATGACTAGGATCATTGGACATGCAGCTGTTTAGGACTAGAATAGGTGCTTTAAGCTACTGAATTGAAAATTGCACATTAGAATTTAATTAGAGAGGCTTTGCCCATAGTTTATGACAAATGGTTGTTTATCTCAGAGTTAATTCTCCTACATCTCTGAGCTTATATTTACAGAAATTGATACGTGCATACTTGGCTGTAGTAATTCATGCGTATAACTACAAACTAATGTGTGCAACATTAATCAGAGATGAGGCGAAATGTTGTGATTTGTATATACTCAATGTTTGATAGTTATTTTGCGTAGCTAAGTCCATACTAGGTAATGGAATTTTTGATGATCATGCTAAGAGGTTGAAGTGTTTGCTTTATTTACATTAAAGCTGTTAGCATCAGAAATGCAGAACTACAAATTAACCCATCAATGATTGTTCATCCTGAATTCTATGAATCCTATTGTTGTGGAATCTATTGCCATAGTGTCTTTTTGATATGATGTATGTTGTTGAGTTCGATTTATTCACAGCAAAAAAGATAAATTTATTTGGACCGTGGGATCAGTGCTGACATCAATTTGGATAAGATAAAGTACTTTTTTTTGAGAAACTTTGCATTATTGATCTTTGATCATCAGAAAGCCTATCCGATGAAAAAAAACTCATGGATCCTCCTTGGTTTATGCTTTAGTGCATCTTCACCCTTGAATATGAGCTCATCATGACCGTACAACATGGTTCAATCATTGTTTGCCATGTGGAAGTCCTTCAAGCCTTCAATTTTCTTATTCTAGGAAACTACGATGACCTCAAAAACCGGATTTTGTGCTCTTTCATCCTTCAAATATCCTTTGATGAAGATGAAAATTTGTAGGGCTATGTTTTGAAAGGTCTTCTTTAGGAATATGTAGAAAAAACTCGCATCTAAATCTCCCTTATACAAGTTTGACTACATTTGGAAGCTTGCAAGGTGGCATTAAGGTGTCTAGGAAGCTCTGATAGCCTTGAAAATTTGTACAAATATGTAGGCACGCATGATCTTTATACATGCAAAACCATATGGCTAAAAAAGATTTTCATACATCATTTTGTAGGGTCTAAGTGGAAAAATTACATTTTTTACAAAATGCACATGGCATATCAATGTGCTAGAAAATTCATTTTCATGTGAAATTCGGGCTATAGGTTGCCTTTGATAGGCTTTACAAGTATATGAATTTTCATGTGATTTGGAGACATTGAAAGTTTTGCCCTAATTTCTAAAGTTTGACTAGCTTTGACCGCTACCCTGGATTTGCTTGATTTCTTCCAAAATTTGCTTGTGAACTCCCTTTGACGTCCTTGATGCATCTTGGACTTCTCAAGTAATTCATGCTACCTTCACCGAATGTGTTTCCTTTAGCCCTTCATGAATGAGAGAGGAGAGAAAATCTCGACGACATTCGCCCCCACTAAACTTGTGATTCCTCCGGAAGCATCACTCTAGTCTTTCTGCAAAACAAAAAGATCCCGGCATCAAATTCTTTTATAGGCATCATAAGAAACATGGAAGAAAATTTAGATCATATACATAAATGAATAGGCACTATGACATGAAGCAAAATTTGCATGATAGAAAGAATTGAAACAGGCAACATGAATATGCATGAACACATAGGCAATATATAAGAAAATGAACTGGAAACATTGACAACATGTAAATAAAGAAACAAACAAGCATCAATATAAAGTGGAAGTGAATGTATTGAATCGTTTTCGGCATCAGTTCCTCTCATCTTGAAGAAAAATTTGTACCATTTTCATAAAGCAATCTACCTTTAATACAATTATAAACAAAGATTTAGGATTCTCAAGAGACATCTTTCATCTTAAGCTCCATAAATATGAATATGTTCTTTCTCTAATAACATGTAAGGAAATCTATCTAAACTCCACTAATGCATAAATCTACCTATATAGCCCGTGATTTATTCTACTATGCCTCATTAGCTTCCTTTGGCTTTCTCTCTCTCTCTCTGTCTTTTTTTTATGATGATTCAGTGACTTTATGGTTACAATCACTTTTTTGGGGTGGAAGAAAGTATACAATTCCTGATAACATGTAGAAGCTTTTTTTTTATGATGGGGAAAAATTTAACCCTGATATAAGGTACAACCATTTTTGATGATAGAGAATAGTTATTTCAACTCGGATACAAGTGCTGCGAGGTGGAGTAAGGATGTAGAAACATGCAGTAGCAGGAGTTAGGACTTCAACAATTATGCTTTTGATATAGGATACATATGCATGTTTATATATGAAAGTCATGTCACCAAAATAAACCTCCAAATCTACATGTCCTATCTTTCCATAATCCTAGATTATAACCGGTTTCTTAGTAGGTAAATTACTACTTAAGATACAATTTTACACAAGTAGAGAAATCATCATTTGCCCCTTTTGACTCAAGTGATGTGGATATGCAATGCAATGCAAAGATTGAAAAAGAAACATGCATGAAGTTAAATTGCAAACAAACAAGAATGGGAAAAAAAGTGGAATGAACTTGAAAAAAACAAAGCAACATGAACTTGATTATATATATATATATATATATATATATATATATATATATATATATATATATATATATATATATATATATATATATATATATATATATATATATATATATATTTATTTATTTTTTTCTTTTTGTTTGTTTATCATGGATACTCTTGTTTATGAATCGGCCTCATTGTTGTCATCTCCTTCAATGTCCTCATCCAAAATGTACTCGTCATTATCATGTTTCTTGAATAGCTTTATCCTTTTACCTGCAATCAAAGTTTTGAGTGCAACACCATTTAATTCACAAAGAGCATATGTACCATTGTTGTTGACTTTTGATATAATGTATAGCCCAAACCACCGTTGAGTGAGCTTTTTGCATGCATCATATTGAGAGTCAAATTTACTATCATAAATGAGCACCCAATCTCCTACTTCAATTGGCTTAGGACACAATCGATGAGTTTTATCAAAATAATGCTTGTTCTTCATTCTAGATTCTCTTAATTTTTCAACGGCATCATCAAGTCTTAATTTACCTTGTTCTAATTGTTTAATGCGCAAACTCAACAAATCATCAATAGACATTATGTTCAGACCAAGGAAAATTTGACCATGCTTATATAGGATTTCAAGGGTAGTTCCCAATGGCAGTTGCGAATTGATGATGACATCGATGATATCATCGACTAGAAACAGACCTTCGGGTGTCAAAATTCAATAAATAGATAGTCAATCTTGGGGTTTTGGCATGTTTCCGACGAATGGAAGTATTAGCTTGTCTGAAATGTTAACCAAACATGAGATATAAGAAATTCACATGGACTCTAAGGATTAAGATGGTTTGCTTTGTGTCCATGACAAATAGTGATAGAGAAGCCATCAAAGAGGAAGCTTCAATGGATCCAAAGCCATTGGAAAAAGTAACGGGGATGTGTAGGAAGATTCCTCTTTGCTCTCTTCCTCGAGAATTTAGGAGTTATGGATTCAATTTTTAGGTTTGAGTGTTTTTGAATTTCTGTAAGAATTTTCATTTTTGAGAATGATAATGAAGCATAAGGCGGTTAAGCTCTTGGAGGGAAATCACATGTATGGAGAGTATGAGATATATACTCTCGTCTAGAGACAAGGATTCCCTCAAAATACAAGAACTCCAAGTTTAGGGTATCTCCAAATAACTCTTCTTTTATGATTTTTCACATATATTTTAGGGGTTATTTTGGATAAGTAGCCTTTAGGGAAAGAGAAATGAAGCGGGATTTTTCATAGTTTGGTAGGAAAAATCATGGACACATATAGTATAGTGTATGGAATTTCATATAAGATCATGAAATTCAAAGATTAGCTTGGTATGAAGGGAGTTTGAAGCTCCACAAGACCCCCTTCCATCACTGTTTGAGAAAAAAATTCAGCACTTGAATCCAACAAATTCCCATTTTGGAAGAGGGAAAAAGAGGTGCGTTAGCTATGGATGGATGGGAAAAAGTAATTGTACTCTAAGTATGATATATGGATTAAATAATGAAATCATTAGATTCATCAAAATAATAAGTTAAGGAGGAATTTTACTTCCTCAAAGACCCCCTTCGTGCACTTTTTGGAAAGAATGTAAATGTTAGTTTTTGCCAAACCCCACTTTTGGACGTAAGAAAAGAGACTATTTAAGAGGCTTCCCATGAACTAGTGCATACATACATGAAGTATGGTGTACGTATTACTATGGAGAATGAGAAAATATAAGAAAAATCCACAGTAGGAGTGGATTAGAAGCTTGCTAAAAGCTCCCATTTAAGTTTTTGCATGAGAGTAAAAATCTTGATTTAGGCCTCTTTAAGGGAGCAAATTAGCATGCATGAAGGGAGGATTTAGAAAGGTAAAAATAGCCAAGCATCTTCATATACTACTCTCTAAGGTTATGGAGAGATGTCTATGATTTTCTTGATGAAAGAATGCTTTTGGTCACTCCAAAAAATCACATTTTCACACTTTCTCCAACCCCTCCACTAGTCCACTAGTTTGGCATGTCCTACTTGGGATGGCCATATCTTCGGCTAGAAAAATCCAAATTGGATATGCTATGGCTTGTTTTTGAAGAGCACAAGGTATAATTTCACTTTACCAAAAGAAATTTTGGAAATTATGTATTTATGCAGGTTTGTAATGTCTGAACAATTTTTGGCAACTACCTCCTGATGCCATATCTTACAAACTAGGAAGGCGATTGAAGTAGTTTCACTTCGAGACACTTGCACATGATATATATTTCATTTTATAATTACTTTCAAGTCCTAAAAGGGTTTTTGTAGGTCTGAGGAGGGACTACAAATGCATTTTTTGGGTAAATTTTCATTATTTTGGTAATCATCTGACCATGCTTTATGTTTTGGGAAGTGATGCGATGTTTTTGGACACTTGACAGTTTATCTTAGGATCCAAAGAGGAAGGTGCAGAGGTCTTGAACCTCATCAACAAGGATTTGATGCATACAAGTCCAATAGCAAACCATTCAGGGATGTATTGTTTATATTTCACGCATTTTACTTCATGTTATGGCATGTTTTGTATGTACATGCATTGAGTGGAATGCATACATCAAAGTTGATCATTTTTTTTTCCAAAGTATGGATCAACTCTCTAGTACACTTTTTGGTTGTTTGTAGGAAATATGGTTGTAGGAACTACATGTTTATGCAACACAGAGATTGTTGTACCATTCGTTTTTATATTTCGTAGGTTATGGAGTCCATGTACCTTAGACTTTGTCTTTCTACCTAGGAACAAGTTAGTTTGGAATAAGAAAGGGATATCCACTATCACACATTGTCACATATTGACTAGGACCAGATTAACTAATTTGAGGAAATGAGACTCATTTGAGTCCAATGATATGAGTTCAGGATATGGGATTCATTTGAGTCCACCTACGTATTCCATTACATATATATGGAATTTATATTCAATTTAGTGTAGGTATGATACTATGAATTGTAAGAAGGTTCCATTGGTATGGGATGGTGGAAACAACTTCCCTTTGAACACTCTTCGTCTATGGCCAGGGAGAAAATGACTCATCATTCATGGCATCATGTCACACTAAATCAAAGGAGAGCCCTTAGTAGACATCTCCTTAGGACTGTGAATTATCTTCATAGTTCAGGGACGATTTATTCTTCTAGTAGAGAATGTGGAAGAATATTTTCATATCATGTACTCATTTTCAAGTTTTTAGGAAGGATAATTCCATCAGTTTGATTGGATCATATAGATCCATGCATAGAGTATAGTTAGCAAAGATAGTTCTTTAATATGGATACACATCTGTTTACGGTATCATGTCATATCATCCCTGACCATTTTTATTAGAGGGATTTGACATTTATAAGGAATTTACTCTTTACTATATATACATCCATTAGTTAGCGGAGATTGTTGGGATAGATGGATGGATGCTCCAGAAGACTGAGTAGGTACTACTAAAGCCTGCTTTGTACCAGCCCTCTTTTTCTTTAGACTTGATAAATAGACCTCCTTAGCTTTCCAATGACACCAAAATATGGCCTATGTCCTTTGGAAGTGATGGGTGCAATGATTGAATAGAAACAGATAACTTTGAAAGTCACAAACTCAAGAAAACCTTCTATTATGTCTTGACACCTGCTGAATGTTTTGCTCAGTGTGACCAACACAGTAGAAATTGATAAAATTCCTTCTAGGGCTATTTAATTAGCTTAGTAAGCTACCATTTTCAAGTGGAATAATATAAAAAGATAAACTATGTTAAGAGAAATCAATTTAGCAAGCTTATACCCCCGACTTTTTAGGACTGTAGTAGAAATAGACCAGTAAGCACCTCTACGCATATTTCTTCGCATTGGCTCAATAAAATGTCTTCAAATTTTGATACCGTGTATTAGACTTCAAGCGGAATCCAACAAGCTTTGAATCACTGAATTTGGTGGAGTATTGACCGAGATATGCCCTTGACAAGTTGACAGACTTTTGAGTAGACTAGCAGAGAACATAGAGATGAATGATGTAAATGTATCTATTAATTAACACTTGTATACAATCCCATTGGCATGAATAACATTGCCTAATGGTATAGAGAGGTGTAGGATATAGTGTAGTCCTCACACACACTCAAAATCAGTAGAATGAAGCTCGGGAGTGATCTCTCTTACCCGCGACTTTTCATGTTCACTTTTATATGTAATGAGTAAAGTTTGAATTCAAATTCAAACTTTTCGCTCCCAATGATCAAGCTCCTAAATGATTGGAGATATTCTCTCAATCAAATGAGCTAGCTTCTCCACGACTCACTTTGGTAGGTGATTACAAAAGATTCAAAGTCAATTTGACTTTTACAATGGGATAAAGTGGTAATGAACCACTAGCATATGTTCCTATGCTTCTTCGTGTACGTAGAGTCTTCATGATATCTTTCAAGCCAAAAGTGTAGGCTTGTGATTTGCACCAACAACTCCCCCTCAACCCAAAAATTTGTCTTAAGTCTTCATCTTCATTCTTCAATTATATCTTGCAATCCAATCATAGACTTGAACCTGCAAAGTTTGGTTCCATCCAAAGCTTTAGTCAGCAAATCTGCACATTGCATGTTTGTTGACACATAGGTCAGCTGAATATCCTTGCTTAGCAACTTCTCTCTCACATAATGATAATGAACTTCTATGTGTTTTGTCCTAGCATGATAGATAGGATTAGCTGCAAGGTGAAGAGAACTTGTATTATCTCCAAAGATGATTGGAGGCCTAGTGTATAAGCCCAATTCTGTATACAAAAGTTTAATCCAAATTGCTTCTTGAGTGGCATTAACTAGCCCTCTATACTCTGCTTCTGTAGAAGACAATGCAACATTTGGTTGCTTCTTTGCAGACCATGAAATTGGTTTGGCACTTGCAAAAGAAATGTATCTAGAAGTGCTTCTCCTATCATCCTTGCATCCTGCCCAATCTGCATCTGAATAGACTTTTATATCAATATCTGAAGTGTAAGGAAAATACAAACCATGGTTCTATGTACCCTTGAGATACTTCAAGATTCTCTTGGCAGCCTCTAGGTGAGGTATCCTTGGCTTGTGCATAAATTGACTTAGCACACTAACTCCATATGCAATATCTATCCTTGTTAAGGTAGCATAATTCAAGCTACCCACCATACTTTGATAACCTGTAATATCATTGATTTTATCACCTTCATGGGCACTTAGCTTTAGGTTTACCTCCATTGGAGTGCTTGCTACTTTGGCATCCTGCAAGTGAAACTTCTTCAACATATCCTGTATGTATTTTTTCTAAGTAATGTAAATACCTGAATTAGTGTAGACTAATTCAAGCCCTAGAAAATATTTTAATAGACCAAGATCATTGATCTTGAACTCCTTCATCATCTGGCTTTTGATATTTCTGATTCCATTGACATCATTGCCTGTAATGATGATGTCATCAACATAAACACAAAGATATATTACCTCTGAATTACTTCTCTTAATGAATAAAGAAGTATCTGCCTTGCTCATGACAAAACCTTGGTCTTGGAGGTATGTAGTTGACCTGTAATTCCATGCCCTAGGTGCCTGCTTCAATCCATATAAAGACTTCTTTAATTTGCAAACAAACGTTACCTTCTTAGGGTCCTCATAGCCAGGAGGTTGTGACATATAAACCTCTTCTAAAATCCATCCATTCAAGAAAGCATTCTTGACATCGAATTGGTACATGTTCCAATTCTTTGATGTAGCCACACTAACCAGCACTCTGATTGTTGGCATCTTGGCCACAGGAGAAAATGTCTCTTCATAGTCAATGCCTTGGGTTTTTGCAAAACCCTTGGCTACCAATCTGGCTTTGTACCTATTAATTGTTCCATCAGCATTTCTTTTCAATTTATAGATCCATCGGGATCCTATTACCTTCATGGAGTCCTTCTTGGGTACTAACTCCCATGTATCACTCTCCTTGAGTGCTTCAATCTCCTCATCCATAGCTTCTTTCCATTCTGTTTTGGTTATGGCTTCTTCATATGATCCTGATTCTTCATTTGACAAATCCTTGGTAAGATAAACTGAATGTTTAGTAACAAGAGATGTATCATATGCTTTCTCTTTGAGATCTTCTGATTGATTGAGTTGAAGATTCAGGTATGTCTTCAAGCTTCTTCGTCTTAATTTTGCCCTTGGACTTCCATGCCTTGAACTCTTCAAGATTGATAGTGTCTTCATCATCTGAACTTGAGTCTTCATTCTGAATAGGTTCCTCCCTTGCAAGTTTCTTCCAAATCATAGGGTAGTTTAACCTTCGTGCATTCATTCTCACACCAAGAATCATTTTCATCAAAGACAACATCTCTGTTTTCCATGAATCCCTTATTGGTAGGGTTATAAAACCTGTAACCTTTTTTATTTAAATCATACCCAATAAAGATGCATTTTTCAGCCTTTGGATCTAGCTTACCTCTTATCTGAGAAGGAATGTGTACATATGCTACACATCCAAATATTTTGCAATGATCTAGTGATGGTCTCTTACCATGCCATGCTTCATAGGGTGTCACACCATCAAGTGATTTTGATGGTAACCTGTTTATGAGGTAAGTGGTAGTAGAAACACTCTCTGCCCATAGATAGTTAGGTAACTTCTTATCATTAAGCATAGATCTAGCTGTCTCAACAATTAACCTATTTCTTCCTTGAGTTACCCCATTCTGTTCAGGAGAATACCTTGTGGTTATTTCTCTTTGATGCCTCTCTCCTGCAAGAAGTCTTCAAACTCATTGGAGAAGTACTCACCTCCTCCATCTGACCTTAGCCTCTTCAAATTTCTTCCTGTCTCATTTTCAACTAGTGCAAGATATTTTTTAAAGGAATTAAACACCTCATCCTTGTGCTTCATAAAGTACAATACAATCCATCTGCTATAATCATCAATAAAAGACACATAGTACATTGAACCTGAGACTGAGGGGTCTTTGCTAGGTCCCCATACATCTATGTGTACAAGCTCTAGGTAGTCTTCATGCATATATCCTTTCCTTGAGAAGGGTAACCTGTGAGACTTACCAAATTGACAAGCACCACACTTGTAAATCATATGTTGCTTGGATACATTAGGTATGCCAAGCACACATTGGTCCCTGCACATTTGCTTCAAGGTCCTTTGTCCTATATGTCCTAATCTTTTGTGCCAAATCTCAAGCTCTGAAAGTGTTTGATCCTTATAACTGTATAGTGCAATATTTTTTGTGTCTTCTAACTTAAAAGTGAAAAGTCTACCTGATTTTTCTCCTTTAGCAATCCTCTTGAATCCATGTCTTGGGTCCTCCATAAATGCTCCATATTGATTGAATCTAACTTGCAAACCTTTCTCCACAATCTGTCCAACACTCATCATGTTTTTGGTAATGGTTGATACATAAAGTACCTTGCTCAATAAGTTTTGATTTCCATCACAAGTCTTAACATTTCCAACTTTAACTACTGAATGCTTTGTATCATCACCTGTTTGGACTTGATGCTTACCTTTTGGTTCTTCAAGACCAGAGAGTAGTGCCACATTGCCAGCCACATGATCTGAGCACCTTGAGTCAATGTAAAATAGGTAATCATCATTTGTACCTGATTTTGAAGTCATGTTCATGATCAGAAGAGAGTCATCCTGCTCTTCTGTGTAGTTGTTGTTGTCCTTTCTAGATTTATATCCTCCTTGGTAGTTTCCATTGTAATTATTGTTGTAATTGTTGTTATGGCCTTGGTGATGGTTGAACCTTCCTCTTGACTGTGAGTATCCACCTCTTTCGTAGCCTCTTCCTCTATGATTTTTGTAATTCCTGAAACACTCATCTGTAGTGTGATTTGACAAACCACAAATGTTGCATGGTGATGAGTTATAGGGTCTCCCCCTACATAGCTTACCTCCTCTGCCCCTTCCTCTTGAAGATCTACCTCTCCCTGCATAGTTGGCTTGGGAGGTAGAGCCTTCATCTTCCACCTTCTTGCTCTTGCCTTTATCCTTAGACTTCTTATCAGTATATAGGGCAGAAGAGTTATTCCCTTTGGATGTATAAATAGTTGACCCATGAGAGTTGTAAGATCTAGAGTGTGCATGTCCATGTAAAGATCCATTGCAGTGGTGAAGCTTTCCCACTTGTCATCAGCCTTGATCCCATTGATCACTTGCCTCAGAATCTGTTCTTCTTCAATCTCTTCTCCTATGTTTGCTAACTGATCTGCAACATCTTTAATCTTGGTCACAAATTCTGAAACAACTTGCTTAGGTTGCTTCCTAAGTGTTGTAAATTCAATCCACAACTGATTTTTCCTTGCCCTTGTATTGGAGGAAAAATATGATGATAAGGTTTCCCAAGTTTCTTGGGATGTCTTACAATTTTTGATATGTGGCAAAAGAAATTCAGAGATAGAGTTGAGTAAATAAGACCTTGCCAAAGCATCCTTAGCACACTATGTGTTGAGCCTTTCTTGTTCTTCCTTGGTTGGCAATCCTCTTGCTTTCAATGAGGGCAATTCCTCATCTCCTGAGATGTATCCATAAAGACTCCTTCCTTGTAAGTAGGTCTTCATCCTTAGAGACCAAGCTTGATAGTTGTTCCTATCCAATTTATCAATAAATGAAGGAAAACCATCTCCCATTTTACCTTATTTTGCTCTGATACCACTGTTGGGATAGATGGATGGATGCTCCAGAAGATTGAGTAGGTACTTCTAAAGCCTGCTTTGTACCAGACCTCTTTTGCTTTAGACTTGATAAATAGACCTTGTTAGCTTTCCAATGACACCAAAATATGGCCTATGTCCTTTGAAAGTGATGTGTGCAATGATTGAATCAAAACAGATAACTTTGAAAGTCACAAACTCAAGAAAACCTTCTATTTATGTCTTGACACCTTCTGAACATTTTGCTCATTGTGACCAACACAGTAGAGATTGATAAAATTCCTTCTAGGGGTATTTAATCAGCTTAAAAAGCTACCATTTGCAAGTGGAATGATGTAAAAAGATAAACTATGCTAAGAGAAATCAATTTAGCAAGTTTAGCTATACCCCCGACTTTTTAGAATTGTAGTAGAAATAGACAAGTGAGCACCTCGACACAGATGTCTCACAATTGGCTGAATAGAATGTCTTCAAATTCTGATAGCATGTATTAGACTTCAGGGTGAATCCAACAAGCTTTGAATCACTGAATTTGGTGGAGTATTGACCGCGATATGCCCTTGACAAGTTGATAGAATTTTGAGTAGACTAGCAGAGAACACAGAGATGAATGATGTAAATGTATCTATTCATTAACACTTGTATACAATCCCATTGGCATGAATAACATTGCCTAATGGTACAGAGAGGTGTACGCTATAGTGTAGTCCTCACACACACTCAAAATCAGTAGAATGAAGCTCGGGAGTGATCTCTCTTACCCGCCACTTTTCATGTTCACTTTTATATGTAATGAGTAAAGTTTGAATTCAAATTCAAACTTTTGGCTCCCAATGATCAAGCTCCTAAATGATTGGAGATATTCTCTCAATCAAATGAGCTACCTTCTCCATGACTCACTTTGGTAGGTGATTACAAAAGATTCTAAGTAAATTTGACTTTTACAATGGGATAAAGTGGTAATTAACCACTAGCATATGTTCCTATGGTTCTTCATGTATGTAGAGTCTTCATGATATCTTTCAAGCCAAATGTGTAGGCTTGTGATTTACACCAACAGAGATTTGTTCTCGATCTTCATACTACGAATTGTTGATATATTTAGGTAGTGATGTGTGTGAACACTCTAGGACCGCCGGGGCACATTTTTCCCTCTTTAGGAGGTTTTTTTCCCTTGGCTTGTATATACGCCTATTGCCCTAATGGGCTACTTATCTTTGTACATTCCCTAGTAATACATTTAGTATTGTGTGTTGTGCTCCAAGCTTCTTCTTCCTCTTCCTTGTGTTGTTCCCGTGGTTTTGCAGACATCTAACTCCAACACAAATGTATGTAATGAGGAATTATGCATTAGTTATGGAAGAAAGGAGAAAATGAATCCATAAGTTTCTCTTTTAAAGAAAGAAGAAAGAGGAAATTAGCTTAGAGATCTGAGAGTGATCTCACTCTAGCTTAGGGATCCCACTTTAGCTCATCTTTCTTAAAGGGGAAAAGGAAAGGAAAATATGATTTCTTCTTTGGAGAAGAATAGAGTATGTTTTCCTTTAGAGATAAGAGATGTTCAAAAAACATCTTTTACTTTATTTTAGAAGGAATTCATTTACTATACTTTTCAGTGTAATCTTCCTCCACATGGGAGTTTCACTCTCCACTACTTTGGAAGGAAAAATATGGAGATTTTATGTGCATGTTCTCAATTATGGATGAGTAGAGCAATTGAATTCAAAAGAATCTCTTTCAAAGGGAAAGGGAAAGTGGAATAGATTCTACTACCAGAGCTATTTTCCTTAGAGGAAATTATATGTATATATATATATATATATATATATATATATATATATATATATATATATATATATATATATATATATATATATATATATATATATAGAGAGAGAGAGAGAGAGAGAGAGAGATTCACTTTCTCTCTTCTAGATTGTCTTGTTAGGAGTGACACTCTTCTATCAAGGCAATAGGGAGATCAGTTAATCATGATGGTTAGATTGAGTCTCACTTGTAGACTCTAGAGAGAAGTAGTTATGCTATTTTTAATCATGGTCCTTGTCTAGATGATATAAGTTAGTTATTGACATTAGTTAGACTAAGAGTAGATTGATGATACCTCTGTTTAGAGTTCCTGAGATAAGGATATATCTAACCTATTAGGGTACCAAAATATTAATTGGTGCTACATTATGAGCATGATGTGTAAACATCAATTAGGAGGATGGGTACTTAGGGATTATCCGAATCTCAAAGGGAATGCTTTCTACATCCATATGGCAAACTATAGGGATGAGAAATATTATAGTTTGCACTAGTGCAAATAGATGCTCTTCAAGTAGAACTAAGTCCAAAGGAAATGGATTACAAACCAAAGACTTCTTGGTCAGTGGAATGTAGACATTGCATATTACTACTATGAAATTCTTATATATGAGTTAGATGATAGATTTGCATAGTTCACAAGGTAGTTTAGATTAAACTATTACTTGTGATTACACTCAAGGTTTGAAAGGCCTAGAGTGGTATGATGGAAAATCTATCATTTAGTCCTACATGGGTTTCTACTCACTTTTTATGGGACTCGGTTCTACATTTTAGAAGATTCTATGGTTTATTATTTGCACTACGGTATGATCAAGCCTATAAGCTTGACACTTTACACTTACTTTGCATACTATTGCTCCAAGTAGGATACATAATATGGGCCTACGTTATTTTGATGATGTTATATGATATGGGAGTGATAGTTTGAAATTTTAATGTGTATGGGATGTAATAGGCACCACACATACATTTTCCCACCTTTAAGATGATCTCATTTGAGGTCTTCTTAAGGGGAAGGATAAGGGAAACAACACACAGAGATGACCATGTACATAGAATACATGGGGTTCAAGGGAGTCCGAGCACTTTCTTCTGCCATTATGGACATTTCATTTACATTTTCAAGGACAGAAATGTTTTCAAGGGGAAGGAAATGTCATATTATGGATGTATACCCTCTTGGGTGAGGTGGCATAGATGCCACTTGGCATCATTAGAGACATTATATCTATTCGTTAGAAGAAAGAAGAGAGGAGTCTCAATTATCTCATTATTATGTGGGATGAGAGAAGAGACTTAGAAGAGAGTCTTTGAATAAGAGAGTCTTCAAATAAGACTCACACAAGGGAGCTTGGAGGTTGGGAGGAAATTTAGATGTTCATGCTCTGTGTGTTTCATCTGTGGAGCAGTGTGTGAAGTCTTTTGGAGCCATGAAAAGAAAATGATTACGTGTTTATGACACTTTTCCAAAGGGAAGGAAAGATTTACCATGTAAATGGGTATATAAGCTAAAATTCACATAAGATACTGCTTCTCCAAAGTATAAAACATGACTTGTGGCAAAGGGTTTAAAGCAACAACATGATGTTGATTCTAAGGATATCATCTCTCTAGTGGTCAAGATGACTACCATGTGCATATCTCTTTCATTCGTTGCAATGAAGAACTTAAATCTAGTCCAACTGGATGTGAAAACTACTTTCTTGCATGGAGATCTTACAAAGGAGAGCTCTATTGAACAACCAAAGTGTGATGTAGTTCCTTGCAAAGAAAATCTACTTTGTAAGCTAAAGAAGAGATTATATGGACTTAAGGAATACCCTAGAAAATGGTACCAAACCTTTGATACTTTTATGAACTCTCAATGCTATTCTCAAAGCAATAAGGATCATTAACTTTATACAAAGAGATTTTCAAATGGCATCTTCATATGCTTGATATTTTATGTGGATCATATGTTGATTACTAGGAAGTCCTCTTATGAATTCTCCATTCTCAAAAAGAGGTTGAGTGAGACATTTGATATGAAGGATTTGGGGGATGCCAAACATATTCTTGGTATGCATATTACTCGTGATAGGAGTAAAAGAAGCATATACTTGTCTCAAAGTGAGTACATATCGAAAGTACTTCACATGTTCAATATGCTGGGTGGAAAGGGGTTGAGTTCACCTTTGACCGCATATGGGAAACTCAGCAAGGATGATTGCACCAAATAAAATGAGAAAAAAGAATTCACGACCAAAATTCCTCGTCAGTATGTTGTTGGAAGTCTCATGTATGCTATGGTAGCTACGAGACTAGACATTGCATTTGCAGTGAGGGCTTTGAGGAGATATATTTCTAATCATGGCAAGAAGGATTGGGAACTCTCAAGATCATTTTGAGATATCTAAGTGGAACTAAGGATAAGTTTCTATGGGCCATCCATATTGGTTACTAAGATTCTAATTATGTCGCTTGTGTAGAAAATTAAAAGTCTACATTAGGGTACATTTTTCATTTTTCTAGAATGCTCCTCTTGGAGATGTCATCTTCAAGAATGTACAATTGTTTGAAACACATAAGCAGAGCATGTCGAAACAAGTGAGGCATGTAGGGAAGCCTTGTGGCTTTCTCGTCTTGCTTGTGATATGCATCTACCTTAGCATGTACCACCTTGACTCCATGATAGTCAGAGTGCCATTGCTTTGGCTAAGAATCTAGTATATCATGCAAAGACTAATCACAATGAGGTGAGGTATCAGATCTAAGAGATTGCTTAGCCATTGACGACATTATTCTCAAGAAAGTTCATAGCCAAAATAATTATTAAGATCCTTTGACCAAAGCTCTACTACAGGATAGCTTTCGACACTGTTATTACTTGATGAGGGTTGGTGTGTCCACCCTATCAGCTATCGCTTTGGTTTTGTGTTATTTCCCGTATTTCACTTCTTTCCTTTGATAGGCATCGTTAGCGCTGATGTGAGTGATTATTCTCCACTAGACAATGTGGAGATGGACTTTAGTTGGGCAAAAATGTCCTTTCCCAAGCCCATCAATACAAGCACGTAACATATTAAACTATTTTGCCCTAGTGAGCCCATCACTAATCACAAACAAGGTAAAAAGTACCCTTTTGATAAATTAGATTAGGAGGAACACAGGTTTCTGGTGGTTTTTTTTTTAGATAAAGGAAGTTCGACCTTAGCCTACTCTCCCGGACTTGAATTAAATAAAGGAAAAATACAAAAGAAGGGGACTAGTGCCCACGGGATCACCCAAATCCCATAGAGCGAGGGAAGCTTTTACAGAGTGTAGGTGGGTTTACAAGAATAGGGTTTATCGCCCACTCATCACCCTCATGCGAGGCCCATATCGGTGAAGTGTGTTCTTGATCAAGCAGAAAACTTGATGACTCCTAAAAAGAAAAGGGGGGTTTCTTATAACTAGAGATCCTCTTGCCAAGGAGGAACATTGAATACTCAACTGACGAGAGTTTTGAGCGTTCTGGAGAGTCACAGTGCGACCACTCGCTTCTCCCAGCAGAGCTGGCTTCAAACTAATATATTTCTGATCACTAGTTTTCATTTTGATGATCTGCCATAGCCTTTGCGTTAGGCCTTGCAAGGCTTACATGGAGTTATAGAGAAGGTTGATAAACCTCGCATCCCCATCCTGTGGAGCCCACTTGGTTTTAAGCTTATTGTTGACATATTGTAGCTCTTTGTGATGTCTGAAGGGGGGAGTTTTCTTACAATTAGCAATTCTTTTGCCGAGAAGGAAAAGTGACTTTTTGATCGACCACTCCTTGGGGGTATTGCCAAAGTTTTGAGCACATCTTTCTCGCCAAATCTTCCAAAGGATCTCTCCCCTAATCGCATTCCACAACGCCACAGAGCAACCGATCGCTTCACCAATGAGGGATTACTTCCAATTGATTTGTTCTTCGAGTCCCAAAGAATAGCTGCCAAGGACCGTCCATAACTGAAGGGATTTAGGGCAAGCAAAGAACAGGTGACCAATATCCTCTTTGCTACAACAACATCTCTTGCACGAGGGCGGAACCCCATAGATCTTGTTAGCTTTTGCATTGGTCCATATTCCACGGTGTAGGATTTGCCATAGGAGAACCAACCTTTTGTTTTCAATGAGAGGATGCCACATAGACATAAATTTCATATCCCATTGAAGTCGCGTCCAGTTGAGACACCATTTTTTGTTGAGACGGATGTGAATGTCATTGCAAGCTTCGACATATGGAAGCTTGGAGATGCGATTACCATTATACCATTTAAGGCCCATTGGGTTCGGAGAGTCTTGTCCCATAAGTAGTCGGATTTTAGATCGGTCCCAAGCATGGCTTCTGCTCAGTAAAACATTCCATTCCTCGTATGTGACCGCATTAGTAGGGTCAAGGTCCTCAAAGTCCACCCATCTATTCCTGTCCTGTTTCCAGAGGTGCTTCCATTGTTTAAATCCCTTATTCTAGAATCTCTTGGCACTCAAGACATTCCAAGGCTCCACGTTTCTCATGCCTTGGATCGGGAACCAAATAGAGTTGTTTTGTCTTATACCTGCAGCCCACTTCCAATCTTCATTGATTCTAATGTGCGGTTTGAATGTCTTCCAACTCAACCACAAGGATCTAACCATGATTGATCCTCTGGGTGAGACTTGAATCAGAGAGAATAGGAGGGTGAGGATGTCAAGGTTTTTCCATCCAGGGTAGCCTACCAAAGTAATTGCATTTGTGTTTCTGAAAATTAATGTGTCCAAAGAGGAATCTCTATTGCACCACGCCTTTATCATCCATTTAGCCACGAGTTTATTGGCCATGTTGCGAATGCCCATAATACCCAGACCTTCATTCTTCTTTTGGCTAGTGCATATGGACCATTTGGTCTTAGGCACCCCCCTCTTGTTAGGGTCCTCGGTCCAAAGAAAGTTCCTACAAGTACTTTCTAATTTGCCTAAATCTTGATTCTTCGGTCTCTAGCAAGAGAGAAAGTAGATGATTGAGGATATGAGGAACGTGTTGATCACCATGGCCCGGCCAGGAAGATTGATTTGCAAACCTCTCCAGTAGTTATGTTTATTATTAATTCTAGCGAGGACCCAAGCCCACCTTTGTCCCAGAGTAACACCGAATCCCATGGGGATACCAAGAATACGAATGACCTGACCTGATTGAATGCTTTGGCATCCTTGCACAGTGAGGACATTGGGTTGATTCCCTTTGATCGCCCTGAATGCAGTCTTGCTACAATCGGACCAATACCAACATTCCTTATCGTCACTTTGTTTACTGGTTGAAGATCTTGAATAAATCTTAATTTCCCATTCTTCATCGGCATAGTAAACCATCGATTTGAGTAAGGAGCTGGAGAAGGTTCCAAAATCTGCATGCTAATTTTTTTCTTTTAATAAGCAAATGAGTTTTGGGAGATGCGCTTTTGGAACTGGTATAGCTCATAAATTCCAAGGGACATGAGGAATGGTGAGAACCACCATCGGAGCTGCTACCTTTGGATCTACACAACCTATTTCTCTAGGCTCAAATGTAAATAATTTGTCGTGCTTTCTAAACATCCATTCAAATTTCTTCTTTTCTTGTGGCAATAGAAATTTTTCACATCCAATGTTTAATTTTTCTATGGTTTCATCAGTAAAGGTATGACCAATTTGCTTAACATCTCTTAGACTGGGCTCATCACTTACTTCAATCACAATATTTTGACTTTCTTCAGGTAAAGGTTGTGCTACGGGTTTAACTTTCCTATCAATAGTCTTGTATTTTGTTTCAACTTGAGGCTCAAACTCTATCTCCTCTTTCTCAATTAGAGATTTAAAGTACTCAGATATAGTCACATATGCCTCAAGTGAATATGCATTCAAAAACTGATCATAGGATTTCTCTTTTACTAGAAATGTTTCAATGTTTTCCACTATATCGGAACATGAAAAGCAATCAAACAAACTACTAATTTTCTCATCTTGTTCAATCAATTTGTCTTTCACAAAATCTTTCTCTTTTCGTGCAATAATCTTCCTCAATCTTTGATTCATATCTTTGCATCTTATAAATTTTGACTCTCTTGTATCACAGACAAAACTTGAATTTTCTTCCATCATGGCAGGAGGCGAGATTTCTATAAACCTCATGCCACAATCATCTCGCTTAATCATGGCACTTTTATAAATCCTGTTCAAAATGTCCAATAGGATCACTTCTCAGCAACATCCTATTACACGGATGGTTAACACACACAGTCATAAACTGAACAAACTTGAGTCCATTTCGTGAACGAATGCGTGCATACGCACTTCCATCGTCGAGGACTTTAGTTTCCATTTGTGCTTCACTAATAAATGGTTGTCCCAAAATTACCAGATATGGGCAATCATCATGTATGAAAAGTGATGCACATCACAAACATCTCCTATGGAAATTGGTACATGAGCACAGGCTCCATGTAAAGCTCTAGTAAGGTTATTTGTAGATTTCATCCTCCATCCATGCTCTTGATCAATAGGCCACTTCTCTTGATCATAAAAAATTTTGGAAATTACATTAATTTCTGACCCAGAGTCAATAAGACCAACATAAGGTCTTGGTTTCCCACCAAGTTTCACCATAGTTTTTGTTGTCCCTCTAGGCCAAAGATTAGTTGCATAGTAACTTTCAGGTATATTCCATTCTTGCTCATCATCGAGAATCACCTTAGGTAATCTTCTAAACTCATTA
Source organism: Ceratopteris richardii (assembly GCA_020310875.1). Taxonomy (NCBI): domain Eukaryota; kingdom Viridiplantae; phylum Streptophyta; class Polypodiopsida; order Polypodiales; family Pteridaceae; genus Ceratopteris; species Ceratopteris richardii. The sequence goes on along the minus strand of CM035422.1, from coordinate 123,172,810 downwards.
CACTTTACTTCTCTTTGAATATTTTGGACCATTGGAACTGGCTTGTTTAATATTGGTTCTTCAAAGTATTGCCTCTTTCTCTTGAGACTAACAAGTATTTCATCAATAAACTCATGTTTAACAATTCCCAGAAAATCTCCTAATTGAATAGAAACAATACTCTTAATTATGTTATCATCAAGCACTTGCTTCAAATCCGTTTATTTTTCCAAATCTGAAACTAGCTTATAAGCAGGACCTTTTTTAGGTTCTTTCTTTTCTTCCTTGCTAGTTTCTATTTTAATTGGCTCCTCAATTCAAACTTCCTTTTCACTTTGTCTTGGTACTCTCTTATTCAAACCCTGATTCTTCTCCTCTCGCTTTCGCTTCTCTTCAATATTAGCCTCATATGCATACACACTAAATGAATCAACAGGGGAATCCCAACTCGTTTGCGATCGAATTGTGTTCCCTACTTTAGTCAATGACTGTATTGGTAATTTTGCCTTTGAAACAGATGTTAGAACATTATCCCATAAATTTTCAGTCATCATCTTATCCTCTAGCAAGTTCAAACAAGAAACTAGAAATTTCATTGAACATTTGGCGAGAGGATGCCTCAAAATATCTTCTCATTCCTCCTTAACCAAAATTGGTAGGTACTGGCTTCCCTGTATCAGTAGAGAAAATATTACCATCAATCCATTGCACAAGTTTTTTAGCTCTTGCTTCTTGGACGGATCCACAAACCTTGCTAGCATGCTCCAAGGTATCACACCAAATAAATTTTTCAATAAATTCCCTTTTACTTTCTTGCTTCTCTTTTTTATCACATTAGATTTCTCTAATGTGCTTAATTTTAAACGCAGATCCTTCATACCTTGAATAATTTCATCCATATATGCAGGCGGAGCAACTATTGGTCGAATCTCAGGGTGAGGCTCAATTCTTATTTATGGGTTCGAATTTAAGTTATTTTGAACTTCTTGGGGTTTCTTAACTTCCTCTACTCTTTCTTGAGAAATTCAAGATTTCCATCACTTACGCTTCACAATCATTAAAACAGCTTCTCGTACCTTATCCTATTCGGTACTTAAACCTATCAGTTCAGTCAAATCTTCAAGTAAGTTTCCTAGCTCTAAGGCTAGGGTAGGATCAGCACTCTGAGCGAAAAGTTTGACTTTGTCGAGAGCTAATGCATTTTGATATGCTTCATCCAACTGTTTAAATCTTTCTTCAAATTCACGTAGGAGTTGGGTTGCTACAAGTCCCTTATCAGTCTTTAAATGATCGGTGTGTGGGTGTAGTCAAATCTCCAGAAAATATTCTTCCTTCAGAGCTTCTTAAGTTCATCCCGGTTCTTTGCTTGCTCTTGAAGTGTAACAATTCTTGGATTAATTCTTGGAGTAACTGCCCTCACAAAGTCAGACAATTTCAGGGCCACTAGTACCCCATAAAGATCCATTTTCACATCATAAACATGCAAGAAACTCAATACATTTCGATCATTAAAGAACCTATGTTCTTTAACAATTGCTTCTAATGCTTGTGTTGGAGCCATCTCAAATGCCCACCTTTCGGGAACTTAGCATCCTACGATCATGTCCAAACTTGTAAGGCCCCCATATGAGGAGAAGCCATGATGGACATCACTAGATCCTAGGATACCTAGTTTAGACACTAGAAGGGGTCTAGCCATTGTAGACCATGATGGTTACGAGGTGACATTGATGGATCCAGATTCCGTAATATTAGTGAACTCCCCACGTAATACACCAACTTATAACTGTGTTCCTTAGATCAAGGATATCACAAGGAATCAAGAACACGGAAAAACGGATACCCTTAAATCATGGAACCAAATGTGTTCTTACGCGGTGACTTCTGTCGCATTAGAACATGGGTATATAAACATATAAAAAGTTACCATTCGGCATCTGTCACTCAGATCACCATTGAAGCTTGCAAGAGCGCACGGGTGGGCAAGCCATTTACCATTTCTTGTATACCTCTTGGCAAGTTTTGATAACAAAAGTTTGAGCTCTCTTGGTCTCTCCCTTGTCTCGTTGTTCTCTCTCTACGTATTTTTTTCTTTCATGGTATCAGAGCATAGGTTCTGAGAAGCAGTGTTTTTCAAGAAGATCCTGCAAGTTCGTGTTGTGCGACCTTGAGAGATGTCAACCATGAGCAACGCCGGTAATGCAAGTAGCTCTAGTAATGGAAATGCTGCCGCAACTACAGTCCAAACGCTCCGAATCCGCCCACCCATATTTACGGAAGGCAAACTCGATGGCACGAACTACACATTATGGAAGTTCAAGATCATGGCAATTCTCGACTCTTATGAGCTTCTCGAAATAGTTTTGGGAACTGACGTAGAGCCTCCTATGGTACCGGACTCAATTAATCCCTCCAACCAAGTTCCTGCAGATGCTGCTCTCCATCGGGCTTGGAAACGCAAAAATGTTGATGCACTCTGTGCCATAGTAACGAGTTGCGCAGATTCTGTTCTAACTCTTATACAACATACATCCAAGGCAAGTGAGGCTTGGGGTATACTGAGGAGTCAGTATGAGACGCGGAACCAGATGTGCATTCAAAATCTGGAAAATCAGTTGGCGGCAGAGAAGCTATCCGAAGGAGAAGCTGTGGAAACCTTCATCACAAGGATAAAAAATCTTCGTGATCAAATGGCTGCTGTGGGAATATCAAAGACCAGCGAAGATCTGGCAAGGAGGTGCATGCGGGTTTTGACGCCCATGTTTTATGGTTTGGTCACGGCTCTCAACACTCAGGTAAGAAATCCTCCATTAACATTTGAGGAGTTTAGCGCTATGCTGTTAGAGGAGGAGATGCGACTCAAAAGTCGTGATGGTGGAAATGGTGGAGACTCGGCACTCACAGCAAAAGCCAAGGCCAAAGGAGAGAAGAAGAAGGATGGGAAGAAGAAGTTCAAAGGTAAGTGTCACTACTGCGGGAAGTCTGGCCACATGGCAAAGGAATGCCACAAGAAGGAAAAGGATGAAAAGGACGGAACTTCCAGATCCTCTTCAAAAGGCAAGGATGCAGTCAACATGTCTGAAGCAGAGTTGGAGCTGTTCATAGCCATTGAGGAAGTTTGTTCCTCTGCTCAAGCTTCAAAGGCAGATGACTCATGGGTGCTTGATAGTGGTGCAACACGTCATATGACCAGCAAAAAGGAGTGGTTACATTCCCTGTGGCCTCTCAGGGAATCCATCAATGTGACAATAGGAAATAACGCAAAATGCCCCGTTGAAGGTTCAGGTACTGTATCTTTCACTACACTGAATGGTGAGACTAAAAAGCTTTCAGAAGTGTTGTATGTGCCTTAGATCAAGAGAAATTTGCTTTCTGTGGCTGCCATCACGGATCGTGGTCTGAAGGTCGATTTTGACTCAAAAGGAGCAGAAATCAAGGATAAAGATGGTAAGTTGGTCGGCAAGGCCACGAGGCATGACAACCTTTATGAATTGTCTGCACATGTAGCAGTTGATGACAGTACATGCAAGCTTTGGCATGAGCGACTTGGACACATCGGATTCGCAGTGCTCAAAGAGATGCAGAAGACGGGCATGGTAGCACATTTACCCAAGTTTGGGGTAATGCATGAAACATGCGAAGCTTGTGTGATGGGCAAGCAACAGAGAAAGTCATTTCCAAAAGAGAGCAGCAATCGGTCAAAGTCTCTTCTAGAGTTGGTACATGCTAATCTCTGTGGCAAGATGACAACAAAGGCACTTGGCGGATCATTCTACTTCATGATAATCATCGACGACTATAGTAGAATGATGTGGGTCTATTTTCTTCGAGATAAGGCTGAGGTTTTTGGCAAATTTAAATAGTGGCACAAGCTTGTGGAACTCGAAATCGGCAACAAAGTGAAGAAGCTACAGACAGATCGTGGAGGAGAGTTCACTTCAACAGAATTCTCAGACTACTGCAAAGAGCATGGCATTCAACACCAACTCACTACAGCCCATACACCTCAACAAAATGGGGTCATAGAAAGACGCAATCGCACTGTCATGGAGATGGCACGATGCATGTTGAAAGGACGAGGGCTACCAAACTCCTTTTGGGCTGAAGCAGTAAACACAGTGGTATACATTCTAAATCGTAGCTACACCAAGGCATTAATAGGGAAGACTCCTCTTGAGGCCTATTCTGGTAAGAAACCTTCTGTTGCACATTTTAGAGTTTTTGGATGTGAGTGTTATGCTCATGTTCCAGATCAAACAAGAACAAAATTGGAGGCCAAAAGTAGAAAATGCATCTTTCTAGGATATAGCCTAGAATCCAAAGCTTACAGGTTATATGACTCAGAGGCAAAGAAAGTGATTGTCAGCCGCGATGTGGTGTTTGTGGAACAGCCACATGCAGTGGAGAATATGAAGTCCTCCATGTTATTGTCAGAAGAAGGAGTAGCTCACATTGTGCCCAACCAGGTCACCTACAATCCGCAAAAGGATGAGGAGGAGGAGGAGTACTCAATCAACAAGACTCCTCAAACGCAACAACCTGCTTTAGCACCAGACGGGAGGCCACTTCCTAAATGGGTAAAGCAGCTCTTTGATGATAAGAATCCAGTCTCTAACCTACAAGATGATTCTACAGTTGCAGATGGAGTTCGCAGATCAAAGAGAATAGAAGAGCAGAAGCATGCCTCTGAGCACATTGTCAACATGGCTTTAATGGCTGACATCATGCAGGTTCAAGAGCCTACATCGATTGAAGAAGCTATGTCTCGTCCAGAATGGAGATCTGCCATGCAGGCAGAATATGATAGCATAATGGAGAACGACACATGGGAATTAGTGGATCGGCCTGAACAGAGAAAAGTAATTGGTACAAAATGGGTTTGGAAGACCAAATACAAGGCAAATGGGTCTATGGAGAAGTACAAGGCCCGTCTTGTTGCACAAGGCTTCTCTCAAGTAGAAGGTTTCAACTTCTAGGAGACCTTCGCAGCTACCGCGAGGATGACAACCATTCGAGTTGTCCTTGCCCTAGCCGCCCATAAGAAATGGCCGGTATTCCAGTTGGATGTCAAATCAGCCTTCTTGAATGGATACCTCAAGGAGGATGTATATGTAGCACAGCCACCAGGTTTTGAGGTGTCCGGTCAAGAACACAAAGTTTGCAGGTTGAAGAAGGCATTGTATGGGCTGAAACATGACCCTAGGGCATGGTACCAAAGGATAGATGGTTTCTTTCACTCCATCAACTTCAAAAGGAGCACTTCTGATGCTAGTCTGTATGTCTTCAAAAAAGATAGGAAATATGTTTTGATTGTCCTATATGTCGATGATCATGTTATTACAGGTGATCACTCAGAAATGCTGCAGGTGACAAAAAAAAAGTTGAGCACTGAATTTGAAATGACAGATTTGGGACTCATGCATTATTGCCTGGGCATTGAAGTTTTTCAAGAACCAAGCAAGATCTTCCTTAGCCAAAGGAAATATGCTTGGGAGATCTTGAAGGCATTCGGTATGACTGAGTGCAAAACAGTGGTCTCACCTATGGAGATCAATACAAAGTTAACCTGAGAAGATACATCACCACTTGTTGATGCATGCAGATATCGGAAGATGGTTGGAAGTCTGATTTATTTCTGCAACACTAGGCCTGATATAGCTTATGCTACCGGTGTGTTAAGCAGGTTCTCAAATCAGCCTCGAGAGAATCATTGGCGTGCAGGGATGCGGGTTTTAAAGTATGTCAAAGGTACCCTGGAATTTGGCATCAACTACACCTCAGGAAACGCTTTAGTCGGCTATTGCGACCCAGATTGGGCTGGTGACATTGACTCCCAAAAGTCAGTTTCTGGATATTGTTTCTCACTAGGTTCAGGAATCTTCTCTTGGATTAGTAAGAAACAACCTACAGTGGCACTATCATCAACAGAAGCTGAATACAAGGCACCATGCTTTGGTGCATGTGAGGCAGTTTGGCTAAGGAGAGTTTTTCTGGAGACGGGGATGCAGATCAATGGAGCTACAGTTTTGAAGTGCGACAATCAAAGTTGCATGGCAATAGCAAAGAACCGAGTATTTCATGCTCGCACAAAGCACATCGAGATCCAATACCATTATGTTCGGGAGCTGATTGATGACAAAATAGTGGAGCTGGAGTATTGTCCTACAACGGACAACCTGCTGACATTTTCACAAAAGCACTAGGAAGTGATCAACTGGCTCAACATCTTCACCGAATCGGAGTCGGTCCAAGATTGTAGTTCACCTCGAGGTAGACATTGAGGGGGGGTGTTGGAGCCATCTCAAATGCCCACCTTTCGGGAAGTTAGCATCCTACAATCATGTCCAAACTTGTAAGGCCCCCATATGAGGAGAAGCCATGATGGACATCACTAGATCCTAGGATACCTAGTTTAGACACTAGAAGGTGTCTAGCCATTGTAGACCATGATGGTTACGAGGTGATATTGATGGATCCAGATTCCGTAATATTAGTGAACTCCCCACGTAATACACCAACTTATAACTGTGTTCCTTAGATCAAGGATATCACAAGGAATCAAGAACACGGAAAAACGGATACCCTTAAATCATGGAACCAAATGTGTTCTTACGCGGTGACTTATGTCGCATTAGAACATGGGTATATAAACATATAAAAAGTTACCATTCGGCATCTATCGCTCAGATCACCATTGAAGCTCGCAAGAGTGCACGGGTGGGCAAGCCATTTACCATTTCTTCTATACCTCTTGGCAAGTTTTGATAACAAAAGTTTGAGCTCTCTTGGTCTCTCCCTTGTCTCGATGTTCTCTCTCTGCGTATTTTTTTTCTTTCAGCTTGTACCAAATGGTCTTTATCTAAAGTGGTATTCTGAGTCATAGACATAAGTTCTAACAGGGCATTGATAGTTTGTGTATCAAAATCCCCTTGCAATCCTCTTAGTAAAGTCTCATCACCCATCTTACTCCAATCTAAAGCCAAAGGCAAGGTTTCAACTCATAAATCCTCTAACCATTTCACGTCGAGTTCACGCTGCGGTCAGGTTTTTGCATGCTTAGGGGTGCACACAAAGTACCAAGAAAGTAACCTTGACTAAAACATAGTAGTCGTGAAAAAGAGAGGTGACTAGGAATTTTGGTCTTGGTTAGATTTTACGTGTAATCATTATACTAACCAAAGGCATCGACAATCTATGATACTTTTTGTAAATCAGAAAAACATTGAGTACTTTTTTACCACATGTAAATACAGCAATCGGCGCACTCATTCAAGGAGTAAATTAAGAAAGTTTTACACCATCAATGAAGTCAAACATACTCTATTATAGAGTTCTGTATATTATATATATATAATATACATATACACATATATATATATATATATATATATATATATATATATATATATATATATATATATATATATATATATATATATATGTGTGTGTGTATAAACAACGTAATGCTTTATACGTGTAACGCGCAAAGCTTACATTAGGGAAACGAAAAGTCTTTACTTAATTGTTGTTAAGAAACTCATCATACTCTTTTTTGCAGTGAATAAATCGAACTCAACAACATACATCAGAACGAAAAGACACTATGGCAATAGATTCCACAGTGGTAGATTCATAGAATTCAAGATGAACAATCATTGATGGGTTAATCTGTAGTTCTGCATTTCTGACGCTGAGAGCTTTCATGCAAATAAAGCAAACACTTCAGCCTCCCAGCATGATCATCAAAAATTCCATTACCTCGTATGGACTCAGCTACGCAAAACAACTATCAAACGTTGAGTATATACAAATCACAACATTTTGCCTCATCTCTGATTAATGTTGCACACATTACTTTGCAGTTATAAGCATGAATTACTATAGCCAAGTATGCACGTATCAATTTTTGTAAATATAAGCTCATAGATGTAGGAGAATTAACTCTGAGATAAAGAACCGTTTGCCGTGAACTATGGGCAAAGCCTCTTTAATTAAATTCTAATGTGCAGATTTCAATTGAGCAGCTTAAAGCACCTATTCTAGTCTTGAACAGTTGTATATCCAATGATCCCAGTCATGAAACGTATTTCAAAGAGCATGAAATTAAGAAACACTGCACATACGAACAAGTTTGATTATATCTAATAAATAAAGAGCAACGAAGAAGAATTGCATAACCTTCTTCTCTCGACATTGTGTGTGTAGCCGCCAGGAGGGGCAAAAAAGTAAAATCAATCTCTTTCCCTTGCAGCAGTTGAGTCCTTTCTTCAGAGCTAATTCCTTTCCTTGTTGATCGATGAGCATAACACGCGTAGTGGATGAACAAAGCAAGAAAAGATGCTAGTAAGAAAGATATCCAAATCCTGCATCTGAATCTGTAGAATGGTTCTGGCCTCCCTTCTTCCTTCCTTTCATGCGCTTGAAAGCTTGCTCATTAGAGACCTCCCCTCGAATAATTTCACCTCTTTCTCCTTGTGCTATAATCCACTTTCTTAATGCTCTTTAACCCTGCTTCACCCACTGTATCCTCCACTCCACCCTATAAGGGCAAACAACAATATCTTCAGATAGCGACACGATAGAGCGCTTTGCATGTGTTGATCAATAGCTGTAGAGCTGTCCCACCAGAAAACACACATGCCCTTCCTAATTCCTGTGCGAAGGCAGAGCGAGCGTGCATTCAAGACATAGCTTCCCTTGAAGTAGCAAGAAAATCCTGTGGTGCATGCCCACTTGCCTTTCCCTTCCTCAATGGCAAGTTTTCTTTTTCATCATCACTGCCACCTCCGTTTAAATCCATCTCATTCCTCTTCAAGATTCTGCCCTAGACTTCCCTTCCGTGCTAAGGTCATGTTGTCATGTATTTGAGTAAATATCATACTGCCTAATCATATATACAAAACATTCAAAGCGATCAACAAAGCCAAAATGACTACATGCACATAGCACCAAAGTCAACTTAACACAAAAAGTCCTCATTGTCATGTGGCACAGAAATAATATTGCAGAGGAGTTTTCTATAATTAACATCAAGGGGATCTTAATCCTCATCTTCTCTAATATATCCGATAAGCTTCACTGTAAATGAGAAGTGAAAACATTACAAGAGAGTGTGAGGATCCAAGGTGGGCTAGTAAGAGCATAGTTCCTAGGTTCAATTTTAATTTAGACTTCCACTCTAGGATAGGCTCATAAACCCAGTTTCTCTATCTTTGCTCACCTTCAGTGGAGCATGTGAGTGAGTTAGAGCTAGTTTTATGAGTCTTATACTTCTTTAGAAACACATTACGATCCTAGAAAGACATAGGGTCAATGAAGTGGAACCTATCCTCTTATGTGTGACATTCGGTTGGATTGTCATGGTAAGAGGGCCGTGCGGACCACCTTTGACCAGTAGAATGCTTGGCTTGACATTTCACAATATTCATGTATATGTATTTCATAACAATATCTTCTAATTCATGTCTCTTGTCTCTTTTCTCTTAGTCTCTTATATGTTTTTACATGTCTCCCATCTCTTTCTATGTGTGAGAAGGCTCTCCAGTCTTGTGTTGAACCAATAAGGATGATCCATTGAGGTTGAGAGAAATTGTTTCTATTCATGTATACATCATGACCCACATGCCTTCATACCACCCACAAAAACCCATGCACATGATTCGGTTTTGAAAGTGTATAAGAAGCTCTATTCTTGGACCATTCTTCCTTTCAAAAATTGTTTCATGTGTGTGGTGTTCTTTTTTTTCTCATCATGCATACATCCACAAGAACCCATGCCTATGAATTAATTTTCTAAAGTGTATAAGAAGCTCCATTCGTGGACCATTCTTCCTTTCAAAAGTTCATTCATGTGTGTGGTTTTCTTTTTGTTCTTATCATGCATACATCCATATGTTCCCCTTTCATAATCAAATCATGATATCTCTCCTCCCCATACCCAACTTCACGTTCACCTTCACATTTTGATCACAAAGGCCTTCCAACACTCACTAGCTTCATACACTCTACGTGTGCTGTGACCCGACCCCATCCTTGATTGCGATCACCTCCACAGCGTTTCTTGTCCTACCAAGGTTGTCGTGTTGCTGTCTCCAATACCGGTTGTTAGACTACCGATGAGCCCCCTTATTTTTCTAAGCTTGCACACCCCTCGAGATGGATAACTAGCTACTAAAGCGGAATCGCACGGACACGGAGAGATAGATCTGATCTTGAGCCACCCAGCCATGTGATATCTTTATGACTTCTCTCTCTCTCTCTCTCTTATTACCCATAAAGAGTAATACTCAAGGCCTCTCATATGGGTGTCACATGGCACTCATGTGAGTATCATACTCCATAAAGATAGGAGATGGTTCATGCCTCTAACTCATAACTAAGGAGCGATACTCCATGTGACATTTTCCATCACGTTTTCTGTAATGAAGTGGTGATGAACCTCTATGTGCTTGCTCCTTGCATGGAACATGGGATTCTTAGCTAGGTAGGTGCTTGAAATGTTGTCTCCATAACGAGGAAACTCCTCCACTTTCACTTCAAGGTCCTTAAGTAGCTTGTTAAGCCATAGTAGCTCACATGGAGCCAATGTTAAACCTCTGCAGTCAGCCTCTATTGATGAAAGAGTAATAGTGGGTTGCTTCTTAGAGCTCCATGAATTCACTTTTGTACATATCATGAAAACATAACGTGTTGTACTCCTTAGATCATCTTTGCTACCTACCCAATCAACATCATTATAGCCTTTGATACTTAGAACATCATCATAAGAGTAAAAAATAACTTTTTTGATGGTGTTCTTGATGTATCTAGGCATTTTTCTTACTGCCATAAGCTGATCATGAGTGGGTGCATGCAAAAATTGAGAGAGTACACCTACTACATATGAAAGATCACGTCTAGTGAATGTAGCATAGATCAATGAACCAATTATGCTTCTTTATAATGTAATATCTTGTATAGTTTCTCATTGACCTACAAACAACGTTTTATTGGCCTCCATGAGAAAGTGGCTTACAACCACTCATTCAAAACCTATGTAGCACATCCAACAAGTATTTTCTTTGAATCAAGAAGATGTCATTGTGTGCATAGATTACCTCTATTCCCAAGAAGTACTTTAGTGTTCCAAGATCAGATATCATGAACTCTTTTCCCAGTTTTGATTTGATATCTTTAATACCTTCAATATCACTTCTTGTGATGATCAAATCATCCACATAGACACATATGTATACCGTCTTATCTCCTTGCTTCTTCATGTAGAGTGATGGATCTACAACACTTTTTTGTATCCAAGAATTGATAAATAATCCACTAGCCTCTGATTTCAGGCCCTTAGGGGCTCTCTTTAGGCACTATAATGCTTTCTTGAGCTTGCAAACATGATTTGGGTACCTCATACTAGCAAATCCATGAGGTTGTCTCATGTAGACTACTTCAAGCTCTCCATTGAGGAATTCATTCTTCACATCCAACTGATATAAGCTACATTTCTTTGATGTGGCCACCGCAATCAAAATCCTAATCATTGGCATCTTGGCTACACGACTAAAAGTTTCATCGTAATCCATTCCATAGTTTTGGGTGAAGCCTTTCACCACCAACCTTGCTTTGTATCTGGCAATGGAAGCATCTCAATTTCTTTTAATTTTCTAGACCCACTTATTACATATAACCTTCATGCCTTCTTGAGTTGGTACTAGAATCCAAGTATGGTTCTAATAAAGTTCCTTGAGCTCTTCCTTCATTGCCTCTTTCCATTCCTTGCAATCCTTAGCTTCTTCATAACTAGTCTGTTCTTTGTCCTTAATTACCTAATCCATATATCCATAATGATTTGCAATGAAATTTCATATGTTAACCTTTGAGCTGGATATCTTACTCTTGAGGACCTTCTTTCACTTCCTTTAGGTGTGTTTTCCATCTTCTCTCTTTGTTTTGCGACTCCTAGGGTTTGAATTTCTTCTATCTCTTCATCTTCCAACATGCTCTTGTCCACATTGCTTCCTTCTTCAATTGCAATCTTCTCTTTGCCTTTGACTTTAATTTCTTCAAAGCTGGTCTCTCTTTCCCTAAGCCTTCCACTCTAGGATGAGGGTTTCCTTATGTTGGATGAGTTGCTTGGACCACTTAAATCCATACTTTCTTGAATTTTATCATCATTCTTCTTATTTGTCTCACATATCTCTTCAACCTGCAATGGACTCATGCATGCATACCAAGGCATCAACTCATCAAAGACAACATCCCATACAACTTTCACATTTGGCATAACTTTGACCTCAACTCTTGAGGTACATGTACATATCATATACAAACAAAGATTCTAAGATGGGAAATGCAATGTTTTCTTCCACTCCATGGTTTCTCAGGGATTAGATGATTTATACCTAATGTGACAAATCTATTCATGATGTATGTGGTTGTATATGTAGCCTCTCCCTAATAACAATGTGGTATATTCATTTTGTTTAGCATACACCTTGGTATCTCTGCCATGTGTTTGTTGTTTCTCTCTGGTAACCCATTTTGTTGAGGGGTATACCTACATCTCAATTGTATTTTGATGCCATTGACCTACAAAAATTTGGAAAATTCATGGGAGAAGTACCCTCCCCCTCCATTGGATCTCAAAGTTTTGATAAACTTGTCACACTCCTTATCCACAAATGATTTGATTTTCTTGAAGTAGTGGAACACATTTGATTTGTTTCTAATGCAATAAAAACATAATTTTTTTTGAAAAGTAGAAAATACCTATGTCCAAAAAGGGATCCATCTCTTTTTGGACCCCAAACTTCCATGTGAATGAGGTCTAAAACATTCTCACTCACATAGGTACTCTTCTTGAAGGGCAGCCTTGATTGTTTTCCTTGTTGGCAAGCTAGACAAATTTCATGCAACATTCGAGATGTAAAATTTGATAGGCCTTTTACCAAGCTCATTTTTTGAATCTCCTTGAGATTTTAAAGGTTGGTATGACTTCTTCATTTATGCCATAGTTCCAAATCTGATATCCTCTTGTCTCCATATGTGACATACATTGAATGGTGTGGCTGATTTATGACCATTGTGAACATTCTCTCTTGATTTTTTTCTTCTGCTATGAGCTTGAAACCAAACCTTTGGATCCTTAGCTAAAAAATCCTCTTTCATTGAACCTACCTTGATAGCCTTTTTCTACCATTTGGCTTATGGAAATAGAGATTTTGGTAATATTAGGGACATGCAGTACCTCTGATAAGCACTTTGCCCTTTGATTTCCTTCCAAATTGATATCTCCCATAGATTGAATGGTATGCTCTGAGTTTTCACCTATTTCCACATGTTCTTGATGCATTGGTACTTGCATATTACTAAAATGATCCTTTTCACATGAAATATGATTGCTATATTCGGTGTCTATGTACCATACATCTTCACTCGCTTGAGTTGTAGACATCATGGCAAGAGAATAATCATTCTCTCGGTTGGATGATGTGTTTGCATAGTTATCTTTCCCTCTATAATTTGAAGTGGATTTCCTTCTTCCACCAAATCTTCTACATCTTCCTCTATTTGTTGCTCTTCCGCTTCTTTGACCTGCATTTTCTTGTTGTCCTTGACCTCCTTGGTTGCTTTGGTAGCTTCCTCTTCCTCTTTTAGCAACTCATTTGTGTCTTCCTTGTCCTCTACTTAATACAAAATTACCCTTGAATATCCTTGGCATTATTGTGATGATATGGTTGGATACGCTCCAGAAATTAGGTGGTGTTGCACAAATCCTACTCTACACCTACCAGTGTATCTTCAGAGTACCTTAATAGAGACCTTTAGCTTTCCAGATATGTATTTGGTTGTATAATGTACCTTGGAGCATCATGCTCAAATATTTATGTCAAAACAGACTACTTCCAAGATTGAAGACTTCCAAAAAACTTGTTATTTTGGGACTTGGTTCTACTCAGTAATTCACTTAGTGCTCAGTCACTAATTGCAATTGACCCAAGAGCTTTTAGACATAGCTATTTAGAGTTCTAATCTTGCTAGAAGAAGTTATCTCACTAATTACGATGACTATGTGATGAGAAATCACATTAAGAAGTTAGGGGTGTAATCTCGACTTTTTAGGAAGTTCACAATGAGGAGACATAGGTGACTTGCAAAGAACTTATCTCACAAAGTACTAAATCAAATGATATGAAAAATTGATAGCTGAGAACTAAAAGTTCTAAAACACATATCCCAAGTTGTATAACATCAATTGGATAAGTATTTATAGAGAAATCCTCAAAACAAATTCATTAAAATGAGCACTTAGCAACAGACAACAGTAGATACCAAATGACTTGCATAAAATGAATCAAATGTATAATATTATGGATGTATGATACAAGGGAGATGATGTAGGCTTACACATACATGTGTGGAATTAGTGTAGCCACAAGCTTGAAGCTCAATGTTTCCTTCTTCTTACTTTTCTACTTGCGACTAAAAAATTAGCTCTTTTAAAGATGTGTCTTCAAATTGAATTTTCAATCTTCCAACTAAAATTAATCCTACCTGTTAGGATTCTAATTGATTTGATTCCAGCCACTTATTTGGTGTGAAGTGCTACTCATAAAGTCATGAGATTCTCTCTATACTCTCTTTTACAATTATCTTGAGTTAAACTCATGGATTCTACAAGAGGCATTCATATGTGACTTATGGATAGTCACACCCAAGTTGTGAAGTAAACCTTTGATATTTGGTCAAGCATCAAGGCTTGCCAAATGTACCAATAGCTCCCCCTCAAGCCTAAGATGCTTGAGTCTTCATTTCCTAGGTATCTTTTGCAACCCAATCATTGATTTGAACATGTTGAGTTTGCCTACATCAAGTGATTTGGCCATCATGTCTGCATAGACACATACGACAATTGTATCTCTTTGCTTGAAATCTTTTCTCTTACAAAGTGATAATGGACTTCTATATGCTTAGTCGTAGCATGAAAGATAGGATTAGTAGCTAAATGCAATGAGCTCATATTGTCTCCAAATATATATGGAGTGCCAAAATCTAATCCTAAATCAGTATATAGAGTCTTGATCCACATTGCTTCCTAAGTTGCATTTGTCAATCCTCTGTATTCAGCTTGAGTTGAGGTGAGTGCTACAGTAGCTTGTTTCTTGGAAGACCACAAAATGAGCTTTGTACCTTCAAAATATAGATATCGAGATGTACTTCTCCTATCATCTTTTGATCCTGCCCAATCTACATCCTTGAAAAGCTTTACACTTAAATCAGATGCGTAAGGGTAATATAACCCCTCATTGATTGTTCCCTTCAGATACTTCAATATCCTTTTGGTTGCATCCATGTGAGGTTTCCTAGGAGCGTGCATGAATTGGCTAGCCACACTTACTCCATAGTAGACATCAACCCCAGTTACTAGGGTGGCATAGTTCAAGCTGCAACTAGAATTTGGTAGCTTGCAATGTCTTCAATTGGTTCTCCTTCATGAGCACTTAACTTGTGATTGACCTCCATGGGAGTACGTGCAACCTTAGTGTCTTGCATTTTGAACTTTAAAATCATATCTTTAATGTATTTCCTTTGTGTAAGGAACATCCCTTGATCTGTATAAACAAATTCTAATCCAAGAAAGTAAGTGAGCAATCCAAGGTCACTTATCTTGCATTCTTCCTTCATTTGGGCTTTGATCTTTTGGATTCCATCTGCATCATTACTTGTAAGAATGATATCATCTACATACACACATAAATATATAACTTCAGAGTTATTCTTCTTAATGAAGAGTGAAGAATCAGCCTTGCTCAATTTGAATCCTTTGTCCTACAAGAATGTAACAAGTCTATGGTTCCAAGCTCTAAGAGCTTGCTTGAGACCATAGAGAGCTTTCCTGAGTTTGCACACATATTCAGGATGTGATTTATCAACAAATCCAAGAGGTTGTGCCATGTACACCTCCTCTCAAATCCAACCATTTAAGTGCATTTTTTATGTCGAACTCATAAATGTTCCAATTTCTTGAAGCAGTTATACTCATGAGTACCTTGATTGTTGTCATCTTTGCCACATGAGAGAAGGTCTCCTCATAATCAATCCCTTGGGTCTACGCAAACCCTTTAACGACAAGCTTGGAATTATTCCTATTTATTGAACCATCAGAATTCCTTTTTATCTTATAAATCCACCTAGATCCAATGATCTTCATGGATTGTTTCTTGGGAACTAGATCCCAAGTCTGGTTCTCTTGGAGTGCTTGTATCTCTTCCTCCATTGCTTTTTACACTCAGATTTCTTGTTTGCTTCTTCAAAGGTTGATGGCTTCTCTGAGTTATTATCTTGAGCAATATAGATTGAGTGTTTAGTGACTAGAGAAGTGTCAAATCCATACCTTTCTGGCTTCTTCCTTTCCCTAGTTGATCTCCTCATTGTTCATTAAGAGGATTCTGCAATATCTCTCAAATCTTGCATCTTCTCATTACCTTTGTTGTTCCATACCTTGAAATTCCTTCTTGGTGTCTTTTGATCATCATTAGACTCACTTGAATCTTCATGTTATTGATCATTTGCCTTTTGAAGTGTTGGAAAATCCTCCTCTAGGTCATAAGGTAGCTTGACTTTTCTGCAATCATCTTCAAACCACGAGTTGTTTTCATCAAAGACAACATTTCTACTAACAATAAAGCCATTAATACTTGGATTATACAACCTATACCCTTTTTTATTTAGATCATATCCTATAAACACACATTTATTTGCCTTAGGATCCATTCTAACTTTGATTTGTGATGGAACATGTGCATAAGCTATGCACCCAAATATTTTGCAATGATCTAGGCTAGGTCACTTTCCATTCCAAGCTTCATATGGTGTCATCCGATCCAATGCTTTAGATGGGAGCCTATTGATGAGATAAGTGGCAGTGGACACAGCCTCTGCCCATAGATAGTTGGGTAATTTTTTCTCATTAATGATGGACCTTGTTGCTTCCACAATGGTCCTATTCCTTCTTTCTTCTGGAGTATACTTGGTAGTGATCTCCCTTTTGATGCCTCTATCTTGGACATATGCATCAAACTCATGGGAGAAGTATTCTACCCCTCCATTTGACCTTAACCTTTTCAAGGTTTCCCTATTTGGTTTTCAATAAGAGCAAGATATTTATTGAAACAATTGAACACTTCATCCTTGTGCTTCATAAAATAAAGTATAGTCCATCTACTGCAATCATCAATGAATGATACATAGCACCTCGATCCTGAGTCTTTGTTAGGCCCCCAAACATCTGTGTGGACTATCTCCAACAGATCAACATGGATGTAACCTTTCTTCACAAAGGGTTGTCTATGAGACTTCTCAAATTGACATGCACTACACTTATATACCATGTGTTGCTTGGATATGTTTGGAAATCCAAGCACACTCTGATCCCCGTATATTTGCTTCAAACTCCTTTCTCCTATGTGAGCTAATATTTTGTGCGACATTTGTACTTCAGAAGCTTGTCCTCCATAATTGAAAAGTGATATATTTCTAGTATTTTGTAACTCAAATGTAAAGAGTCTACTTGTCTTTTCTCCTTTTTCAATCCTCTTGAACCCTTGTTGAGGATCTTCAACAAATGCTCCATTTCTTGTGAACCTTACCTACAATCCTTTTTCTACTATTTGTCCAACACTTATCAAGTCCTTGGTAATGCTATGTACATACAATACCTTGCTGAGTAGATTCATATTTCCATCTAGAGTCGTCACATTTCCAATCTTTTCAACTAAGTGCCTTGTGTCATCTCCTTTCTGTACCTCATGCTTGTTCCTTTGATCCTCCAAGTCAGATAATAATGCCACATTTCTTGCTACATGATTTGAGCAACCAGAATCTATATAGAACACGTGTTTATCTACTTTACCTTGCCTCATGTTCATGTTCATCAATAAAAGTGAGTCCTCTTGTGTCTTCTCTTTAGTGTAGCTGTTGTAGTCTCTTCTTCCTCTATGGCCTCCTTGGTTATTGTAGTTTTTGTAGTTGTTGTTGTAGTTGTTGAAATTGTTTGATCTTCCTCTTCTGTAGCTTCCTCTATTGAAGCCTCTTCCTCTCTAATTTCTAGGGTTCGTGAAACAATTCTCATTTCTATGGTTAGTCAATCCACATATGGCACATGGTGAGGTGCTTTGGAATCTTCCCCTGCCTTGTCTACCTCCTCTACCTCTTCCTCTTGTACTTGATATATTTAGGTAGTGATGTGTGTGAACACACTAGGACTGCTGGGGCACTTTTTTCCCTCTTTAGAAGGTTTTTTCCCCTGGCTTGTATATATGCCTATTGCCCTAATGGGCTACTTATCTTTGTACATTCTCTAGTAATACATTCAGTATTGTGCGTTGTGCTCCAAGCTTCTTCTTCCTTGTGTTGTTTGCATGCTTCCACGGACGTCTAACTCCAACAATTGGTATTAGAGCAGCTCGTTGCTTCATCTAGGGCACCGTCAACACTCCTCCGGTTGCAGTCTCAAAATCGCACGAATTTTGATGAGCATACTCAGCGTGTTTTCAAGATCAAAACAACTTTGCTTTGTGGTGCCGAAATTGCGATTTGAGCTCGTTTTGGCCTCCGAACGCACTATCATAGTGCTTGTGTAGGTTATTTTGTCTTTTTGTGCCAAAGGTATATACCAGTTTCTATTCGCTAGTATAAGCTTCTCGAAGTCTGTTACAAGTCTAGCAAAACTCGTCTACGTAGTTTTGTTCAATTTGAGATATCGTCAATTTTCTACATCAAGGTATTTTAGTCACCGGCCATGGCTGAAAGTAGTGATGTATTCCATATGTTGGCTATTGAGGATAAGTTGGATGGTACCAACTACCTGTTATGGGCTTATATGATGCGACATGTGTTGGTTGAAAAAGGACTATGAAACATTGTGCAAGGTGTCGAAAAACGTCCTATCACACCTGCAACTGTTACAAGTGCAGGTACTGAAGCTGATGCAGAAGGTGACAAAGATGACGATATTCTGCATATTCATGTTCGTCTTGGGGTTTTTTCTGGACCTACTATAGAGCAGATTCACTGCGATGGCAGAGATGCCCAGGCACATGCATTGATAGCTTTGTCTGTGCAACATGCCATTATTCCTCACATTCAATCTTGCAGAATAGCTAAGGATGCTTGGCATACACTTACCACATTGTACCAAGCTAGGAATGAGGCTCGTGTTGATTACCTCCAAAAACAGTTGGAGAGTGAGCACATGAATGAAGGTGATTATATGGACAGTTTCCTAACAAAGATCAAAGATTTGAAGGAACAGTTGATTTCTGCTGATGAGGTTATACCGGATAGCTCACTTGTGCAGACCGTTCTGAATTGTCTTCCTGATTCATATCAGAGTTTTGCTTCTACTCTTCGGTTGATGATGAAAGGCAATCCAAATGCCTTATCATTTGAGGATTTAGTCTCTATTCTATTGCAGGAAGATCAGTCCAGGCAGAACAGGTCCATTATGCGAGTTGAAGATCAAGCTTTCCTGGCTAGTCAGAAGGGCAAAGGAAAATGGAGCTCTTCAACTAGTAAGTAGAAATCTGCTAATTCTGCATATCCAAAGAAGGAAGATAAGGATGAGAAGAAATCAGAAAAGAAGAAATTGTTTTCTAAGTATTGTAAAGGGAATGATCATATCATAAATAACTATCCAAAACTAGCTGCTAAAGAGGCAAAGAAGAAAGAGGCTAGAATAGTTGTTGCAAAGGCCTCTACACCAAAAACAGAGTCTGCTAATCTTGTGTAGGAAGAAGAATGGGTGTTTACTACTATCTACAGTTTTGACCCATCTTCTCATGAGCAGTGCATGTCTGCAGTAGACTCAGATGTTCGGTATCTTGACAGTGGGGCAACCAAACATATTACCTCGCAGCGCAGTTTCTTCTCTTCACTCGAGCATGCCCCTATAGGGAATACTGTTACATGTGCCAATAACTCCTCTTATCCTGTTATGGGAGTTGCTAAGATCATTTTGACTACTGCTGATGATAGTTCTTTCACTTTGTCAGATGCTTTATTTGTGCCAGGGATCAAGAAGAACCTGTTATCAGTTTCTGCATTAGCCAAGATTGGCTTGGTTGTGAAATTTGTTGATGACAGGTGTACAGTTCATGATCTGTCAAATGGCGATGTGACTATTGCTTTTGGCCTTTTATGTCGTGGGCTGTATAAGCTCATAGACTATGAAAGATCTGTAAATGATTTGGTGTGAAGAGATGGATAGGTATGTGCTTGAAGATGAAGAGGTGTTGCAAAATCCTTGATCTACACCAGCCAAATGAACTCCAGGAGTAGATGGTGGGCCCTTTTAGCTTGCCAATGGATGTATTAGACACCCTATGTACCTTGGAAGATCACTCTCAAAAAGATAGATCAAAACAGATAAGTTGGAGTTAGCTCAGAGATGAAAACTTGCTATTCTCGGTTCATACACATGTCCAGTGTTTTACATAATTCTCTGAGCACAGCAGCAATTAGCTTAATTCCTCTTGGGGAAGTCTAGGTAGCTTAGAGAGCTAACGTTCAAGAGTAATTTCATCAAAAATAATAAACCACACACTGAGAATGAGTTTTAACAAGTGATGACATCATCCCGATTTTCACGGGCTGCTACAAAAATAGACCAGGGAGCAAAAAAATCACCATAACTCAAAATGTAGAAATCCAATAATTATGAAAATTTTTATGGTTATACTAGACAGTAAGCTAAATCAAACAAGCTTTAAATCACTGAATTTGGATAAGTAACTACTGAGAAATGGCTCTGACAAGATGAGTGAAAAAGTCGGGTACCTGAGAGAGAGGTGAAGATGAACAGACCCTGTTGACTTAAAATGAACATAACTGAAGATTGCAACATCCAAATGACATGACAATTT
Organism: Ceratopteris richardii; assembly: GCA_020310875.1. NCBI lineage: Eukaryota > Viridiplantae > Streptophyta > Polypodiopsida > Polypodiales > Pteridaceae > Ceratopteris > Ceratopteris richardii. The sequence goes on along the minus strand of CM035422.1, from coordinate 123,151,922 downwards.
ATGAGCATATAGTAGATGTATAGAGATAACTTTTCCAAGTTAAATCACTGAAAATGATGCACCAAGCGCAGAGAAAACATCTCTGCAAGTTGACTGAGAAAACTAAGAGTCATGGCAGTGAGTAGTACACTTCACAAGAACATGGAAAGATGAACTCAAATAATCATGAAAATGAAAGTATATTGCTTGTACAATACAATGACTTACTGATACATATGTGTGCCTTGTAATCACACCTTGATATGGCATAAAGCTCAGCTCTTGGAGGTCTTCACATAGGTCTCTCTAACCACGACTAAAACTGCCATCTATTTATAGTTGAGTTTGGGAGGCTAACTTCCCTCAATCACTCTCCAATCAATCAATGATTGATTTGATTCTCTACCTACCACAAATCACGAATTCGTGGCTCCTCTTTCCATTCTTGATCAAGTGGAATCAACCACTTAAGATTCTCTTACTTTTACATTAAGTAAACTCTTCAAAAGTTACATGAGGTAGTTTACAAGTGAACTTTACATAGTCTTCTTTTTAAAGCTTCTTCTAAGACTTTGTGAGACTTAAGCCAATACTTAGACTTGTCATAGACTTGCTCCAACAGCTCCCCCTCAAGCCAAGTATGCTTGAGGTCTTCAATCTTCCAAGATTACCTGCAAACCTATCATAGCCTTGAATTTGCAAAGCTTTGTACCATCCAATGCTTTGGTTAGAATATCTACACATTGTTGATGAGTGGACACATATGATATTTGAATCTCTTTGCTTAGAACCTTCTCTCGTACAAAGTGATAATGAACTTCAATATGTTTAGTCCTTGCATGAAAAATAGGATTAGCAGCCAAATGAATAGAACTCATATTGTCACCAAAAATAGTTGGAGTTCCAAACTCCAATCCAAGATCTTTGAATAATGTCTTCATCCACATAGCTTCTTGTGTAGCTATGGCAAGACCTCTATATTCAGCTTCAGTAGAAGAGAGAGCAACTGTGGGTTGCTTCTTGGATGACCATGAAATAAGCTTTGAACCTGCAAAGGTAAGATAACCTGAAGTGCTCCTTCTATCTTCCTTAGAGCCAGCCCAATCTGCATTAGAAAATAGCTTCAAACCTAAATCAGATACATAAGGATAATAAAGTCCTTCATTTATGGTTCCTTTGAGATACTTGAGAATCCTTTTGGCAGCATCCATATGTGGTTTCCTTGGTGTGTGCATAAATTGACTTAGCACACTCACACTGTAACATATATCTACTCTTGTCAATGTGGCATAGTTGAGACTACCCACTAGACTTTGATATGATGTGATGTCCTCTATGAGTTCACCTTCATGTGAGCTCAATTTGTGATTGACCTCCATTGGAGTACCTGCAATCTTACAATCTTGCATCTTGAATTTTGCCAACATGTCCTTAATGTACTTCCTTTGAGTGAGAAACAAACCATGATCTTTGTAGACAACTTCCAAACCTAGGAAGTAGGTAAGTGAACCCAAATCACTTATCTTGAACTCTTCTCTCATCTGATCTTTGATCTTCTTCATACCATCTGCATCATTTCCTGTCAATATAATATCATCTACATATACACATAGATAGATGACCTCGGAATTACTCTTTTTAATAAAGAGTGAAGGATCTGCCTTGCTTGGTTGAAAGCCTTTGTCCTGCAAGAATGAAACAAGCCTGATTCTCAAAACCAGGTGGTTGTGCCATATATACCTCTTCTGTTATCCAACCATTCAAAAATGCATTCTTTACATCTAGTTGAAGTATCTTCCAATTCTTGGAAGAGGCAATACTAAGCAAAACCCTAATAGTAGGCATCTTTGCCACAGGAGAGAAAGTCTCCTCATAATCAATTCCCTGAGTTTGTGCAAAGCCTTTTGCCACAAGCCTTGCCTTATACCTGTTAATTGAACCATCAGAATTCTTCTTGAGTTTATAGACCCATCTTGAGCCTATTACCTTCATGGATGAAGTCTTGGGCACCAAATCCCAAGTGTTGTTTTCCTCAAGTGCTTCTCTTCCTTCATTGCATGCTTCCATTCTGTTTTTGCTTTGGCCTCTTCAAATGATGATGGCTCCTCTTGGTTTATGTCATGTGCTATGTAGATAGAATGTTTAGTTACTAATGAGGTGTCAAACCCATACCTTTCTGGTTTTTTCTTTTCCCTCATAGATCTTCTTAGGCCATGATGTGATGATTCTGCTTCATGTCCAAGTTCCTGCAATTTTGCTTTACCTTTAGACTTCCATGCTTTGATCTTTTCCATGTGAGATTCTTCATCATCCTCTGAGGTGTCTTGTTCTTCAATCTTTGATTGTTCTCTACCAAGCTTTGGAAAATCTTCTTCAAGATCATTAGGTAAATTGTTCTTCCTGCATGAATCTTCATACCATGAATTGTTCTCATCAAAAACTACATCTCTGCTTACCAAGAATCCTTTGTTGGTAGGGTTGTATAACCTGTAGCCCTTTTGATTGTTGTCATATCCAATAAATACACACCTTTCTGCCTTTGGATCCATCTTGCCTCTAACTTGTGAAGGAACATGAGCAAAAGCAATACATCCAAAAATTTTACAATGATCTAAGCTTGGTCTTCTTCCATTCCAAGCCTCATATGGAGTCATCCCATCAAGGGATTTTGAAGGCAACCTGTTAATCAAGTAAGTGGCTGTAGATACAGCCTCAGCCCATAAGTAATTAGGTAAATGCTTTTCATTTAACATAGACCTTGCAGCTTCAACAATTGTCCTATTCCTCCTTTCTGCCACTCCATTTTGCTCAGGAGTGTACCTTGTAGTTACCTCTCTTTTGATTCCTCTTTCTTGAAGAAAAGAATCAAACTCATGGGAGAAGTATTCTCCCCCTCCATCTGACCTTAGCCTTTTTAGTGATTTACCTGTTTGATTCTCCACAAGAGCCAAATATCTTTTGAAACATGAAAAACTTCATCTTTGTGTTTCATAAAGAATAGGATAGTCCATCTGCTGCAATCATCAATAAAGGAAACATAATACCTTGATCCAGATATTGAAGCTTCCTTGCTAGGTCCCCATACATCTGTATGAACCAACTCCAAGAGATCTCCATGCATATAACCTTTCTTCATGAATGGTAACCTGTGAGACTTTCCAATTGACATGCACTACACTTATAAATCATATGTTGTTTTGACAAATTAGGAAGTCCAAGTACACTTTGGTCCCTGCAGATTTGCTTTAATGACCTTTCACCAATATGTTCTAACCTTTTGTGCCATACTTCCAATTCTGTGAGTGTCTGACTACCATAATTAAAGAGAGCAATGTTTCTAGTGTCCTATGTGAACAATCTACCTGTCTTTTCACCTTTTGCAATTCTTCTGAATCCTTGACTTGGATCTTCAACAAATGCTTCTGCGTTTCTGAACCTGACTTGCAACCCTTTCTCTACTATCTGCCCAACACTTATCAAATTCTTTGTAATGGTAGGGACATAGAGTACCTTACTGAGTAGGTTGATGTTTCCATCAGGTGCTTTGACATTGCCTATTTTCTCCACAGGATGTTTTGTATCATCTCCTGTTTGTACCTCATGCTTATTCCTTGGATCTTCTAAATCTGATAGGAGTGCCACATTTCCTGCCACATGATTTGAACAACCTGAATCTATGTAGAAAACATGCTCATCAGATTTACCTTGTGGCATAGCCATGTTCATGATCAATAATGAATCCTCTTTGTTTGAGTCTTCTATGTAGTTATTGTAGTGTCTCCTTCCTTTGTAGCCTCCTTGATAGTTTGAATGATTGTAGTTGTTGTAGTTGCCATGGTAGTTGTTGAACCTTCCTCTTGAGTAGCCATAACTTCCTCTATTGTATCCTCTACCTCTTTGATTCCTGGAATTCCTAAAGCAATTTTCAGTTGTATGATTAGTTAATCCACAAATAGAACATGAGTTGGAGTCTTGGGATCTCCCCTTGCCTTGTCTACCTCCTCTTCCTCTACCTCTGCCATGTCTTCCTCTACCTGCATAGTTAGCTTGATATGTACCTGCTTCATCATCCACTTTCTTTGCCTTTCCTTTGTTATCTTTAGACTTGCTTTTATCCGTGTATAAAGCTGAAGATTGATTACCTTTAGAGCTTTCTCCATTTTTGATAAGCTTTGCCTCTTGAGTAAGTAGTTGTCCAATGAGTGTATTGAAATCAGGTACATGCATGTCCATGTACAAATCCATAGCTGTGGTGAATGCTTCCCATTTGTCATCTGCCTTCAAGCCATTGATCACCTGCCTTACAATTTTCTCTTCATCTATTACCTCTCCAATGCTTCCCAACTGATCCGCTATGTCCTTGAGCTTTGTGACAAAATCAGTCACATTTTGTTTGGGAGCCTTCTTGAGAGTTGTGAAATCCAGCCATAGTTGATGCTTCCTAGCTTTAGTACTCGAAGAAAAGAAGGCTTCAAGTGCATCCCACACTTCCTGAGATGTCTTACAACTTCTAATGTGAGGCAACAAAAAATCTGAGATAGAGTTGAGGAGATAAGACCTTGCAAGTGCATCCTTGGAGCACCATGTGCTCAATCTTTCTTGCTCTTCTTGTGTTGGTTGACTTTTGTTCCTAAAACTTGGCATAACTTCATCTCCAGCCACATAACCATATAAACTTCTACCTTGGAGATAAGCTTCCATCCTTAATGACCAAGCTGAGTAGTTACCTCTGTCCAATTTGTCAATTGATGAAGGAAATCCATCTGCCATGTTGTCCAACCTTGCTCTGATGCCACTGTGAAGAGATGGATAGGTATGTTCTTGAAGATGAAGAGGTGTTGCAAAATCCTTGATCTACACCAGCCAAATGAACTCCAAGAGTAGATGGTGGGACCTTTTAGCTTGCCAATGGATGTATTAGACACCCTATGTACCTTGGAAGATCACTCTCAAAAAGATAGATCAAAGCAGATAAGTTGGAGTTAGCTCAGAGGTGAAAACTTGCTATTCTTGGTCCATACACCTGTCCAATGTTTTACATAATTCTCTGAGCACAGCATCAATTAGCTTAATTCCTCTTGGGTAAGTCTAGGTAGATTTAAGAGCTAACTTTCAAGAGTAATCTCATCAAAAATAATAAACCACACACTGAGAATGAGTTTTAACAAGTGATGACATCATCCCGATTTTCATGGGCTGCTACAGAAATAGACCAGTGAGCAGAAAAATCACCATAACTCAAAATGTAGAAATCCAATGATTATGAACATTTGTATGGTTATACTAGACAGTAAGCTAAATCCAACAAGCTTTAAATCACTGAATTTGGATAAGTAACCACTGAGAAATGGCTCTCACAAGATGAGTGAAAAAGTCGGGTACCTGACAGAGAGGTGAAGATGAACAGATCCTGTTGACTTCAAATGAACATAACTGAAGATTGCAACATCCAACTGACATGAAAATTTATGAGCATATAGTAGACTTATAGAGCTAACGTTTCCAAGTTAAATCACTGAAAATGATGCACCAAGCTCAGAGACAACATCTCTGCAAGTTGACTGAGAAAACTGAGAGTAATGGCAGTGAGTAGTACACTTCACAAGAACATGGAAAGATGAACTCAAATAATCATGAAAATGAAAGTATATTGCTTGTACAATACAATGACTTACTGATACATATGTGTGCCTTGTAATCACACCTTGATATGGCATAAAGCTCAGCTCTTGGAGGTCTTCACATAGGTCTCTCTAACCACGACTAAAACTGCCATCTATTTATAGTTGAGTTTGGGAGGCTAACCTCCCTCAATCACTCTCCAATCAATCAATGATTGATTTGATTCTCTACCTACCACAAATCACAAATTCATGGCTCCTCTTTCCATTCTTGATCAAGTGGACTCAACCACTTAAGATTCTCTTACTTTTACATTAAGTAAACTCTTCAAAAGTTACAAGAGGTAGTTCACAAGTGAACTTTACATAGTCTTCTTTTTAAAGCTTCTTCTAAGACTTTGTGAGACTTAAGCCAATACTTAGGCTTGTCATAGACTTTCTCCAACATTTGGCATGTGCAATAAATGATTCTCAGGCTAGGATAAAACACCAGTGTACAGTGTCGTATAAACCTCAACAAAATGGAGTTGCTGAACGAAAGAACAGGTCACTCATGGAGATGGCGAGGTGTATGGTCAAGAGTCAGGCTTTACCACATAGTTTCTGGCTTGAGGTTGTCATGTGTGCAGCATATGTACTAAACAGGTGTCCTACTAAAGTATTGCAGTTTATCACTCCATATGAGGCTTGGCATGACCGCAAGCCATCTGTTGCTCATCTGCATGTTTTTAGTTGTTTGGCATATGCATTAGTGCCTGAACAACACTGCAGAAAATTGGATGATAAAGTAGTAAAATGTATTTCTGTTGGGTATAGTTCTGAAAGTAAAGGCTATCGTCTGTATCATCCACAGACTAAACGCATTCTGGTTAGCCGTTATGTTTTTGTGGAAGATGTTATTCAACCATTGCTTTCATGTACTAAGGAGACATCTGTTAGCTCCACAGACATGTATGATACTTTGCTCCCTTTTTTTACAGGTGGACAGTCTAGTGCTGGTCCTAATGAGGCAACTTCTCAGCCTTTGCAGGTTTCATGTGATGATGTAGATCATTCCATTTCTGATGCAGATGTACATGATGCACTTATGGATGAGAGAGTTGATATTGAGCAGGCAAGAACTATGCCAATATGGCTGGTGCAGACCTTGCATGACAGCAAATTAGATGCACCTCTATCATATCGTACTCGTTCAGGCTCTCATAGTGCCTCTTTTGCGTCAGATTGCTATGCTATGGCCGCATCTAGTCTCTGTGATGAGAATGAGCCTGTTTCGTTTTATGAAGCACAAAATTCAGAAAATTGGATGGCTGCTATGCAATCTGAATATGATGCTATAATGAAGAATGGTACTTGGTCTTTATGTGACTTGCCTCCTAGCAAGAAGGCCATCGGCACTAAGTGGGTATACAAGCTAAAGCGTAAACCGGATGGTACAATTGACAAGTATAAGGCTAGGCTTGTTGCAAGGGGTTATGCACAGGAAAGAGCCATTGATTTTGATGAGACCTTTGCACCTACATGTCATATGACTACTGTTCGGAGCATCTGTGCACTTGCAGCTCATCATGGTTGGAATGTACATCAGGTCGACATTAAAATAACATTTCTAAATGGTGACTTTCATGAAGAAGTGTATCTTTTCAGCCCCGTGGCTTTGTGTAGAAAGTGCATGAAAACCAGGTGTGTAGTGTTACCATTAGTGTCCATGTGAAAGGCCAAATGGCCACCAAACACTTCTTTGTATATGTTCTTTAATAAAACATATAGTGGCCTGGTCAGTCACAAACTATAAGTTCGATCGCATTTGTAAGACCTAAGAAGTCTGTCTTCGTGCTCCTTGTGTACTGTGTTTTCTGCATATTTTGCAGCCTCTGTGCGGAGTACTGCGTGCGGCCTTAGGAGCTCAGTTTTCCACTCCAAGCATATCATCGTGGAGCTCTCGATAAGGGGAGCGCACTGTGATGCATCATCATCAAAATACTTCACTGGTATCAAAGCACTTCGAGGCAAAAGCTTTGTTCCCTTTGTGCGAGCGAAGCGAGCACCCCCCCCCCCCCCCTTTGGCTTTCTCCAAGGCTTACGACTAAGGCAGCGACTAAGGCGGTGACCAAGGCATAGACCTTGGCATACCTTGTCATCCGAGTCACCGAAGTCACCATTGGCGCCATTGGCTGCGCGCGAGGGAGGACCTCAACAATCAAGGAATATAGAGGTTCTCGGTACTTCTCGAGAGGTCACCCATGCTCCCCCAAAAGCTCGCTTAACCGTGGCAATACTCTTGCCACTAAGCTACACTCTTGTGGTGTCTGAACAAGGGGAAAGACTGAGGTTGACATTGCCTTGAACAAGTTTTGTTCCCTCAAAGCTTCATTCTTTGCTTTCAAAGCCTATTTTTGAAGCATTTTTGGGGTGACTTTTGGAGCCATTTTGGAGTACTTTAGCACATACTTCTCTTCACACAGGTCCAAGAACATCAAGAAGAGTGTTCTTTGTACTTCTCAAACAATAAATATCAACCTTTGGGGCTGTATTCTCAGCCGCACTCTTAAAACTACAGGTTTCTTGAGAGGTTTTCAGTTTTGGTGGGAGCAGCCGTTGAAAATTTATGCAGGTTTTTTAAGCCTAAAACATCAAAGTTGACAGACACTTGCAGGTGTTATTGGCTAGTTTTTGGGCTATGTATTCAACCTTTTAGTGTCATTTTATTGCATATATTGAGCACATACACACCATGTACGCTTCTATGGATACCGCTTATGTATGTCCATGTGGTCATTGATATAGCGGTTACGTTCTTTGCATAAAGCCTTTTACATTTGATAAAGAGGGTCGTGGTGAGGTTTTCTTAAGTAGGAGACACCCAGATGTCGGGGTCTCTTCGGTGATGCAGGTGGAAGACTTACCCAGCCTCGCCATAGGAGATGTATGATAGTTGTTCATAGGTACTCGATAAGCCTAGTTGGCTTCTATTGGGTAACTCATTATATGCAGTGGAGTCACTGATTCCCTATGCAGGTAGACATGTCAGTACTTGCAGTTTTATGATACTTTGACACTGGTCATATGCTAATTTTGTAGAGGATACTCTGGCAAAAATTTTCCTGATTTCTGGCTTAGTCAATTATATAGTGGTCAATTTACTCCTTGATACACTTATTTGTTGGTGTTTGGACTCTTCTAGCTCCATTTTTATTCTATTCAGTTCTCTACTATCATGGCATCAGAGGTCTCAGGCACAACCGGTGGATCAGGGTCTAGTTCTAGTGTTCTGAGGAGGAGCTATAACTTGTTGGGCAAAGACCATTTTGAGATCTGAAAATTTGATGGCACAAACTTTGCTCAATGGAAGAATCAGATTAAAGATGTTCTTATGCAACGGAGGTAATGGAAGCCAGTAAATGGGATTTCAAAGAAGCCTGCTGACATGGATGAAGATGATTGGTATGAGTTAGATGAAATGGCTAGGTCTACCATTTGCTTCCACCTGGTAGATAATGTTTACTTTACAGTATTAGACTGTGAAAGTGCAGAGGAGCTTTGGAACAAGTTATGCAATACATATGAGAAAGAGACGGCATCAAATAAAGTGTATCTGATGAGAAAATTATATGACCTTCATATGAAGGACACAGATAGTGTTGCTGCTCATCTAAATGAGTTTGATGCTATATTCTCTCAGTTACAGGCTCAAAAAATGGATATGGATAATGAAATGAAAGTAGTATTGCTGCTATGCACCCTGCCATCATCATGGGATACGTTTTGCACAGCTATTAGCAACAGTGCACCTGGTGGTAAACTCATCTATGATGACATATGTGGAGCACTCTTGAGTGAGGAGATTCGTAGAAAATCTATGGTTGGCACTCTGAGTGGAGAATTGCATATAATGTTCGTGATCCTTACCAAGGAAAGAATCTGCAACGTGGCAGGAGCAAGAACAAGGAAAAGAATGGTCAACAGAATAAGAGTAGAAGTAAATCAAGGAAGAGGGATATCGAATGCCATTATTGTCATAAGAAAGAACACATGAAGAAAGGTTGTTATGCATTAAAGAATGCTAAAGGTAAAGTACAAAATGTTGATGGGCATGTTAAACAGTTACCTGCACCATCTACTTCGACTATGAAGATTGAAGAAATTAATGCTATTTCTGATGATGTTGATGTGTTGACACTTGATAGTACTGTGCCATCTGAGGCACTTATTGATGGAGAGTGTTAATCTCCAAAAGAACAACTTACTCTTATGATTAGAGCACCTCTATACCAAGAGTAAGTCAAAATCTTCACCAAATTAGAGGTTCAATCTCCAAATTATCAAAAGTTGAAAAATTCTGTGAAGAAGATAAAACACAGAAAGTCTGCTGCACAATTTCTTCTCATTGACCTATCAAACATGTAAAGTTTTCTATGAAATTTTGTATGGAGTGTTGCCTAGAAATTGCGCACCTCCTCCAAGTTAAATTTCTTCAAAAGGTTTAGTATAAATTGAGAAATCAACTTCACAAGTTACCTATGTCTAAATCTGCACTTCTGAGAAGTCGATTTTGACACTCCTAACTTCTAACACATAGTTCTATCAATCTCGAACCCGTTTAAGCAAATGCTTGTAGATACAAGCAGCTTACCTTCTAACTTAAAGATTAAGTGCTTGCTTGCACAAAACTTTAAGCTATGGAGTGAGAACTGACCAAAAAATCAAGATCAAAATTTGCGCTTGTTTCAGAGAACTGTAAACACTCATCACACATGAATGTTCCTATTAACAATTCTCCTAGCCTGTTTACAATTAGACACTGAAACTTAAGCCATAGATTGATTAACTATAGACTTAGATATCCTCAAAAGGATTTCATAAATAATCCACCACAGATGGAGAACACACAGAAAATTCGGGCGCAACTTTTCTTCGATTACTCAGAAAATTACAGTTGAGTGATGAGAGGAAAACTCAACTAACATTTCATATGTCTCATGACATCTAACTTCTACTTTCTTGACTTCTATACTCACTCATCTATTCTCTCATATGCTCTCATACATGCCTCGACTTTTTCAAGATATTTATAGAGAAATTTGTACAAGTCTATGACTAATCAAAGGTCTAAGTGAACTATAACTATACTAATGTAAATATGTGTATATTCCTTATATCCTCTAAATGTATCCTTCTTCCAAGCTTCAAGAATTGAATCTTCCTTCATTCTTTAACCTTCCAAACATTCAATTGGTGATTGATCTGCACCAACAGCTCCCCCTCAATCATCAATTGAGGTTTTCTTTGTCTTCTTTATACCTGACATGTCTTTGAATCTTTGTAACTTTGGTCCATCCAAGCTTTTTGTAAGCATATCAGCTATCTGATCTTTTGTTGAAGTATGGATTACTTCAATCTCCTTATCCATCACTTTCTCTCTTAGAAAGTGATACTGAATCTCAATGTGTTTGGTCCTGGCATGAAAAACAGGATTAGCAGCTAAATACAATGAACTCATGTTATCTCCATATATAATTGGTGTCCCATGCACAATGTCAAAACTCTTCATCAAGGTCTTGAGCCAAATCACTTCTTTTGCAGCTTCAACCATGCCTTTATACTCAGCTTCTGTAGAAGACAAAGCAACTGTATGTTGCTTCTTAGAACACCATGAGATAAGTTTATCTCCCACATAACACATGTATCCATAGGTTGACCTTCTATCATCTGGATTACCTGCCCAATCTGCATCACTATAAATTTTGATATTTGTATCTGATGTAAACCCATAATACAAACCTTCTTACTCTTTGTCCTGCAATCCAATGTTCTTTCCTTGGGCAATGCATGAATTGAGACAAAACCCCTACTGCATATGATAAATCAGGTCTAGTTAAAGTAGCATAAATAAGACTACCAACCAAACTCTGATATTGTCTCATGTCTTTGAATTCTTCACCTCCAAATTTACTCAATTTGTGATTCACCTCCATTGGTGTAGGTGCTATCCTGCAATCATTCATTTTAAACTTGATTAACAAGTTCTTCAAATACCTTTCTTGGGTCACAAATACTCCATGTTGAGTATATGTAATCTCCATGCCCAAGAAGTATGACAAGTCTCCCAAATCACTGATTTTGAATTCCTTCTCCATTTGCTTCTTTAATCTCTGTATGCCTTCCTCATCTGTACCTGTAAGAATTATATCATCAACATATATGCACATATATATAAATCCATCATCACTTGCTTTAACAAGCAAGCTACTATCTGCTTTAGACACCTGAAAACCAAGTTCTTTTAAGAACTTTACAAGTCTATAGTTCCATGCCCTTGGGGCCTGCTTCAAGCCATACAAAGCTCTCTTGAGCTTGCACACACGATCAGGATACCTTTTATCTCTGAACCCTTGAGGTTGCTCCATGAACACATCATCTGAAATATAACCATTCAAAAAAGCATTCTTCGCATCTAATTGACAGAACTTCCAACCTTTACATGCAGCAATAGCTATGAGTGTTCTGATGGTTGTCATCTTTGCCACAGGACTATAAGTCTCATCATAATCAATGCCATATGTTTGAGCAAAACCTTTGACAACAAGTCTAGCTTTGTACCTAGACACACTTCCATCTGCAAATCTCTTGGTTTTGTAGACCCACTTGCATCCAATAATTTTCTGGCTATTTGGTTTAGGAACCAAATCCCATGTTTGATTTTCCCTCAATGCATCATACTCTTCCTGCATAGCACTCTCCCATTTTTCCTTACCTTTTGCCTCTTCATATGTAGAAGGGTCTTCATCTGTTTTCATCATGTAATCATAATCTTTTGTAGCCAAAAATGAAGTATCATAACTATACCTTGTAGGTTGCCACCTATTTCTTGATGACCTTCTGAGTTCTCCACTCCTTGAGGTTTCTGGCTCTTCACACTCAGGATCAAACCTTGGTCTTTCTTCAACTTCATCCTGCACTTCAATATTTTCTTCTTCATCAACTATTTGAATCTTAGACTTACCTTTCTTTTGACTCACTTCTTCTTCATCACCTGTATTGATATTAATTGTACCTGCATACCAAGTACTTTGCTCATCAAATGTAACATCTTTAGAAACCATGAATTGCTTTGTAGATGGACTCCACAATCTATAACCCATCTGCTTGTCATCATAACCAATGAAAACATTCAGCTTTAGGTTCCAATTTGTGTCTTAATTGTGATGGCACATATGCATATGCCACACATCCAAATACTCTGCAATGATCCAAGGTAGGTCTCTTACCCCACCATGCCTCATATGGTGTCATACCCTGCAAGGCTTTACATGGTAACCTGTTGACCAAATAGGTAGCTGTATTTACAGCCTCAGCCCACAAGTAATTAGGGCAACTTTTCTCCTTCATCATGGATCTTGCAAACTCAACAAGAGTTCTATTTCTCCTTTCTGCTACACCATTTTGTTGAGGAGAGTACCTGCAAGTAACTTCCCTTTTTATACCTGCATTCCATAAGTAATCACTGAATTCATTAGAGAAATACTCTCCCCCTCCATCTGACCTTAGTCTTTTCAACTTATGACCTGTAATTCTTTCTGCATATGCATGATAGTGTTTAAATGTATTAAACACTTCTGATTTATCTTTGATCACATAAATAGTGATCCATCTAGTAGCATCATCAACATAAATTACATAATACCTTGACCCATTTATACTGAAATCTTTTGATGGTCCCCACACATCTATGTGTACCAATTCAAGCTTCTGTGAGTACATAAAACCATGCTTGGAATAGGAATGCTTATGAGCTTTACCTAATTGACATGCCTCACATTTGTATGTCATATGTTGACCTGCAACATTAGGCAATCCAAGCACTGAACCATTGTTAATCATGTCTTTAATACCTCTTTCATTGAAATGTCCAAGCCTCTTATGCCAAAGATCTAACTCAGAGATCGTATGTCCTCCATATGTGAACATAGCATGACCAATATTGCCTTGAATCTTCAATGTAAATAATCTTCCTTCTTTCTTCCCTGAAACAATCTGTTTATACCCTTGACTAGGGTCTTCAACATATACTCCATCATTAGTGAACCTTACTTCATATCCCTTTTCAACAATTTGTCCTACACTTATCAAATTCTTAGGAATTGTAGGAACATACAAAACCTTACTCAATAAGGTACTACCATCCTTAGCCTTCACTGATCCAATTGACTTCACATTGTGCTTTGTGTTGTCACCTGTTTGAACAACATGATTAGAAACCTTATTCTCCAAATCAGTCATCAATGATATGTTACCACTCAGGTGATTGCTACATCCTGAGTCAATATAGAAGACTCTTTGATCTTCACTCTGCCTTTCACAAGTTGCATTCATTATCAATGTTGAATCCTCCTTTTGATCTGAAGCATAATTGTAATAGGTATTGTTATATTGTTGACTTTGGAATCCTCTACCTGCATTTCTTCCAAAGTAACCCCTACTACCTCTACCTCTGAAATTACCTCTTTGATTTTTGCCACCTCTTCCTCTTGAATTATAGTTCTGATTATATCCTCCATTATTCTGAGTATTATGCCAACAATCATTAGCTAAATGATTTGTCTTACCACAAATCCAGCAAGCTTTGCCTCCATCTTTGTTGTTCCTGCCTCTTCCTCTACCTTTGCCACCTCCTCTTCCTCTTAGGAAGTTGGCTTGACTAGTTGTCCCTTCATCTTCATTTGCTTGTTGCTTTCCTTTGCTATTCTTCTTCTTGTCCTTTGAGTACATTGCATGACCTGCACTCTTGTCACCTTCTCCTTTAACATCCTGCTCAAATGTTAGCATATGACCTAGCAACTGATTTAAATCAGGAGTAAAATGATCAAGTGATAATTCTGTAGACAAAATGAATGGCTTCCATTTGTCATCACCTCTCAATCCTGTAAGGATTTGCCTTACCAACTTATCTTCCTCAATGTCTTCATCAACAGCTCCTAAAGCATCTGCAATATCTTTCATCCTTGTCACATAGTCTGAGATGGACTGAGAAGCCTTCTTCTTGAAGGTGGTAAACTCTGCCCATAAGGATGCCTTCCTTGACTTTGTAGTATTTTGGAAATGCTCCTCCAAAGCATTCCAAATGTCTGTTGCACTTTCAAGACCTCTAATATGAGGTAACAAATAATCATTGATTGCCATATAGATAATGCTCCTAGCTTGAGCATCTTTCTTCATCCAATTTTTCAAATCTGCTAGTTCCTCCCTAGTTGGAACACTAGGATCTCTGAACTGTGGCTTTTCTTCTTCTCCTGTGATGTAAGCTATCAAGTCTTTGCTCATGAGATGAGCTTCCATCCTCATTGACCATGCAGGATAATTTTCCCTATCCAATTTCTCTATCTGAAGAGAATCTCCCATCTTTCTTCTACCTGTGTATTGAAATCTTCAAGCTTTATAAATGATATATGTACCTTTGCTTCGAATTAGACTCCTTTTGTCTTTCTTGATGTCGAATGGTCTTCTCCTCAGGCTTTGACTTCAAGCTTTCACTTCTTAGTCCTTCAAGTGTTGAATTTCTTGAACCTGCAGCAGTCGGGATTCTCCTTTTCTTGATTTTGATGTCTCCTGCTCTGATACCACTGATGGAGAGTGTTAATCTCCAAAAGAACAACTTACTCTTATGATTAGAGCACCTCTATACCAAGAGTAAGTCAAAATCTTCACCAAATTAGAGGTTCAATCTCCAAATTATCAAAAGTTGAAAAATTTTGTGAAGAAGATAAAACACAGAAAGTCTGCTGCACAATTTCTTCTCATTGACCTATCAAACATGTAAAGTTTTCTATGAAATTTTGTATGGAGTGTTGCCTAGAAATTGTGCACCTCCTCCAAGTTAAATTTCTTCAAAAGGTTTAGTATAACTTGAGAAATCAACTTCACAAGTTACCTATGTCTAAATCTACACTTCTGAGAAGTCGATTTTGACACCCCTAACTTCTAACACATAGTTCTATCAATCTCGAACCCGTTTAAGCAAATGCTTATAGATACAAGCAGCTTACCTTCTAACTTAAAGATTAAGTGCTTGCTTGCACACAACTTTAAACTGTGGAGTGAGAACTGACCAAAAAATCAAGATCAAAATTTGCGCCTGTTTCAGAGAACTGTAAACACTCATCACACATGAATGTTCCTATTAACAATTCTCTTAGCCTGTTTACAATTAGACACTGAAACTTAAGCCATAGATTGATTAACTATAGACTTAGATATCCTCAAAAGGATTTCACAAATAATCCACCAGAGATGGAGAACACGCAGAAAATTCGGGCGCAACTTTTCTTCGATTACTCAGAAAATTACAGTTGAGTGATGAGAGGAAAACTCAACTAACATTTCATATGTCTCATGACATCTAACTTCTACTTTCTTGACTTCTATACTCACTCATCTATTCTCTAATATGCTACCATACATGCCTCGACTTTTTCAAGATATTTATAGAGAAATTTGTACAAGTCTATGACTAATCAAAGGTCTAAGTGAACTATAACTATACTAATGTACATATGTGTATATTCCTTATATCCTCTAAATGTATCCTTCTTCCAAGCTTCAAGAATTGAATCTTCCTTCATTCTTTAACCTTCCAAACATTCAATTGGTGATTGATCTGCACCAACACTTATGGCTGATTCTCTTTCCCACACCTGGCTGCTAGATTCTGGTGCTTCTTTCCATGTGACACCACATAGAGAATGGTTCTCTAATTATGCAGCAAAGTCTCTTGGCACTATGAGACTTGGTGACTCTTACCAGTGTGGTGTTATGGGGATTGGAGATGTGGTTGTGCAGTTCATTGATGGTTCAAAATTTACTATGCATAATGTACGCCATGTACATCAATTATCATGCAGTTTGATGTCAGTTGGTCAACTTGATGACCTTGGTTACAAGGTGGTCTTCTATGCTCATTCCTTTTGTATATCAAAGGGCAATATGGTTATTGCAAAAGGAAGCAAAGTTGGCTCACTTTATCCTTTATTTGTATCATAGAAAGAACACTTGTTAGCTATTACTGAACAACCTATGGCTTGTATTTGGCATGGTTGTTTGGGCCATATATCTCGTAGTGGAATGGAAAATCTTTCTCGTTTTGGCTACTTACATGTGTTATCTTTCTCTGATTTTTCATTTTGTGAGCATTGTCAATATGGAAAGCAAACCAAAAATGTGTATAGAACGCACATTGACTATTCAATTCAGCCTTTAGATCTCGTTCATACAGATTTGTGTGGTCCTATGTTCACTAGGTCCTTAGTTGGTTCTCTTTACTTTGTCACTTTCATAGATGAAAATACTAGAAAAGTTTGGATATATCCTATCAAATCAAAGGATGATGTATTCCCTACTTTCAGAAAATGGCTTGCTTCAGTTGAGATTGAAAAAGGAACTAAGCTGAAGGCTTTACGTTCAGATAATGGGGGTGAGTATACCTCACATGAATTTAGCCTTTTCTGTCAGTCTAGAGGGATTCGTAGAGATTTTACAGCTCCTTATACCCTAGTACAGAATGGTGTAGCTGAGAGGATGAATAAAACTATTCAAGATAGAGTAGTCTCTATGTTGCATCATGCAAACCTCTCACAAGGTTTTTGGGCAGAAGCAGTATTGACTGTTGTTCATGTGATTAACCTTTCACCTAGTACTGCCAAAGTTCTAAAAGTGGCACAAGAGTTATGGACAGGGAAACCACCATATTATGATCATCTTTGAGTTTTTGGGTATGAAGCATATGTTCATATACCCAAGAATCTTAGACAAAAGTTGGACCATAAGTCAAAGAAATGCATTTTTCTTGGATATGGTCGAGAAGGACAATTTGGATATCGCTTATGAGATCCTGAAACATGGTCAGTGATCAGAAGTAGTGATGTCATTTTTAATGACTCTAAGATGCATAAACAGCCCATTAAGGAGGTTGACGTGAGAAGAGTGGTGTTTGAGGATACTAGTCCTCCGGTTAGCATGCATAAAAATGATTCAAATAGGGATGTTTAAGAGAATGTCCATTCAGATCAGTCTGCACATGTTCCTGTTCAGCAACCATTGAGACGTTCTGCACGTGTCTCACATCCACCTGATAGATATGTTCCAGGTTTAGATTTTGTTATGCTAACATATGCAGGTGAGCCTTCTTGCTACAAAGAGGCTATGCAGACAGAGGATTATGTCAAGTGGGAGCGTGCCATGAAGAGTGAGTTGGATTCTATTCACAAGAATGGTACTTGGGACTTAGTACCTTTGCCAAAGGGCAGGAAAGCTTTACCATGTAAATGGGTATATAAGTTGAAATTCACATCAGATAGTGCTTCTCCAAAATATAAAGCATGACTTGTTGCAAAGGGTTTTAAGCAACAACATGGTGTTGATTTTGAGGAAATCTTCTCTCTAGTGGTCAAGATGACTAATTTGCGCATGTTTCTTGGATTTGTTGCAATGGAGGACTTAGAGCTAGTCCAAATGGATGTGAAAATAGCTTTCTTGCATGGAGATCTTACAGATGAGATCTATATGGAACAACCAAAGGGTTATGTAGTTCCTGGCAAGGAATGTCTAGTTTGTAAGCTCAAGAAGATCTTGTATGGACTTAAACAGTCTCCTAGACAATGGTACCAAAATTTTGATGCTTTTATGAAGTCCCAAGGCTATTCTTGGAGCAATGAGGATCATTGTCTCTACACAAAGAGATGCTCTGATGGCAGCTTGATATGCTTGATACTTTACGTCGATGATATGGTGATTGCTGGGAAGTCCTCTTATGATTTTTCAATTCTCAAAAAGAAGTTGAGTCAGACATTTGATATGAAGGATTTGGTGGATGCCAAACATATTCTTGGCATGCGTATTACTCGTGATAGGAGTAAAAGATGCATATACTTGTCTCAAAGTGAGTACATATCCAAAGTACTTCACCGTTTCAATATGCAGGGTGGAAAGGCATTGAGTACACCTTTACCCACATATGTGAAATTGAGCAAGGATGACTGCCCCAAATCAGATGAGGAAAAGGAATTCATGACCAAAATTCCCTATCAGTCTGTTGTTGGTAGTCTCATGTACGCTATGGTAGCTATGAGACCAGACATTGCATTTGCATTGGGAGTTGTGAGCAGATATATGTCTAATCTTGGCAAGAAACATTGGGAAGCGGTCAAGATGATTTTGAGATATCTGAGCAGCACTAAGGACAAGTGTCTATGCTTAGGTAGAGGGAAAGCATCCATTATTGGTTACACAAATTCTGACTATGCTAGTTGTGTAGACAATCGTAAGTCTACATCAGGGTACATTTTTCATTTTGTTGGAGGTGCTATCTCTTGTAGATCTCATCTTCAAGAATGTATAGTTGTTTCCACCACAAAAGCAGAGTATGTTGTAGCAAGTGAGGCATGTAAGGAAGCATTGTGGCTTTCTCGTCTTGCTTGTGATATGGGTTTACCTCAGCATGTACCTCGCTTGCTGAGTGATAGTCAGAGTGCCATTGCTTTGGCTAAGAATCCGGTCTATCATGCAAAGACCAAGCACATTGAGGTGAGGTATCACTTCATTAGAGATTTCTTAGCCACTGAGAGCATTATTCTTGAGAAGGTTCACACTCGAGATAATGTTGCAGATGCTCTGACTAAAGCTATACCACATGATATCTTTCGACATTGTTGTCACTTGATGGGGCTTACTTGATTCTTGATCTTACGCAATCACTTGTATACTGTGTAACATGCCCATCAGGTGGGAGGTATAGTTTGTATACTTACACTCAGGTATTCTTTATCATTCTTTATTTTTCTCCCATAGTTACTTTGGCCATATTGGCCTTTAGTGGGAGATTGTTACCATTAGTGTCCATGTGAAAGGCCAAATGGCCACCGGAGACTTCTTTGTATATGTTCTTTAATAGAACATATAGTGGCCTCGTCAGTCACAGACTGTAAGTTTGACCGCATTTGTAAGACCTAAGAAGTCTGTCTTCTTGCTCCTTGTGTACTGTGTTTTTTGCGTATTTTGCAGCCTCTCTGCAGAGTACTGCGTGCGGCCTTAGGAGCTCAAATTTCTACTCCGAGCATATCGTCGTGGAGCTCTCAAGAAGGAGAGCGCTCTGGGCGCGATTTCTGACGACTGGCGAATCAATTCAGTCGCCTCGCTAACGGCGCACGCAGGGTGACTATGCAGGACAGGTACAAGTATAACTTTTCCTAAGGTCCGTAAGGTGAAGCGTTCCTATAAAGTTCAACTGCGTCAAAATAAGAAGGTAGGATAATCTTTTCACTAACTATTTGATCTTTTATAGTTTCGTTTGTTTCTTCTTGGATATTTTCTACGTTTCTATCTACAGTTGGAGGAAAATTTTCTTCACTAACACTAGGAGGAACAGTAGAAAGTAAAGTTATAGTTGTCCTAGGATCATACAAAGATTCTTCTACTATTACTTCTTTTATTGATTCTTTATCTTCTATTGGTTTTGGAAACAACAATTCAAAAGTTAATGAAGGTAGAAAGGAACTATTCGAAGAACTTTCTTTAGACATAAAAGATGATACTAAATTAATATCCAAAGTCTTATACAACCTCAAGGATGATGTTTATAAATGACAGTCTAAAAGATAGCCTATACAAGCTAATAAAGTTTCAAACTAAGGACAATCTCTGCTTTTCAAACTTCAGGTCACATGTGTATCTCCAGTTCGCCAATAGCTGAAAAAAAACATATATATGAAAGAGGGCAACAGGCCTTCAGTTCACCAAGAGGCTGCAATTCTTCTGAAATCAGATCTGAAAAAAAACATATGAACTTGTGAGCACGTACTCCCTTCTTAAATAGATGTGAGTAGCCCACCATAGCCTACAATTCTCTTTAGATAACTCAACCAATTTACCTAAATTGACTCAACATCACTCCAACAACACTCAACAAGAAAAAAGGCGTGGGATTTTTCCCCATTTGAATTTCCCCAATTTCAACCAACTATTTAAATATTCTATGGACCATATACTTAAGAATTTAAATAACCTTTCACTTCTCCTTTTTTATTTAATTGACTACGAAACTTTTAGAATAAATACTATACCTTAGACTAAAATTTAATTTAACCCATTTTAATTATTACCTTAGGCTTAGTGGAAAGAAATAATTCATATATTTATCTATTATTTTGCTAAGGTTCCATAAGATATAATTAACCTATTTAATAGTTCATTTATGGACTACAACCCACTTATTTAATTATTTAACCTTAGGTTTACCCTACAACTAACGTTAAACCACATCAATTAGCTCCAACTAACCCATAAATCTATTTTCTAATCTTCCATAACCCACTAGGATGAATAATTAACTCATAATTAACCTTAAAACTTAACTAGAACCCTATAATTCATGCTCAAAACATACATTTAACCCTTAAATATCCTTACATTTACTTTCAAAACATAAATATACCCTTAACTAACCCTTGAATTTTTATCTATAACCTTAAATACTATTAAGAAAACATTTGGATAAATACTTCCCTTCTTGTTATTGATCAACAATTTCTTTTCCTACAAAATTAAAGTCAAACATTAGTCAAAATTTCATAATTTAACCAAACTTATATCAATCAATTAATATTTTAATTTTTGAAATATTTTAAGAGTAACAAATTCTTTCCGACATCCGCCCCCACTAAACCTGCACATCGTCCCGATGGGCCAACCTACAGATTCAAAAGGAACATATCAAATTCTTTTTGAAAATTATTCATGACTCAAATGCAAATAGTCTATAAAAAATGCTTCTATCATTAGTACATCTTCTGATAGCAAAGAAAAACTTATAAATTTATGAAAGCTTGAATTTCAACCTTTTCGTTCAATGCATGAGTTGGAAAACAGTTTTTAGAAAGAAACTATAGAAGTCATTCAAATAGTGTTCGTACTAACTCTTCTATTAACTCTGTTCATAAGTAAAGCATATGTTATATAAGCCTTCTATCCTCGTCTCCTAGCCACTTGCCATTAAGATACAAAAACTAATTCCCCTCTAGCATACATCCGCCTTATATAGCCCGCTTTTTAATTCAGAAGACCACAACTGATTCATTGAAACGATTTGATTTTTCTTTCATCTCTTTTTTTCATCATAATTTTTCATTTTATCATTTTTTTTTCTTTTTTCATATGCAGCAACCATTAATGTACTGCTTTCAATTTTTCTTCGCAACTTTTTTAATGAAGGGGAAAGGCTTAACCCCTAATCAGAGCAAAGGATGTAGAGGTAAGCTAAAAGCGGAACTAGGATCTCTTTTAGCAAAATGGGTCAGATTCAAGGAAGCTTACCTATATAAAACAAGTTTACTCCTACTAGGAGTTGCAAGTTAAGGGTTCCTTCAACTATTCATCTGACGGCCATAGATCTCTAATCCCTATCTTCTCTTCAAACACATTCCTACTTCAGTGTAAATTCTACTTTCATAATTTTAAGAATTTTCTTAACCTATCTGAAGACTGTACATATTCTATCATGAAATGCATGAACTTTCATAATAAATTGAAACATAAATCAGGTTTAGAACTTTTTCACCTGATCTATATTGACTCCATCTTCAGCTCTCTTTAAGTTCATCAGAACTTTTGGCAAAAAATCTTCAATTACTTTGATCAATTCATCTTCAGAACCTGTAAGCACTCATAAAGTAGAAGCTACAAAACAAGTAATCTTCATTATCATTTATCTTGCAAATATAAATTCATGTATTTTATCAGATTCATCTTCATCATGTCACAAATTTCATCATAAGAAATTCATAGTAGTAATAATTGTTATAAATAATGTATTCTTAATTTTACAATAGGTTTTTCAACCAATGTAACAAAGTTCAAAATTTTTTAGGAAAATCATAATGTTCATAGTATTTTTAACTTGTATCTTTAAAAATGAGCATCATATTTTGATATCAATGAAAAATTCATATCTGGATTATGAAAATTCCTCTTCCTAATCATATGGAAAGTCAATATAATCAGCATCATATTGTATCATATTTTCATGTTCGTCATATTTTTCATGATCATATTTCTATCATGTATGTTTCTTTCTTTTAAAAGTATACCATCATAATTGTTGTAAACAAAAAATCATTTTGTTCAAAATATTCATCATTTCATTATAATAATGTTTTTCATAATTGTTCATCATAATAGATTTCTTTTTATTTGTGAAAGAAAGAAAATCATAAGTTCATCATAAGTTTAGTAACATCATTTTGATAATACTATTTATAATTAGAAAGCTTATTATCAATAGAAAAGCATAAAATATGGGCATTCTCATCATAAGAACGAAAATCATAGTGGGTAGTATATCAGCATAATTATATCATCCTATCTCAATGGATAATTATATTTTTAGCATCTTTGGTATCATAAGTTTAGGAAATGACAAGCATATTGATCAAACTTATTTGCAAGCATATTATGCATATAATTTCAAACATGTTTTAGTTTAATTTATAATCAACAAACTTTGTGTTTTCATATTTTAGTATTCTTTTGGTTAAGTAAATCAAATGTAAAACTTTCTCATAAGCTTTTAACTAACTTTTCCGAGCATAAAAACTTCATAAAACAAAACAATTTAGGTATATGTTTCTCAACTTTAGGAAAACAGGCATATATACACCAAGCAATAACAAAATTAAAAGTTTTATCTTCAATAAACAATTCCATCACAATAAAACTATGAGTTTTTTATATTATTTTTGATCTTGCATATGGCTTCTTGTATCCATTTTTCCATATTCTTGTCATGTTCTAATTGAATTTGAGGATTATTATCTTTAGATGTTTGTACTATTCTTTCATCATTTTTAGTTTTGTCACATTTATTGTCATTTTCTATGACTTTAGGTTCTGTTTTGACCTCATGTATGTCTTTGTTTCCATTAATTGATTGTTCATTTTCATCATCTTTTATCCTTACATATTCTTCTTTCATAATCTTTTCCAATGTATCTTGATCCTTAGATGTAATTTGAATATCAATGTTACTCATAGATTTAGGTTTAAGAAGGTTTTGATCCTTGTTCAAACATTCACTTTTAGTCACAATCTTGGTGTTTATAAAGTTTGATTGACATACATTGCTGTCTTCATCATGACTCTTTGGTTTCCATTGTATTTGAAGTTTGGTTTTAGGACTAAATTTTGTTTCGTTAAAGTAGACTATCATCCCTCCTCGACCTAATTTTAAACGCAAAGGTAGTTGTGTTTGATAATCACAAATCTTAAGGTCATGTGTAATGACTAAGTGATTTTGACATGCATTATTATAAGCAACACAATCCTCGTACATATGACCTAGTTGGTCACACCAAAAACATCTTAAGGGATATACTTTCCTATTCATAGCCCTATAGGTCGATCTCCTATACTCATTCTTATGGGATTCATTAGGCAACTTTGGGGATAAACTTTTTTCATGTTTGCACTTGCATTTAGGTAGATCATTGACTTGTTTGGTCAAATCATCTATTTGGATCTTTAATTTTTTAACAATTTCTTGTAAAATCCCACACATCACACTATTTGAATTTGAAAACTCACTTAACTTGTCAATTAACAGAAATACTTCTTTAAATTTTGCTTGATTTGATGAGTTTAGCTTATCCTCTAAATCTTTGACTTGTGTTTCAAGTCCCAAATTTGCATTCTTAATTAAACCCTCCATAGAAGAGTTCTTTTTATGTGTGTTTAAATTATCTGCTTTCTTTTTACCCATTGATATTTGAGAAAAAAGAAGAATTAGAGGATAGATCAATACCTGCAATCTGAATCGAAGAAGAGGCTCAAAGAGTGACTGTGAAAATTTATACAATTTTTAATAGGATCAAAATCTAATACATCAATTGCTAATGGATGAATGTGCAAACGTTCTTCTTCAAAATGTTGATGGTAAGGGTGTAGAGATGAAGTTTACTACTTGCCTATTCCTGTGGAGGCGCTCAGAGCATAAGCTCAGCCCTCAACAGCCAGGGAATTACAAGGTTTGTAATTTCTGACACTGCGAGACAATTCACCTCAAGCTGCTGCAACCACGTAGCCGAACCAATCTGATGCATATGCAAGAAAAGAAGAAATGTTTATACCTGTCCTGCTGTGCCATTGTTCACGTCGGGTTCAAAGTGTGGGCGCGATTTCTGACGACTGGCGGATCAATTCAGTCGCCTCGCTAACGGCGCACGCAGGGTGACTATGCAGGACAGGTACAAGTATAACTTTTCCTAAGGTCCGTAAGGTGAAGCGTTCCTATAAAGTTCAACTGCGTCAAAATAAGAAGGTAGGATAATCTTTTCACTAACTATTTGATCTTTTATAGTTTCGTTTGTTTCTTCTTGGATATTTTCTACGTTTCTATCTATAGTTGGAGGAAAATTTTCTTCACTAACACTAGGAGGAACAGTAGAAAGTAAAGTTATAGTTGTCCTAGGATCATACAAAGATTCTTCTACTATTACTTCTTTTATTGATTCTTTATCTTCTATTGGTTTTGGAAACAACAATTCAAAAGTTGATGAAGGTAGAAAGGAACTATTCGAAGAACTTTCTTTAGACATAAAAGATGATACTAAATTAATATCCAAAGTCCTATACAACCTCAAGGATGATGTTTATAAATGACAGTCTAAAAGATAGCCTATACAAGCTAATAAAGTTTCAAACTAAGGACAATCTCTGCTTTTCAAACTTCAGGTCACATGTGTATCTCCAGTTCGCCAATAGCTGAAAAAAAACACATATATGAAAGAGGGCAACAGGCCTTCAGTTCACCAAGAGGCTGCAATTCTTCTGAAATCAGATCTGAAAAAAAACATATGAACTTGTGAGCACGTACTCCCTTCTTAAATAGATGTGAGTAGCCCACCATAGCCTACAATTCTCTTTAGATAACTCAACCAATTTACCTAAATTGACTCAAGATCACTCCAACAACACTCAACAAGAAAAAAGGCGTGGGATTTTCCCCATTTGAATTTCCCCAATTTCAACCAACTATTTAAATATTCTATGGACCATATACTTTAGAATTTAAATAACCTTTCACTTCTCCTTTTTTATTTAATTGAATACTAAACTTTTAGAATAAATACTATACCTTAGACTAAAATTTAATTTAACCCATTTTAATTATTACCTTAGGCTTAGTGGAAAGAAATAATTCATATATTTATCTATTATTTTGCTAAGGTTCCTTAAGATATTATTAACCTATTTAATAGTTCATTTATGGACTACAACCCACTTATTTAATTATTTAACCTTAGGTTTACCCTACAACTAACGTTAAACCAGATCAATTAGCTCCAACTAATCCATAAATCTATTTTCTAATCTTCCATAACCCACTAGGATGAATAATTAACCCATAATTAACCTTAAAACTTAACTAGAACCCTATAATTCATGCTCAAAACATACATTTAAGCCTTAAATATCCTTACATTTACTTTCAAAACATAAATATACCCTTAACTAACCCTTGAATTTTTATCTATAACCTTAAATACTATTAAGAAAACATTTGGATAAATACTTCCCTTCTTGTTATTGATCAACAATTTCTTTTCCTACAAAATTAAAGTCAAACATTAGTCAAAATTTCATAATTTAACCAAACTTATATCAATCAATTAATATTTTAATTTTTGAAATATTTTAAGAGTAACAAATTCTGTCCGACAGCGCACTGTGGTGCATCGCCATCAAAATACTTCATGTAGGTTAAAGAAGGCATTATATGGTTTAAAGCAAGCACCATGTGCTTGGTATGAGAAGATACATGCCTATCTGATTGCACATGGTTTTGAGAACAGTCCAACTGAAAGCACCTTATATGTTAAGCGTGCTAATGATGTGCTTCTGATCATTGTTGTCTATGTTGATGACATGTTCCTCACTTGTCCTATTGAGAAGCATATTGCTGATTTTAAGGCTGATTTGCATGCCTCATTTGAGATGTCTGATTTTGGGCATTTGCATCACTATTTGGGCATTCAGTTTATGCAAGTTGATGGTGGTGACACATTATTGCAGCGTTTTGGCCTTGAAGATTGTAAGCCTATTGCCACTCCTATGGAGATAGGCTTACGATTAAGTCTTCATGATGCTGGAGATGCATTTGATGTTGTTCTCTATCAGCAGGATGTTGGATGTTTGATTTACTTATGCATTACTCGGCCAGATATTCAGTTTGTTGTCTCACAGATGAGCAGGTTTATGCATTTCCCAGGAGTCAAGAATTGGCAGGCCGTTAAGTGCATCTTTTGCTATTTGAGTGGTACTCGGCTACTTGGGTTGTTTTATCCGAAGGGAGGATCACTACTGCCAGATTTGCATGCTTTTTCTGACTCTGATTGGGCTAGTTGCTATGACACTCGTGTGTCCACTAGTGGCTTTTCCTTCATTCTTGGTAGCTCATGTATATCTTGGTTGAGCAAGAAGAAGCCTACTGTGGCCACTTCTAGTTGTGAGGCTGAGTATAGGGCAGCTTTCACAGCAACTATTGAGTGTGTGTGGTCAGAAGCCTTTTGGATGATTTGAGTGTTGGTCAGACTTCTTCCACCACCATCTTCACTGACAGTCAGAGCGCATTGGCAATTGCAAGGAACCGTGTGTTCCATGCTCACACTAAGCACATTGAAGTGCATTATCACTATGTCAGGGAGAGGTTCTCTGTTGGGGAGATCAGCTTGGCATATGTGCCCACGCAAGAGAAAATTGTAGACCTTTTCACGAAGGCTCTACCTAGGGAGAAGTTTGAAGCTTTTTGCAAAGCTTTGGGCTTACTTCCTTTTGTGGAGTGATTTCCACATAGCTTGGCACTTCCTTATACATGAGTGACAGCTCCTTGTTCACCGCATCACTCCGACGGGGGATTTGTTGATATATTTAGGTAGTGATGTGTGTGAACACAATAGGACTGTCGGGGCACTTTTTTCCCTCTTTAGGAGGTTTTTTTCCCCCAGCTTGTATATACGCCTATTGCCCTAATGGGCTACTTATCTTTGTACATTCTCTAGTAATACATTCAGTATTGCGTGTTGTGCTCCAAGCTTCTTCTTCTTCCTTGTGCTGTTCGCGTGCTTCCACAGATGTGTAACTCCAACTGTACCTCTACCTCTTCCTGCAAAGTTAGCTCGGGAGGTACAGACTTCATCATCAGATTTCTTGCCTTTACCTTTACTATCCTTACTCTTGTTCTTGTCAATGTATAGGGCAGAGGATTTATTACCTTTTGAGTTGTCATTGTTCTTCACAATCTTGGCTTCATGAGTGAATAGTTTCCCCATTTGAGTATTGGAGTCAGGTACCTACATGTCCATGTATAGATCCATTGTTGTGGTGCAAAAGGCTTCCCATTTATCATCTCTCTTAATTCCATTGATTACTTATCTAACAATTTTGCGTACACATAGATGTGTGGGGTCCTAGCAAAGCGCCATCAATTTCAAGGTCAAGGTATTATGTTTCATTTATAGATGACTATTGTAGGTGGACAATACTTTATTTTATGAAGCTAAAGATGAAGTCTTTACTTGTTTCAAGAAGTATTTGGCATTGGTTGAGAATCAAATAAGTAAAAGTTTGAAGAGGCTCAGATCTGATGGATGTGGTCAATATTTCTCACATGAGTTTGACTCCTTCTTATAGGACAGAAGCATAAAAAGAGAGATTGCAACAAGATACCCTCCTAAACAGAATGGAATGGCATAGAGAAGAAATAGGTTAATTGTTGGAAAACAATGTATCAATGGTTCATTTGCTCAAAATATTCTAGTTCACAGAACGTATAGAGTGTTCTTATTACTCCCTATACAAGCAAACGGTGCCAAGCGACGTGGATAAAAGAAAACATTCTCAACGCAACCGCATGGGTTCAATACCCGTCGGCAGCAGTGCAGCGGAAGATTTTTTTCTTCATGCTTTTCTAATAAAGCATGCACAGCAGATGGCGAAAGCTAACTTTTCAAAAAGAGTTTTTAAGTGATCGCTTTGTGTTCGTAGAAGCTACGATGAAAGCTTTATTTTATTGGAGGAGCTTTTGGAGTGCTTTTCAAGAGTAGCCAACTATTATATAAGAAGAGCTTTGGCTCATTGTTCAATTATTCTACACCAATTGCAATGCCAGCTTTGGTCCCTCAGTAGAGGTGGTGCTCTAGTACACATGGGGCAGCCATGGTACACTCTAGGAGCATGTTGAGGAGCAGCTATGGAGTTCTTCTTGGAGAAGAGTGTGCTCACACTCTTGCTTATGGAGAGGACTTGCCCATCACCAGCTTGGTGGTGTGGATCAGCCATCTACATAATGTATTTGAAGATTGTCTTCTACATGAAGATTTCAGTGTACTTCAAAGACATTGGATGGAGGTTAACATAATATTTGCATCTTATGTTAAGAATTCAGGTACATATTCTCTTTATGCACATAGGTACTACTTGAAGTATATGGAAGTGGCATCCATATCAGGAGGATTACTATTCGGCATAGGTACAAGAGAATCAATACATGTATGCTTTACGCATATTTGGATGAGGTGTCCGAGAAGGTATATTCATATGAGTTTGAGGATTTCTGACAGTAAACTTGTTAGCATTTTTTGCTACTTTTGTAAGTATGTGATCTTTCACATATGTATCTGACTTAGGGTCTTCCATTCAGATGAGGGTTTTCTAATTATCATTTTTAGGCTGATCCTTCCTCTTTTTGTCCCTCATATTCACTCTTCTACAACCTATTAGGTCACACATCTCATATATATTCATATTTTTGTCCATACATCTTAATATGTTTGTTACATTTGTATATTCACTCATCCATCTATCTCTCTTCACATAGAGTGGTGGAGATTTTGACTCCCACATTGTAATTTGACATTTGTATATATGATAGTGTTAACCACCATCCATCTGTATTCATATGAGTTTGAGGATTTTTGACAGCAAACGTGTTAGCAATTTTTTTTACTTTTGTAAGTATGCGATCTTTCACACACGTATCTGGCTTAGGGTCTTCCATAGCCTAAGTTCACATGAGGGTTTGCTAATTATCAATTTTAGACTAATCCTTCCTCTTTCTGTCACTCATATTCACTCTTCTACAACCTATTAAGTCAAACATCTCATATATATTCAGATTTCTGTCCATACATTTGAATATGTTTGTTACATTTGTATATTCACTCATCCATTTATTTGTGTTCACATAGAGTGGTTGAGATTTTGACTCCCCATTTTAATTTGACATTTGTATATATGATAGTGGCTTACGTAACACTTTACACATGTTGTCTAATCTTTCTCTATCTTTGTCTCCTCATTTGTGTGATTAAGTGTGGTATGTTCATGTTTTGTCAATATTGGAAGATTGCTCAAAATTTATGTTGTAGATCCTGGACCTATGGAACTATGGACCTGTGATATTAGTTATGGGCCTACTTAATTTCCAACATTAATAGTAGAGGCTGCAACATCAATGTTGAATGAGAAAAAACTCCCTAATTATCTATGGACAGAGTCTATTTCCACAGCTACTTACCTAATCAATAGTCTTCCATCCAAGTCTCTAGATGGGATGACACCGTATGAAGCATGGAATGACAGGAGACCCACATTGGACCATTGCAAGATCTTTGGGTGCAATGCTTATGCACACATCCCTTCACAGATTAGGGGAAATATTGATCCAAAGGCTAAAAGATGCATATTTGTTGGTTATGATCATAATTAGAAAGGATATAGGTTATATAATCCCGCTAACAAAGGATTTACAATTAGTAGGGATGTGGTATTTGATGAAAATAACTGTTGATTTGAGGATTATTGCAATAAAATAAAGCTACCTATGATTTGGAGAATGATTTTTCAAATCAGACCGAGGAAGAACCATATATATCTAAAGATATCAATTCAGAGGATGAAGAAAAAATCAACCTTGAACAATTCAAAGCATGGAACTCAAAGGGCAAAGTAAAGATTAAAAAATTTTAAGACATTCCAGAGTCATCCAATCAAGGACTTAGAAGATCTCGAAGAGAAAGCAAGAAACTTATAAGGTATGGCTATGACACATCATTAGTCACCAAGCATTCTATTTACATGACTAAAGAGTCTATGTCAGAGGAACCATCCACATTTGAAGAAGTAACAAGAAGGAAGAATGGAGAGAAGCTATGCAGGAGGAAATTGAAGCACTTAAAGAGAATAGCACTTTTGATTTGGTTCCCAAGAAACCATCCATGAAGGTGATATGATCCAGGTGGACTTACAAATTGAAAAAGAATTCAGATGGCACAATGAAAACGTATAAAGCAAGGCTAGTAGCAAAGGGGTCTGCTCAAAACCATGGAGTGAATTATGAGGAGGCCTTGTCACTAGTGCCTAAGATGCCAACTATTAGAGTCTTAGTAAGTATTGGTGCTTCAAAGAATTGGAACTTGTACCAATTAGATGTTAGAAATGCATTTCTTAATGGATGGATCTCTTAAGAGTTCTACATGGCTCAACCAACAAGATATGAATACAAAGACAAACCTGATTATATATGTAAATTAAGGAAGGAACTGTATGGTTTAAAACAAACTCCTAGAGCTTGGAACCATGGGCTTGTTACATACTTGCAGGATCAGGGATTTACACCAAGCAACGCAGACATTTCTTTGTTCATTAAGAAGACCAATTTAGAGGTTATTTATCTATGTGTTTATGTGGATGATATCATCATTATAGGGAATGATGGCAATGGCATCAAGAAGAGCAAAGCTCAGATGAAGGAAATTTTTAAAATCAATGACCTTGGATTGTTGACTTATTTTCTTGGTTTGAGCTTGTATATTTAGATTCTCATGTTTTCATTACTTAGAGAAATTAATCCATGACATGTTAACTAAGTTCACGATGGTGAATATAAAAATTGCAAGTACACCTATGGAGTTGAATCACAAACTCAATGCTCATGGAGGGGAGCTGCTTGAAGACATCATAGGTTACCAAAGCCTTTTAGGGGGCCTCAATTATGTAACCCTAGCATGAGTGGATATATGCTTTGGAGTAAGTACATTGAGTCAATTCATGCATACACCAAGACAACCGCACATTGAAGCTACCAAAAGGATCTTAAAGTATCTGAAGGGTACCATAAATGAAGGACTATTTTATCCATTTACATATGACTTGGATATCAATCTATAGTCTGATTCAGATTGGGTTGGCTCAAAAGATGATAGGAGGAGCACTTCTGGCTAGTTATCTTTTGCAAGGTCTAAGTTAATTTCATGGTCATCAAAACAGCAACCAACTATGGCATTGTCCTCAATTGAAGCTGAATATAGTGGCCTAGCAAGTGCTACACAAGAGGCAATGTGGTTAAAGCTACTTTGCTCAGACTTGGGGTTACATACATATAAACCAATGATCTTTGGAGATAATATTGGCTCCCTACATTTGGCTACTAATCCTATGTACCATGCAAGGATGAAGCACATTGAAGTGCATTACCACTATGTAAGAGAGAAGCTACTTAGCAAGGACATACAATTGTCCTACGTTTCTACAAACTTACAATGTGCAGATATGTTGACTAAATCTTTGGATGGAACTAAATTGCGGAGGTTCAAGATGATGATTGAATTGCATGAGATCAAGGAAAGTTGAAGCCCAAGCATGTTAGGATTGAGGGGGACCTGTTGATGCAAATAGATCCAAGCCCACATACTTGGATAATTATCTATTCACTTCTATGTACACACATGAAGTCACATATGAATACCCACTTGTAAAAGTTTGGTTTTACTCCTTGTAAAAGTGCAGATGTAAAAAAGGCACTTACATTCACATGGATTTTGGAGAATCAATTATGAGATTTTTGGTGGAGAATTGATGAGAAAGGAATCCCTAAACTTTAGGTACACTTTTTGGTAGAGTTTGAAATTCAAAAGTTGAAAATTGACTCCAACTTTAGCTATAAAAGTGACTCCAAAAAAGTTGCATAAAAAGGCATGATTTTGGAAGATTTTTAGAGGGATTCTACTTGGGTATTGAGCTCATACCATAGCTCTACCATAGCCCTCATATTCTACAATCATTCAATGCCAGTATCATTGTACTTTATGTGCATTAATACATACATGTTGATCATGTTCTCTTGTCTCTACTCTGTCAAGTGCTACTTAGAATAGTGAATTTCTAAGAGCTATTTCTCAACGTGTACTTAATCATTCTAAGTGATTAAAATTGATATAGCTTCATTAGATAGTTTAGTTATATGCTACAAATTTTCATCTTGATTGCTTAAGCCATTTTCAATCAACCTTTGAATTACTGCTCTCTCGTTTGTTATCATTCCAGCTGATCCTAAAAAGTCGAGATACACCCCAGACTTGCTAAAGATATTTATCCTTGCCTAGTTGATCATTTTGAGTGAAATAACTTGTGGACGTTAGCTATATAAGTTAACTAGATATTCCCAAAAGGATTTTGTCCAATTGTTAGTAGAGAAAGAGAACTATTCATTTCCTTGAGCAGGTATAGTGACCAAAATAAAACGTTTTTGGTTCAAGCATGAAGCAAAAACCACTAGTGGACACACGAGTGTCATAGCAACCAGCCCAATCTGAGTCAGAAAAAGCATGCAAATCTGGCGGTAAAGATCCCCCCTTGGGATAAAACAACCCAATTAGCCGAGTACCACTCAAGTAGCAAAAGATGTGCTTAACCGCCTTCCAATGCGTGACTCCTGGGCAATGCATAAACCTGCTCATCTGTGAGACAGCAAACTGAATATCTGGCTGAGTAATGCATAAGTAAATCAAGCATCCAACAGCCTACTGATAGAGAACAGCATCAAATGCATCTCCAACATCATGAAGACTCAATCGTAAACCTGTCTCCATAGGAGTGGCAATAGGCTTACAGTCTTCAAGGCCAAAACACTGCAATAATGTGTCAATATATTTCGTTTGACACAAAGACAGTCCACCATCAACGTGCATAAACTCAATGCCCAAATAGTGATGCAAATGCCCCAAATCAGACATCTCAAATGAGGCATGCAAATCAGCCTTAAAATCAGCAATATGCGTCTCAATAGGACTAGTGAGCAGCATGTCATCAACATAGACAACAATGATCAGAAGCACATCATTAGCACGCTTAACATATAAGGTGCTTTCAGTTGGACTGTTCTCAAAACCATGTGCAATCAGATAGGCATGTATCTTCTCATACCAAGCACGTGGTTCTTGCTTTAAACCATATAATGCCTTCTTTAACCTGCAAACCTAGTTTTCATGCCCTTTCTGCACAAAGCCACGGGGCTGAAAAACATACACTTCTTCATGCAAATCACCATTCAGAAATGCAGTTTTAATGTCCAACTGATGTACATTCCAACCATGATGGGCTGCAAGTGCACAGATGCTCCGAACAATAGTCATACGACATGTGGGTGCAAAGGTCTCATCAAAATCAATGCCTCTTTCCTGTGCATAACCCTTTGCAACAAGCCTAGCCTTATACCTATCAACTGTACCATCCGATTTACGCTTCAGCTTGTATACCCACTTAGTGCCAATGGCCTTTTTGCCAGGAGGCAAGTCACATAAAGACCAAGTACCATTCTTCATTATAGCATCATATTCAGATTGCATAGCAGCCATCTAATTTTCTGAATTCTGTGCTTCATCAAAAGAAATAGGCTCATTCTCATCACAGAGACTAGACGCAGCCATAGCATAGCAATCTGATGCAAAGGACGCACTATGAGAGCCTGAACGAGTACGATATGACAAAGGTGCATCTAATTTGTTGTCACGCAAAGTCTGCACCAGCCATTTTGGCATAGTTTTTGCCTGCTCAATATCAGCTCTCTCATCAACAAGTGCATCATGTAAATCAACATCAAAAATGGAATGATCTGCATCATCATATGAGACTTGCAAAGGCTGAGAAGTTGCCTCATTAGGACCAGCACTAGACTGTAAAAAGAGGCATCAAAGTATCATACATGTCTTTGGAGCTAACAGATGTCTCCTTAGTACATGAAAGCAATGGCTGAATAGCATCTTCCACAAAGACAACATCACCGCTAACCAGAATGCGTTTAGTCTATGGATGATACAGAGGATAGCCTTTAATTTCAGAACTGTACCCAACAAAAATACATTTTACTGCCTTATCATCCAATTTTCTGTGATGTTGTTCAAGCACTAGTGCATATGCCAAACAACCAAAAACATGCAGATGAGCAACAGATGGCTTGCGGTCATGCCAAGCCTCATATGGAGTGATAGACTGCAGTGCTTTAGTGGGACACCTGTTCAGTACATATGCTGCACACATGACAGCCTCAAGCCAGAAACTATGTGGTAAAGCCTGACTTTTGACCATGCACCTTGCCATCTCCATGAGTGACCTGTTCTTTCGTTCAACAACTCCATTCTGTTGAGGTGTATACGGCACTGTACACTGGTGTTTTATCCCACGTTTAGCCAGAAATGCATTAAAATCAAAAGACATATATTCCCCCCCTCGATCAAAACGGAGGGTGCCCATTTTACATGCTGACAGATTTTCAGCCAAAACCAAAAACTGTTTAAGGCACATGAACACTTTGGACTTTGCTTTGAGTGGATATACCCATGCATGCCTGGAAAAATCATCAATCAAAGTCACGAAGTAAATGTAATTTCCAAAAGAGGGTGTCTGCATAGGACCACAGACATCACTATGTACAAGCTGCAATTTCTGCATAGCCCGAATTGAACCATCTTTTGGAAA
Source organism: Ceratopteris richardii (assembly GCA_020310875.1). Lineage (NCBI taxonomy): Eukaryota > Viridiplantae > Streptophyta > Polypodiopsida > Polypodiales > Pteridaceae > Ceratopteris > Ceratopteris richardii. The sequence continues at coordinate 123,116,472 of CM035422.1, read as the reverse complement.
GGATGAACGCTGCATTTTGCCCAAAATACAGCCCTCACAAACATGTTTTCCAGGTGCCTCAAGTTTGGGCAAAGAGGACACCATTTCAAATTTCTGTAGGCATAGCAAACTAGCAAAATTCAGATGACCAAAGCGTGCATGCCAAAGCTTTGCATCTGACATAGTCTAAGAATCATGAATTGCACATGCCGAATCATTCACAGATCTTTCATAGTCTATGAGCTTATACAGCCCACGACATAAAATGCCAGAAGCAATAATCACATCGCCATTTGACAGATCATGAACAGTACACCTGTCATCAACAAATTTCACAACCAAGCCAATCTTGGCTAATGCAGAAACAGACAACAGGTTCTTTTTTATCCCTAGCACAAATAAAGCATCTAACAAAGTGAAAGAACTACCATCAGCAGTAGTCAAAATGATCTTACCAACTCCCATAACAGGATAAGAGGAGTTGTTGGCACATGTGACAATATTCCCTGTAGGGACAGGCTCGAGTGAAGAGAAGAAACTGCGCTGCGAGGTAATATGTTTGGTCCCCCACTGTCAAAGTACCAAACATCTGAGTCTACTGCAGTCATGCACTGATCATGAGAAGATGGGTCAAAACTACAGACAGTAGTAAATGCCCATTCTTCTTCCTGCACAAGATTTGCAGACTCTGTTTTTGGTGTAGAGGCCTCTGCAACAACCATTCCAGCCTCTTTCTTCTTTGCCTCTTTTGCAGCCAGTTTTGGACAGTTCTTTATGATATGATCATTTTCTTTACAGTACTTGCAAAAAAAATTCTGCTTTTCTGATTTCTTCTCATCTTTATCCTGGTTCTTCGATTGTGTAGCATTTGCAGATTTCTGCTTACTAGTAGAAGAGCTCCATTTTCCTTTGCCCTTCTGACTAGCCAGGAAAGCTTGATCTGCAACACGCATAATGGGCATATTCTGCCTGGACTGATCTTCCTGCAACAGAACAGAGACTAACTCCTCAAATGACAAGGCATTTGGATTGCCTTTCATCATCAATCAAAGAGTAGAGGCAAAACTCTGATATGAATCAGGAAGACCATTTAGAACGGGCTACACAAGTGAGCTATCAGGTATAACCTCATCAGCAGAAATCAATTGCTCCTTCAGGTCTTTGATCTTTGTGAGAAAACTATCCATAGAATCACCTTCATTCATGTGCTCACTCTCCAACTGTTTTCGGAGGTAAGCAACACGAGCCTCACTCCTAGCCTGGTACAAAGTGGTAAGCGTATCCCAAGCATCCTTTGCTGTTCTGCAAGAGCGAATGTGAGAAATAATAGCACGTTTGACAGACAAAGATATCAATGCATGTGCTTGAGCATCTCTGCCATCCCAATGAATTTGCTCTGCAGTAGGTGCAACAGAAACAGCAGTAGGAACAAGAATCTGCGGAATATCATCTTCGACACCATCTTCAGCAGCTCCAGCACCTGTATTTGTAGTACCTATTGTTACAGGTGTAACAGGACGTCTTTCAACACCCTGCACAATGTTCCATAGTCCTTTTGCAACCAATACGTGTCGCATCATATAAGCACATAACGGGTAGTTGGTACCATCCAACTTATCCTCAACAGCCAACATACGGAATACATCACTGCTTTCAGCCATGGTCGGTGACTAAAATACCTTGATGCGAAAAATTGACTGTATCTCAAAAAGTTGAACAGAACTGCCCAGACGAGTTCTGCTAGACCTGTAGCAGACTTCGAGACGCTTAAACTAGTGAACAGAAACTGGTATATACCTTTGGCACAAAAAGAGGAAATAGCCTGCACAAGCGCTGAGATAGTGCGTTCGGAGGCCGAAACGAGCTCAGATCGCGATTTCGGCACCACACAACGAAGCTGTTTTGATCTCAGAAACACGCCGAGTATGCTCACCAAAATTTGTGCGATTTTGAGACTGCAAACGGAGGAGTGTCGACGATGCCCTAGATGAAGCGACGACCTGCTGTGATACCAATTGTTGGAGATAGAAACCTGCGGAAGCACGCGAACAACACAAGGAAGAAGAAGAAGCTTGGAGCACAAACACACAATACTGAATGTATTACTAGAGAATGTACAAAGATAAGTAGCCCATTAGGGCAATAGGTATATATACAATCCGGGGGAAAAAAACCTCCTAAAGAGGGAAAAAAGTGCCCCGGCAGTCCTAGTGTGTTCACACACATCACTACCTAAATATATCAACAATAGAAACTCAAAAATACTTAGCTTTGATCATAGCTTCGTCCATTCGCCGATCCTTGTGAAGAGCCAACCTTCATAGCCATGCACACATCTCTCCAAAACCTTGAAGAGAGCTTTCTTTGGTCGATCAAAACGAAATCAAAATCAAAACCATGATCTTCCTTGCTCCGATTCGACGTTGCTTCACTTTGGCTTTGATTTAAAAATAACTTTGGCTCGTCAAAATCAAGGGCGAAATTGACTTGGGTTCCATCATCACTAAACCTCTCATCAAGCCCAAATTGAGATAATCCAAGGTAAGGAGTATGAGCTACAGTGTCCTATAGAGTGATTTGCTCTTGCATTGTCACATGCTGATCTCAGGTGGAAGATCAACTGCTGCTGAATGAAATGCTTGCTTGATTTTGCCAAGAGTTTCACTACAATCATTGAAAAGATAATTAACCTGTCGAGAATGGATTCGCACAACTCCGAGCAGAAGGTGTCCATGGAGTTGAAGAGCGATAGGGGTTTTCGGAAACAGAATGGAATCCATAGTCACTCCGATGTCTGTCTCTTCCACTTGATTCTTGCGAAGCTTCCTCTCTAAGTGCACTGCAATCCAAATGGTACCCAATGACCCCTTCTTTGCGAAAATGAATTGAGAGTAGAACATTGTTGAGAAACTTATCACGATCGAAAGCGCATACTCCAAAAAAGCAATTATAGCCCTTCTTGCATGAGGCTCCATGTCAAATTGCTGAAATGGAGATCGTATGTAGAAGACTAGTACAAAGCTAAAGAGTGGATTACTATCTTATCCGCCTTTGAGCTCCTACCGTACTGAATTAGGAATGTGTACTGAATTAGGAATGTCTATAGATGAATGGACGATAGAGAAAAAAAAAACAATTGAAATTCCCCATTTGCACTTATTAAAGAACCCGAGAAAATGCGCTTGGCAATCATCACGATCTGTCCTCATCCCGTAGGATGGTTGGTTGAGCTTTGGCCTCTTGAGGCGGAGGTCCAGGGTTCAAGTCTCGGGCTGGACATGTTATGACTTAGGCCAGTTAAACCCAGTTGTAACCATGTCTCTTTCAGTTGTAACCTTGTCTAAGCCTGCTTTGTGGGATACGAGGGATCCCACAGGCGCTATGCCCATTCACTTGTATAGTTGCAATTTCAAAGTTAAAGTCCAAAGGAGTAGGCTTCTCCTGAACCTCCATTTAAAAAAAAAAAAAAAAATCATCACGATCTGCTTTACATTGCCCTGAAGAGTGCGAACTAGGTGCAGATCACGCTCAATTTTCATGCCGATCTCGTTACAATTCGCCCTGATAGAGTTAGGAACAGGGCTTCAACCGTATCCGCAGAATACAGGGGCTTAGATTCGTCTAAAGGAAGCGCAGAAGTACAGCAAGTTTGTTCGGACATGCGAAAATGGAGCGCGAGACTCAGAAGTTAAAATAGGGAGCGGAAAAAAGCTCAGATAGTCTGGGAGCCTGGAGGTGAAGATCGAGCAGTCTGGGGTCCTGTTAGGAAAGGCAGGACATAACGCCATTGATTGCGGAAATCACATTTTACATTCGACGCTGTAGAAGCTTCCTTGGTCACACCATAATTAGGGAAGAGATCAAGTGCGAGGCGATTCTCAGTGCTGTACTCGCGGGTAGAACGGAGCCCTCTGAACTGCTACCTTGCAAGTTCAATTCTCAGTGTCGCCTGAAGACAGCTTTGTTTTGCTGTAGTCCACCAGCAGAGACAAGGGCAATTCTCATGGGCATTTATAATATATAAACAGGCCTCTAGCCTTCGTGGTTACATCAGATTGTCGACTTCCGAGGTCGTGAGATCAAACTTGGAGCGCTTAAAAAGAGCATAAAGAATCTTTTCATTTCTACTGCCAAAGTCTTTTGCTATCGGGATCCGAAGATTGGGAGAAGATGACGACTACGTAGAAAGAAGGATGGGAAAATATCCGCATGAAGAAAATAGCCTCCAAAATTTTCATGAAAACTATCTTAGAGTTTGAAGATGATGATGAGCCTATCAAGGTCATCATGGGAGCTTGCCTAGAGCTCTATACCAATGCAACAATCTAAGAATTACGACCACCACGTGCTAGAGAGGTGACTCTCCTCCCAACCATATGCCTCTATATATAGCTATCTCCAAGGGACTACCTTCTTGGGCAGGTGGATACTAGCCAGCCATGTGTTGGCCATGTAACTGCATGTGTGCCAAGTGTCCCAGTTCACTCGAGTTAACACAAGTGGATGCTTCAAGAAGGCTCTAGAGCTCTTTGGGCAAAATAGTCTCCTCACATCCCCCATGGCGATTGAACCCAAGACCTCCTCCTTCACATCCTTGAGACTTAACTACTAAGCTAAGTGGGTCACTTGTTCACAAGAGCACAAGACCTCCTAGTAAGTCTAAACTCGAGATCTTTGGTCATACATACGGATGACCAAACCGTGTCCAATTTCAGATTTGTCTGAACCGGTCAGATCCCTAGATCACATACTTACTTTATTACAAGAAGCATCTTGGCCCCATAAAAGTTACCTACGTAGTATCTTGGCAAAGTATCTTGCTTCCATGTTAGTTGCCTTGCATGGAAACTCATATAGACATTACCTAGTGAGTTCTACTAGAGCCTAATTTGGTTCAACACTAGAGGAAGAAATGTCCAAGGAGACTTTCTTATCGTGATTATGCGATTAATGGAGGCAGCACCTTGAGTTTGTTCAACTTGAAAGTTAGTTACATTGTTAAAAGATTGTGCTCTAGGTTTTTAACCAAGGAAAGTGTTGAGAAAATAATTAGAAACTAGGGAAAAGTATAACATCCCCAAACGTCCAGGACATATGAATAGCGCCTTTAATTAAAATGTTCGATCAAGTATGAATCTACCACCTATCACACTAGGCCACATCCTCATTGAGCCTATAAATGGGACCCATGAATTTCATTTGGACGAAATTTCTTACATGAAACACTTGGCCACATCCTCATTGAGCCTATAAATGGGACCCATGAATTTCATCTGGACGAAATTTCTTACATGAAACACTTGGGCCCTTGGCCCTTCGGCAGAGCCTTGCCACCTCTATTGCTAGGGGGACTAGTGGTACGGGATACTAATCCCTTAGAGGTGGCTGCCCCCTTAGCAAGAGGTTCCAAGGATAGGGTTGATGGCTAGGAGGTGCGTTGGATGTCTTCTCTTATATTTTTTGTGAATATTGCATGTGTCCTAACTTTTTTAATATGGAGGATCGTGAGGGATCTAACACTTTGTCACCCTACATTATAAAAGTGCATATCTGTGTATATCCATCTACGATTTTCATTTCTCTTTCTTAACTTAATGTCATCTCCTTATTTTTGTTTTCTCTCTCAATGTTATTTTAGGTTTCACTTTCTGCTTCTTAATTTTTCCATTTTCCAATGTCTTTTCTTTGTGTTTCCCTTTTCCTACTCCCCCATCCATTACCCAAAAACATCACAAAAATCTCTTTATTCCTTTTCGTGGTAGCTTATGCTTTCATTTCCGTATGCAGGTGAACTTTAGCATTATTTTTTTTTTAGAAGGATATTTCATTCTGAAGCTTTTCCTATTTTGCGCTTCAATTCAGTCGGCATGTTGTTTTATGCAAGCAGATAGGAGAGACAAAGAGAGAGCGAAAGAGATAGAGCAAGAAAGAAAGGAACATAATAACCAAAGTAGAAGAGCCGAAACGGAAAAGGTACATAGCTAGTGTTGTGATGGTCCCTCGTTGAAAATGTCACCATTTGCAATGGCATCATTTAATAGAAAAACAATTATATCCATCGTTGAGGCGACACTCTCCTAGCGACGCTTACTTGTCTTTGATTTCATGGCTTATACGATTTCAGCTGATGCATTGCTGGGTGAAAACAAAGACATGACGCTTTTTGTCGGCTATATGGTGTTGGATTGTAGGGTATGCATACATCCACAATTGTGAATAGGAACCCTTTCTAAAACCACAAGAATAATCATTTGTGAGACATTTCTTACATTAGGCACTTGCACTTTGTGCTTTGGTATAGCCTCACTACCCATGTTGATGGGGGGCTACTGGAATGGGACACTAGTCCCTTGTAAGCGGTTGCACATTTAGTAGTATGCTAAAAGGACTAGGGGTAAGACCGTATTGATTTGATGGTTGGGAGGTGAGTCCAATGTCTATTCTTATATTTTTTGTGAATATTGCATGTGTCTTGACTTGTCTTGTGTGGAGGGTCATGAGGTATCTAACACTCTTCCACCATAAACTTATAGAATTACTTATTTTTGTATATCCAACTAGCTTTGTTATGCTATGATTTTCATTCCTCTTGCTTAGCTTAATGTCCTCTCCTTGTTTTAGGTTTCATTTTATAGCTTCTTAATCTATCCATTTTCCTGTGTCTTTTCTTTGTGTTTTCCTTTTCTCAACTTCCCCATCCACAACCCAAAACCTTCCCAAAATTCTCTTTATTCATTTTCATGGGAAACCTTTTTCTCAACCATCTACTTCTGACTTGCATCCTAATCCATCTTGATAATGATCCATATTTGATCTACTTCTTGATGGTCATCCATACTTGATGGTGATTCATATTTGATCTACTTTAGGATTCATCGATATTGCAATTCTGTGATAGTCTATAGATTGGTGACTTCGACAAGCATCTTAGCCCCATAACGATTGCCCACTTAGTAGCTTGGGCAAATATCTTGCTTCGCTTCCATGCTAGTTTCCTTGCATGACAACTCACATAGACATTACGTAGTGAGTTCTACTAGAACCTAATTTGGTTCAATTCTAAAGGAAGAAGATGTCCAAGAAGACTTCTTATCCTGAGTATGTGATTAATGGAGGCATCACCTTGCGTTCGTTCAACTAGAGAGTCAATTAGAAACTAGGGGAAAGAATTACATCCCCAAAACTTGAGGACATATGAATAGCACCTTTAGTTAAAATATTCGATCAAGTATGAATCTACCACCTATCACACTAGGACACATCCTCATTGAGCCTAGAAATGAGACCCATGGATCTCATTTGTATGGCATTTCTTACATGAACACTTGGACTCTTGGCCCTTTGGTAGAGCCTTGCCACCTTTATTGCTAGGTCGCTAGTGCTATGGGATACTAGTCCCTTAGAGGTGGCTGCCCACTTAGCAGTAGGCTCCAAGGATTGGGTTGATGGCTAGGAGGTGATTTCGATGTCTTCCCTTATATTGTTTGTGAATATTGCATGTGTCCTTACTTGTTCAGGATGGAGGATCGTGAGGGATCTAACACTTTGTCACCCTACATAAAGGTGCACATCTGCGTAGATCCATCTACCGTTGTTATGTTACAATCTTCATTTCTCTTGCTTACCTTAATGTCTCCTCCTTATTTTTGTTTTCTCTCCCAATTTTATTTTAGGTTTCACTTTTTTGCTTCTTAATTTTTCCATTTTCTCCCATTCACTACCCAAAAAGATCCCAAAAATCTCTTTATTCCTTTCCGTGGTCTCCTTTGTCTCAACCATCTACTTTTCACTTACACCCTGATCCATCTTGATTCTCTCGTGAATTCCTATTTGTATTGATCATGTACTTTACGAGTGCCCTTCTTATATATCATATAACTTCTTTCGAATAGGATATTTGTGAAAACAAAAATAAGATTGCACATGCCTTATTCACTAGGCATATGAGCATGCATCAAACTCACTTGCTAGCCATAAAGCCAAGCCATTCTGCAGATTGTGAATATATAGAAAACATATCATATGCCTTATTCACAAAACATATGATCATGGACATCAAAATCACTTCCTAGCCATAGTGGCACACCGACTCTCCCCTAAGCGTAAAACTAATCTTCCTGCACATGCCTTAGTAGGCCTTGCCATTCCGGTTTTGCAAGAGAGGTGATTAATTTTCGTCACTGATATGTATATGTTGTGCGTCAGATTTCCTTAAGGAGGATCTGTATTTGTGTCAGCTGTTTTGAACGTTGTGTTTCACATTTGGTTCTATGTAATATCTAGCGGTTTTGAAAAGAAGGTATGTCTGTATGTCGATATGTAGGTATCCATGCATGTGTATGTATTGCAAGTGTGCGCTTATGCACGTGTGGAAATATGCATTATGTTATATGAAGTAATGTGTATATACGTGCATATGTATGCATGTATGTATGTCAAATCAAATAAACGCATACCATATAACTAGCTTATGCTTTGAATTCCGTATGCAGGTGAAATTTTTTTCTTAGAAGGATATTTCATACTGAAACTTTTCCTTTTTTGCGATTCAATTCAGTCGGCATGTTGTTTTATGCAAGTAGATAGCAGAGAAAAAGAGAGAGCAAAAGAGATAGAGCAAGAAAGAAAGGAACATAATAATTAAAATAGAAGAGCCGAAACGGAAAAGATACATAGCTAGTGTTGTGATGGTCCCTCGTTGAAAATGTCACCATTTGCAATGGCATCATTTAAACGAAAAATATTCATATCCATCGTTGAGGCGACACCCTCTTAGCGACGTTTACTTGTCATTGATTTCATGGCTTATACGATTTTTGCTGATCATTTCTTGGTGGAAACAAAAACATGACGCTTTTTGTCGGCTATATGGTATTGGGTTGTAGGTATGCACACATCCACAATTGTGCATAGGAACCCTTCCTAAGACCATAAGAATAACTCTCTTTGTATATACTTGAGTGTCACATGTGAACACTCTCTTAGTGCACTTTTTAATATTTCTTTATGCCTTAGTATAAAAGACTCTTCATATTTTCACTCTTTTTGCCTTTCTAAGGAATTCCCACGTAGAAAATCTCATGCATGCCTTTTGGGAATTTGTTTGTTACACATGTGATCTTGGAATATCCTAGAAGAAATGTTAGTTAGAGAGAGATCCACTTTTTGACTTTTCAAAGGAGCACATGGGGAATAGAGCTTAGCCTATATATAGAAGCTCATTTTTGTAAAGAAGTGGGCTTTTTGGTCGACATGTTCTCATGTAATATCTCTTGTCAATGGAAGATGCTCTCATTTACTCCAAGACTTGTTACATTTACATGTATTTGTGTCTTTGTGAGTGTGTGAGAGTCGAGTGTGTGTGTCTATGCATGTCTCTCCTTTGTGTGAGTAGAGTAGTTGCATTTGCTTGTATTTTCCTCATGGTCTAGGATCCTTGACCCCCTATTCTCATTGTTTTCAAGCATGTGGCATAGCTTGAGGCTTATGCCAATGGCTTGAACATGTGGGAGGTAGGGGTGGATGAGAGGAGAGTCACTTTTGAGCCTTCCTTCTTGCTTCCATGCGAGGTGGTGAGGGTTTTTGGTCGTTCCTTGCTACAACCTCATCACGTTTTGGCGCCATTGCTAGGGATGGTCGGCCTTTCATCACTTGGAGAGCTCAAGAACATGTGGTAAAGTATTGTGTTGCAATTTTTTTGCTCAATTGCGTAGGATTTGATTCTTGCTTGGCACTTTTACCCTTCAATTGGGCCATTAGTTCCCCCTTTTCTTGTTCGTTAGTTCATTTCTGTTTGATGCACAAAAACATCCCCTAACCCCTTCTCTCTCTCTTCTTCTCACATGTACCTACACACACTGTGGCAACACTCCCATCTCTGTCATTTCTTGAAGTTGATGCTAGCTTGGATTGGGGGATGGGTGATCTTCTATCTTGCCCCTCCCTCTCTTCAGTTTTTCAAGAAAACCAAAAAGTTCGAATTTTCTTTTGAAGCTTATATCCACAAGTGTTTTTCATATTTCATATGTGAGAAGTCCCATTGCATGTCATTCAATACATCTTTGGATCCTTGCGCGGCATAAGTAAAGCCCCTAGTTCGTGAATAGGAGGTTGTTGGGTTGGTGATGATTTCCCTCCATTTCCCTACTTATTAAAGTTTCCCTCATAAATTCACACCTGCAAGATAGAGTTGAGGATCATTTCTCTCTCCTCACGTTTCAATTCTGCGAAGTAATCGTACATAGATGGACATTTTATTGAATGTTTCTGCAGTGGTTGGAATGGCAAGGCCTTTCCTCTCTACCATCTCTTTCTTGAGAAAATACGGGTTGAGCTCATTCGCGAGCTCCCCCTGTGCCTGCTGCAACCATGGAAGGTTGAAACCTCGGAGCTCCGCCAGGCCCTTTCATTTTATGATGTGGGGCATTTTTTTTTGTGACCCTCTCTTGCTTCCACCTCACTGGTGCATGCCTGAGCTTTGGCTTGCACTCCACCTTGGTGTAGGTCTTCCCTGTTTCTCTGTTTAAAGTTAAGCTTACATGCTCGAATTTTCTTAGTGTGCGGGGTTGTGCTTCTAGTGGCGGCCCAATACTATTTACTCAAGTCTTTGTGTACAAGGCAATTTTTTGCGTCCACCTTCAGTTTGCACCTGGGTGGAACTCGGGTTGGGCAGCTTATGTGCCTATCTGTTACTATAGCATTACTTCTCGTTGAGGCGAGCATGGCTCCTACGGGGGAGCAATGGATTGACCCTGGCTCTATGCATCTCTGTCTACCCCAAAGATTTCTTTTCCTGTGACTCTCCACGAAGGTTTTTTCTCACAAGTTCGAGCAGCGCTCCTTCTCCATCATACACCTTGTCGAGATCAAAGTCTTTGATGCTTCCCTTCCATGACGGGCTTGGGGTCAATCCCTTGGCTTCCCCTCCTTCCTCCAGACTTTCTTCTTATAGATCGACCGTCTTTCTCCTTCTTGTGTGTTGGAGCAAGTCTATGACAAGCCTAAGTATTGGCTTGAGTCTCACAAAGTCTTAGAAGAAGCTTTAAAAAGAAGACTATGTAAAGTTCACTTGTGAACTACCTCTTGTAACTTTTGAAGAGTTTACTTAATGTAAAAGTAAGAGAATCTTAAGTGGTTGAGTCCACTTGATCAAGAATGGAAAGAGGAGCCACGAATTCGTGATTTGTGGTAGGTAGAGAATCAAATCAATCATTGATTGATTGGAGAGTGATTGAGGGAAGTTAGCCTCCCAAACTCAACTATAAATAGATGGGAGTTTTAGTCGTGGTTAGAGAGACCTATGTGAAGACCTCCAAAAGCTGAGCTTTATGCCATTTCAAGGTGTGATTACAAGGCACACATATGTATCAGTAAGTCATTTGTATTGTACAAGAAATATACTTTCATTTTCATGATTATTTGGTTTCATCTTTCCATGTTCTTGTGAAGTGTACTACTCACTGCCATTACTCTCAGTTTTCTCAGTCAGCTTGCAGAGATGTTTTCTCTGAGCTTGGTGCATCATTTTCAGTGATTTAACTTGGTAAAGTTAGCTCTATAAGTCTACTATATGCTCATAAATTTGCATGTCATTTGCATGTTGCAATCTTCAGTTATGTTCATTTGACGTCAACAGGGTTTGTTCATCTTCACCTCTCTATCAGGTACCCGACTTTTTCACTCATCTTGTCAGAGCCATTTCTCAGTGGTTACTTATCCAAATTCAGTGATTTAAAGCTTGTTGAATTTCGCTTACAAATTTTCATAATCATTGGATTTCTATATTTTGAGTTATGTTGATTTTTGTGCTCACTGGTCTATTTCTGTAGCAGCCCGTGAAAATCGGGATGATGTCATCACTTGTTAAAACTCATTCTCAGTGTGTGGTTCATTATTTTTTATGAGATTACTCTTGAAAGTTAGCTCTTTAAGCTACCTAGACTTCCCCAAGAGGAATTAAGCTAATTGCTGCTGTGCTCAGAGAATAATGTAAAACACTCGACATGTGTATGAACCAAGAATAGCAAGTTTTCACCTCTAAGCTAACTCCAACTTATCTGTTTTGATCTATCTTTTTGAGAGTGATCTTCCAAGGTACATAGGGTGTCTAATACATCCATTGGCAAGCTAAAAGGGCCCACCATATACTCCTGGAGTTCATTTGGCTGGTGTAGATCAAGGATTTTGCAACACCTCTTCATCTTCAAGAACATACCTATCCATCTCTTCATAGTGGTATCAGAGCAAGGTTGGACAACATGGCAGATGGATTTCCTTCATCAATTGACAAATTGGATAGAGGTAACTACTCAGCTTGGTCATTAAGGATGGAAGCTTATCTCCAAGGTGGAAGTTTATATGGTTATGTGGCTGGAGATGAAGTTATGCCAAGTTTCAGGAACAAAAGTCAACCAACACAAGAAGAGCAAGAAAGATTGAGCACATGGTGCTCCAAGGATGCACTTGCAAGGTCTTATCTCCTCAAATCTATCTCAGATTTTTTGTTGCCTCACATTAGAAGTTGTAAGACATCTCAGGAAGTGTGGGATGCACTTGAAGCTTTCTTTTCTTCAAGTACCAAAGCTAGGAAGCATCAACTATGGCTGGATTTCACAACTCTCAAGAAGGCTCCCAAACAAAATGTGACTGATTTTGTCACAAAGCTCAAGGACATAGCGGATCAGTTGGGAAGCATTGGAGAGGTAATAGATGAAGAGCAAATTGTAAGGCAGGTCATCAATGGCTTGAAGGCAGATGATAAGTGGGAAGCATTCACCACAGCTATGGATTTGTACATGGACATGCATGTACCTGATTTCAACACACTCATCGGACAACTACTTACTCAAGAGGCAAAGCTTATCAAAAATGGAGAAAGCTCTAAAGGTAATCAATCTTCAGCTTTATACACGGATAAAAGCAAGTCTAAAGATAACAAAGGAAAGGCAAAGAAAGTGGATGATGAAGCAGGTACATATCAAGCTAACTATGCAGGTAGAGGAAGACATGGCAGAGGTAGAGGAAGAGGAGGGAGACAAGGCAGGGGGAGATCCCAAGTCTCCAACTCATGTTCTATTTGTGGATTAACTAATCATACAACTGAAAATTGCTTTAGGAATTCCAGGAATCAAAGAGGCAGAGGATACAATAGAGGAAGTTATGGCTACTCAAGAGGAAGAGTTCAACAACTACCATGGCAACTACAACAACTACAATCATTCAAACTATCAAGGAGGCTACAAAGGAAGGAGAGACTACAATAACTACAGAGAAGACTCAAACAAAGAGGATTCATTATTGATCATGAACATGGCTATGCCACAAGGTAAATCTGATGAGCATGTTTTCTACATAGATTCAGGTTGTTCAAATCATGTGGCAGGAAATGTGGCACTCCTATCAGATTTAGAAGATCCAAGGAATAAGCATGAGGTACAAACATGAGATGATACAAAACATCTTGTGGAGAAAATAGGCAATGTCAAAGCACCTGATGGAAACATCAACCTACTCAGTAAGGTACTCTATGTCCCTACCATTACAAAGAATTTGATAAGTGTTGGGCAGATAGTAGAGAAAGGGTTGCAAGTCAGGTTCACAAAAGCAGGAGCATTTGTTGAAGATCCAAGTCAAGGATTCAGAAGAATTGCAAAAGGTGAAAAGACAGGTAGATTGTTCACATTTGAATTACAGGACACTAGAAACATTGCTCTCTTTAATTATGGTAGTCAGACACTCACAGAATTGGAAGTATGGCACAAAAGGTTAGCACATATTGGTGAAAGGTCATTAAAGCAAATCTGCAGGGACCAAAGTGTACTTGGACTTCCTAATTTGTCAAAACAACATATGATTTATAAGTGTAGTGCATGTCAATTTGGAAAGTCTCACAGGTTACCATTCATGAAGAAAGGTTATATGCATGGAGATCTCTTGGAGTTGGTTCATACAGATGTATGGGGACCTAGCAAGGAAGCCTCAATATCTGGATCAAGGTATTATGTTTCCTTTATTGATGATTGCAGCAGATGGACTATCCTATTCTTTATGAAACACAAAGATGAAGTTTTTTCATGTTTCAAAAGATATTTGGCTCTTGTGGAGAATCAAATAGGTAAATCACTAAAAAGGCTAAGGTCAGATGGAGGGGGAGAATACTTCTCCCATGATTTTGATTCTTTTCTTCAAGAAAGAGGAATCAAAAGAGAGGTAACTACAAGGTACACTCCTGAGCAAAATGGAGTGGTAGAAAGGAGGAATAGGACAATTGTTGAAGCTGCAAGGTCTATGTTAAATGAAAAGCATTTACCTAATTACTTATGGGTTGAGGCTGTATCTACAGCCACTTACTTGATTAACAGGTTGGCTTCAAAATCCCTTGATGGAATGACTCCATATGAGGCTTGGAATGGAAGAAGACCAAGCTTAGATCATTGTAAAATTTTTGGATGTATTGCTTTTGCTCATGTTCCTTCACAGGTTAGAGGCAAGATGGATCCAAAGGCAGAAAGGTGTGTATTTATTGGATATGACAACAATCAAAAGGGCTACAGGTTATACAACCCTACCAACAAAGGATTCTTGGTAAGCAGAGATGTAGTTTTTGATGAGAACAATTCATGGTATGAAGATTCATGCAGAAAGATCAATTTACCATATGATCTTGAAGAAGATTTTCCAAAGCTTGGTAGAGAACAATCAAAGATTGAAGAACAAGACACCTCAGAGGATGATGAAGAATCTCACATGGAAAAGATCAAAGCATGGAAGTCTAAAGGTAAAGCAAAATTGCAGGAACTTGGACATGAGGCAGAATCATCACATCATGGCCTAAGAAGATCTATGAGAGAAAAGAAAAAACCAGAAAGGTATGGGTTTGACACCTCATTAGTAACTAAACATTCTATCTACATAGCACAGGACATAAACCAAGAGGAGCCATCCTCATTTGAAGAGGCCAAAGCAAAAACAGAATGGAAGCATGCAATGAAGGAAGAGATTGAAGCACTTGAGGAAAACAACACTTGGGATTTGGTGCCCAAGACTTCATCCATGAAGGTAATAGGCTCAAGATGGGTCTATAAACTCAAGAAGAATTCTGATGGTTCAATTAACAGGTATAAGGCAAGGCTTGTGGCAAAAGGCTTTGCACAAACTCAGGGAATTGATTATGAGGAGACTTTCTCTCCTGTGGCAAAGATGCCTACTATTAGAGTTTTGCTTAGTATTGCCTCTTCCAAGAATTGGAAGATACTTCAACTAGATGTAAAGAGTGCATTCTTGAATGGTTGGATAACAGAAGAGGTATATATGGCACAACCACCTGGTTTTGAGAATCAAGTTTATCCTGATTATGTGTGTAAACTTAACAAAGCATTGTATGGTCTCAAGCAAGCTCCAAGAGCTTGGAATTTCAGGCTTGTTTCATTCTTGCAGGACAAAGGCTTTCAACCAAGCAAGGCAGATCCTTCACTCTTTATTAAAAAGAGTAATTCCGAGGTCATCTACCTATGTGTATATGTAGATGATATTATATTGACAGGAAATGATGCAGATGGTATGAAGAAGATCAAAGATCAGATGAGAGAAGAGTTCAAGATAAGTGATTTGGGTTCACTTACCTACTTCCTAGGTTTGGAAGTTGTCTACAAAGATCATGGTTTGTTTCTGACGCAAAGAAAGTACATTAAGGACATGTTGGCAAAATTCAAGATGCAAGATTGTAAGATTGCAGGTACTCCAATGGAGGTCAATCACAAATTGAGCTCACATGAAGGTGAACTCATAGAGGACATCACATCATATCAAAGTCTAGTGGGTAGTCTCAACTATGACACATTGACAAGAGTAGATATATGTTACAGTGTGAGTGTGCTAAGTCAATTTATGCACACACCAAGGAAACCACATATGGATGCTGCCAAAAGGATTCTCAAGTATCTCAAAGGAACCATAAATGAAGGACTTTATTATCCTTATGTATCTGATTTAGGTTTGAAGCTATTTTCTGATGCAGATTGGGCTGGCTCCAAGGAAGATAGAAGGAGCACTTCAGGTTATCTTACCTTTGCAGGTTCAAAGCTTATTTCATGGTCATCCAAGAAGCAACCCACAATTGCTCTCTCTTCTACTGAAGCTGAATATAGAGGTCTTGCCATAGCTACACAAGAAGCTATGTGGATGAAGACATTATTCAAAGATCTTGGATTGGAGTTTGGAACTCCAACTATTTTTGGTGACAATATGAGTTCTATTCACTTGACTGCTAATCCTATTTTTCATGCAAGGACTAAACATATTGAAGTTCATTATCACTATGTACGAGAGAAGGTTCTAAGCAAAGAGATTCAAATATCATATGTGTCCACTCATCAACAATGTGCAGATATTATAACCAAAGCATTGGATGGTACAAAGCTTTGCAAATTCAAGGCTATGATTGGTTTGCAGGTAATCTTGGAAGATTGAAGACCTCAAGCATACTTGGCTTGAGGGGGAGCTGTTGGAGCAAGTCTATGACAAGCCTAAGTATTGGCTTGAGTCTCACAAAGTCTTAGAAGAAGCTTTAAAAAGAAGACTATGTAAAGTTCACTTGTGAACTACCTCTTGTAACTTTTGAAGAGTTTACTTAATGTAAAAGTAAGAGAATCTTAAGTGGTTGAGTCCACTTGATCAAGAATAAAAAGAGGAGCCACGAATTCGTGATTTGTGGTAGGTAGAGAATCAAATCAATCATTGATTGATTGGAGAGTGATTGAGGGAAGTTAGCCTCCCAAACTCAACTATAAATAGATGGCAGTTTTAGTCGTGGTTAGAGAGACCTATGTGAAGACCTCCAAGAGCTGAGCTTTATGCCATATCAAGGTGTGATTACAAGGCACACATATGTATCAATAAGTCATTGTATTGTACAAGAAATATACTTTCATTTTCATGATTATTTGGTTTCATCTTTCCATGTTCTTGTGAAGTGTACTACTCACTGCCATTACTCTCAGTTTTCTCAGTCAGCTTGCAGAGATGTTTTCTCTGAGCTTGGTGCATCATTTTCAGTGATTTAACTTGGTAAAGTTAGCTCTATAAGTCTACTATATGCTCATAAATTCTCATGTCATTTGGATGTTGCAATCTTCAGTTATGTTCATTTGAAGTCAACAGGGTCTGTTCATCTTCACCTCTCTATCAGGTACCCGACTTTTTCACTCATCTTGTCAGATCCATTTCTCAGTGGTTACGTATCCAAATTCAGTGATTTAAAGCTTGTTGGAGTCAGCTTACGGTCTAGTATAACCATACAAATTTTCATAATCATTGAATTTCTATATTTTGAGTTATGTTGATTTTTCTGCTCACTGGTCTATTTCTATAGCAGCCCGTGAAAATCGGGATGATGTCATCACTTGTTAAAACTCATTCTCAGTGTGTGGTTCATTATTTTTTATGAGATTACTCTTGAAAGTTAGCTCTTTAAGCTACCTAGACTTCCCCAAGAGGAATTAAGCTAATTGCTGATGTGCTCAGAGAATAATGTAAAACACTGGACGGGTGTATGAACCAAGAATAGCAAGTTTTCACCTCTGAGCTAACTCCAACTTATCTGTTTTGATCTATCTTTTTGAGAGTGATCTTCCAAGGTACATAGGGTGTCTAATACATCCATTGGCAAGCTAAAAGGGCCCACCATATACTCTTGGAGTTTATTTGGCTGGTGTAGATCAAGGATTTTGCAACACCTCTTCATCTTCAAGCACATACCTATCCATCTCTTCACATTGTGTTGCATGGTCACCAAGATTCCTACCATTGCTTCTTATACGAAGGCAAGATATATGCAATTATCGAATTCAGAATGGTACTGGGGAAAGATCTACGCTTCTCCCTTGTTGGGTTGCCTTTTTTCCTGACGATTCAGTCTCTGTGCCTCCTTTCCTTAATCTCTCCCCTATGCGAGGAAGTGAATGTGTGCTGCTCGGTGGACTTCTCCCTGCAATTGTTTGTGGTTTTTCCCTTCCTTAGAGAAGCTCTCAGGGTTGAGATCTTTGCAACACTCCCCAAATTTTTATCTTTTGTTTTTTCCCTCTTCCACCTGTGAACTACATGCAAAGTATGAATGCTTATGGGTGGGTATTCCATGCATTGTAGATCATGCTTTGTGTAGTCTCCTCCCTCAGTTTTGCGCACAAAGATGTTCCTGGAATCCTCTGCGATGCAGCAGAAGAGGTTGTTCATGCTTGTGACACAAGAAGTCCATCTCCCTATGGGTGGTGTTGCTTATTCCACTACAGTCCATCTTCTATAACCGAAGATCTCTGCGAACTATTTGTTGTTGCACTCATTTTTCAGCAGTCAATGGTGTTTGGGTCATGAGAGGATGTGTGACACTTCAAATACTGTTTCCCCTAGACTTCTAGGCCGGGAAGACTCTCGAGGCTTTTTTTAAGATGGCTCCCACTGTCGAGATGATATAAAGGAAGTTCTCATCTGCAACCAACACACTCATGTTACCTTATGCCACAGCATGCACACCAATATTTTGGGCCTTCACCATGCTCATAGCACTCCATGTATGTATTCATGACATGATATCCTATGTTTGGAAGTTGTTTTCTGCTTCTAAAAGTTTTCAAGATTGCTTTGGGCACCTCATTTAGATGTTCCTAGAACAAAATGGTGAACGAGGTGTATTTTCTAGGACTTCTCTGTTCGTGTCTTGCTTTGGAGAAACCCTTGTCCTTCGAGTCATGTTAGATGTGATTAACTATAGCGTTTCTGCCTAAACACCTTAAAGGTTTTTTGGTTGAGTGTGAGGCAAGCAGTTTTTCTTTTTATGAATAAAGAACCATATGGTAAATGATTTTGAGAACTTGAATATAATGTTGCTTTGAGCATTCGATGCATTTTTTTACATGTGGCTTTCTACAAGCTGAACAAAGTCACCTATAGGGAAGTAGTAACTCTTTCTTCTAGGTTCAAAGGTACTTATAACCTTAGATAATATGTATACAGACCTATGTGTATGTACACATCAAGGGCATTGCAGTTTTACTGGGCCTAATTGAAGAAGTCAAGTGAGATCACATGAACTGGGAGAGTTTGCATTCTTATGTCCTTGGCTATATGTTCTTGGCCTTGAGGTTCAGACAGAAACTCCCTAAAGCCTTGTCTCTTAACTTCTTTGCCCCACATGAATCAGGAAACATTAAATTGTGGGTATTCTCATAAGTCACAAATCATTGAAAGTGAAGAGCATGTGAAAAAAACATATGTATGTTCTATTTCATATTTGCAGGACACTTGTAACTAATGAATCTTTTTCTACATATGAGTAAAAGTCATGGTATTGGAATGCTAGGATACATACAAGCTTGCCTCGCTACCTTAATTGAGGTATTGGTTCCCTTACCTATTCTACACGACCAAATCCGATGCATGAATATGAATCTACATGCTCTTCCAACCTGTGGCTGATTGTATCCATGTCAGATGCTAAGAAAGAAATATGTCATTAGAAATAGAGATGATGTGCTCTTCGTAAAAGTTCAGGCTAATCAAGTTATATGCAAATGTGTAGCAGGTAGGAGACTTCCAGGCTTACAAGACAGTGTGATAGTCTCTTCACCTAAAGATCCAACTGCTTGGAAAAGTTTGTTAAAAATGGCTATAACATCTTATGTCATAACTTTATTGGGGCAACTGTATCCACACTCCCTTCCACTAATTATAGATCTTATTGGATATAACTTACACTTGTGCACTTGTTTTGTGTTGCTCTGACATTGGCTTAAGTTGTGATGACTTTCCCATAGTGTTGTGTTTGATTTTTTTGACATGATTAAGGAATGATGCTCATTATTTGCTAGAATGACATAAAGGCTCTATACACACATCACTCGTATGCTCATAAGCATACACCTATTACTTTCCATTACAATGCATTCCTGGTTTTGTCTACAACTATCCTCACTTTGAGCAAAATTGTCATTGGATACATTGGTTTCCTTCATCTTTGATTACATTATGCTGGAATTTCAAGAATTCTCTACACTTCATAAATTTTGGATTGATACTCGGCTCATAATGCATCCTTTATGATGGGCATGCTTGACCTGCATAGCACTCGGGCAGGTTGATGGAGAATGTTAATCTCCAAAAGAAACAACTTACTCTTGTGATTAGAGCACCTCTATACCAAGAGTAAGTCAAACACTTCACTAATTTAGAGGATCAATTGCTAACTTATCAGAAATTAACAAATCTGTGAAGAAGATGACACACAGAAAAGTCTGCTGCATTGTTCATTCACATTGACCTATCAAATCTGTAAAGTTTTTGATGAAACTTTGTACGAATCATCTCCTAGAGATTGCGCAACTATTCCAAGTTGAATTACTCCAAAAGATTAAGTATAACTTGAGAAATTGATTTCACAAGTTACCTATGTCAGAAACTGTTACTCAGAACAGTCGACTTTACACCTGTAACTTTTAAGACTTGGTTCTCCTTGAATAGAACCCGTTTTACAAAATGCTTCTAGACATAAGTAGCTTATCTTCCAACTTAAAGATTAAGCCCTCACTCATGCAAAACTTTAAACTGTGCTGGAAGAAATGACCAAAACATTGACTTCGAAATATGCGCCTGTTTTAGGAACCTGTGAATACACTTCACATATGAATGTTCCTTCACTTAATTCACTCAGCCTGATTACAATTGGAAGCTAAAACTTTGCACAGAGGTCAAGCAACTCTCAACTTAGACTTGTACAAAAGCATTCCACAATTGATCCACTGTAGAAGGAAAACACGCAGAAACATCGGGCGCAAAATTTTTCATTTACTCAGAGAAAAATACAACTGAGTGATGAGAGCTAACACACATTCACTTTTCTCTATCTTATGACTTCTATCTCCCTCATTCTTGACTTCTAACTAATGTCACATAAGCTCTCATACATGTCCCGACTTTTCTCAAGGTATTTATAGATAATTTGTACATAATTCTTACTGAACAAAAGATCTAAGTCATCTATGACTATGCTAATGTACATATGTGTACACTTCTCTTGTCCTCTGATTGTAATCTTCTTCCACACTTTAGGAATTGATTCTTCCTTCATCATTTGATCTTCCAAGCCTTCAATTGGTGATTGGTATGCACCAACAGCTCCCCCTCAATCATCAATTGAGGTTTTCTCTGTCTTCTTTATACTTGCCATGTCTTTGAACCTTTGTAACTTAGGTCCATCCAAACTCTTTGTCATCATATCTGCCACCTGTTCTTTTGTTGGAGTGTACATCACTTCAATCTCTTTATCAAGTACCTTTTCCCTCAAGAAATGATACTGAATCTCTATATGCTTAGTCCTGGCATGGAAAACAGGGTTAGCTGCCAAATACAAAGAACTCATATTGTCTCCAAAAATTATTGGAGTACTATGATCAAACTCAAAACTTTTCATCAATGTCTTCAACCATATGACTTCTTTTGCAGCTTCTACCATTCCCTTATACTCAGCTTCTGTGGATGATAAAGCAACTGTATGTTGCTTCTTTGAACACCAAGACACTAACTTGTCTCCAACATAACATAGATATCCATGAGTAGACCTTCTATCATCTGAGTCACCTGCCCAATCTGCATCACTAAACACTTTGATTCTTGTGTCAGAAGTGAAACCATAATACAAACCTTCACTTAGGGTTCCCTTGATATATCTGAGTACCCTTTGGGCTGCAATCCAATGAGTCTTCTTTGGACAATGCATGAATTGTGACAACACACCTACTGCATATGATAGATCTGGCCTTGTTAAGGTAGCATAGATTAGACTACCTACCAAACTCTGATATTTCTTCATGTCATTGAACTCTTCACCTCCATACCTGCTTAATTTATGATTTACCTCCAATGGTGTAGTTGAGGTCCTGCAATCTTCCATGTTAAACTTGGCTAGAAGATTCTTCAAGTATCTCTCTTGTGAAACATATACTCCATGTTGAGTATACACAATCTGCATTCCTAGAAAATAAGATAAGTTTCCCAAATCACTTATCTTAAACTCCTTCTCTATTTGCTTCTTGAGTTCATTGATTCCTTGAGCATCTGTTCCTGTAACAATAATATCATCAACATAAATGCACATGTAAATATATCCATTTTCACTTGCCTTCACTAGCAAGCTACTATCTGCCTTTGATGCTTGAAACCCACATTCATTCAAGAACTTGACCAATCTGTAATTCCAAGCTCTTGGGGCTTGCTTCAACCCATATAAAGCTCTCTTGAGCTTACACACATAATCTGATCCAATTGATTCCATAAAGCCTTCTGGTTGCTCCATATATACTTCATCTGCAATGTAACCATTAAGAAATGCATTCTTCACATCCAATTGTGATAATTTCCATCCCTTGCAAGTAGCAATAGCAATCAATGTCCTAATTGTAGACATCTTAGCAACAGGACTAAAGGTTTCATCATAATCTATCCCATAAGTTTGGGCATAACCTTTAACCACAAGTCTAGCCTTATATCTAGACACCTTACCATCTGCAAACCTCTTTGTTTTATATACCCACTTGCATCCAATGACTTTCTGATTCTTTGGTCTTGGTACTAATTCCCAAGTTTCATTTTCAAGTAGAGCATCATACTCTTCTTGCATTGCCTTCTCCCAATTCTGTTTACCTTTGGCTTCTTCATAAGTAATTGGATCTTCTTCTGTTTTCACAATGTAGGCATAATCTTTTGTTGTTAGGAAAGATGTATCATAGCTATACCTTATAGGTTCTTTCCTTTCTCTTGTAGATCTCCTGATTTCTGCACTTCTTGAAGTTTCAGCCTCATTTGATTCTGGATCAAATCTTGGCCCTTCTTCTACATAATCCTGCACTCTACATCTAGAGTCAACTTCATCAACAATTTCTTCACAAACTTTTACCTTTGCCTTTCCTTTCCTTTGAATTACTTCAACATCTGTATACTCATTTGGTGATCCTGTATACCACATGTTTTGCTCATCAAATGTCACATCTTTAGTAACAAGAAATTGCTTTGTGGATGGACTCCACAACCTGTAACCCATTTGTCTATCATCATATCCAATAAACACATACTTCTCTGCTTTTGGTTCTAGCTTATGTCTTAATTGTGAAGGAACATAAGCATATGCAATACATCCAAATACTTTACAATGATCAAGACTAGGCTTCTTACCCCACCATGCTTCATAAGGGGTTCCTCCATCCAAAGCTTTGCAAGGCAACCTATTCACAAGGTATGTTGCAGTGTTAATGGCCTCTGCCCATAAGTAATTTGGACAATTCTTTTCCTTCATCATGGCTCTTGCAAACTCTACAAGAGTCCTATTCCTCCTTTCTGCTACTCCATTCTGTTGAGGGGAGTACCTGCAAGTTACTTCTCTTTTGATACCTGCATTCCACAAATAATCATCAAATTCTTTTGAGAAATACTCTCCCCCTCCATCTGATCTTAACCTCTTTAGCTTTTGTCCTGTGATCCTTTCTGCATAAGCATGAAAGTGTTTGAATGTCTTGAAGACTTCTGATTTGTCCTTGATTACATACAAAGTAATCCACCTGGTTGCATCATCAACAAACAACACATAATATCTGGATCCATTTATGCTATAGTCCCTTGAGGGACCCCATACATCTGTATGAACCAATTCAAGCATGTTTGAATACTTGTACCCTGATTTGTTATAAGAACTTTTATGTGCTTTACCTAATTGACAAGCTTCACACTTGTACACCATATGTTGCCCTTCAATGTTTGGCAATCCAAGCACCACCTGATTCTTTGACATCTCCTTTATAGCTCTCTCATTGAAATGACCTAGCCTTTTATGCCATAGGTCTAATTCAGATACCTTTTGACCTCCATAGGTAAACAATGCATGTCCCACATTACCTTGGACTTTGAGAGTGAACAATCTTCCTTCCTTTTTACCTGCAATTATGGTTCTATATCCCTGATTTGGATCTTGTACATAGACACCATCATTTGTAAATCTTACCTCATATCCTTTCTCCACAATTTGCCCTACACTTATCAAATTTTTAGGAATAGTAGGGACATAAAGTACCTTGCTCAGAAGTGTACTTCCACTCTTTGTCTTCACTGATCCAATGCTCTCCACTTTATGTTTGGTATTGTCACCTGTTTGAATTGTATGTCCATTCATCCTTGCTTCCATATCAGTCATCAAGGATAGATTCCCACTCAGATGATTGTTGCACCCTGAGTCAATATAAAACACTCTTTGATCTTCTCCCATTGATTCATGAGTTGCATTCAGGATAAGAGTCATGTCATCCTTCTGATCTGATGCATAATTATAATAATTATTGTTGTAGGACTGAGATTGGAAGTTTCTTCCACCTCCTCTACCATATGATGTCCTACCACCTCTTCCTCTGAAATTGCCTCTTTGGTTTCTGCCTCCTCTACCTCTTTGACTATAACTCTGATTGTTGTATCCTCCACTTTGATTATTATACCAACAATCATTTGCCAAATGATTTGTTCTGCCACAAATCCAACAAGCTTTAGCATTATCTTTATTCTTACCTCCTCTTCCTTTACCTCTGAAATTTGTCTTCCCTTTTGTGAAATTGGCTTGATTTGAATTCCCTTCATCATCATTTGATTGCTTTCCCTTGCCATTCTTTTTCTTGTCTTTGGAGTACATAGCTTGACTTGTACTTCTATCATTGTCTCCTTTAAGATCCTGCTCAAAGGTTAGCATGTGTCCTAGCAATTGATTAAGGTCAGGAGTAAAGTGATCAAGTGACAACTCTATGGACAAGATAAAAGGCTTCCACTTCTCATCACCTCTTAGACCTGTAAGTATTTGTCTTACCAACTTTTCTTCTTCAATATCTTCATCCACTGCTCCCAAGCTATCTGCAATATCTTTCATTCTTGCCACATAATCTGAAATTGATTGTGAGCTCTTCTTCTTGAAAGTTGTAAACTCAGCCCATAGTGAGGACTTCCTTGACTTAGTTGTATTTTGGAAATGCTCTTCCAAGGCATTCCAAACATCTGTAGCACTTTCTAAACCTCTGATGTGAGGTAGAAGGTAATCATTTACAGCCATGTAGATGATACTCCTTGCTTGAGCATCCTTTCTCATCCAAGTCTTCAACATTGCAAGTTCTTCCCTAGTAGGAATACTTGGATCTGCAAATTCTGGTTTTTCTTCATCTCCTGTAATAAATGATATAAGATCTTTGCTCATGAGGTGTGCTTCCATCCTCATGGACCATGCTGGATAGTTCTCCCTATCTAGCTTATCAATCTGCAAGCTTTCTCCCATCTTGTATCCACCTGTGTATTGAAACTTCAAGCTTTACAAACAATGTATATACCTTTACTTCGAATTGAACTCCTTTTGCCTTTCTTGATGTCAATTTGTCTTCTCCCCAAGCTTTGACTCCAAGCTTTCACTTCTTGATCCTTCAAGTGTTGAATTTCTTGAATCTGCAGCAGTCGAAATCCTCCTTTTCTTGAAATTGATGTCTCCTGCTCTGATACCACTGATGGAGAATGTTAATCTCCAAAAGAAACAACTTACTCTTGTGATTAGAGCACCTCTATACCAAGAGTAAGTCAAACACTTCACTAATTTAGAGGATCAATTGCTAACTTATCAGAAATTAACAAATCTGTGAAGAAGATGACACACAGAAAAGTCTGCTGCATTGTTCATTCACATTGACCTATCAAATCTGTAAAGTTTTTGATGAAACTTTGTACGAATCATCTCCTAGAGATTGCGCAACTATTCCAAGTTGAATTACTCCAAAAGATTAAGTATAACTTGAGAAATTGATTTCACAAGTTACCTATGTCAGAAACTGTTACTCAGAACAGTCGACTTTACACCTGTAACTTTTAAGACTTGGTTCTCCTTGAATAGAACCCGTTTTACAAAATGCTTCTAGACATAAGTAGCTTATCTTCCAACTTAAAGATTAAGCCCTCACTCATGCAAAACTTTAAACTGTGCTGGAAGAAATGACCAAAACATTGACTTTGAAATATGCGCCTGTTTTAGGAACCTGTGAATACACTTCACATATGAATGTTCCTTCACTTAATTCACTCAGCCTGATTACAATTGAAAGCTAAAACTTTGCACAGAGGTCAAGCAACTCTCAACTTAGACTTGTACAAAAGCATTCCACAATTGATCTACTGTAGAAGGAAAACACGCAGAAACATCGGGCGCAAAATTTTTCATTTACTTAGAGAAAAATACAACTGAGTGATGAGAGCTAACACACATTCACTTTCCTCTATCTTATGACTTCTATCTCCCTCATTCTTGACTTCTAACTAATGTCACATAAGCTCTCATACATGTCCCGACTTTTCTCAAGGTATTTATAGATAATTTGTACATAATTCTTACTGAACAAAAGATCTAAGTCATCTATGACTATGCTAATGTACATATGTGTACACTTCTCTTGTCCTCTGATTGTAATCTTCTTCCACACTTTAGGAATTGATTCTTCCTTCATCATTTGATCTTCCAAGCCTTCAATTGGTGATTGGTATGCACCAACACAGGTATGTTTTGACTTGTACTTCAGATCACTACATAGTTTGGGGAGCATGCATCTCACACCATTTCAGATTTTTCCTACTTGAAAAAGGTTTACACGTACACTTCTTTGGTTCATAATGATTGCTTGGTATTATGCGGTTTAAAGTTGTATGCAGGTAGTTGTTTGTAAGTCAGAACTCTGGATTAATTCTTGGATATGTGTTAGCTATGATGCTAGGTCCTCTCCAAGGGCTCTCTGTTTTAGTTGTACTTCATGTCATAATCATGGGATTGTATTTGTCTGATGAATGTGAGCTATAGGTATCAACATTGCTTAGAAACTTAATGATCCAAGATAGTGTCCTCAAACTCCTCATTACCTTCTCTCGTGTCCTAAAAAGGAAATTCTTGGAATGTTTTCATTAATGCATGAACTTAGCTTTGTAGACTGGTTCGTAACTTCCAATACCCTTGACTTCTAGGGGACTGAGTTCTAAATGTCTAGTATGTATAAACTCAAGTACTATGTAGGACAAACTAGTGTGCTTGGATGATTCACGCCATGATTTCACTAGGAGAATGCTTGAGGAATGACAAGGGTTCTGTTTTCTTTTCATCTTCATTGACTACAAGGACAGATTGCCATTTACTCATTATGCCAAAGCACACTCACTAGAAACACTTATAGGGCAACAATAAGTCACACCTGCTCCTGTTTGATAACACAATAAGTTTCATTGTGGAATATTTAAGATTTGCAGAACTGTAGCATGGGAGTTGTCTATGTGTAATTGAACCCACTAATGAGGAATTCCACCTAAACTTGGTTGCAGTCTAATTCTGATTTGTATGATTGGGCAATGATCAAATGATTTACTTTATGCTTTGACATTTTGAATGAATGCACAGTCATCAGATGCACTAAAAGAGCAATGTTTATCTCATGTTTTTGTTGCTAACACAATTAGGTTTTAGCATGGCAAAGAATATGAAGAATGTTTGGAGGTCATCTTGATCCAAGGATTGGGTGATTGTTTTTATGTTAGGGAAGTAACTCCCTGGTTTCACAAATGCTCATTTAAGGCTTATTCATAAAACATTGCAGGCCTGCACATATTGAACTTCTGCATTAATCATTCTTGCCCCTGTTAGATGATGTGGAACCATGATCTGCAAAAATTGCTCTTGATGAATTGAAGGTTTTTTTTTTACCCTTGACCAAGCATGTCTACTTAGCAAAGAATATACAGGGTGGTTTTCACCGAATGTTGTTTTTAGATCTCATCCATATAACCAAGTGATTGTGATTAAGCGATTGTGACATGGCAAAACTATAAGTCGTATGGATCGCTACTTGGGTTCTTGGCCCTTGGTGCTTTAGTTTGCGGATTGCAGAAATAGCTAGCTCATTATGAGGACTTGTCTCTAGAAGAGCCTGTCCTAGAGGACTTAATGTCCCCTAAAGTGGAAACTACCAATTGAACTCCATGTTATATTCTCTCTCTTCTAGAAACAGTCTACAGGTTGTGCATGTTTTAATTTCAGGTTTTGGAGCTCCCTGCAAAGGCATCACCAGCCTTACATGGGACTACACAATAGGATGCATGCTGGGCTGACTGCCCCCCAAGGGGATTGTGTCGCCCAGCTCTGAAGATTGAAGATTTGCATATTGAAGAAAGGATTGAGGGCTTGAAGATTGGAAGTGTTGCACAATTGAAGATCAGCCTAAATCTTTGCAGACTGAGGAAGTGCATAATTTGAAGACTTGAAGATTTCTAGACTTGAAAGACTCTACCTTGGGTCAGTTCAGTTATGTATGCTCTTCTTCTTTAGCTTTGTCGAGGGCAACAAAGGCTAGAGGGGGGAGAGTGTTGGGTTGTGTCAGGGGAGCACTAGATTGTGCTCTCTGACTATAGTAGACAAGATTTCTGAAATATACTTATGATTACAAGAACACCCACGTAGAGAAAATAATACAAGATGATGTAGCCGATACAAGACGTCCCACAACCGGGGACCAATAGGTATAGAAAATTGGACTAGCGATGATATAGGAGATCCCACAACCCGGGATCGTAAGTATGAGATAAGATATCTAGATTACAAGAACTCCCTTCTGGGAGATGAACTGGATACACGAAAGAACTCGACAGGATCTCGTACTACGAGACTACAAGGGGACAAGATAAAATGTCCAAGAACTAGACTAGAACAAGGAACAAGACAAGAACTAGAACTGCAACTTGACAAGTACTTACTTGGCGGTCATGACTCCTTGAGCTCCCAAGACTGGTATTGGCAAGACTAATTATGAATGTGGCCAACCCCCCTTATATAGGTTTTCAAGTGCGGTTCATGAAAGGCAGTTACGAATTGATGATGTCATCGATGATGTCATCAATTCAAAGCATGGTCTCTGGATGTCAGAATCAAGCAAGAAGACAATCGATCTTAGGGTTTTTGCACGTTTCAGACGCAATGGAAGCATTAGTTTCCCCAAATTCTGAACCAATCATGAGATATAGGATTCACATGGAATATGAGATTCAGGATGGTTTCCTTTGTCCATGACATTACCTCCCCCTCAAGCGACGAGTTCCATGAGGAGCGATCACATTCTCTGGTCTCGGATCCATTGGATTTCTCTTATGGAATTCTCGAACCTTGATTGGTGCTCTTTGAAGGTTTTCAGCAGGTTCCCAAGTACGATCGCTGATGTCATACCCTTTCCAATGAATAAGGTACTCTAATCTTCCTCGGGATATTCTTGAATCTAGGACATGCTCAACTTCAAATTCTTCATGATCATCAATCTTGATAGGTGGTGAAGGACTAGGTCTCTCCCCCCTCAATGGTGAAATCTCATATGGATCCAACATGGATACATGGAAAACTAAGTGTATTCTCATGGTACTTGGTAGTTGGAGCTTGAAGGTGACTGGATTAATCTTGGCCAAGATGGTAAATGGACCAAATCTTTGATGATCTAACTTTGCAGAAGGCCTTGAAGTTTGCAAGTTGTTTCTGAGTAACCATTCTTTATCCCCAATTTGATACAATGGATTCTGGACACGATGTTGATCTGCATAGTACTTATATTGTTGTTGAGCTTTATGGATCTCTTCCTTGAGTTCTTCGTGAATGTCCATCAGGTACTGGGCCTTGTCTCTGGCAGCTGGGTTCTTAACATGGTTTGATAGTTGTATATCCATCCTTGGATGTTGTCCATAATTTGCAAAGAAGGGAGTTTGCTTAGTAGATGAATGAACACTATTGTTATAAGCAAACTCTACAAAGGGTAAAAGCTCAAACCAATCATTTTGATAATAGTTGCTAGTGCAATGGAGATATTGCTCCAGGACTTGATTCACTCGTTCTGTTTGTCCATCAGTCTGTGGATGATTTGTTGTAGATAGTTTAACTTAAATACCAAGGAGCTTGCAAAGACTGTTCCAAAAGCTGGATATGAACTGTGGACCTCAATCACTGACAATGTCATCAGGCAATCCATGAAGCCTAAATATATACCTGAGAAAAAGTCTAGCAGTGGTTGCACCTGTGATTGCCTTGGTAGTTGGAATGAAGTGTGCCATCTTTGTAAATCTATCGACAATAACAAGAATGGGATCATACTTATCTGACTTTGGAAGATTTGTGATGAAATCCATAGACAATGAAGCCCATGGCCTTTTTGGAATAGGTAGAGGTTGCAAGAGGCCATGAGGTTTATGTCGGGGTACCTTAGATCTATTGCAAGTATCACAAGTTCGAATGTATTCTTTGAATTCCTTCCACATCTGAGGCCGCCAAAAGTCCCTTGATATGAGTTCTATTGTTTTATTCACTCCAAAATGTCCTGCTGCAAGGTTGTCATGGCGTTGTTGAAGTACTTGGATCCTGGGCTTTCCTAGAGGGACATACAATAGGTTCTTATAGAGTAGCAAACCATCCTTTTCCTAAAATTCGTTTACTTCTTGGAATTTTCCTTCTTGAGCTTTCTGCTTAACATTATAAAATAATTCATCGTGTGGTAGATTCTCATAGATCAACTGATTCAAGGCTGAATCTTCATGATGGCTTGAAGAGATAGCTGCTAACTGGAGATGCTCGGGCGAGTAATTCACTCTCTTGTTGATCAAAGGCCTCTTCACCCTTCTTTGGTGAAAGGTAAGATCTTCTGGAGAGGGCATCTGACTGACATTGATGATGTCCTGGACGGTATGTGATGACAAAGTCGAATCTGGATAAAAAGTTACTCCATCGAGATTGCCTTCTATTGAGAATTTGGGTGGTCATAAAATACTCTAGGTTCTTGTGATCTGAATACACAATGACTTTATGAGGTGCTCCTTCTAGATGGTGACGCCAGGTATCAAACGCATCTACTATGGCAAGAAGTTCTTTATCATGAATTTCATAATTAATTTTTGGAGGGGAAAACTTCCTTGAACGATATCCAACTGGATGTAGGTGTCCATCATCTCCATATTGGGAAAGAATGGCCCCTAGAGCAAACTCTGATGCATCTCTCTCATTGAAGAAGGGCTTACTGGAATCAGGATGAACTAGAATTGGTGCAGTAGTAAATGCTGATTTCAAGGTCTGAAAGGCCTTCTCTGCTTCTTCGGTCCATGAATTTGGAGTTCCCTGTAAGCTTGGTAAGAGGTGTCACTATCTTGGAGTAATCTCTGATGAATATCCTATAGAAATTGGCAAACCCCAAAAAACATTGTACATCTCAAACACATGAAGGTGTTTGCCAATCAAGGATTGTCTCAATCTTCTTAGGGTCCATAAAAATTCCTTTATCTGATACTATGTATCCTAAAAATTCCACTTCTGTCTTATGGAAAGAGCACTTCTCCAATTTCACATATAATCCTTTTTCTCTTAGTTCCTCTAGGACTATCTTTACATGCTCTTCATGATCCTCTAGATTTTTGGAGAATATCAAGATATCATCAAGGTATCACTACAAGGAATACAGGCGTATAGCGACGGTTAAGGTGACACAAATTTGTCGCTATAAAATTGCAAAATGCATCGTAATGAGCGTCGCGCACGGACCGTCGATTAAACGACGAAGTGAATGACGCGTTTTGTGACTTGTACTGCAACGGGACCTGTGTCGCTCGCCTGTAGTGTCGCTAACACGACGGTTCCAAAAAGCATTGCATAAGCGACGCTTTTTACGTCGCATAAGCGACGCTGTTTTGACGTCGTTTATGCAACGCAGGTAGCATCGCTTACACGACGGTCTGTTGACGAAAAAAAATTAAAACGTTGGAGGCTCTTCAATCAGCATTTTCACGCATCTAATCGAAGAGCTCTCCAACGTTCGCACTTGTGCTACGCTTATGAGCTAAAGCAAGTATATGCAGGTCTCTATTTCTCTCTTTCTACATTCTTTTCGCTTTGAATTCTCTCTCTCTCTCTTTGTCTCTCTCTCTCTTTGTCTCTCTCTCCCTTTGTTGACTCTCTCTCTTGTTCTCCTAATTGTTGACTCTTGTTTTTGAAATGTTATAGAAGTTCAAGTTTGCCAACATCTATATATCTACATCTTAAGAATATAACATGAACGAAAGAAAGGAGAAAATAACACTACATACATGCAACTTTGCATCGGTATATTTATTGCGATATTATTGGTTAAGATTTCAATCATCCACAAGTTACTAGAGTGGTTCATAATTCATGAGTAGTTGCTTACATGGATATAGGTGACATGATATTTGGAGAACTCCAAAGAGAATTTTTAAAAATATTGAAATAAAAAAAAACAACATATTGGGTGTCATTAGCTAGTATGAATATGATTTTTGATATTCAAGAACTCTCTTCATTAATTCACCCTTGGAATCATCGACATGCACAATAGCGAAAGGTACAAGAACTCTCTTCATTTATTCACCTTGGGATCTATTGTGGAACTCCTCGTCTAGCTCATCACGTTCGGCAACCTCTGGGTGTGAGAGACGAGGATCCATATGGGGTGGTAGGCATGGGCAAAATTTGTAATGCCAAGCTCCAATCAGGAACATGTAGACGAAGAGGAAATGGACGAGAACTGTGGTGATAGGGTTCTTCCATCTGCAAATATCAGAAAACCACCTCCTAACGGTGATCATACCCGACAGAACACCCAAGATCCTGAACCACTTAGCCTTGCTCTTGCGCATGCTCCACAGATTGCTATCCACATCATTGTCAACTACATCCTTGACAATGAACTCGTGAATGCTGGTGTCAATATCTTTCATATCTTCATCGATTGGTGTCAATATTCTACCCATAGAATGCCTTCATTCATAAAAAATATTATGAAAGTATTATTGTAATTAATACACACGTAGCATATGATCTCATTACATAAATTTGTAATTAAGGTTTTCCAAAAAAATCTAAAATTACTCTTACAAGTCTCATCACCAGCAAAGTGCTTCTGTCATGGGAGCTCGACGTAAGACCGCAACATACAAAGGCCTTCATTGTCCTTCCTCTTGGGCTAGCCATTCTCCTTCATCACCGCTCCCGTTCTTGAACCTTCCGGTGGAGGAGCTTGCTGTTGTGATTTTTGGCTGTGACCATGCGACTTACAATGAATGCGTCACACAACTTCTGTCTTTCTATCACACATATATGTCTTTCCCTTTAAACCATATGCATGAACAATAGCTTGATCATTAGCTTTTGTGCATGTCCAGGCCTTTGAGCTTCTCATATCATCTATGTAAAGAATGTCCGACCAGGGATGCCAGTATTTTTGTTTAATTACATTGATAAAAAGTTGCATGGTATTTTTGAGGCAGATAGCTATGGAGAGATGAACATCAATCCATATGCCTGGACTGATGGGAAGCAGAAGACACGTTTTTCAGCTCAGGTTCTTTGCTTAGATTTAATAATCTCTGATATTACATTAGATCATTGTTTGAGGTGTAATGAGGTTTTGTTTACATGTAGGCACGCATACGGGTGAGATGTCAGTGTGCACCATTGACAGAAAGCATATACAAGGGAGCATTAGCAACGAAGAGGAAATGGACGAGAACTGTGGTGATAGGGTTCTTCCATCTCCAAATATCAGAAAACCACCTCCCAACGGCGATCATACCCGATAGAACACCCAAGATCCTAAACCACTTAGCCTTGCTCTTGCGCATGCTCCACAGATTGCTATCCACATCATTGTCAACTACATCCTTGATAGTGAACTCGTGAATGTTGGTGTCAATATCTTTCATATCTTCATCCATTGGTGTCAATATTCTACCCATAGAATGCCTTCATTCATAAAAAATATTATTATGAAAGTATTATTGTAATTAATACGCACGTAGCATATGATCTCATTACATAAATTTGTAATTAACGTTTTCCAACAAACTCTAAAATTACTCTTACAAGTTTCATCGCCAGCAGATTGCTTCTGTCATCAGAGCTGGACATAAGACCGAAACATACAAAGGCCTTCATTCTCCTTCCTCTTGGGCTAGCCATTCTCCTTCATCACCGCTCCCGTTCTTGAACCTTCCGGCAGAGAAGCTTGCTGTTGTGATTTTTGGCTGTGACCATGCGACTTACAATGAATGCATCACACAGCTTCTATTTGGTATACTTTATACCACCTCTTACTTTCTATCACAGATATACGTCTCTCCCTTTAAACCATATGCATGAAAAATAGCTTGATCA
Organism: Ceratopteris richardii; assembly: GCA_020310875.1. Taxonomy (NCBI): domain Eukaryota; kingdom Viridiplantae; phylum Streptophyta; class Polypodiopsida; order Polypodiales; family Pteridaceae; genus Ceratopteris; species Ceratopteris richardii. Next base: position 123,082,220 of record CM035422.1, on the reverse strand, counting down.
TTAGCTCTTGTGCATGTCTAGGCCTTTGAGTTTCTCATATCATCTATGTAAAGAATGTCCGAACAGGGATGCCACTATTTTTGTTTAATTACATTGATAAAAAGTTGCATGGTATTTCTGAGGCAGATAGCTATGGAGAGATGAACATTAATCCATATGCCTGGACTGATGGGAAGCAGAAGACACGTTTTTCAGCTCAGGTTCTTTGCTTGGATTTAATAATCTCTGATATTACATTAGATCATTGTCTGAGGTGTAATGAGGTTTTGTTTACATGTAGGCATGCATACGGGTGAGATGTCAGTGTGCACCATTGACAGAAAGAATATACAAGGGAGCATTAGCAGCGAATTATGTGAATTATTCATAGGAGAAAATCCTATTTGAGTTAATTCATGTGTGACAGATAAGCTTATATCTCTTTTCATGTAGGCTCGTTGAGTTTCAGTAGACAGGTTGTGGGTTTACAACGTGGGTCCATCAACAAAGGAGAAGAATATACAAGGGAGCATTAGCAGCGAATTATGTCAATTATTCACAGGAGAAAAACCTATTTGATCAGTTAATTCATGTGCGGACAGATAAGCTTATATCTCTTTTCATGAGAAACTTGTTGAGAGTCAGTATACAATTTTTGGGTTTACAACATGGGTCCATCAAGAAAGGAGAAGCAGATACAAGGGAGCATTAGCAGTGAATTATGTGAATTATTCACAGGAGAAAATTCTATTTGAGTTAAATCATGTGCAGACAGATAAGCTTATATCTCTTTTCATGAGAAACTCGTTGAGTTTCAGTAGATAGGTTGTGGGTTTACACACAGACACACACATACACACACATACACATAGATAAGCTTATATCTCTTTTCATGAGAAACTCGTTGAGTGTCAGTAGATAGGTTGTGGGTTTACACATAGAGACACATAGACTCATTGTTAGGAACTGAAGAGCACTTTGAGTCCCTTTTTTATAGCAAAGACTTGGAACAATTCCCGTATGGCAATCTGTTAACCATTTACTGCAAACAGGACACTGTATTATCTCGTTGTCATGCACAACTACACTGCCTAAATATGTGTACTCTATACCAGGGAGAAAGGTCATATTTATCCCTGTGTGAATGCATGTGTATGTGTGTGAATGCATCATTATGTGTGTATGTGTGTATGTGTGTATGCATTTGTATGTGTGTATGCATTTTTATGTGTGTGAATGCATCATTACGTGTGTATCTGTCTATGTGTGTATGTGTGTGTGTATATGTGTGTGTATGTGTGTGCCCGTCTATGTGTATGTATGTGTGTGCCCGTCTATGTGTATGTGTGTGTGTCTATGAGTGTGGATCTGTTTATGTGTGTGTATGTGTCTATGGGTGTGTATGTGTCTATGTGTGTGTGTATGCATGTATGTATGCATATGTGTGTGTATGTGTGTGTATGCTTTATGTATGCATATGTGTGTGTATGCATTATGTATGTGTATGTATGCATGTGCATTATGTATGCATATGCATTATGTATGTGTATGTATGCATGTGCATTATGTATGCATGTGCATTATGTCTGCATATGTGTGTGTATGCATGTAAGTATGTATGTATGTATGTATGCATATGCATATGCATGTATGCATGTATGTGTATGTGTGTGCATGTCTCTCTATGTGTGTGTGTATGCATATATGTGTGTGTATGTGTGTATGTGGGTATGTGTGTATGTGTGTATGTGTGTATGTGTGTGTATGTGTGTGTATGTGTGTGTATGTGTGTATGTGTGTGTGTATGTGTGTGTATCTATGTGTATGTGTGTGTATGTGTGTGTGTATGTGTGTGTATGTGTGTGTATGTGTGTATGTGTGCGTATGTGTGTATGTGTGTATGTGTGTGTATGTGTATATGTGTGTGCATGTGTATGCATTATGTATGTGTATGTCTGCATGTGCATTATGTATGCATATGTGTGTGTATGTATATATGTGTGTCTGCATGTATATGTGTGTGTGTATGTATGTATATGTGTGTGTATGCAACATTATGTGTGTATGTGTGTATACGAGTGTGTATTTGTGTGTGTATGTGTGTGTATATGTGTATGTGTGTGTGTGTGTCTATGTGTGTATATGTGTGTGTATGCATATGTATGTGTGTGTGCGTATGTGTCTATGTGTGTATGTGTATGCATGTATGTATGCATATGTGTGTGTATGTGTGTGTATGCTTTATGTATGCATATGTGTGTGTATGCATTATGTATGTGTGTGTATGCATTATGTATGTGTATGTATGCATGTGCATTATGTATGCATGTGCATTATGTATGCATATGCATTATGTATGTGTATGTATGCATGTGCATTATGTATGCATATGCATTATGTATGTGTATGTATGCATGTGCATTGTGTATGCATATGTGCATGTATGCATGTAAGTATGTATGTATGTTACATATGCATATGCATATGGATGCATGTATGTGTATGTGTGTGCATGTCTCTCTATGTGTGTCTGTATGCATATATGTGTGTGTATGTGTGTGTATGTGTGTGTATGTGTGTATGTGTGTGTATGCATGTGTATATGTGTGTATGTGTGTATGTGTGTGTATGTGTATGTGTATATGCGTATGCATGTGTATGCATTATGTATGTGTATGTTTGCATGTGCATTATGTATGCATATGTGTGTGTATGTATATATGTGTGTGTGCATGTATATGTGTGTGTATGTATGTATATGTGAGTGTATGCAACATTATGTGTGTATGTGTGTATATGTGTGTGTATTTGTGTGTGTATGTGTGTGTGTATATGTGTATGTGTGTGTGTGTCTGTGTGTCTATGTGTGTATATGTGTGTGTGTATGCATATGTATGTGTGTGTAAGTGTGTGTGTGTGTATACCTGGTCTCTCTCTCTCTCTCACGCTCTCTCTCTCTCTCTCTCTCTCTCTCTCTCTCTCTCTCTCTCTCTCTCTCTCTCTCTCTCTCGTTCTCTTGCTCTCGTCCAGATCTCGCCACAAATGTGCCGGGAGAAATCAAAAATTTTTTTGAACATTCTAGAGCGTCGCTTACGCGACGCTCTTGAAAGTACGATGCATATGTGACGCTCTCCAGTTTTCCCATGTCACACATACCGTCGCTAGCAAGCGACTCTATTTGTGATGCAAAGATTAGCGTTGCATAAGCGACGCAAGCTTGATTCTGTGACGTACCCCACCTAAAAATCAAAATTTTGAAAACACGACCGTCGCTTATGCGACGCTACCGTCACATAAGCGACGGTCCCCATTTTTTTCCGGTTCAGCAGTGTCGCTATGCCCCCCTATTTCTTGTAGTGTATATTACAAAAAAATCATCTAAATATTCTTGAAAGATATCATTCATCATATATTGGAAGACAGCTGGAGCATTTGTAAGAAAGAATGGCATAACTACATATCAAAATGCCCATACCTTGTTCGAAATGTTGTCTTCCATTCGTCTCCTTCTCTGATCCTGACAAGGTTGTAAGCTCCTGGAAGATCAATTTTCGTGAACAATTTTGCTTTTCCAAGGCGTTCCAAGAGCTCTGATATGAGTGGTAGAGGGTATCTATTTTTTATAGTGACTTTGTTCAATCCACGATTGTCTACACACATCCGAAGAGTCCCATCCTTCTTCTCTACAAATAGAATAGGAGATCTTGCTGGAGACTTCGAGTCTTTGATAAACCCCTGTGCTAGATTCTCATCAATGTTCTTGCGTAGTTCTGTAAGTTCCTCTGGAGATAGTTTGTAGATTGGTCCAAAGGGTGGTTGTGCTCCCTCTTGAAGATCTATGGGGCAATCATAAGGTCTATGCTCTAGGAGGATATCTGCATTCTTCTTTTCAAAAACATCTTCAAAGCCTTTGTACTGATTGGGTAGCTGTAATGGATCATCTTTCTTGGATTCTTGAGCTGGTATGGCATAGATCATATATGTAGGTTCCTTCCTTACTGCATGTATGAAGGCTTTGGCTCCAACATATGTTGGGTTCTTTTGGATATCTCGACGGGTGATTTTATTATTTTCCCAATTAATGTCTGGATTATGCTTCTTTAACCAGGGCATTCCAATGATAACTAGATGTATAGGGCTAGATATTACATTGAAACATATGTGGGATTCATGGTCACCAAGGTGTACTCTTAATGTTGTGGTTTCCATGGTTATATTCCCAGATGCTAGATGTCATCCATCTACTACTTCAGCTACTACTCGTTTGGAATTCCATGTTTCTTAACCAATCCTTCATTGATGAAACATGAGGAGGCTCCTGAATTTACTAGGGCTGTAAGGGAAAGGGTCTTCTTAGGCATGATTAACTTGACAGGTGCAAGACATGTTTCTATGGGTGTAGCTCGAATTATGAGAGCCTTTCTTATATCATGGTCCGGCTATTGGGTCTCTTTTACAACTGGAATTCCTCGTTTCCCTATTCTACAAGGGTGGTTGCGACTTTGGAGTTTGTTCTTTTGTTCGGACAATTAGTTGCAATATGTCTAGGGTTTCCACAGTAGAGACATAACTTATTAACTCTCCTTCTCTCTTTCTCTTCTAGTGTTAGAGGCTGAAACCTAGTTACATCTATTTGCATAGGTTCAAGCATGGACTCATCTTTAGTAGTGGGTTGGAAAGGTTTCCACTAGCAAGGTCTTCCTTCTACTTGTTTTTCTTGTTTCCTTTCAAAAAGTCGGTTATCACATTGAATAGCTTGCATGATATATTTACTCAATGTTTTAACCTCTCGCATCATGAGCAAAAGGTCCTTCACATCATCTCTTAAAAACCATCTGAATTGGCTTATGAAATAATCTTCATGCCAAGTGAGATCACATATCAATTGCCTAAATTCAGATGCATAGGTAGAGGCAGGGCGGTTACCTTGACGTAACTTCCGAAGTTTTGTTTCTACTACTCGACTTGTATCTGCATCTCCAAACATGGCGGAGAGTTCTCAAAGAAACCCCTCATAGTCCTGAACTACTCCCATGTTCTTCTCCAAGATTGGGGCAAACCATGATAATGCTTGGCCACAGAGCAAGGTTCCAATAAACCCGACCTTGGATGCCTCATCAAGGTATCTATCAGGTTGCATACGGATGTACAATTTAACTTGCTGGAGAAATCCACGAAACTTTGTGCGATCCCCATCGAACTTTTTTGGCATGCAAATCTTGGGTTCCTTCATAAATGATGTACTAGGCTGTTGATTCACTTGAATACTCCCTTGATTTTCTTGAAGACTCCCGATTTGTTCTTGTAATTCTTGGAGGAGTGCACCTACATGCATTGGATGTCCCATCTCAACTTGTGTCTGTCTATGACTTAGGTCTTCGACTTGTTGTTGGAGACTCTGAAGTGATGCTACGATCTGTTCATAAGCGTTCTCCATGATGCCTAGTCTCGGATAGAAGATAGTCTTGCCAAAATTTCAGGGGAGCACTAGCTTGTGCCCTCTGACTACAGTAGACAAGATTTCTGAAATATACTTATGATTACAAGAACACCCACGTAGAGAAAATAATACAAGACAATGTAGCCGATACAAGACATCCCACAACCTTGGACCAATAGGTAGGGAAAACTGGACTAAAGATGATATAGGAGATCCCATAACCCGGGATCGTAAGTATGAGACAAGATATCTGGATTACAAGAACTCCCTTCTGGGAGATGAACTGGATACACAAAAGAACTCGAAAGGATCTCGTACTACGAGATTACAAGGGGACAAGATAGGATGTCCAAAGAATCAGACTAGAACAAGGAACAAGACAAGAACTAGAACTGGAACTTGAAGAGTACTTACTTGGCCGTCATGACTCCTTGAGCTCCCAAGACTGGTATTGTCAAGACTAATTATGAATGTGGCCAACCGCTCCTTATATATGTTTTCAAGGGCGGTTCATGAAAGGCACTTACGAATTGATGATGTCATCGATGATGTCATCAATTCGAAGCATGGTCTCTGGATGTCAGAATCAAGCAAGAAGACAGTCGATCTTAGGGTTTTGGCACATTCGGGACGCAATGGAAGCATTATTTTCCCCAAATCCTGAACCAATCATGAGATATAGGATTCACATGGAATCTGAGATTCAAGATGGTTTCCTTTGTCTATGACAGGTTGTAGGGTATGCACACATCCACAATTGTGCATAGGAACCCTTCCTAAGACCATAAGAATAACCCTCCTTGTATATACTTGGGTGTCACATGTGAACACTCTCTTAGGGCACTTTTTAATATTTCTTTATGCCTTAGTATAAAAGACTCTTCATATTTTCACCCTTTTTACCCTTATAAGGAATTCCACGTAGAAAATCCCACGCATGTCTTGGGAATTTGTTTGTTACACATGTGATCTTGGAATATCCTAGAAGATATGTTAGTTAGAGAGAGATCTACTTTTTGACTTTTCAAAGGAGCACATGGGGAATAGAGCTTAGCCTATATATAGAAGCTCATTTTTGTAAAGAAGGGGGCTTTTTGGTCGATGTGCTCTCATGTAATATCTCTTATCAATGGAAGATGCTCTCATTTACTCCAAGACTTGTTACATTTACATGTATTGTGTCATTGTGAGTGTGTGAGAGTGGAGTGTGTGTGTCTATGCATGTCTCTCCTTTGTGTGAGTAGAGTAGTTGCATTTTCTTGTATTTTCCTCATGGACTCGGATCCTTCACCCCCTATTCTCCTTGTTTTCAAGCATGTGGCATAGCCTGGGGCTGATGCCAATGGCTTGAACATGTGGAAGGTAGGGGTGGATGAGAGGAGAGTCACTCCTGAGCCTTCCTTCTTGCTTCCATGCAAGGTGGTGAGGGTTTTTGGTCGTTCCTTGCTACAATCTCAACATATGGTCGCACATGTGATGATCAAGCGACATTTTTGTATGTCTCTTTGAAATCCACCACTCTTAATTGCAAGGTGGAACTCTTCTTTTCTCAAGGGGGTGAACGGGGTGATCAAAGCACTTTACTATCAAACGTTTCATACATGGCATGGAAATATATGTGTTCATAGGTGGCATCAAAAATGTGTGTGGCATGGCCACTCAATGTGAATAGAAATTCAAAATGGAAATGAGTTTCTGCATGCCTCATTTCGAAATGAGTTTGGAATAATTGAAAGTACAAATGAAGATGATTTTAGCAAGGAAAGATTACAACGTTCAAAAGATCATTAAGCAACTGCATGCGAAAGAATAAGCATAATGCCATAGGAAATAATTGGTTATATACTCGAAGGCCGAAAACAACGTCTACATGCCCGAAGTCCAAATTACATGTGAATCACCTAAAGGCCAAATTCAACTTTAGATCATCTTATATGAAGTATGAGGATGTGCGATGTGTCCTCATGCAACAAGGCGATGTTGATCCCTCGCCCGTAAAGAGGAAGGAATCAAAAGAGAAATCACTACAAGATATACTCCAGAGAAAAATGGAGTGTTAGAGAGAAGAAATAGAAGCATAGTGGAGACTCCAAGGTCGATGCTAAATGAAGAGAAGCTATCCAATTTCTTGTGGGAAAAGGCTATATGTACAACCACATATCTGATCCATAGACTCCCATCAAAATCATTGGATGGGGTGACACCATATGAAGAATAAAATGGGGGAAGACCTAGCCTTGATCATTGCAGGATCTTTGGATGCATAGCGAATAGCTGCACCTCTATGTATGCATGGAGGATGAAACTGTGTCTGATTTTCAAGAATGCTATATGGTTACATAATAGGTGGCAACTTGATATAGGGGCTTCACCATAATACGTTGCAGCTTGACCATAATTCCCCTCGCCTCCCTTCCTCCCCTCAAACTTGACAAACCAATCAAACCGGCCTTTCTCAGCTATTCTGCGTGCGCCCAATCCAGTGACGAACAGGCCACCTCGCGCTCTACATCATCAGCCAATTTGCCAACCAGTGCAGAAAAATCCACATGTTCAGAGAAATCCGCTCTATATCAAATTGACATATCCACAAGATGACTACTGAATCATGAGTGTAATTAAAGAATTCATTATCTGTTGATTGAAAATCCTCATATAGTGTACAATTTGTGCATCATGATTGTAATAATAATTATTATTTTCGTGTACACGTTGAATGTCTTGTTCCTATTCTCGGTGCTTATACTTCGGTGATTCAATTTGGAATACACGCATACACATAAATCCACAGATTCATACATATTTGCATATATGTATACTTGCATATGCACCATATAGATTCACATATGCACACATGCATTACATATTCATGTGCTAAATCTATTGGACTTTGGTAAGTTTACAAATTTGCATATATGTGTACTTGCATATGCACCATACGCTCACATGCATTACATATTTAATGATGTAAAAAGACTCCAACAAACTTATCCACATCACTAGTAAGGTTCGAGGAGAAAATTCCACAGAACTTTGAATCTTAATCAGTTAAACTGCAATCAAAAAGTGAATGAGAATATCAACGGGGGCACTTTAAGGTGCGAATAGATCTAATTGACTAGCTTAAATTAATCACGTTGTATATTAGATTAAATTAGCTTAAATTTAAGGTGCGAATAGATCCAATTAACTAGCTTAAATTTAACTGTATTCATGCATGTATGTAGGTGCGTGCTTACGTGTCTGTATATGTATATATTTACATATATGTGTATGTATTATATGTGCAAGTGTGCACTTATGCACGTGTGGAGTATGCATTATGTTATATGAATTAATGTGTACATACGTGCATATGTATGCATGTATGTATGTCAAATCAAATAAAAGCATACCATATAAGTAGCTTATGCTTTGAATTCCGTATGCAGGTGAACTTTACCATTACCTTTTTCCTAGAAGGATATTTCATACTGAAACTTTTCCTTTTTTGCGCTTCAATTCAGTCGGCATGTTGTTTTTATGCAAGTAGATAGGAGAGCAAAAGAGATAGAGCAAGAAAGAAAGGAACATAATAATTAAAATAGAAGAGCCGAAACGGAAAAGATACATAGCGAGTGTTGTGATGGTCCCTCGTTGAAAATGTCATAATTTCTGCATGCTTCATTTCGAAATGAGTTTGAAATAATTGAAAGTAAAAATGAAGACGATTTTAGCAAGCAAAGATTACAACGTTCAAAAGCTCATTAAGCAACAGCATGCGAAAGAATAAGCATAATGCCATAAGAAATAATTGGTTATACACTTGAAATAATTAGTTTAATTTTGTGCCCGAAGGTCAGAGTCTACATGCCCGAAGGCCAAATTACATGTGAATCACCTAAAGGCCGAATTCAACTCTAGATCATGTTATATGAAGTATGAGGATGTGTGATGTGTCATCATGCTACAAGGCAATGTCGATCCCTCGCCCCTAAGAGAAAGGAATCAAAAGAGAAATCACTACAAGATATACTCCAAAGAAAAATGGAGTGTTAGAGAGAAGAAATAGAAGCATAATGGAGACTCCAAGGTCGATGCTAAATGAACAGAAGCTACCCAATTTCTTGTGGGCAAAGGCCATATGTACAACCACATATCTGATCCATAGACTCCCATCAAAATCATTAGATGGGATTGTAAGTCAATAGTTATGCAATATAACACAGGAGCAATAGCAGAGAAGATAACAGATATAGGAGAATCTCAACAATTTTCCACTAACAGCAAGTACAAAGATGATGGCGTTGTCCACCCGTGCGCTCTCAAGGTAGAGCTTAAATGGTGATTTAGACAACTCTAGATAGGGAGATACAAGGTAGAGGTATGCTGGCTCAACTTGATGTCTCAGGTAGTGCAGAAGTCATGTATATATAGGATCATGGGTGGCCTTCCGTGGACGGCTATACATGGGTGGTAGAGCGTGGGCGGCCACCGCCCGCGTAATTATCATACACGGCTTAGACCGGTTGACCGACCTAACAAATATAAAAGATTTCTGACTCTGACAGTGAATATTCTATGAAATATTCCCTTTACCGTCACGCCGGGGGCGTTGCCCCTGGACCCCCACCAGGGGGCCCGCTAGCCCCCTTGGACCCCCCTGTCGGGGCTGCTTCCCACTACCCCGGACCCCCCAATTGGGGACCCTGGTAACTCCCTTTCCTTACAATACCTTACATGGTCCAATATGACCTTCATCCAACATGCAAGTCGGGATTCCCATCAATTGGGTAATGCACACTTGGCTTCTCCTCATAACGGGAGCCTTACAAAATGTGCATACAATCATGAGGGGTAGACATTGATCATATACTAACACCCCCCCTCAATGTTTACCAATGAAAAATCAAGTAGGTTTCGGTCCTATGCCCATCTATTGAAGATGTCTGTTGAGATGCTCTCTTCCAAGTGCTTTAGTGAATATGTCAGCACAATTTGCCTCTGTTGGGCAATATTCTAGCTCCACAGTTTCATCTTCAATTAGCTCACGAATGTAATGGTACTGTACTTCTATGTGCTTGGTGCGAGCATGAAATACTGGGTTCTTTGCAATAGCCATACAACTTTGATTATCACACTTGAGTACAGTCGCCATATTTGATGGAAAGCCTAGATCTGCAAGAATTCTCCTTAACCAGACTGCCTCACAAGAAGCAAAACGAGCTGCTTTGTACTCTGCTTTAGTGGAGGAGAGTGCGAGAGTTGGTTGCTTTCTACTTACCCAAGAAAATATTCCTGAACCAAGTGAGAAACAATATCCAGAAACTGATTTTCTAGAATCACAATCTCCAGCCCAATCTAAATCACGATATCCTTGGAGTATATCACCTATGGTATAAAAAATACCAAAATCCAAGGTTCCTACAATGTACCTTAGAATTCGCATTCCAACATTCTAGTGACTCTCCTTAGGTTTGTTGGAAAACCTGCTTAATACTCCAACAGCATAGCAAATGTCTGGTCTAGTGTTGCACACAAAAATAAGACTTCCAACGAGCTTCCTATACTTCTTAGCATCTACATCAGGCATGTTATCATCCATAGATAGCTTATGATTTACCTCCATAGGTGTGCTAGTTGTTTTGCAGTCCATCATTCCAAATGCCTCGAGAATCTCTTTGGCATATTTTTGTTGTGAGATGAAAATGCCATCCTGCCTTTGCCATACTTCAATTCCCAGACAAAAATGGAGTAGACCTAAGTTTGTCATTTCAAACTCAGTTCCCAAGCTGATCCGAGTTTGATTGATGAGTTCCTGATGATCTCCTATAATGATCAAATCATCTACATATACAATGACAACAACTATCTTGCTATCCCTTTTCGTTACATACAAGTTAGCATCAGAAGTACTTCTTTCAAAACCCAAATTTTTGAAAAAAATGATCTATTTGTTGGTACCAAGCCTGTGGAGCTTGCTTAAGTCCATACAAAGATTTCTTCAACCTGCAAACTTTATTTTTTGAATTGGGCACCTCAAAACCTGGTGATTGAGATACATATACCTCCTCCTTGAGGTGACCATTCAAAAATGCAGATTTGACATCCATCTAGAAGATAGGCTAGGCCTTTTGTGCAAAGACTTCAAGTACCGTCCGAATAGTTGTCATGCGTGCTGTTGGCGCAAAAGTTTCTTGAACATCAAATCCTTCGATCTGTGAAAAGCCCTGTGCAACTAATCTTGCCTTATACTTTTCTAATGTTCCATCTGCTTTATACTCAGCTTTCCAAATCCATTTAGTACCTATTACCTTCTTCTTTGGCGGCAAGTCGACTAGATCCCATGTATCATTTTTTAGTATACTATCATACTCCGACTGCATTGCTGCTCTCCAAACTGGATCATCAAGGGCTTCTTCAATGGTGGTAGGTTCCTTTATTGAGCCCATGATATCTGCCATTAGAGCCATGTTAACAATGTGTTCTGAGGCTCTTCTTTGCTCCTCTATTCTCTTTGATCTTCCTAATCCATCCGATGATGATTCTGGTACATCTACATGTGGATTGTGATCATCAAAGAGCTGTTGTGCCCACTTCGGTAGTGGCTTAGGTTGTGCAGCTACAACTGGTTGGCTTTTTATTGAGGAGATTTCTCCATCAAATGTTTCCTCCTCCTCAACTTGAACCTGTCTTTTTATAGGCACAAGGTGAGATATTTCTCCGTTTGATGAGATAGTATATTTACCTTTATCTTCTACTAAGTGTGGTCGTTCATCAAAAACCACATCTCGGCTGACAAAAATCTTCCTTGCCTCAAGACCCCACAACCTGTATGCTTTAGACTCTTCACTATATCCTTGGAAGACACACTTTTTGCTTTTTGAATCCAACTTTGATCTTGTTGAATCAGGAATATGTGCATAACAAAAACAACCGAAAATTCTGAAATGCAAAACTGAAGGCTTTTTACCAGAATATGCTTCTTGAGGAGTCATCCCCTTTAGTGCTTTTATGTAGCTTCGATTGAGGATGTAGACCGCTGTATTGACTGCTTCTGCCTAGAATGAATAAGGCATGCCTTGAGCCTTTAACATACAACGAGCCATTTCAACTACTGTCCTGTTCCTGCGCTCAACAACGCCATTTTGTTGAGGTGTATGAGCTCTGGTAAGTTGCCTTTTCACACCATGCTCCTTACAGTAATTATTGAATTCTGTTGACAAGAATTCACCTCCTCTATCTCTTCTGAATTTCTTCAGTTTCCTTCTTGATTCATTTTCCACATACTTATGCCACATTTTAAATTTTTCAAAAGCATCAGCCTTCTCTCGAATGAAATAAAACCACATCTTTCTACTATAATGGTCGACTAACAGCAAAAAGTAGAAAGATCCTCCTAAAGCAGGTGTAGACATTTTACCATAGAGATCAGCATGTACCAACTCTAGAGGAGCTTGAGATCGATTGCTGGTCTCTCTTGGAAATGCCTTTCATTGTTGCTTGCCCATCATACAAGCTTCACAAGGTTCCTGCAACTCTGAAAATGCAGGCAAATGATCAACCATCCCTGTTCTTTGCATCTCCTTCAAAACTGCAAATCCGAGATGCCCAAATCGTTGGTGCCATAACCTGCTTACATCTTTATCTTTTGTAGCAGTTAAAGCACTTAACTCATACAAGTTATCCCGTCGTATGCCTTTACCTACAACATTACCTGATGAATCCATGATTTTTACACCACTCTTATTGAAGTGAACTTCGAGTCCACGATCTGTTATTGCAGAAACTGACAACACATTTCTTTTAAGTGTAGGTACATAGAGAACATCGGATAACTTTTTCTCAACTCCTGGAGAAGAGATAAAAGAGATGGTTCCAGTTCCTTCGGTTTGACACTTGGAGTCATTTCCCACCACTACATTGATGGATTCCCGCAGAGGCACTAGGGAACTATACCAATCCTTTTTATTGGTCATATGGCAAGAAGCTCCACTATCTAAAATCCATGGTTCATCAACACGAGCTTGAGCAGATGAACATACCTCTTCGATAGCTACCCAAAGTTCCAGCTCTATGTTGTTTGCAGACTCTTTGTTCTTCCATGATGATTTTACAGTCCCATTCTGTTCATCAGCTTGCTTCTTTCTACAATCCTTGATGGCTTGGCCTTTCTTTTCACAATAGAAGCAACTTCCTATGAACTTTTTTTTCTTTGTCTTCTTCTTTGATACATCAGAAGAGCCTTTACCTTTTCATTTGCTGAAAATGCAGCATCACTTGTGCTTTGCCGATTCCTCAACCACATCTCTTCTTCTAAAAACATAGCACAAAACTCTTCAAATGTGAGGGGAGTTGGTCTTACCTGAGTGTTAAGGGTTGTTCCTAATCCATCATGCTTTGCTGGAAGAACACGTACACATCTTCGAGCTAGCTCTTCTGTTGTTATAACAACACCAACTGCAGCCAATTGGTCGTGAAGATGTTTTATCCGTTTGATAAAATCTTCAGCCTTTTTAGAATCAGAATGCTTTTCATTTGCCAACTGATTTTCTAAATTCTGTATCCTAGTGTGGTTCTTGGCCTCATATTGTCGAGCCAATATGCCCCAAGCCTCATGTGCTTTAGTAGTATGTTGAACTAAAGTAAGCACAGAATCACTTACACTAGTGACAATTGCACATAATGCATCAGCATTCCACCTCTTCCAAGCTCGTAGAAGATCTGGATCTCTCTGAATCATTAATCTTGAATTAGCTAGATCTTCAACTAGTATAGGCTCTGGATCCAATCCCATCGGGCCCATGACAGTGTCAAGTAATTCATAGGAGTCCAAAATTGCAGAAATTTTGAACTTTTAGAGTGTATAGTTGGATCCATCCAGCTTCCCTTCAGTGAATGCAGGTGGACAAATTCGAATAGGTGCAGCATTAACATTAGCTGAAGCACCAAGACCAGTGTTCGACAATGAAGCCATCATGTAATCACTTGAATAATCTATTGATATTCTAGTCTGCTAGTAGGCTAAAATAGTGATACTTCTCAAGCTATTCGAACCTTACGGCTCTGATACCATGTAAGACAATAGTTACGCAATATAACACAAGAGCAGTAGCAGAGAAGATAACATGACAGAGGCTTGTTACAAAGGGCATTTCTCTTAATTGGTAAATCCCAATGGAATGATTTTTGTTGGAAATAAAATTTTGATAGATGCACTTTGTTGATACCAATTTTCATTATTTTTAAGGATCATTTGACAGGTCAAATAATCTCTGCACATCAAAGTGAAGCCTCTGGACTTTATGAAATGACGAGAGACCATGTCACCTAGAGGTGATTGGTTATCTTAGCTCATTTACTCAAATTGAGTGATTTCTATTTCCACCATTAGCTAAATACCTCTATATGGCGTGCACAAAATTTCAAGATTATAAGTTTCTCCATTTAGGAGATATAAGAAAAAGAGTAAAGTTAGCGTCTGCAAAGTTTTAACATATTGTAGGTATAGAGGCTTAGCATTTTGGTCATTAGGAAAGACCAAAATGTCCAAATATTATGAAAATTATATGAGTAGAATTAGATAGTAGTAGCTATATTCTAGTAAAATTTGGAAGAAATTGGATATCCAATGGTAGGTCAAATGACCTATTCTTCTCAGACCAATCTCTGGTGAGGATTTTCCAAAGAGTGGTAGATGTGTTTGATGATCACCTGATATTTTCATATTGAAAATTGTAATTTAAAAAAAATTTATTGGAGAGGATACTCCAGTGTAGACCCTATGATATATCCAAAATTCAAGGATTTTTGAATTTATCTTCATAGTTAGAAGATATTTTAAAAGTGCAACAACATTGTTTCTAGGATGACCTAAGTACAGGTGTAGCAGAGATAGAATTATAATTTTGAATGAGTACTTGATTACATTTTGAATTGAAATTTTATGAGACCAAACTAGATAAGTTGACCTAGATTTTTTCACAAAGAAAATGGGATTTTGAGTTTTTTGGATCAGTCTAAGGGCTTCAACAAGATGACCCTAGACATTTTTAGAGTTGGTCATCAAGTGTTTGAACTTTCGAGTAAAATGGTTATAAAACTCTAAGCAGATATCCAAATCAAGTGATTTTTGTGCCTAATGAAAGCTTGAGCAAAGATGATAAGGATAGAAAATATCATAATTTTTGCATGAGTAAAATTTGGTTAAAATTAATCTTTAATCTATTGCTGTTGGAAATTGTTTATGGAGGAGATTTTCTTGAAAGGAAACGATTTTCCACACGTTTTTTAATGAGATTTTTTGATATGGTGTGATCACCATGGGCTAGCCATGCCCAAGATCCTTTTTTATTGAGCATTGGTTTATGGTGAACATTCTTAGTAGGATAGAGGAGACTCTGTCAAAATTTTCAAGAATATATATAGTGCCATGAGAGCATGGAACAAGAGAACTTTAGTAGTTGTTCTCATTTCATATAGTTTCGATTGATACAAGTTGTATAAATTCCAATTTATTGTGAGTTGATATTCGATTCAAGTTGCAAGAATTGATATTTGATGCAAGCCGCATCCTTCACAACTCTAGTTGAGTTGATTTATTAAATATTTCGCAGTTCTCAACTTAAGATGAGTTGATGTTACAGATAGTTATGAGTGATAGAGTCATAGGAATGACTCTCTTCTTTCCATAGAGGGAACGAAAAACTTCAAGGAACACATCATGATTTCATTTATTATTATTTATGGTTGTGAGTACTCACCGATCTATTCTTGTATTTTTGAAGAGAAGTGTTCGACTTTAATCTCATACACGCATCTATGTGGGGTATAAAGTTTGGTAGTATGGGGCATCAAACTTTGTATTCTACCTCGGTTTAGGAAATATGGTATGGAAGAGAAGTCTCTGAGATTGTATTTTTGATATGATATTTGGAGTTCATTCATATGATCTTCTTATTATTAGAAAGCAGAGGGGCAGTTGAGACAGTCACTCTGTATGTGATCGCAAACGAGGCAAGTCCGCAGGCAAGTAGTCTAGAAGCAGAAAGGCAATGTTTGCACATAAGAACTATGAATAGGCAATTGCATTAAGAAGAAATTCACAGAGTACATACTACTTTATTTGATATGCCTAAGGTTAGGCCATGGTTCATACATAGTGTGCATGAGGTGAGCTAGATGCTTAGTGTAGTGGGCTATGAGTGTGCACACATCTACTTACCATTTTTCAGAGTATTTAGTAGACTTATATTATGGTTCTCATTATATCTAGGAGTGCTTGATTATTACATTAGTTTACTAGAGACACCTCATTCCTAGTTGGGAATGATTCAATCATAGTGATGATCAGATGATGGTAAGAGATAAATCAAGTTTCATCTGCTTGGAACATACATTATGGTTCTCATTATATCCGGGAGTGCCAGATTATTACATTAGTTTACTAGAGGCACCTCATTCCTAGTTGGGAATGATTCAATTGTACTGATGATCAGATGATGGTCAAAGATAAATCAAGTTTCATCCGCTTGGAACATCTTGCATGTTATTATTGAGAAGGTGGTGGTAGTTCCACTAGTTGCTATACTTTCTTAGCACGTCTTTGCTTGGCATGATGGACTTAGTTCTAGAGAGTGGATTGGGGTTTACTTTGTATGCGAGATATATTGATCCATAGTTTGGATTCTTATATATGATAGATCGATATTTTGATCCATAGATTGGATGTGATAGATTGAGATCTTGATCCATAGTCTCGATCATTGACAGATTGACATCTTGATCCATAGTCTCGATCATTGATAGATTGACATCTTGGTCCATAGTCTAGATCATTGATAGATTATCATGGATTCACAATTCGGATCATGATGATACTTCCTTGAGTTTTATTTCATTTCAGTGAGTACATCAAGCAGATTTACTTGAGCTCAGAGATTAAGCACTATTTGGAAAAGATTTCCATTTATTTTTAGTATTTTTCCATAGAGATTAGAGCATTATTAGATTGTTTTGAATCAACATAATAGTTTTCATTACTCTAGTGGAGTAAGTGATTTTGCACAATTATACCATATGACAAGCCGATTATTCTAGGGAGACAAGGGCAAGCTGTCAAGGTCTCTACAAGTGACAAGCCATCACAAGTTAGTGGTCAAGGTCTAGGCATAGGGAGTCCGAGGATATTCCGAGTACTTATGCTGCACACATATGGACTCATTGGGCCTCATAGGGATTCCTATAGTATGCCCAAGGCAAGGACTGCTATTTATTGGTGGACATGCTAGATAGGAAGTAGAGAGACGAGTTGTCAACTTTTCTGTTATCTAGTATTTCACACACTTAGCACACTCTACTCTTATTATTTGGAATCACAGATTTTGATTCCGAGGTTTATAGCTCCTTCTATATCATTGAGGACAATGATCTTTAGAAGGGGGAGAGAGTGTTATATTCTAGAGATGTACATGCTTGGAGGAACAAGAAGTTCCTTGCTCGGGGGATAGCCAAGGCCAAAAGCCAGAGAGTTCATTGGAGGTACCTACTCATGATGGCTAGATGAATAGAGGACCCTAGAGAGAGCTCTAGATGGTGACTAGGCAAGGGCTATAAATAGGCTGGGAGGTGAGTCCCAGCCATGTCATTCTCCACTTCTCGCAGAAACATTGGTGCAAATAACAAGAATTCAGTCAAGTCCACTATCATATGTTTGAAGAAAGCAATAGATAATGCAAATGCTAATCATTTATTAGCTAATGGGATTATAGGTGAAACAGATGTTTGATCAAGGACAATAAAACAAGAGGGCATCTCGATTATGTAGATGAGATTTTTCCAAGTTCTATAGGTGTTGCAATTGGATTAGTAGCACTTGTAGCAACAAATGAAGTAGAGGGCATTTATGCTGGAATGAGGAAATATTCACCACAAAGCTTGAAGGTTAAAGTGCAGCTGATCATGTAGGGACTCCTAAGGAGCTCGCTCAGATCTTAGCGACTTAAGCATCAATAGGAATGCTCATCAATAGTGTGCTTGTTTTCACTTTAATTAAATAGCATACATCCACTAAGAATGTGTATATCAACATCTTTCTCATCAAGATTCTTAAGATTCTAGATGATGCTACATAAGGAAGGAGAAATTTGAAAAGTCAAGCATGATTGAGAAGAAATGAGAAGAACGTATGGTAGACACAAAGGGTTTTTGCATAACTAGAATGGGATGGGTGGAAAGGGAATATGCATGCTAAACAAAGAATTCAATAGCTTGAGATGAATGATAGCTATTTACTATCATAATTTTAAGGAAAGAAAAGAGGAAACTTCAAGTTCAAAAGTGAAGGGTAGCTGGAAATGCAACTCAAAAGTATTATGTGCATCAAAGGGACAGAGGACCATTGAAAGAAGGAAGGGACTTGAGTTGTTTTTAATTTTGGGGATCTTCCGGACCTTAGCATTGTTAACTTGCAAGGGAAGAAACGAATAAGGGATGCTTCAAGTATTGTTGGCATGACAAGGTACTCTATAACACAATTTCACTTCTCTACTCCATAAATGTGGAATGTTTTGCATTGTAAAATATGCATTGTGTTGTCAAGAATGTATTTCACATATCTTAAAAAAAAAGGGTGTGCCATACTTCAAACCTTTTGGTTATATGTTTACAATGGATGTTCAACGATACTATTGTGAGTTTTTGAGACATTTGATACATAAACTATTAACTGCTCATTTTAAAACACTTTGTTCATTAAGCTCTTTATCATCATGATCTCTTGAACATTGGTTGTGGACCAAAGTTTGGTATATTAATGTTTTCATATTCATACATCTGGGTCAAGTGCCTCCTTCACGTGTTTTAACCTTTATGAATAAATGTCTTTGATCCATATGCTCAATCTTGTATCATCAAACTAGCCTTTTTAGCACCATCTTGATATGAATGAACCATCTGATAGAGCATAAGATTGGGGCGGCTCTAAGTGCACTCTCAAACGAGGATTAGGTTTCCTTAGTGTTGGCTTATTAGAGAAGGGTTGTGGAAGCATCTCTCAAAATATTTCTCACAATCATGGATATGGTCTCTAACAAACTTCCTACAATCCAAATCATCGAACTCTCATCTTTGACTCTTTCTGCACATTCTTTTATCAGAATACCATTGATAAAAGGCATAGTCACCAAAGGTATAAATTCATGTAGGACCAGATTCATGGCATTCATCATATGAGCTATCAAATTTGTCACTGCATGTGGCAAGGTACACATGCATATAGGTCCTAGTGGATTCTTTATTATGGTGATGTCTCTGCTCTCAATAGCCAACTTAAACTAGTCATACATTGAATACAGGCCGTGCATAGAATAGATGGAATGCCCAAAAAATTCTTGTGCAAACTCATCTACTATAGGTCCTATCCCTACATTTTTGATTATGACTTTATTTACAATCTACAAATCCTGAATGAAACAAAGTTTTCCATTCTTCTTTGGCAATGTGAACCACCTATTTGAATATGAAACTGAAGATGGTTCCAATTTTTGCATGGATATCTTTTCCTTTAAAAACTTCATCAACTCATGTAAGTGAGCCTTTGGGACTTGTATAGGTTGAGTATTCCATGGTATATGTGGCATTGTAAAGATCATCATGGGCAAAACTTGTTTTGGATCTGCACATCCTATCTCATGTGGAAAAAGTGCAAAGGCTTTCTCGTGTCCTTTGATAATTTCTATGAACTTTTCTTTCTCTTTTTCTCTAAGAAGTGACCTCTCTCTGAATTTTATCTGCTTAATAGTCTCCTGAGTAAAATGATTCCCTATAAGCTCCCATCTTCTAAACATAGGATCATCAAACACTCTCAAATACTTTTCATGACTATCATTTTGCAATGGTTGGACTATGGGTTTTACTTTCTTCTCAACAGTCTTGTACTTTGTATTCACATTCACTTCATGTTGTCGCAAAAACTCAATGATCATTTCATATTCTTTGATAGAATTGAGAATGATGATTTTTTATTTTTTATTTCTTTGAAGCACGTGCTTTTTTCTTCTAAAATAGTCAAACTACTTTCCATCTCAGTTACGTTTTCAATATTCTCATCAGGTAACATGAATCCTTAATTTTTGTAGTGTGTTTCATTTATTTTTCTAAATTTATTTAAGGTATGTTTCTTTTGTAAAGAAATCATCTTGAATGCAATAGAATATAGAAACAAAATCTGACAGCTAGGTACAGAATCTTGCAAGACATCAAACAAACTCCCACCATTGTCTAGCTTAATAATGCATTTAGCAAAGATTTTGGTCAAAACTAGCCCCATAATCTCCTACGATGTACAATCATCATGCTCATGGGAGTTGATGGGGTGTTTTCGCATATTCTCTCTATTTCTTGCATGATTTGGGCATACATTCATGACTTGCAAGGAGTGTAGACTGGATCTTGATCGGTTCAGGCATAGACAGATTCATCATCCATTGCCTTTTGTTTCCATCCACACTTTGGTTATGGAAGGTTTCCAAAGCATAGACTTGTACAAATAGTTATCCTAGACAAAGAAATGGAATTCCGCAAAAAATCCCCCAAATCTTCACATGTACAAAAGCACTTGCCCCAATCAAAGCTCGAAAGCCATTATCTACAGACCTCATCCTCCAACAATGTTCTTTGTCTATAGGCCATCTAAATTGTTTGTAAAACTTCTTCGATATCACATTTATGTCTAACCTTGAGTCAATCAAGGCCAAAGCTAAACATGAATCTCTTTCATTTCCTAATTTTACTTTCATTTCTTGCATCTCGCTTGCCCAAAAGTTCTTAGTACACTCACTGTCAAATCTTCTCGTCTCATCATCAGGTATAATTGGTCCTAAAGAATTCCTATTTTCTTGACATTTTGCAATATCATCAACTTCATCATCAAATGAGTCACTCAAGGCTAAAACTTCATTCATCACTTGAGTGTTGTCATATGCCACTCCCATCTCCACATCCTCACATAATGGGAATTTGTTTCTTTTTATTAGTCTTATCAAACTATCCTTGAACTTAGGCTTGGAAACAAAGAAGACTTGTTCCAAGGACATAGTCAGAGCTTGGCTCTTAAATAGAATATCATTTAATATTTTCTTGGCATCATTCTTTTCCTCAAGATTAGAAATTAATACAACCTTTAGTGTTTTCTTCTTCTTTTTCTTTTCTTGAACATTTTCTTGAACGTTTTCAATATTTTTAGTAGTCTCTGGGTTCTTTTCCTTTTCATATTTGTTTCTTGAATTTTTATTCGATGAGTTGGCCTCTTTCCCTCTCTTTTTTCTTTTCTTTTTGCCTCTTCCTCAAGAACAAGAGGCTCCTTAAAGTGAACTTTCTTTTTAGCTTCCTTAGCTTTTTCATCAACATCTTTACTTTGTCTCCTTGTCACTCTTCTCTCTGGATCTACCTCATCTTGCATTTCATCTCTTCTCTTTTACTCAACATTATCTATGTGTGAGTTGAAAGATAACTGATCCACAGGAGCCTTCGAGGAAGTCTTCTACATGATCGCATCTCTAGCTCCGACTAACGCTTCTATTGAGTAGTTCTTTTACAGTTGTGGCCTAATTTCCTCTTCATCGCCTTCTTCCAATGGCTTTAACTATGCAGCCAATGTGATAGCATTTGTACTTGATGGGTTCTCATATAGCTTCTTCATTCCTCCCTTCCCTCGGCTTATAGGGAGAGGAAGCTGAGTCTTGAAGTCACAAAGCTTTTTATCTATGTGATTCACTAATTGGTGTTCTTTATTTTGTTTCAACTCTTCCCATGCATAAGAAAAATGTTCTTGCGCATCACAACAAACACATCTGTTTGCCCCTCCAAATCCCCTAGTTCCTTGTCTATCAAGTGCTCCACTATTCCTGTGATGCATGGGCTAGAGTGGTGGTACATGGGTGTGCTAAACAACCAGCTACACTGGAGGTGGAGCGTAAGGCATCATGTATCCCTTTATGTTTGGAATTGTTATATCATTTCTCTATAATGGATCCTGTATATCTAGTGTTATATTGAGGACGTGTGGGGTCTTAATAACCCATAGAATACTTGTTGTGTAAACAAACCATCTCTTTGGATAGAGATGTCTGCATCATCATGACATTCTCTATTTGCTTGCTAAGGATTTCCAATTGCAACTCCACTAACATACAAGATCTAGATGCAACATTAGCCATAGTTGATGCTTCAAAAACATTCAAAATCACTCAAACAGGTGTATCTCTAGGTTGTAATGGACACGTATATGCAGGTATATCATACAACATAGCCATGGACATGGATGGATACCTCAAGGAAGTGAGGTGGTAATGCTAAAACCTGCTTTGTACCTGCCCTAATACACTTCAAAGCTATATAGTTGGTCCTTTTTGCTTGCAAATGACACCAAGAAAGTACCTATGTACTTTGGAGTTGATGCTTGAAACAACTGAATCAAAACAGATTACTTCAAGAATGGCTAGTGTTAAAAACCTTGCTATTTTAGTCCATACACCTATTGGTTCTTTTTCTCAGAGCTCACACTATAGTAGCAATTGATGAAATTCATTTTGAGGGAATTCAAATTAGGTAGCTAATGGTTGCAAGTGGAATCATCTAATTGATAAACTATGCTATGAGAAATAAGTTTAGCAATCCAAATCTTACCCCCGATTTTTTAGGGACTAACTAGTTGACCAGTGAGAACTTTGATGATGATTCTCCGAGATGCCTAAACCGAATACCTTGAGATTTTGATGGCACAAAGTAGACTTGAAGCTGGTTCCAAGAAGCTAAAGACTATGAAAAATGATTGAGTATTCACTAAGATATGAATAGAGTGTTAAATGACTATGTGTATTATAAGACATGATTGTACAAGGTCATTGGCATTGTAATGATGCTCAATGATGATAGACTGAGTGAGCTATGGTGTGAGCCACTCAACTTCTACAAATGGTCAAGGAGAGAGCTCTAAAAATGAGGCCACATAACCGCAAGAGTTACAAAGACTTTTTATATGAGTTTTCTTCTAAGCTTGAATTTGAATTCAAACTTTCCTTCAACTAAAAATGACTCCCTTGATTTAGGAGTTATTCTCTCAAATGAACTAGTAGCTAATGTTCTTCCTAACTCTAGAAGACATAGGCTTTTACAAGATTCTTCAAAGATTTAATCTTTTATAATAGTAAATGATCAAGTGGTTACAAGCCAAGGTTCACATGATTCATCAAGTGATAATTGCACACATTTTCTTCCATGCTAAGCCAAACATGTAGGCTTGATCATTTGCACCAACAGCTCCCACTCAAGCCAAACATCTTGGCTTGCATTGCTTCATCAATCTTCTTGAATATCCTATAATCCAATCATGGTTTTAAACCTACAAAGTTTAGTGCCCATCAAGTGCTTTGGTTAACAAATCAACACATTGCATATTTGTAGATATATATGCTAGTTGAATCTCTTTGCTTAAGAGTTTCTCTCTAACATAGTGATAGTGCACTTCTATATGCTTGGTTCTTGCATGATAAATTGGATTGGCTGCAAGATGCAAAGAACTAGTGTTATCACTAAAGATCATTGGTGAATGAGTATGAAGTCCCAAATCTTAGTAGAGCAATCTAATGTAAATAGCTTCTTGTGTAGCATTTGCTAATCCCCTATATTCAGCCTTTGTTGAAGATAGAGCAACAGTTGGTTGCTTCTTTGAAGATCATGAGATAGGTTTATCATCTGCAAAGGATAAATAGTCGAAAGAACTTCTTCTATCATCCTTACATCCTACCCAATTTGCATCTGAGTACCTCCATTACATATGTCAATCCTTGTTAATGTTGCATAGTTTAGACTTCCAACTATGATTTGATAACATGCAATGTCTTCAAGTAAATCACCTTCATGAGCACTCAATTTTTTATTTACATCCATAAGGGTGCTACCTACTTTTGCATTTTCCAACTCGAACTTCTTCAACATGTCCTGCACATATTTCATTTGAGCGATGTAGATCTAGAGTTAGTATATACTAACTCAAGTCCAAGAAAATATTTCAAAAACCCTAGGCCACTGATCTTAAACTCCTACATCATCTATTTTTTGATTTGTTTGATGCCATTGGCATCACTACCTGTAAGAATAATGTCATCCACATATACACATAAATATATCATTTCTGAATTACTCCTCTTGACAAACAGAGAAGAATCTGCCTTGCTCATTATGAATCATTGGTCTTGAAGATAGGTTCTTAACCTATGGTTCCATGCCCTAGGTGCCTGCTTCAAACCATAAAGAGCTTTCTTCAATTTACATACATGATTTACCTTGCTTGGATCTTCATAGCCAGGAGGTTGAGCCATGTAAACCTCCTCTGAAATCCACCCATTGAGAAAATCAATTTTCACATCTAGTTGATAAATATTCCAATTTCTAAATGTAGATACACTTACCAATACTCGGATGGTTGGCATCTTCACCACAGGTGAAAAATTTTCTTCATAGTCTACTCCTCGGATTTGTGCAAAACCCTTAGCCACAAGCCTAGGTTTATACCTATTTATGGATCCATGTGAGTTCCTTTTGATTTTGTAAATCTGCCTAGAACCAATAACCTTCATTGATCCTTTCTTGGGTACTAGCTCCCAAGTGTCATTCTCTTGGAGTGCTTCTATTTCTTGATCCATCGCCTCCTTCCATTCGGCTTTGGCACTTGCTTCTTCATGTGAAGAAGGTTCTTCAAGTGATGAATCCTTAGCAAGATAAATAGAATGCTTAGTAACTAATGAAGTATCATACCCATATCTGATTCACTTCTTACTCTCTTTTTGTGATCTCTTTAAGGCTTGGTTGGATGACTCAGGTATGTCCTCCAACCTCTTCATCTTGACCTTGCCTTTTGATTTCCATGCTTTAAACTCTTACAAGTGGATGGTGTCCTCATCATCTGATTTGATGTCTTCAATTGGGTGTGGCTCCTTCTTGGTGAGGCTTGGAAATTTTTCTTCCAAGTCATATGGCAATTTGACCTTCTTGCATTCACTTTCAAACCAAGAGTCATTCTCATCAAACACATCTCTACTGACCATAAATCCTTTGTTGGATGGATTGTAAAACCTGTATCCTTTTTTATTTATATCATACCCTATGAAGATGCATTTTTCTGCTTTAGGGTCTAACTTACCTGTAGTTTGAGATGGAACATGCACATAAGAAACACAACCAAATATTCTGCTATGTTCAAGTGATGGTCTCCTACCATGCCATGCCTCATAGGGAGTCATCCTATCAAGGGACTTAGAAGGTAACCTATTAATAAGATAAGTGGCAGGAGAAACACTCTCTACCCACAAGTAATTAGGCAACTTCTTTTCATTTAGCATAGATCTAGTTGCTTCGACAATCAATATGTTCCTCCTCTCTGCTACTCCATTTTGCTTAGGAGCATATCCAGTTGTGATCTCTCTCTTGATACCTTGTTCCTACAAAAATGCATCAAACTCATTTGAGAAGTACTCATCTCCTCCATCTGACCTTATCCTCTTTAAGCTTTTTCCTGTTTGATTTTCCACAAGTGCAAGATACTTTTTGAAACAATTGAACACTTCATCCTTATGTTTCATGAAATACAAGATAGTCCACCTATTGAAGTCATCAATAAATGACACATAGTACCTTGAGCCTGAAATTGAAGGGTCGGTCCGCAAACATATGTGTGGACAAGTTCAAAATAATCCTCATGCATATAGCCTTTCTTTGTAAAGGGTAACCTCTGTGATTTACCAAACTAACATGCACCACGTTTATAGATCATATGTTGCTTGGATACATTAGGTATCCCAAGTACACATTGATCTCTACATATCTGCTTCAATGTTTTCTCACCAATGTGTCCTAATCTTTTGTGCCATATCTCTAACTCTTCAAGGTTTGATCCTTATAATTAAAAAGTGCAATATTTCTAGTGTCCTCAAGCTCAAATGTAAACAATCTACCTGTTTTCTCTCCCTTTGCAATTCTCCTGAATCCATGTTGGGGGTCCTCCACAAAGGCTCCTAATTTATTGAACCTAACCTACAAACCCTTTTCCACTATCTGTTCAACACTCATCAAATTCTTTATGATAGTAGGTACATAAAGAACTCTACTAAACATATTCCTATTCCCATCAGAAGTTTTGACATTTCCTACCTTGACAACTGAATGCTTCGTATCATCACCTATTTTCACTTGATGCTTTCCTTTGGGCTCTTCAAGATCAGAAAGGAGAGCTACATTGCCTGCTACATGGTTTGAACAACTTGAGTCAATATAGAAGAGGTGCTCATCATTTATACCTTATTTTGAAGTCATGCTGATAATGAGAAGAGAATCCTCATGATCCTTTGTATAGTTGTTGAAATCTTTTCTTGATTTGTATCCTCCTTGATAATTCTTTTTGTAGCCATGGTTGTATCCTTGATTATGGTTTAATATTCCTCTTGATTGTGAGTAGCCATATCTTTGAAATCCTCTTCCTCTCTGGTTCTTGAAGTTCCTATAGCACTCATCTGTTGTATGATTAGATAGTCCACATATATTGCATGGGGAAGAGGTGAAAGGTCTCCCCCTACCTTGCTTACCTCCTCTGCCCCTTGCTCTTGAATTCCTACATCTTCCTGCATAGTTAGCTTGAGAAGTAGCACCTTCATCTTCAAATTTTTTGCTCTTTCCTTTATCCTTAGACTTTCCTTTACCTCTATAAAGGGCTGAAGAATTGTTACCTCTTGATGATTCACCATTTTTGTTGAGTTTGGCCTCATGGGTGAAGAGTTGCCCCATGAGAGTGGTTAGATCAAGGATTTGCATATCCATATAGAGATCCATTGCGATTGTGAAGGATTCCCACTTATCATCTGCCTTGATGCCATTGATTATTTGTCTCACTATTTGCTCTTCTTCAATCTCCTCTCCTATGCTTCCTAATTGATCAGGTTCATCTTGCACCTTAGTCACAAATTCTAAAACATCTTGCTTAGGTTGCTTCTTTTGAGTGGTAAACTCCATCCACAATTGATTTTTCCTAGCTCTTGTATTGGAGGAAGAATATGAAGATAGAGTATCCCAAGTCTCTTGGAAAGTTTTGCAATTCCTAATATGAGGAACAAGGAAGTCAGAAATAGAGTTAAGTAGATATGACCTGGCTCAAGCATCTTTGGCACACCATGAGTTGAGTCTTTCTTGCTCCTCTCTTGTAGGTTGAACTTTGCTTCTAAATGTGGGCATCTCCTCATCTCTTAATATGTGTCCATAGAGACTTCTTCCTTGTAGATAGGTATTCATCCTCAAGGACCATGCTGGATAATTATTCCTCTCCAATTTATCAATAAAAGAAGAAAAAACATCCCCCATGTTGGTGTATGGAACACCACAAGAACTAAGCTAAAGTGATATTAGAATTCCTCCATAATCATCATTAGCTTAGCAACACTCTAAATTTGAAACCTTTATCACTAAATTTAGTGAAATCCAAAAATTCACTTTCCAAAAATCTGTGCCTTTTCTTCTAGCTTCAAATCTGATATGTATTAGCTTGATTCTTGTAAATTCTTTTGATCATTTTCTAGTAGAAGTTCTTCCTAATGTTAAGCAACACATTCCAAGCAAAAATTTCAAGTAATAACTTCAGAATATTTTGAATTCACTTCAACATTTGAACTATGTTTGAAATCTGAAAAATGACTTCATCGATTTGACATACCTTCACTGTTAGACTCATTTCTCTGAGTACACCCTGTTTTGCAAAGATCTTTTTGTCAATTGTAGTTGAAGGTAGTAGCTTCAAAATGAGCTATCACTTATGAAGAACTTAACACTCTACTGTGAGATTTGACCTTTAGAAAATCAGGGAAAAGTGCGCCAGAAAACTCATGATTTACCTCTTTCACTTCTTCTTACCTCTTCTTCAAATGTTTCAAGATTACACTCTTTATTTGTATACCAACTCTTCTATTCATCAAATGTCACATCTCTCGAAACAATAAATTGTTTTGTTAGAGGACTCCATAGCCTATAACCCATCTGCTTTTCATCATATCCAATCAACACATATTTTTCAGCCTTTTATTCAATCTTATGTCTGAGTTGTGATGGTACATAAGCATAGGCAATTGATCCAAACACCTTAAATCAAGTGTTGGTTTCTTACGCCACCAAGCTTCACAAGGGGTCATTTCATTTAGAGTTGAACATGGTAATCTATTCACAAGATATGTAGCTGTATTTACAACCTCTTCCCAAAGATAATTAGGGCAATTCTTTTCCTTTACCATTGCTCTAGCAAACTCAACCAAAGTTTTATTCCTCCTTTCTGCCACCCTATTTTGTTGAGGTGTATACTTGCAAGTTATTTCTCTCTTGATACCTGCATTTCAAAGATAATCTATGAATTTTTGGGCGAAGTATTCTTCCCCTCCATCAGACCTTAGTCTCTTGAGCTTTTGACCTGTAACTATCTCTGCATATGCGTGAAAATGTTTGAAAGCTCCAAACACTTCTGATATTTCCTTCAAAACATAAATGGTTATCCATCTTGTAGCATCATCAATAAAAAGAACATAATACCTAGAAACATTGATTACTTCTTCTTTTGTTGGTCCCCATACATCTGTATGTATGAGCTCTAGCAAACTATCATGCTTAAAACCTTTTGTCTGAAATGATAACCTGTGTGCCTTTCCTATCTGACAAGCTTCACATTTGTAGATCATATGTTGGCTCTTTACATTCGGTAGCCCTATTACATCTTACCATAGACAATTTGATTGTATCCATCCTCTGGAACTTCAACAAATACTCCTTCATTTGTAAATCTGACTTGAAAAGCTTTCTCTACTATTTGTCCCACACTAATCATATTCTTTGGTATTGTTGGTACGTAAAAGACATTTGTTAGAAAATTAGCTCCACTCCTACACTTCACTTTTCCAATTGAATGCACATTATGTTTTGTATTGTCACCTGTCTGTACTGTGTGACTTAAAATACCTTCTTCCAATTATGATAACAATTCTATAGTACCTGACAAGTGATTGAACAACCAGATTCAATAAAGAATACCTTGAGATCCTTCTTCTCTGATGCACTTATTGAATTCATCATCATTGTTGTATGGTTGTCATTCTGTGTATCATTTGCATAGTTGTAATAGGTAGTGTTATAAGACTGATTTTGATTCCAATTTCTTCCACCACCTCTACCAAAACTTCCTCTTGAATTTTGTCTTCCTCTTTGAAATTGATTCTGAAACCTTCCACCTCTTCCTCTGCCATTACTACTTTGATTATGATTTGATCGTTGTTGGTTATGCCAACAATCATAAGCTAGATGATTGCTCAATCCACAAATCCATCATGTCTTCTTGTTATTGTTCTAATTACCTCTACATCTTCCATTTCCTCGACCTTTACCTCTGCCAATACCTCTTCCTCTTGCATAATTTGCTTGAGTAGTCAGCTCTTCTTCATCCTTTGCTTTAGCTTTATCACTTTTCTTCTTATTCTTTGCATACATAGCAGAGCTATGTCCTTTATCTCCATCGATGTGACTTCAAATCTTGCTCAAATGTAACCATCAGTCCAAGCAATTGATTTAATTCTGGTACATAATGATTTAATGAAAGTTCAGTTAAGAGTACAAAAGGTTTCCACCTTTTCATCTCCTCTCAATCCTACAAGCAATTGTGCTATCAACCTATGAGCTTCAATATCCTCATCAATAGATCTAAGGCTATCTTCCAAGCCCTTCATCTTAGTGACATAATCACTAATGCTTTGACATTGCTTCTTCTTAAATGTGGTAAACTCTGACCATAAGCTAGCCTTCCTACCTTTAGTAGTGTTTTGGAAGTGATCTTCCAAAGCATTCCATATGTCTTTAGCTGTTTCTAAACCTCTGATATGTGGTAACAAATGATCTTTGATAGTGTTGTATATATAAGCCCTTGCACTTGCATCTCTCTTCTGCCATAGCTTCAAAGCTTCTAGTTCTTATTTCATTGGTTGAATATCATGTTCAAATGTAGGCTTTTCTTCTTCATCTGACATATATACCATTAGATCCTTACTCATAAGTGAGGTTTCCATTCTCATTACCCAAGCAGGATAATTATCTCTGTCCAATTTGTCAATAGATACATGATCTGCCATAGTCTTCTTGCTTTTGTTGCAACCTATGAGTATAAGGTTAAATTATGTTACCTTTTGTAGATCTTTACCCTTGACAATAACTTCGAAGTGCTCCTTTGATGTCTTTTGTTGTTGAATACCTCAGCTTTCACCTTTTCAATGAAGAACTCTTCAGCTCCTCTTGTATCTGCACCTCCTTTCACTCTTGAGGACCTTTCTGCTCTGATACCACTTGTTGGTGTATGGAGCACCACAAGAACTAAGATAAAGTGATATTAGAGTTCCTCCATAATCATCATTAGCTTAGCAACACTCTAAATTTGAAACCTTTATCACTAAATTTAGTGAAATCCAAAAATTCACTTTCCAAAAATCTGCGCCTTTTCTTCCAGCTTCAAATCTGATCTGTATTAGCTTGATTCTTGTAAATTCTTTTGATCATTTGCTAATATAAGTTCTTGCTAATGTTAAGCAACACACTACAAGCAAAAGGTTCAAGTAATAACTCCAAAATCTTTTGAATACACTTCAACATTTAAACTATGTCTGAAATCTAAAAAATGACTTCATTGATTTGACATACCTTCAGTGTTAGAATCGTTTCTTTGAGTACACGTTATTTTTTGCAAAGATCTTTTGGTCGATTGTAGTTAAAGGTGGTAGCTTCAAAATGAGCTATCATTCATGAAAAATGTTACACTGTACTGTGAGATCTGACCTTTAGAAGATCAGGGAAAAGTGCACCAAAAAACTCATAACTATCAGCTAACTTTCATACTCGTATGAAAACACTTAGAATTCTCTACACAAGAGAAACGAGATCAAATACTTCTATAAAAATATGTGTTATCTATTAGAGAAGATGTGTAAAAAAGTTCTTGGCTTCATTCTGCTCATAGCCATGGAAAACTCTCCTACTCTGAGTAGTTCTTCCTCAACATCTCTCTCAGAAAAAAACCCGACTTTTTCGCTTGTCATTCAAGACTTACAAATCAAGTTCTCTATTTTTTTTTTAGCTCAAATTAACTTATATACATATGCACTACATACTCCTAGACTCAAACTCATAATTTTAGAAGTCCTATGTCAGGATTAAACTCTAATTTTGCACTATATTAGAAGTGCGAATTTGTCCCTTCACTTAGGCTTGATTTTCCGAGTGTTTTGCTTTTACTTCTCTTGTCTTTCTTTTTCCTTCATATGCCTTCATGTCTTTATGTCTTATAAGTGAGTGAAGCCCCAACACCCCATTTTACCTCAACTTGCTCTGATACCACTGTTGGGAGAGATGGATGGATACCTCAAGAAAGTGAGGTGGTATTGCTAAAACCTGCCCTAATACACTTCAGAGTTATATAGTAGGCCCTTTTTGCTTGCAAATGAAACCAAGAAAGTACCTATGTACTTTGGAGTTGATGCTTGAAAAAATTGAATCAAAACAGATTACTTCAAGAATGGCTAGTGTTAAAAACCTTGCTATTTTAGTCCATGCACCTCCTGGTTCTTTTGCTCAGAGCTCACACTATAGTAAAAATTGATAAAATTCCTTTTGAGGGAATTCAATTAGGTTATGTAGCTAATCATTGCAAGTGGAATCATCTAAAATGATAAACTATGTTCCAAGAAATAAGTTTATCAATCCAATGCTTACCCCCAATTTGTTAGGGACTAACTAGTAGATGACCAATGATCACCTCGATGATGATTTCTTCATGATGCCTAAACCAAATACCTTGAGATTTTGATAGCACAAAGTAGACTTCAAGCTAGTTCCAACAAGCCAAATTTTTATGAAAAAGGATTGAGTATTCACTGAGATATGACCACATAAAGTTGACTATTCTGAGTAGTCATAGTAGAGAAGTAGAGAGAGATGTTCAATGCCTATGTGTATTATAAGACATGATTGTACGAGATCATTGGCATTGTTATGATGTTCAATGATGATAGACTAAGTGAGCTATGGTGTGAACCACTCAGCTTTTACAAATGATCAAGGAGACATCTCTAAAAAAGAGGCCACATAACCATGAGAGTTACAAAGACTTTTTATATGAGTTTTCTTCTAAGCTTGAATTTGAATTCAAAATTGCCTCCAACTAAAAATGACTCCATTGATTTAGGATTTATTCTCTCAAATGAACTCATAGCTAGTGTTCTTTCTAACTCCATGAGATATAGGCTTTTACAAGATTCTTCAAAGATTTAATCTTTTACAATAGTGAATGATCAAGTGGTTACAAGCCAAGGTTCACATGATTCATCAAGTGATAATTACACACACTTTCTTCCATACTAAGCTAAATGTGTAGGCTTTATCATTTGCACCAACAAGCCTGTCATTGCCATATCTTGACAATTTCCTCTGCTTTTGTTCTAATCGTAGCCCAATCTTCAGTGAGCCCAAATCTTTTCCAAGACTCCTCAATCCTTCTCTCAACTTCAGTCCTGTCCTTAGGACTTAAAATATTGAGATATGAAATTACCAATTCAAGCTTTAGAGAGTCCATATTAGCTTCAGGAAGCTAAGCATACATCCTCAAGAACTCATTTAGTAGGTGCATTAAGGATGTAGTGGGTTTTTGGGAATGAACCCATTGCAAGAAACCCTCTCTGCAGTGCTGGCTAAAATCTTCTAGATAGAAAAATTTATGTAACTCTTTTCTAAATTCAAACCAAGTCTTCTCTATATGAACTAGAATAAATGCTAAGATCCACCTTGATACTACCAAAGTGAAAACATAAAAGAACATCTCTTCGGGTAGCCCATGCATATCAGCTAGGTCTTTAAATATGTGAGAGAGCTAATATTGAGGAGGTAAAAACTATGCCAAAATGGCTCGCGTAGACTTTGTGTGATCAAAAAATTAGATGTAGATCTATCATACCATACTTGTTCAGGATCTCATATTGCCTCTTTTGCATCATATTGGTATGCTATGGTTGCCTCTAGTCTCTGTGATGAGACTGAGCCTATTTCGTTTGATGAAGCACAAAATTTTGAACATTGGATGGTTCCAATGCAATCTGAATATGATGCTACCATGAAAAATGGTACATGGTCCTTATGTGCCTTGCCCCATGGAAAGAAGGCCATTGGCACTTAGTGGGTATACAAGCTGAAGCATAAACCTAATGGAACAATTGAAAGGTATAAGGCTAGGCTTCTTGCAAAGGGTTATGTGCAGGAAAGAGGCATTGATTTTGATGAAACCCTTGCACCTACATGTCAAATGACTACTGTTCATAGCATCTGTGCACTTGGAGCTCATCACGGTTGGAATGTACATCAATTGGAAATTAAAATAGCATTTTTGAATGGTCACTTGCATGAAGAAATGTATGTTTTTTAGTCCTGTGGATTTGTGCAGAAAGGGCATGAAAACTAGGTCTTCCGGTTGAAGAAGGCATAATATAGTTTAAAGCAAGCACCACGTGCTTGGTAGGAAAAGATACATGCCTATCTGATTGCACATGATTTTGAGAATAGTCCAACTGAAAGCACCTTATATGTTAAGCACGCTAATAATGTACTTCCGATCAGTGTTGTGTATGTTGATTGTTAAAAGTCAAGCATCAAGCTACAAATTCGTGGGGAATCTTTTATGGACATGTGGAGCAATCAAAGGAAGCCAAAAGCCACGAGATTCCATCAAGAAAAGTCACTCAACCACTCCCCAAGTCATCTCAACTAATTCCTCCAAGTTAGGAGGCTGATTTGGAAAGGTAGTTCCTAGATTTTAGGGGCACACTTCTCACTATAAAAGGAGCATGTATCCCGACTTCTTTTGGCCCATCTTCTTGGAGTTTTAGCTCATGTAAAGTGAGCACTAAGTGTTGGAGTTGTGATAAGCAAGGCCCTTGCTTAAGCTAGCCCCTTGCTTGCTTGTTTGTTTTCTTTTAGTAGGCATATCTATGTGTGTGTGCAGGCAGTGTTGCAACTCTCTACCCCTGAGTTGTTAGCAATGGTTCTCCCTCATATTGTATCCATTTGATGTAATTCTTGTCTCATTGGATAGCTATTGGAGTCTATTTTATGCTCACAAAGTCTCTGGATCATTCTCTGAGTAAGCTAGGAGCAACATTCATTTTAGTGAAGTTGTGTGATTGATATCTCTCTTGGTGTGTAGGCTTTGTTGGAAATATTTTGCTCTCTTTTGTAAGGGCTGGTTCTCCTTGTCTATGTATCTATTTGCTATGATTTTGGTGTCATTCGGTAGCTACTAGAGTCCTCTAAAGTTGACCCAAGTTTGAGATTCATTCTCTGTATAAGCTCTGAGAAAAGCTTGCTGGAGTGAAGTGAGGTATCTGCTTGACTGGCAGTTGTGAGCATTCAACTAGCTCATGTTGTAGACATTGTTTCTCCTTGTGTAAGCATCTATTTGAAGTGAAATGTGTTTTGTTGGAAAGCTCTTGGTGTGTACTACAGGTTTACAAAAGCTCACTGGAGTTCTCTGCATAAGCTCTGAGTAAGAGCATTTTTGGTGTGCAGAGGTCAAAGAAGGATACCTGTGGAGGTCATTCACGCTTTGTCGTTGCTTAGGGGTTGAGATACTTCCCCCATCAGTGGTATCAGAGCATTTGGGCATCTTGGAGGCATCACATACAAGCAAGAAGACCTCTTGGAGTTGGTGGTTGAAGATTTGCATCAACAAAAGCTTCTTGGAGGTAGCTCACATCAAGGGGGAGCTATTCTACTCAAAGTTTCAAGAGCACAAGGTGTCCATCTAAGGAAAGCTTTGTATTGAGGTAACCTCAGAGCCTCATTTTCATTTTACACACATTGGAGCATTAGCCAAGGGCTAGGTCAAGTATCAAAGACTAGATATGGGAGACTTCAACACTCAAATTGAAAAGCTAGACAAAGGGAACTATCAACCATGGAGATTTAGGGTCTACAACTATCTTATGGGCAAGGGCCTTTGGGGGTTGATTAGTGGAAGTGAACCAATACCTAGGTTGGATGAGAATCCAACCAATGACCAGAGAAGGGACTTTAGGGAATGGAATGAAAGAGACAAGAGGGTTATCTTTATCCTTTCCCAACACATTAGCAATAGCATGATCGGCCATATCCAAGACTTGGATTCAAGCATGAAGGTATGGGAGACACTTGAAAGGCTTTATTCAACAAGCACCAAAGCAAGGAAGATCCAACTCAAGAATGAGCTCAACAACCTTAGGAAGAGCTCAGGGAGTAGCATAAATGACTACATATTTAAGGTCAAGGATTTATCAGATGCATTGGGATCCATTGGAAGCCACGCAGACGATGACGATCTTGTGGCTTATACTCTCAATGGTTTGAGAGATGATGAGAAGTGGAAACCCTTTACCACTTCAGTATATGTAAGGGATAATCTTCCCGATTTTGAGCAATTGGTTGCTCTCATGGTCACCGAAGAAATGAACATAGGTGGAAGTTCAACTAAAAGCAAGGATGCACAAGTTTTCTATGCAGGTAATCAAAGGGGCAAAGGAAGACGAGGACAAGGAAGGGGCAAAGGAAGGTTTGGAGGAAGGCAAGGCCACTCAAGCAATCAAGGACATGACCAAGGCACCTCATCACAAAGAGGGAGAGGAAGAACAAGAGGAAGAGGAGGACGACATCAACAAAACAGGAATCAAGATGGTGAAGGATGTTACATATGTGGCAAGTTTGGCCACTATGCTAGAGATTGCTACCAAGGAGGAAACCAAAGGAGCTATAATCAAGGTTCTTCATACAAAGGCCAAGGTAATTATGCTTCTACAAGTTCAGAAAATGACAATCTCTTGATGATGCACATGAATGGGAATTCAAGCAAAGTAGATAACACTTGGTATATTGATAGTGGATGTAGCAACCATATGAGTTGCAATGCTTCTTGGTTTACTAATCTACATGTTCCCAAAGGTAAAGGACATGTAGAAACAGGTGATGATACAGCCCATGAGATCTCCCATGTTGGAGATGTAGCTTTGGATGACAAGGAGGAAGGAAGATGTCTCAAGGATGTCTTGCATGTACCTACTATCACAAAGAACTTGGTGTCCGTTGGGCAAATGGTTGAAAGAGGCTATCAAGTAAGGTTCAACAAAGGTGGATGCTTTGTGGAGAACCCTATACAAGGTTACAAGGTCATAGCAAGAGGAAAGAAGCAAGGGAGACTCTTCACTTTGGAGGTAAATTCTCATTCCACTCAACATGTCTACTTCACATATGGAAACAAGAGGATTTCGGAGTTGGACTTGTGGCACAAGAGGATAGGTCACATCAACATACAAAAAATGAAGGAAATGCAATTCAAGAGGCTGGTTGAAGGTCTTCCCAACTTCCAAGGACAAGGTATGAAGCATTTATGTGAATCTTGTCAACTAGTGAAGCAAGCGAGACTTCCATTCAAGAAGAGTGGCTACATAAGCCAACATCCATTGGAGTTGATACATACAGATGTGTGGGGGGCAACCAAAGAGCAATCCATTGGAGGTAACAAGTACTTTGTCACTTTTATAGATGATTGCACAAGGATGGTTTGGGTTTATTTCATAAAAAACAAATCAGATGTGTTTACATGTTTCAAAGCATTCAAGGCAATGGTAGAAAAGGAAACAGGTACATATATCAAGAAGCTAAGGTCCGATGGAGGGGGATAATATTTCTCTAATGGGTTTTCTGATTTTTTAATGGATCAAGGCATCAAGAGGCAAGTAACATGCAGGTACACACCCCAACAAAATGGAGTAGCAGAGAGAAAGAATAGATACATTGCCAAGATCGCTAGAGCAATGCTTAATGAGATGAATGTACCTAACATGTTTTGGAGTGATGCAGCAAATACCGCCGTGTATCTTATGAATAGGGCTCCTACCTCAGGGATCCATGGCTTGACACCATATCAAGCCTATTATGGTAAGAAACCTGATCTTTCCCACTTGAAGATATTTGGATGTACTTGTTATGTACATGTGCCAAGTGAATTGAGGCACAAGCTACAACCAAAGGCAGAAAAGTGTGTGTTTCTAGGATATTCAAATGATCATAAAGGTATAGGTGCTTCAACCCAAACACAAAGGACTTGAGGATATCAAGGGATGTAGCATTTGATGAGCTACTCCCTTGGTATAAGAAGTATGATTGTATGCAGGACTATGAAGAAGAAAAGCATGGACATGATGAAGAACAAATCGACCTAGAGCTAAGCGGCCCAAGGTGTTCCATCAATGAAGATAGTTCAAGCATGAACTCACCATGGAGGGGGAGATCTTCATCAAGCTATGAAGCACAATCAATCAACAAAGGCAAAGCAACATTGGTGGAGTTGGATGAAGAAGGTAATGAAGTTGAAGATGATCAAGGACACATGATGGAGAAAGAAGCCATGTCAAAGAAAGAGATCAAGTTCCCAAGGCAAAGGAGGTTTATTCCTCCAAAAGGTGAAGAAAGGAAGTCTTCTAGAGTTAAGTATCCAACTCAAAGGTTTACTTATGATTCATACATGGCAACTCATTATGCATATATGAACAAAGTAGTAGAAGATCATGAGCCCGATTGCTATGAAGATGCAAGCAGGTACACCGAATGGAAAGAGGCAATGCAAGAAGAGATCGACGCACTTGAGGAGAATCAAACATGGACTCTAGTGCCCAAGAAGGATAACATGAAGGTAATAGGTAATAAGTGGGTGTATAAAGTAAAGAAGAATTCAGATGGATCTACTTCTAGGTTCAAAGCAAGATTGGTGGCCAAGGGTTTTGCACAAACCTATGGAGTGGACTTTGAAGAGTTTCCACATCATGTTTGTAGGTTGAAGAAGGCACTTTATGGCCTAAAGCAAGCTCCAAGGGCTTGGAACCAAAGATTGGTGGACTATTTGATCAAATGTGGTTACAATCAAGCAAGGCCGATCCATCTCTCTTCATCAAACAAAGAGGAGAACTTGTAGTCTACATGTGCGTGTATGTAGATGATCTTATCATTACAGGTAATGATACAAAGGGCATTGAGGAGATCAAGGCAAAGCTTGGAAAGGACTTTCGGATCTCTGATCTTGGAGATCTTAGGTATTTTCTTGGCATTGAAGTTGTATACAAAGAAGAAGGTATTATGCTCATACAAAGGAAGTATATTCTAGACCTACTTGAGAGGTTTGGGATGCTACATTGCAAGCCTATTTCAAATCCCATGGAAGTTAATGTAAAGCTAAGCTCCATTGATGGAGAGCCATTAGAGGATGTAACCTTGTATCGATCTATTGTAGGATCTTTCAATTATGCCACAATAACTAGGCCCGACATAGCATATGGAGTTGGAGTGTTATCACAATTTATGGATAGTCCAAGGACTACACACTTGCAAGCTGCAAGAAGAATGTTACGATATCTCAAGGCCACTATAAATGAAGGATTGTTCTATTCATTTGATGATGATATGCAGGTCAAAGCTTATTCTGATGCCGATTGGGCCGGTTCAAAGGAGGATAGAAGAAGTACAAGTGGTTACCTAGTCATGCTAGGTAGCAAGATCATCTCATGGATTTCAAAGAAGCAACCCACGGTGGCATTATCTTCCACGGAGACTGAGTATAGAGCTTTGGCTCAAGTCACATGTGAGCTAATGTGGATTAAGAAGTTATTTATGGAGCTTAATTTGCAGGTTGACACATAACCAATTTTTTGTGACAACATGAGTAGCATTCATCTAGCATCGAATCCTGTCTTTCATGCTAGAACCAAGCATATTGAAGTGCACTATCACTTCATAAGGGAAAAGGTGATATCCAAGGAAGTTTCAGTACATCATATTGGTACCAAGGACCAAGTTGCGGACATGTTTACAAAGGCTTTGGATGGGATGAAGATTTCAAAATTCAAGCAATGCATCAACATGAAGGAGCTTGGATGAGGGTGAAGAATTGAAGCTTGAGGGGGAGTGTTAAAAGTCAAGCTTCAAGCTACAAATTCGTGGGGAATCTTTTATGGACATGTGGAGCAATCAAAGGAAGCCAAAAGCCACAAGATTCCATCAAGAAAAGTCACTCAACCACTCCCCAAGTCATCTCAACTAATTCCTCCAAGTTAGGAGGCTGATTTGGAAAGGTAGTTCCTAGATTTTAGGGGCACACTTCTCACTATAAAAGGAGCATGTATCCCGACTTCTTTTGGCCCATCTTCTTGGAGTTTTAGCTCATGTAAAGTGAGCACTAAGTGCTGGAGTTGTGATAAGCAAGGCCCTTGCTTAAGCTAGCCCCTTGCTTGCTTGTTTGTTTTCTTTTAGTAGGCATATCTATGTGTGTGCGCAGGCAGTGTTGGAACTCTCTTCCCCTGAGTTGTTAGCATTGTTTCTCCCTCATATTGTATTCATTTGATGTAATTCTTATCTCATTGGATAGCTATTAGAGTCTATTTTATGCTCATAAAGTCTCTGGATCATTCTCTGAGTAAGCTGGGAGCAACATTCATTTTAGTGAAGTTGTGTGATTGATATCTCTCTTGGTGTGTAGGCTTTGTTGGAAATATTTTGCTCTCTGTTGTAAGGGCTGGTTCGCCTTCTCTATGTATCCATTTGCTATGATTTTGGTGTCATTGGGTAGCTATTAGAGTCCTCTAACGTTGACCAAAGTTTGAGATTCATTCTTTGTATAATCTCTGAGAAAAGCTTGCTGGAGTGAAGTAAGGTATCTGCTTGACTTGCAGTTGTGAGCATTCAACTAGCTCATGTTGTAGACATTGTTTCTCCTTGTGTAAGCATCCATTTGAAGTGAAATTTGTTTTGTTGGAAAGCTCTTGGTGTGCACTATAGTTCTACAAAAGCTCACTGGAGTTCTCTCCATAAGCTCTGAGTAAGAGCATTTTTGGTGTGCAGAGGTCAAAGAAGGATACCTGTGGAGGTCATTCACGCTTTGTCGTTGCTTAGGGGTTGAGATACTTCCCCCATCATTGATGCTGCTCACTAGTCCTCATGAGAAGCATATTGCCAATTTCAAGGCTGATTTGCATGCCTCATTTGAGATGTCTTACTGGGGGCATTTGCATCATTATTTGGGATTTTGTTTATGCATGTTGATGGTGGAATGTTTTTGTGCCAAATGAAATATATTAACACATTATTGCAGCATTTTGGCCTTGAAAATTGTAAACCTATTGCCACTCCTATGGACACAGGATTACGATTGCATCTTCATGATGATCGAGATGCATTTGATGCTATTCTCTATCAGCAGGCTGTTGGATGCTTGATTTACTTATGCATTACTCGGCTAGATATTCAGTTTTCTATCTCAAAGATGAGCAAGTTTATGCATTTCCCAAGTGTCAAGCATTGGCAGGCAGTTAGCGCATCTTTCGCTACTTGAGTGGTACCTGGCTACTTGGGTTTTTGTATCCCAATGGGGATCACTACTGCCAGATTTGCATGCTTTTTCTAACTCTGATTAGGCTGGTTGTTATGACATTCATGTGTCCACTAGTGGCTTTTGCTTCATGCTTGGTACCTCATGTATATCTTGGTTGAGAAAGAAACAACCTACTGTGGCCACTTCCAGTTGTGAGGCTGAGTATAGGGCAGCCTTCACAATGACGGTTAAGTGTGTGTGGCTTAGAAGGCTTATGGATGATTTGGGTGTTGGTCAGTCTTCTGCCACCACCATCTTCACTAACATTGAGAGCACATTGGCAATTGCGAAGAACCCTGTGTTTCCATGCTTGCACTAAGCACATTGAGGTGCATTATCATTATATCAGGGAGAGGTTCTCTACTCGAGAGATAAGCTTGGCATATGTGCCCATGCAGGAGAACATTGCGGACCTTTTCATGAAGGCTATGCCTAGGGAGAAGTTTCAAGCTTTCCACGAAGCTTTGGGCTTACTTCCTTTTGTGGATTAATTCCACATAGCGTGGCACTTCCTTATACATGAATACCAACTCCTTGTTCACTGCATCACTCCTAGAGGGGATTTGTTGATATATTTAGGTAGTTATGTGTGCGAAGACACTAGGATGGTCGATGCTTTTATTTCCCTCTTTAGGAGGTTTTTCTCCCCTAGCATGTATATACGCCTATAGCCCTAATGGATGTACATTATAGTGGTAATACATTCAGTATTGTGTGTTGTGATCCAAGCTTCTTCTTCTTCCTTGTGCTGTTTGCGTGCTTCTGCAAATGTCTAACTCCAACTAAAGGAACTACATGGGATTAATCCTCAAGAAGCATAATTTGGTAAAAAGCCCTTAGTTATGCAATTCAAAATTTTTGGATGTTTTTGTTATGCACATATGTCTGAATAAAAAAGAACTAAGTTAGATTTAAAAAAACTGTCTTCTTAGGATATAATGAATAGCCTAAGCATATAGACTTTGAGATCTAGACAAAAAGGAGGATCATTGTCAACCATCATATGGTATCTGATGACCAACTAGACCTAGTGGATAGAAAAGGTAAACCCACTAACTTATGAGCTGAAGTAATAACTCACCTTTGGCTTCCCCATAGACACTTCAAGATCAATGAGGAGGAGACATCAATAATGACATTCTTCCACTGAAGATCCAACCCATTGTTGCCACATAGTGTAAGCCACTACCAAAGTCGGCATAACAACTCTTTGATAATGGTAAGCCTCAATTTCATGTTCCATAGTCATGTTCACATCGATTGCATAGCTCAAAGAGAATTGAGGAGCAACAAAGACCATCCCATAATATTGTCAATATGGCTCTTAAGGTTGAGATCATTGGATCACTAAATGAAACCACAACTATAAATGAAGCACTCAAAGATCCTACATGGAGAGCGACAATGATGGCTGTGTATGATAGCATACTAAATAATGACACTCAAAAAGTGGTTGATTCACCACCAAAGAAGGTAATTGGAACTACATGGATTTGGAAAGCAAAATACAAAGAAAATGGTACTTTAAAGAAGTACAAAGGCCAGGTTGTTTGCACAAGGTTTCTCACAAGTGGAAGATCTGATGTCCAAGAGACATTTGTATCAACAACTCGAATAACCACAATTTGCATAATACTTGCAATCGCTACACATAAAATGTGGTCTATATTCCATATGGATGTAAAATCAGCATTTTTGAATGGATACCTCAAGGATTATGTATGTATATCTCAATCGCAAGGTTTTGAGATACCTCACTCAAACGATAAGGTTTATAGACTTAAGACGACATTATATGGGCTTAAGCAAGCTTCAAGATCTTTGTACCAATGAGTTGACAATTTATTCCAAAACCTAGGCTTTCAAAGAAATACTTCTGATGCTAATTTGTATGTTATGAAAAAAGATAACCAACTAGTGATTGTCATCTTGTATGTAGATGATTTGATCAATACAAAAGAACATGTAAATTTCATCAAACAAACTCATTCTATCTTGGGAAATGAGTTTGAGACCACAAATCTTGGGCTACTCCATTATTTCATTGGCATTAAAGTATGGCAAAAGGATAATGGGATTTTCATATTGTAAGAAAAATATTCTACAGAAATCCTTAACGCTTTTGGAATAATGGATTGCAAAGTCACTCGCAAACCTATGGAGGTAAATCATAAAGTTTCAATAGAAGATGAAACACCAAAAGTAGATGCAAAGAGTTATAGAAGTATTTGGATTCTTATATTTTTGTGGAACACTAGACTAAATGTTTGTTATGAGGTCGTTGTATTGAACATGTTCTCTAATAAACCAAAAGAGAGCCATTGGAATGCAGACATGCAAATTCTAAGGTACATTGTAGGAACCTTGGATATTGGTATTCTTTATAAAACAGGTGATAAACTTCAAGGGTATTGCAATTCAAATTCGGTTGATGATTTGTGATTCTAGAAAATCAATGTCTGAATATTGCTTCTCAGTTGGTTTAGGAATAGTTTCTTGGATAAGTAAAAAACAACCAAATCTCACGCTCTCCTCCACTAAAATAGAGTACAAAGCAACTTGTTTTGCCTCTTGTGAGGCACTCTAGTTAAGGAGAACTCTTGTAGATCTAGGCTTTCCATCACAAATGGTGACTATACTTAAATGTAATAATCAAAGTTGTATGGCCATTGCAAAGAACCTAGTATTTCATGCACACACCAAGCAAATAGAAGTACAATGTTTGTATGTTCATTGAAGATGAAATTGTGGAGCTAGAATATTTCCCAATAGAGAAAGTTTTTTATTATATAATCACTAAAGCACTTGGAAAAGAGAATTTAAACACACATCTTCAATAGATGGGCGTAGGACCCATACCTATTGGATTTATCACTTGGTAATCATTTA
Organism: Ceratopteris richardii; assembly: GCA_020310875.1. Classification (NCBI taxonomy): domain Eukaryota; kingdom Viridiplantae; phylum Streptophyta; class Polypodiopsida; order Polypodiales; family Pteridaceae; genus Ceratopteris; species Ceratopteris richardii. Next base: position 123,038,379 of record CM035422.1, on the reverse strand, counting down.
GTGGGGTGTTAGTATACGACTAATATCGATCTCTCATGATTGTAAGTACTAATGTAGATTTTATAGGGCCCCCATAGTGAGGAGAAGCCAGGCATGCATTACCGAGTTGATGTGAATCCAAACCTCCATGTTGCATAAAGGTCAAATTTGACCATCTAAGATATTGTAAGGAAAATGAGTTATCAAGGTCCCCTATTGTGGGATCCGAGGCAACAGGGAGCAAGGACAAATGTGGATCCAAGGGGGTCAGTGATTCCCCTTGCTTGGGGGTCCCACAGGCCCAATGCTCCCTTTGCTAGGATTCCATGGGCAATGGCCCAAGCACGATGGTGAAGAGAATATTCCATGGAAGGTTCCATGGAATATTCCTTGTCAAAGTAAAAAATCCTATTGTTAGGTCGATTGAAGCAGCTTAAGCTGCATATAAGGATCATGTGGGCAATGGCCATTCATATATACCACCCATATACAATGGTCTGTATAAGGCCATTAGCCTCTGTGTGTGTGTGTGTATGTATATATATATATATATATATATATATATATATATATATATATATATATGTATATATATATATATATATATATATATATATATATATATATATATATATATATGTGTGTGTGTGTGTGTGTGTGTGTGTGTATGTATGTATGTGTGTGTGTGTGACTTCTGCACTATGCCAGATATTGAATTGAGTCAGCATACCTCTACCTTACAACTCTCTGTGTAGATTTGGCTAGATCACCACTTAAGCTCTACCTTGAGACCACACGAGTGGACAACACGTTCATCTTTGTACTTTCTATTAGTAGAAAATATTGAAATTCTAACATATCTATTATCTTCTCTATTATTTCACTTATCCTCTCTTGTATAACTATTTTGTTACATATCCAGAGGGATTTCGTTACTCTCTAATGAAATAATGGCTCGAGAAACTTCAATATGATTTGCATCAGAATCTATTTCGAAAGCACCTAGGTAGATACTAGTGGTGTGCAATGAGCAACCCCAATCTATACTAGCTAACAAGCATTTAACAAAATCAATACCACCCCATAAAAAGTGACTTCCTAGAGACTACTAGAGCTACAAACCTCTAAAAATTGGACTTGTGGGAGAAGAGATGTTTCACAACTTTTGGATATCCAGTAAAGTAGATTTGGAAGATATTAACCAGTGGTGCTCAAACCCACCATCAAAGAATCCATCCCATTCAATGATACCTTTACACCACAAAATTCAAATCGGACTACTTGTGAAACGTTCTAATTTAGAAGAAATTGTGGATGCTAGAGATGAGTCTAGTCCTAAAATTATGGAAAGAAGATCATTTCCAAGTGGAGTGTTATATTAAATGTTTGGTGGGTTCCCAAGAAATGATCCCAATGCTTATGTGTAAGCATTTAAGCTCATATATGAAGTTTTAGAAAATCCTACTAACACACCTTATGATGGGCAATACAAGGCAAGGCTGTTTCAATCAACCTTAGTGAACAAAGTAGCCAAATGGTTAACTTATTTGGAACTCGACCATCTTTGGGTATATATTGCAATAAAAGATGCATTTCTAAAAGGATTTATAATAAAGAAAACACCAAAACAAGTTTTTGAATTCTTGCAAAATAACAAACAAAGTACTTAGCAAATGGTGCAAAAATATTCTATTTTCTACGAATCTTCATTTAATCTTGGTGGAAAATGCATTACCCATTAATGTGATTCAATGGTTCATAAATGGAGTAAATCCACAAATGCAATTAGATGCATCAGAGCTATGCACTTAGATGCCCTTATAGATATGGACTTGAAACTAGAGCACCAATCCTTCTAATGAGAATGAAACATATATTCTACATTAAAGGTACGAAACCAAGGAATATTGCTGCAAATTATTCCTTAAATCAAGTATAACTATCTTTCATAGCACTGATCATGCCACCAAAGGATACTCTTAAAATGGGAAACACAAAATCCGTTTTCACTAAATGCAGTAGTGGAGGATGCTAGGGAAATCTCAACTAGTTATGTTCCACCTCATTTTCCTAATCAAAACTACTATTCCTACTCTTCCTTCGAATCAGAGAATTAGGGAAATTGCGTAAGTTCACATTAGAATCAAGGAATTCTAAACTAAAATAATCAATGTATACCCATTTATTGTCAATCCTATGGCAAACTAGGGCATATATAGAGACACTATAAGGATTCCTTAGAACATGATAAGTGAAGGAAAGAAGGAAAAAACCCAATGATGAATATGGCAATTATCACACCTTTTGAAGTAGAGAAAACTACTATATAAACTTGATATTGAAAACTCCTAAAACTAGTAGATGATGTCTTTAAACAAGGATTTAAAGAGAAATAACCTATGTTGACAAAAGTAGCCAAATTGGCACAAGCCAAAGTTGCAATCTTTCCCACACCCATCCTAATCACTAATGTAGTTTCCAATGCATAACAGAATGTGACATCTCTATGAATACTAAAGAACTTCAATATGATAATCTAGTGATGGCTAGTGCATGCAACATTCTTACCAAAGCATTGATTACCTTACCATTAGGTCAACTACTCACCCTATTCCCAGGTGTTTGGTAATGTTTCTAATGGTGTGTTTCTCCTAATGATGTTCCAATGCCCTCAGTTGCAACTATTAATCTAGAACCTGATTTAATAGTTGATCATGTTATTCCCCTATTCACTATATTGTATAAAAATGATCGGATTTGTGAGGTTGTGATCGATGGTGGCTTTGGAGTGAGAATCAAAACCATTATGTTATGCAAGAAATTAGGATGGAATACCATCAATTTGGTTAATTTTTTTTTGTGAATGGCTCATCAATCATGAGTTCATTAAGAGCGACTAGTCTAGATAATTCGTGTTACACTTCAAGGAGGGATTTTCCATATGGCCTTTGTTGTCTAAAATTTATGGGAATCCATCCTATATTACAATTTAATTTTTAGACACCCATGGTTAAATCAAGCTAAAGTGTTCCAAGATTAGTACTCTGATGAGCACATTTATAAATGTAATACTAGATGAGTTTACACCCTATGAGATTCAGAGGTGCCCATATGTGGCTAAGCTAATGAACATGTTGGATGGCGTTTCTAATGAAGTGAAAACTGCTTTCATAGTAGCTAATCAAGATCTTCTATCTCTAGTGACTTTTGATTTGCAAAATGTCCTAGATTAGTGTTCACTTCTAGCCTGCTTAGTGTGCCAAAGTGTAATAGAAGTGGATACTTCTCTATTTCTTGAACCACATGTTAAGGATGTGTTGTCATTTTCATCTATACTATTTTGGAGGGATCATGCTTAAGAGAAACAAAAGATAATGTATCTATGTTGATCATAGAAAGTTTAATGGTGCCACGATTTTGGATCCCTTTGCTTTTCCATTCCTTGATAGCATGTTAGATGCAGTAGCTGGTCATGATACTTACTCCTTCCTTGATTGTTATAATGGGTATAATGAAGTTTACTACTTCCAGATAATCCATAAATTTAGTACCCCTTACTACCCTTGTGCCAATGGTTTGGCTCAAAGTACTAACAAAACTTTATTAACCATGATAAACAAATTGTTTTTTGATTTTCCAAAAATAAGGGATAAAATACTTCCTACTTCTTATGGGCATGTCATGCCATATATAAGGTCATCAGTGGCTATCCACCTTTCAAACTAGCTTATGTCTTGGAGGCCATCACACCCATGGAGGTTGTTGTTCCTAGTTTACATGTTGCCATTAAGCATAAAGTTCTCCCAATAGATATGGCGGAACCAATGGATTCCTATCATAATCATCCGTGTTTGCACCTTGATGCAAGGGATGTTGTGGTGCCTCACCCATATTCTTTGGCCAATGCTCATGCCATTGCAATACACATCAACTCAAATATAATATGAAACATTACCCATAAAGGATTTTATTATTCCATCATTATTCCTATTGTCACCCATCACTTCTTTGTCCCTGCTAATGTTCTAACCTTCATGGAACTCCTCTCTCCCCAAGCGATGCCTCTACACTTTTAAAAGCAAAGTTCCAAATACTACGTCCTTTCTACATGCCTTGAGCTTGAGTATTTGATACAACATTTTCATGTTGTGAGCCTTAACCTATAGCACAAACCCTATGGGATTTCCCACTTGTTTTATTATTATTTGAAAACTCTTCATCCCAGGATGCTAAGGCTTCTTCTACTTTTCCTCATGCTGATGCTGGACCTAATGCTATATCTATGCAACCTTGTTCTCCCCCATCTATTGTTGTAGTGTTACAAAATCCCCGAGATCCTTCTCTACCTCTCATCGATACAATGGTAATAAGTCCAGATTGTTAGTCTTTACCTTCTCTAGAACTCATGCCACTACCTCCTTCCCCTCGCTCACAATACTTCCCTATTTCTATGATGGACCATTCTTAATTGTTGAGAGTTGTCATATTCTACCTAAAGTTGAGAATTCGCATCCTTCGCCTTGTTAGTATATGGTCAATGTCTACCCCTCATGATTGTATGCACATTTTGTAAGGCCCCCATTATGAGGAGAATCCAAGTGTGCATTAACCAATTGATGGGAATCCCAACTTGCATCTTGGATGAAGGTCATATTGGACCATAAGGTATTGTAAGGAAAAGGAGTTACCAGGGTCCCCAATTGTGGGGTCCGGGCAGCAGGGAGCAGCCGTAACTAGGGGTCCAAGGGGACCAGCAGGGGACCCCCGGGGCAACGCTCTCAGTGCGATGATAAAGGGAATATTCCATGGAATATTCCCTTTCAGAGTCAGAAATCATTTATATTTGTTAGGTGGATTCAACCGGCTTAAGTCGTGTATGTCAATTACGTGGGTGGTGGCCACCCATGCTCTATTGCCCATGTTAGGCATCCATGGAAGGCCACCCATGATCCTATATATACATGACTTTTGCACTACCTGAGACATCGAATTGAGCAAGCATACATCTACCTTGTATGTCCCTATCTAGAGTTGTCTAGATCACCATTTAAGCTCTACCTTGAGAGTGCACGGGTGGACAACACCATCATCTTTGTACTTGCTGTTAGTAGAAAATTGTTGAGATTCTCCTATATCTGTTATCTTCTCTGCCATTGCTCCTGTGTTATATTGCGTACCTATTGTTTTACATGGTATCATAGCAATAAGGTTCGAATAGCTTGAGAAATATCACTATTTTAGTCTACTAGCAGTCTAGAATAACAGTAGAATATTCAGTGATTACATGATGGCTTCATCATCGAACACTGGTCTTGGTGCTTCAACTAATGTTAATACTGCACCTATTCGAATTCGCCCACTTGCATTCACTGAAGGAAGCTGGATGGAACCAACTATACACTCTGGAAGTTCAAAATTTCTACAATTTTGGACTCCTATGAATTACTTGACACTATCATGGGACCGATGGGATTGGATCTAGAGCCTATACCAGTTGAAGATCCAACAAATTCAAGATTGATGATTCATCCAGATCTAGATCTTCTACGAGCTTGGAAGCGGCGAAATGCTGATGCATTATGTGCAATTGTCACTAGTGTAAGTGATTTTATGTTTACTTTAGTTCAAGATACTATTAAAGCACATGAGGCTTGGGGCATATTGGCTCGTCAATATGAGACCAAGAACCACACTAGGATACAAAATTTAATCAGTTGGCAAATGAAAAGCATTCTGATTCTGAAAAGACTGAAGATTTTATCAAACAGATAAAACATCTTCAAGATCAACTGGCTGCAGCTGGTGTTGTTATAACACCAGAAGAGCTGGCTCGAAGATGTGTACGTCTTCTTCCAGAAAAGTATGATGGATTAGTAACAGCCCTTAACACTCAGGTAAGACCAACTCCCCTCACATTTGAAGAGTTTTGTGCTATGCTTTTAGAAGAAGAGATGCGGTTGAAGAATCAACAAACTATAAGTGATGCTGCATTCTCAGCAAATACAAAAGGTAAAGGCTCTTCTGATGGATAAAAGAAGCACTACAACATATGAGGGGCATACCGACGTTGTCCATACCGACGGTCATGCCTCGGCATCGATATGACCGTTGAAAATGCTTGAAAAACCACGGATCCAATACCGATGCTTATATCGATGCTCATACTGATGCTTATACCGATGGTCATACCCATGCTTATACAGATGCTCATACCGACGCATATACTGACCCAATGTTTTAACCGGACCCGAGAGCAAAAATTCGACATTTGTTCGTGTTTTGAATGAAATTATGCTACTGTCGAGTTGTGCGTGCGAACTACATTTTGAGCATATTGTGTACACACATCTCTCTCTTTCTCTCTCTCTCTCTCTCTATCTCTTTCTCTCTCTCTCTCTCTCTCTCTCTCTCTCTCTCTCTCTCTCTCTCTCTCTCTCTTTCTCTACACACACCTCTCTATTTCTCTAGATTTGAAATTTTGGTAAGTATCGCACATACTATAGCACCCTTTCTCTTTCTTTGTGTTTTCCCTTTTCTAATTTCTCTTCTCTTTAGTTTTGTAGGAGCTTTCTGGCGTGAGTTCTTTGGAATTCGATGAAGGACAACATTAAGTGGACTTTGATGACAACGGTCCAAACAATTACATCGAGGTAAGTGATTGTTTTTTTTTTATTGATATAGAATAAGAGAGAGAGAGAGAGAGAGAGAGAGAGAGAGAGAGAGAGAGAGATGAGAGAATGAGAGAGATCTAGAGAAACATGAAGAGAGAGATCTAGAGAAACATAAAGAGAAAGAGAGAGATGAAAGAGAGAGATAGAGAGAGAGTGAACGAGAGAGATGAAAGAGAGAGAGATATGAAATAGAAAGAGAATGAGATAGAGAGAGAGTTGCATACATACATACACACATATATGCATACACATACTCACATACATATTACACACACATGCATATTACATACACTCTCACATACATATTACATACACACATGCATATACATACACATACATATAAATACACATACATATTACATACTCACATGCATATGCATACACACATATACAAACATACATGCATATTACATACACACATGCATATACATACACACACACACCTATGCATACTCATACTCACATACATACATGTACACACACATATACATACATACATGTACACACACATGTATACATACACACATGCATATGCATACATACATACACACATATTTCCATGTACACACACATACATACATACACACACACATATACATACACACTCACCTATGTATACACACACATATGTGCATACACACATGCATATGCATACATACATACACACACATATGCATGTACACACACATACATACATACACACACATATATATATACACACTCACATATGTATACAAACACACACGTACATGCACATACACATACACACACATCACATATACATACACACATACACACATATACATGTTTTAGGGTTAGGGTTTTAGGATTATGGTTTTTGACTTTTACACAAATACACACAATTCATACACACATGCATACACACATCTCATTCTCTCTCTCTCTCCCCCTACACACACATCTCCTTCTCTCTCTCTCTCTCTCTCTCTCTCCCCCTACACACACATCTCTTTCTCTCTCTCTCTCTCTCGCATCTTGGTAAGTGATGTGCATACTCTTTCTCTCTCTCTCTCTCTTTCTCTATGTCTTCTCTTTTTTAATTTCTCTTTTCTTTTGTTTTGCAGGAGCTTTTTGGCATCCATTCTCTGGAATTTGGCAAGAGACGACGTCAATTAGGCTTTGACAAGAGTGATAAAAAGAATTACATCAATGTAAGTGATTGTTTTGTTCTTTATTAGAAATAGAGGTAGAGAGAGAGATGAAAGGGAGAGAGAATAAGAGAGAGAGAGATGAAAGGGAGAGAGAATAAGAGAGAGAGAGAGAAAGAGGGAGAGAGAGATGAGAGAGAGAGAGAGAGATGCCTACACACATATACACATGTGACATATACATACACACATATGCATGTTTTATGGTTAGAGTTTTAGGATTAAGGTTTTTGGCGTTTACATATATACACACATGCATACACACATATACACATATAAACACATAATACATATACACATACACATATATATTCACATGCATACGCACATACACACATATACATGTTTTAGGTTTAGGTCTTCAGGATTAGAGTTTTAGGGTTTTTACATAGATACACATATGCATACACACACATACACACATATATATATATATATATATATTCACATACACATATGTATGTTGGTGCATTTTGCCCAAGCCTACATGCTTGATATGCTTGATATTATCCTCATTTGTAAGTCACATGAGTAGTCATGTGAACACCTCTTGTAAAAGAATACATTTTATCTCTTGTAAATGGAAAAAGAAAAAAGTAAAAGGATGGCTTACCTCATCCATGATGTAAAAGCAAATTCGTGGCTCCAACTACCAAAATCACGAATTTTTGAGCTGAGGGAATCTCTCCTAACTTTGGGGATCACTTTTAGGTGGAGCCATTCGAATTCGAATTCAAAACTCCCTCCAAGAATAGCTATAAAAGGAGCAAGAAGGAAGAGGCGATTAGCAAGCCTTGTACGTGACCACTTCATGTCATTTTGTAGAGATTGAAGAGCTTACTCCATAGCTCTATCATTCTACTCCCATTGTGCAAAGATTCATTGCCAATGTGGTTGTAATCATATGTGAATCTATACATTTATTATCATCTACCTCTCTGTTTTGTTCTCTGCTATACTCACTCAGAGCAGTAACTTCAGAAGGTCATATCTCGAGTTTTACTGAACCTTTTTCAGTGTTTTAAAGTGCGTTGGATAGATCTCACTGTCTAGTTTCTACCTATAAATTTTCAAGGTCATTGGATTTATACTTTTGGAGATATCTGCATTTTACTGCTTACTGGTCTATCTCTGCAGAGCCCCGAGAATTGTGGGAATGTTCCAGAACTTGATGAAACTTGTTCTCAGTGCTCAGTCCATCATTTGAAGTGTTTTAACTTGGAATAGGAAGCTTGCTAAGTCTATTTGCTATGCCCAAAAGGAATTTTTCTAATTCCTTCCAGGTTGAGAGCACTGTTCATTTTTTCCAGCAGGTGTATGTCCAAAAATAGCAAGTTTTGGGAGCTAGTCATTTCGCAACTTGTCGGTCTTGACTTAAACTTTTGGGATACATGTTCCAAAGTACTTGGCTGATATTTTGGTGGATTTAGGAAGCTCAAAGGGTCTACTAATCAACTCTGAAGTCTCAATTGGCTGGTGTGAAGCTGGTTGTAGCGGCACCTACTCATCTTTGGATTGCATCCACCATCTCTCTTCACAGTGGTATCAGAGCATAGTCAAGCAACATGGGAGATGGATTTCCATCAACAATTGACAAATTGGATCGAAACAACTATCCGGCATGGTCTCTAAGGATGGAGGCTTACCTTCAAGGGAGGAATCTATATGGATTCATATCCGGAGATGAAGCAATGCCAACCATGAGGAACAAAGGGCAACCATCACATGAAGAAGTGGAAGGACTTTCGAATTGGTGTTCGAAGGATGCACTTGCAAGGTCCTATATTCTAAACTCAATCTCTGATTTTCTTTTACCTCATGTCAAGGGATGCAAGACATCAAGAGAAACCTGGAATGCACTTGCTTCTTTCTTCTCTTCCAACACTCGAGCAAGGAAGAACCAATTGTGGATGGAGTTCACAACAATGAAGAAAAGCCCGAAGCAAAATGTGACTGATTATGTCACAAAGATGAAGGAGATTTCCGACCAACTTGGAAGCATTGGAGAGGTAATTGAAGAGGAGCAAATCATAAGACAAATCATGAATGGAATCAAAGCAGACGACAAGTGGGAGTCATTCACAACAGCCATGGATTTATACATGGATATGCATGTACCCGACCTCAACACACTCATGGGCCAACTCTTCACTCATGAAGCAAAGATTAGCAAAGGTGGTGAGTCCTCAAGAGGTAATCAAACTTCTGCCTTATATTCTGATAAAGCTAAGGTCAAGGACAAGTCAAAGAATAGAAAGAATGAAGATGAAGGAAGCTCTTTCCAAGCAAACTTTGCAGGTAGAGGAAGAGCTAGAGGAAGAGGCAGAAGTGGAAAGCAAGGCAGGGGGAGATTCCAATCATCTCAACCTTGCAACATATGTGGCTTATCTAACCATACTACTGAAGAATGTTTCAGGAACCCGAGGAACTCAAGAGGAAGAGGATTCAATAGAGGTGGCTATGGATCAAATAGAGGCAGGTACAATGGAGGCTACAACAACTACTACAACAACAATTACAACAACAACAACAACTATCAAAGTGGCCATAGAGGAAGAAGAGATTACAATAACTATGCAGAGGACCAAAGTCAAGAAGATTCATTATTGATTATGAATCTATCAACGAAGAAGGGTAAGGATGATGATCACATATTTTACATTGATTCGGGATGCTCGAACCATGTAGCAGGAAATGTGGCTTTACTTTCTGATTTGGAAGATCCTCATAACAAGCATGAAGTGCAGACAGGAGATGACACAAAGCACTCAGTGGAGAAGATAGGTAATGTGAAGACATCAGATGGGAATATGAACCTCTTAAGCAAAGTCTTGTATGTCCCTACAATTACCAAAAATTTAATAAGTGTTGGACAGATTGTTGAAAAAGGATTGCAGGTTAGATTCAATCGATTTGGAGCATATGTTGAAGACCCAAGGCAAGGCTTTCGAAGGATTGCCAAAGGAGAAAAGACAGGAAGGCTTTTCACTTTTGAAGTGGAAGATACAAAGAACATAGCTTTGTTTAGCTATGGATCTCAAACTCTAACAGAGTTGGAGATATGGCACAAAAGGCTTGCTCACATTGGTGAGAGGACACTCAAACAGATTTGCAGGGACCAAAGTGTACTTGGTTTGCCTAATATCACAAGGCAACACATGATTTATAAGTGTGAAGCTTGTCAACTCGGCAAGGCTCATAGACAACCTTTCAATAAGAAAGGATATATGTATCAAAATCCTTTGGATCTAGTGCACACGGATGTGTGGGGTCCAAGTAAGGAGCCATCTATATCAGGCTCAAGATATTATGTGTCTTTCATAGATGATTGTAGCAGGTGGACCATTCTGTTTTTCATGAAGCACAAGGATGAAGTGTTTAATTGCTTTAAGAAGTATATTGCTCTTGTTGAAAACCAAACAGGTAGGACTTTGAAACGACTCAGATCAGATGGTGGAGGAGAATACTTCTCTTTTGAATTTGATGCCTTCTTGCATGAAAGAGGCATTAAAAGGGAAGTCACTACAAGGTATACACCCGAACTCAATGGTGTAGCAGAGAGGAGGAACAGAGCTATTGTCGAAGCTGCAAGGTCCATGCTCAATGAAAAGGGATTGCCGAACTACCTATGGGCAGAGGCTGTGTCGACAGCCACATATCTCATAAATAGACTTCCATCTAAGTCACTAGATGGAACCACTCCATATGAAGTGTGGAATGGAAGAAGACCTAGTCTAGAGCATTGTAAAATCTTTGGATGCTTAGCCTATGCTCACATTCCTTCTCAAGTAAGAGGGAAATTGGATCCCAAGGCAGAGAAGTGTGTATTCATTGGTTATGATCAAAACCAAAAAGGATATAGATTGTACAATCCAACCAATAAAGGATTTTCTGTGAGTAGAGATGTAATTTTTTGATGAAAACAAATCATGGTTTGATGATGACAGGAAAGTGAAGCTGCCATATGACTTGGATGAAGATTTTCCACCAAAGGAGCCAAAGCAGATTGAAGAAAGTGATTCGGAGATTGACCTAGAAGACTTGGAAAGACTAAAGCTATGGAAGAACAAAGGTAAAGCAAAGATGCAGGATGCTACATATGGACCCGAGAGCTCACATCAACCACATAGAAGGTCTTCGAGGGAGAAGAAGAAACCAGAGAGGTTTGGTTATGATACTTCTTTGGTCACCAAGCACTCAATCTACATTGCAAAGGATTCAACCAATGAAGAACCTACCACATTTGAAGAAGCACAAAGCAAGAAAGCTTGGAGAGATGCAATGGATGAAGAAATGGAAGCCTTGAAGGAGAATGACACTTGGGAGCTTGTACCTAACAAGCCATCTATGAAGATAATCGGATCTCGATGGATATACAAAATCAAGAAGAATCCAGATGGAAGTATAAATAGACACAAAGCAAGGTTAGTTGCTAAAGGGTTTGCTCAAACCCATGGTATTGATTATGAGGAGACTTTCTCTCCTGTTGCAAAAATGCCTACAATTAGGGTTCTCATTAGTCTTGCTGCATCTAGAAATTGGAATCTTTATCAACTTGATGTAAAGAATGCTTTCTTGAATGGATGGATTTCTGAGGAAGTGTATATGGCACAACCTCCTGGATATGAGGATGCACATCATCCTAACTATGTATGCAAACTAAAGAAAGCTTTGTATGGATTGAAGCAAGCTCCAAGAGCTTGGAATTTCAGATTGGTTACTTATTTGCAGGACCAAGGATTCAAAGCTAGCAAGGCGGATACCTCTTTGTTCATAAAGAGGAATGGATCTGAAGTGATCTATTTATGTGTGTATGTTGATGATATTATTATCACAGGCAATGATCTTGAAGGAATCAAACAGGTAAAGAGTCAAATGAAGGAGGAGTTCAAAATAAGTGACCTCGGACCACTCACTTATTTTCTTGGATTGGAGTTGATCTACACAGATTCAGGTATATACATCACACAAAGGAAGTATGTCCATGACATGCTCGTCAAGTTCAAGATGGAAAATACCAAGTGTGCAGGTACACCTATGGAGCAAAATCATAAGCTTAGTGCTTATGAAGGAGAGCCAATTGAAGACATCACAAGCTATCAAAGCTTGGTTGGAAGTTTGAACTATGCAACACTCACAAGGGTGGATATATGCTATAGTGTTAGCATATTGAGTCAGTTTATGCATAAGCCGAGAAGACCACATATGGAAGCGGCCAAGCGAGTCCTCAAGTACCTAAAGGGGACCATGAATGAAGGTTTGTTTTATTCATATACTTCAGATATTGAGCTAAAGGTCTACTCAGATGCAGATTGGGCCGGATCTAAAGATGATAGAAGAAGCACATCAGGGTATATATCATTTGCAGGTTCAAAAATCATTTCTTGGTCATCGAAGAAGCAACCAACCGTGGCATTATCTTCTACTGAAGCTGAATATAGAGGTTTGGCTAATGCAACTCAAGAAATCATGTGGTTAAAATCTTTGTACACAGATCTTGGACTTCATTCTTCAACACCTCACATTTTTGGTGACAACACAAGCTCACTACATCTAGCAGCTAATCCGGTATACCATGCTAGAACCAAGCATATTGAAGTCCACTACCATTATGTAAGGGAGAAGCTATTGAGCAAGGATATTCAACTATCCTATGTCTCTACAGATATGCAATGTGCAGACATGTTGACGAAAGCTCTTGATGGTACGAAATTAAGTAGATTCAAGTTGATGATTGGTTTGCAGGAAATCAAGGACAATTGAAGACTTATTTGGAGGCCAAGCATGTTAGGCTTGAGGGGGAGCTGTTGGTGCATTTTGCCCAAGCCTACATGCTTGATATGCTTGATATTATCCTCATTTGTAAGTCACATGAGTAGTCATGTGAACACCTCTTGTAAAAGAATACATTTTATCTCTTGTAAATGGAAAAAGAAAAAAGTAAAAGGATGGCTTACCTCATCCATGATGTAAAAGCAAATTCGTGGCTCCAACTACCAAAATCACGAATTTTTGAGCTGAGGGAATCTCTCCTAACTTTGGGGATCACTTTTAGGTGGAGCCATTCGAATTCGAATTCAAAACTCCCTCCAAGAATAGCTATAAAAGGAGCAAGAAGGAAGAGGCGATTAGCAAGCCTTGTACGTGACCACTTCATGTCATTTTGTAGAGATTGAAGAGCTTACTCCATAGCTCTATCATTCTACTCCCATTGTGCAAAGATTCATTGCCAATGTGGTTGTAATCATATGTGAATCTATACATTTATTATCATCTACCTCTCTGTTTTGTTCTCTGCTATACTCACTCAGAGCAGTAACTTCAGAAGGTCATATCTCGAGTTTTACTGAACCTTTTTCAGTGTTTTAAAGTGCGTTGGATAGATCTCACTGTCTAGTTTCTACCTATAAATTTTCAAGGTCATTGGATTTATACTTTTGGAGATATCTGCATTTTACTGCTTACTGGTCTATCTCTGCAGAGCCCCGAGAATTGTGGGAATGTTCCAGAACTTGATGAAACTTGTTCTCAGTGCTCAGTCCATCATTTGAAGTGTTTTAACTTGGAATAGGAAGCTTGCTAAGTCTATTTGCTATGCCCAAAAGGAATTTTTCTAATTCCTTCCAGGTTGAGAGCACTGTTCATTTTTTCCAGCAGGTGTATGTCCAAAAATAGCAAGTTTTGGGAGCTAGTCATTTCGCAACTTGTCGGTCTTGACTTAAACTTTTGGGATACATGTTCCAAAGTACTTGGCTGATATTTTGGTGGATTTAGGAAGCTCAAAGGGTCTACTAATCAACTCTGAAGTCTCAATTGGCTGGTGTGAAGCTGGTTGTAGCGGCACCTACTCATCTTTGGATTGCATCCACCATCTCTCTTCACAATGTATACACAAGAATACACACATACACATGTTTTAGGTCTAGGTCTTTAGGATTAAAGTTTTAGGGTTTTTAGACATGCATACAAATATTTACACATATACAAATATACACACATAATACATATACACAAACACAGGTATATACATAGGCATACACACATATACATGTGTTCTAGTTGTTGTTTATAAATATCAGGTCAATGCGTCGAATTTCTTTGTACATGGTTCATGATTCATTTCGCTCATGTCTTTTGTATTTGATAGTATGTTTTGCTTTATAAAATCATGTTTTTGTTGCCTGTCAAACATGTCACATGTACTTGGGTTTTTCTTGGGCAGAATGTATTGTCTTTGGCTAGAGAACATCATGGGAATGTTGCTGTGGCAAGAGACAACACACTCTGCCCAAAAAAGTTTTGCAGAAATGGTCCTCGATATAGGCGACGGTATAAGCATCGGTATCCCCAGGAACATATCGATGTTTATACTGACTATTTTGCCTAGGGGCATACCATGGCTTATATCGACACTTATACCATCGCTTATACCGGTGCTTATACCGATGCCTACATCGACTCTTACACCGACGTCGGGGCAAAATCACGCCCGTTCATTTTCCTCGCTAGAAGCCTCGGTATATGTCTGATATGTTCTAGTGAAGAAGCTAAAGAAGAAAAAGTTCACAGGAAGTTGCTTCTATTGTTAAAAGAAAGGCAATGCCATCAAGGATTGCAGAAAGAAGCAAGCTGATGAATGGAATGGGACTGTAAAATCATCGTGGAAGAACAAAGAGTCTGCAAACAACACAGAGCTAGAACGACGGGTAGCTATTGAAGAGGTATGCTCATCTGCTCAAGCTCGTGTTGATGAACCATGGATTTTAGATAGTGGAGCTTCTTGCCATATGACCAGTAAAAAGGATTGGTATAGTTCCCTAGTGCCTCTGCAATGTAGTGGTGGGAAATGACTCCAAGTGTCTACTAGAACGAATTGGAACCATTTCTTTTATCACTTCTCTAGGTATTGAGAAAAAGTTATCTGATGTTCTTTATGTACCTACACTTAAAAGAAATTTGTTGTTAGTTTCTGCAATAATAGATCATGGACTTGAAGTTCACTTCAATAAGAGTGGTGCAAAAATCATGGATTCATCAGGTAATGTAGTAGGTAAACGCATAAGACGTGATAACTTGTATGAGTTATTAAGACATTCATCACTTGATCACATCCTTAACAAAAGATTTTAGATTGGAGTTCAAGTTCAAGGACCAATCGCACCAACATATTGAGAACAACAAAGTTGTAATTATGTGTGGAATCCTATAAAGGGCCATATGGACCTATGTCAAAGCAAGAAAAAATCAGCGGTACCCCCTATGGTGTATGCAAATATTTATTGTTAGGGAGCATCTAGGGAATGTTTTATTTTCCCATCCTAAAAACATTCCTATTTGGCATTGCCTTAGTAAGCTCATGATGTAGGGTGATCAAGTTAATTGGAAGCAAGCTTATCTTGGTGAAGTGATCACGTGCTTTTTTTTCTCCATGGAATATCCTTAGAATGCAAGCCATTTGGAAGTATTGGAAGAAAATATGTGCATTCAACTTTGATAGACTCCCAAAATGTGGTTGAGTGAGAAATCCCTAGTTTTTCTAGGTAGATGGATTTTTGGTTGTAAACCCCACCTAGACACCGCAAGGTGTTCATTTTAGAAAATAAACAAGCTTAGAAACAAATGGTCATGCTAGGAAGAAGATATAAAGGTTATAAATCTTCTTTGTAATTCTCTCATAACTTTTTGTAACTTATTCCTTATCTATGATTTAGGGCGTGCTTTTAAAATAAAAAAACCTTTGGAGAGAAACAAGCTTTCAATCAAGTAGGGCCAAAAGAAACAAACTGGATGATTAATTCAAGAAGATGATTATTTTGATTTTTTTCTAAAATAAAGCTTTGAATTATAAAAAGGTACAATTTACAAGTAAATCGAGAAGAATTATAAAGAAGTTCTAAAACATTTTCTTCCCCCCTTGGGACCTGCTTAATTTCAATCTTGTTATTTTACAAAAGAAACACCCTATGTTGTGTAAACAACAAGGACTTCTTACAATTACGATATCTTCTACCTAAATAGCTAAGGAATTTTTTTATCAAGCACTTCTAACTTAGTTGAAGTTGAATGTTCATCTTTCTTTATATATTTTCCAAATGGCTTCACTCGTAATGGAATTCCACAACATCAAAGAGCATCCAATTGTTTTGTGAACTAATCCTCTTTTTTTGAGTTCACCTATTTACATAAGGCAAGAACACAACTTATGATTTTCCACACCCAGAGGGTCTGAGACCATGATAAGAAAAGTTTCCAAAGTCTTTTCTATCATGATTGCATAATTTACACCACGATGTCACTCCACACATTTTGTTGTTCTTGAAATAGGTATGAATTCCCTTGTGGAGAAGTGCCACATGAGAATTTGTTCTTTATTTTCAATAAGAGGGTGCAATAGGTCCTAGAACTTAAAGTCCCATCTAACTCAAGACCACTCGTGACATCATTTCTTGTTGAGTGAACAACAAAAGTCACGTTTTTGCTAAACCTAGAAAATTTTTCCATTCTGTTACCATTCTGTCATCTGAGCCCTTCTTGTCAATGTGGATCACATCCATGGACAAGGTACATCTTTGAGCCCTTGCAGGCACTGATGATGTCTCTTAGAAGGCACAACTTTTTGAACTCAACTCTACACAATGGGTTGGTGTCTTCAAATCTAATCTAGTGTCTTCTCTCTTGGTTCTAGAGGTGTTTCCACATGTAGAACCCTTTGTTCCATAAGTTCTTTGTTGTTTTCAAATTTGCAAGCTCAACTTCCTTAATTCCCATGATTTGGAACCAAATAGAGTTATTATGTTGAACCATGGCCCATGTCCAATCATTATTGATCATACATTATGATTTCAACTTATTACATCCCTTCCATAAAAAGCATACAAGATCAAAGCCTCTAAAATGACTAAAAATGGATAGAGTAAAAATGTGAGTAATTCAAGGGCTTTCCAACCAAGATGACCTATGAGAGCAATGGAATTTTTGCTCTTAAATATTAGCATGAGCCGTGAGGGATTGTTATTCCTCCAATTTTTAATCATCCATTTTCTCACAATCTTGTTTGTCGTTTCTAGAATGCCCAAACTCCCCAACATCTTTAGGACTTTAGAAAATATCCTAGTTCATTTTTGGCATCCTCTCCTATTGGGATCTCCCATAATGGAAGAGATTCAAAACATGCTAATAAACTTTGCACACCCAACCACATTTAGTTGGATACCCTTTGAATAACTCACTTTTCTATCCAGTTTAAGAAGCACCTAGTACAAATGTTGGGTCAAACAGATAATAAATCCCATGGGGATACCCGACAATAAGAAAGTTTTCTTGTTGGAGAGCTCCTTACAACCTTGCTCAAGAAGGAACCATAGAGGTAGACCTCGAAGAGATTTGAATGCAGATCCCTAGTTGATTTTATATGAGGAGGCTTCACAAAAGGTATCAGGACATGTCCAATGTGAAACAATACTATAGAGCTATTTTGTTAAAAAAAATTTGTGTTTTCAATGAAGAGTCTCATAATCATCGAGTATGGACTATGGGGTAGATAGAGCTGGTGAAAATATCCGTTAAAAACATGGTGCTCTATCAAAGATCTATGACCATCAACAACAAAAGCAAGAAGCATTAGAGCTAGGAGACAACATTACTTGATAGAGTGCGTTAGGTAGATAGGCAAAGAGTTTTGGTGATTTAGATTAATATGAATTGAGGCACTTCGTAGAAGTGTAGCTATCATCTTTATATATCTAGAGCCAAATCCAATGTCTTTAAGGGATTGAAGAATGAAATCCCACTCCATTCTACCATAAGCTTTATTAAAGTTGAACCTCAAGAAGAGGGCAATTTGAGAGCACTCCAATGCATAGATAATGCCATCCTAGACATAAATGATGGCCTAGAGGATGGATCTACCATTGATGAACTCTTTTTCCTTATCCTTCATATAAGACCAGAGGTGGTCAACCAAACGATTAGCGAGGACCTTGGCTAAAACCTTATAGCCAATTCGAAGCATCAAGATAAGGCACCATTTCTTGATCCTACATTTACTATCCTTCTTACAAATCACACTGATCACACCTTCCTAAAGGCAATCTACTAACACACCAAAGTTCAAAGCCTCCTCCCACACCAAGCATAGAGGGACCACCACAACATGTTTGAATGTCTTCAAGATTTCATTAGAGAGCCCATTAAGGCCCATGCTTTTAGTTGTGGGCATAGAGACAATAACTTCTAAAATTTCCTTTTCAATATTCAAAGTGTCTAAAAAATGCATGATATTTTGGGGGGATTTCTTTGCTTGAATTGTAGAGATAGTGACCACACACTCTCACCTTCTAGAAGATACCAAAGATGACATTGTTGGAGATAGACGCCTACGGAAGCACGCGAACAGCACATGGAAGAAGAAGAAGCTTGGAGCACAAACACACAATATTGAATGTATTACTAGAGAATGTACAAAGATAAGTAGCCCATTAGGGCAATACGCGTACATACAAGCCGGGGGAAAAAAACCTCCTAAAGAGGGAAAAAAGTGCCCCGGCGGTCCTAGAGTGTTCACACACATCACTACCTAAATATATCAACAAATCCCCCTTAGGAGTGATGCGGTGAACAAGGAGCTGGCACTCATGTATAAGGAAGTGCCAAGCTATGTGGAAATCACTCCACAAAAGTAAGTAAGCCCAAAGCTTTGCGGAAAGCTTCAAACTTCTCCCTAGGCAGAGCCTTCGTGAAAAGGTCTTCAATGTTCTCCTACGTGGGCACATATGCCAAGCTGATCTCCCCAGCAGAGAACCTCTCCCTGACATAGTGATAATGCACCTCAATCTGCTTAGTGCGAGCATGGAACACAGGGTTCCTCGCAACTGCCAATGCGCTCTGACTGTCAGTGAAGATGGTGGTGGCAGAAGACTGGCCAACACCCAAATCAGCCATAAGGCGTCTGAGCCACACACACTCAATAGTCGCTGTGAAAGCTGCCCTATACTCAGCCTCACAACTGGAAGTGGCCACAGTAGGCTACTTCTTGCTCAACCAAGATATACATGAGCTACCAAGCATGAAGCAAAAGCCACTGGTGGACACATGAGTGTCATAGCAACCACCCCAATCTGAGTGAGAAAAAGCATGCAAATCTGGCGGTAGTGATCCCCCCTTGGGATAAAACAACCCAAGTAGCCGAGTACCACTCAAGTAGCGAAAGATGCGCTTAACCGCCTTCCAATGCGTGACTCTTGGGCAATGCATAAACCTGCTCATCTGTGAGACAGCAAACTGAATATCTGGCCGAGTAATGCATAAGAAAATCAAGCATCCAACAACCTGTTGATAGAGAACAGCATCAAATGCATCTCCAACATCATGAAGACTCAATTGTAAACCTGTCTCCATAGGAGTGGAAATAGGCTTACAGTCTTCAAGGCCAAAATGCTGCAATAATGTGTCAATATATTTCGTTTGACACAAAGCCATTCCACCATCAACTTGCATAAACTGAATGCCTAAATAGCGATGCAAATGCCCCAAATCAGACATCTCAAATGAGGCATGCAAATCAGCCTTGAAATCAGCAATATGCTTCTCAATAGGACCAGTGAGCAGCATGTCGTCTACATAGACAACAATGATCAGAAGCACATCATTAGCACGCTTAACATATAAGGTGCTTTCAGTTGGACTGTTCTCAAAACCATGTACAATCAGATAGGCATGTATCTTCTCATACCAAGCACGTGGTGCTTACTTTAAACCATATAACACCTTCTTTAACCTACACACCTGGTTTTCATGCCCTTTCTGCACAAAGCCACGGGGCTGAAAAACATACACTTCTTCATGCAAGGCACCATTCAAAAATGCTGTTTTAATGTCCAACTGATGTACATTCCAACCATGATGGGCTGCAAGTGCACAAATGCTCTGAATAGTAGTCATACGGCATGTAGGTGCAAAGGTCTCATCAAAATCAATGCCTCTTTCCTATGCATAACCCTTTGCAACAAGTCTAGCCTTATACCTATCAATTGTACCATCAGGTTTACGCTTCAGCTTGTATACCCACTTAGTGCCAATGGCCTTCTTGCCAGGAGGCAAGTCACATAAAGACCATGTACCATTCTTCATTATAGCATCATATTCAGATTGCATAGCAACCATCCAATTTTCTGAATTCTGTGCTTCATCAAAAGAAACAGGCTCATTCTCATCACAGAGACTAGATGCAGCCATAGCATAGCAATCTGATGCAAAGGAGGCACTATGAGAGCCTGAACGAGTACGATATGACAAAGGTGTATCTAATTTGCTGTCACACAATGTCTGCACCAGCCATTTTGGCATAGTTTTTGCCTGCTCAATATCAGCTCTCGCATGAGCAAGTGCATCATGTAAATCTACATCAGAAATGGAATGATCTGCATCATCATATGAAACCTGCAAAGGCTAAGAAGTTGCCTCATTAGGACCAGCACTAGACTGCCACCTGTAAAAAGAGGCATCAAAGTATCATACATGTCTTTGGAGCTAACAGATGTCTCCTTACTACATGAAAGCAATGGCTGAATAGCATCTTCCACAAAGACAACATCACGGCTAACCAGAATGTGTTTAGTCTGTGGATGATACAGACGATAGCCTTTACTTTCAGAACTGTACCCAACGAAAATACATTTTACTGCCATATCATCCAATTTTCTGCGATGTTGTTCAGGCACTAATGCATATGCCAAACAACCAAAAACACGCAGATGAGCAACAGATGGCTTGTGATCATGCCAAGCCTCATATGGAGTGATAGACTGCAACGCTTTAGTGGGACACCTGTTCAGTACATATGTTGCACACATGACAGCCTCAAGCCAGAAACTATGAGGTAAAGCCTGACTCTTGACCATACACCTCGCCATCTCCATGAGAGACGTGTTCTTTCGTTCAGCAACTCCATTCTGTTGAGGTGTATACGGCACTGTACACTGGTGTTTTATCCCACGTTCAGCCAGAAATGCATTAAAATCTGAAGACATATATTCCCCCCCTCGATCAGAACGGAGGGTGCCCATTTTACATGCTGACAGATTTTCAGCCAAAACCAAAAACTGTTTGAAGCACATGAACACTTCGGACTTTGCTTTGAGTGGATATACCCATGCATGCCTGGAAAAATCATCAATGAAAGTCACGAAGTAAAGGTAATTTCCAAAAGAGGGTGTCTGCATAGGACCACAAACATCACTATGTACAAGCTGCAATTTCTACGTAGCCCGAACTGAACCATCTTTTGGAAAGGAAGAACGCTGCATTTTGCCCAAAATACAGCCTTCATAAACATGTTTTCCAGGTGCCTCAAGTTTGGGCAAAGAGGACACCATTTCAGATTTTTGTAGGCATAACAAACTAGCGAAATTCAGATGACCGAAGCGTGCATGCCAAAGCTTTGCATCTAACATAGCCTGAGAATCATGAACTGCACATGCCGAATCATTCACAGATCTTTCATAGTCTATGAGCTTATACAACCCACGACATAAAATGCCAGAAGCAATAATCACATTTCCATTTGAGAGATCATGGACTGTACACCTGTCATCAACGAATTTCACAACCAAGCCAATCTTGGCTAATGCAGAAACTGATAACAGATTCTTTTTTAACCCTGGCACAAATAAAGCATCTGACAAAGTGAAAGAACTACCATCAGCAGTAGTCAGAATGATCTTACCAACTCCCATAACAGGATAAGAGGAGTTATTGGCGCATGTGACAGTATTCCTTGTGGGGGCAGGCTCGAGTGAAGAGAAGAAACTGCGCTGCGAGGTAATATGTTTGGTCGCCCCACTATCAAAGTACCAAACATCTGAGTCTACTGCAGACATGCACTGATCATGAGAAGATGGGTCAAAACTACAGACAGTAGTAAACGCCCATTCTTCTTCCTGCACAAGATTTGCAGACTCTGTTTTTGGTGTAGAGGCCTCTGCAACAACCATTCCAGCCTCTTTCTTCTTTGCCTCTTTAGCAGCCAGTTTTGGACAGTTCTTTATATAATGATCATTTCCTTTACAGTACTTGTAGAAAAAATTCTGCTTTTCTGATTTCTTCTCATCTTTATCCTGGTTCTTCAATTTTGGAGCATTTGTAGATTTCTGCTTACTGGTAGAAGAGCTCCATTTTCCTTTGCCCTTTTGACTAGCCAGGAAAGCTTGATCTGCAACACGCATAATGGACCTGTTCTGCCTGGACTGATCTTCCTACAATAGCACAGAGACTAATTCCTCAAATGACAAGGCATTCGGATTGCCTTTCATCATCAACCGAAGAGTAGAGGCAAAACTCTGATATGAATCAGGAAGACCATTCAGAACGGTCTGCACAAGTGAGCTATCTGGTATAACCTCATCAACAGAAATCAATTGTTCCTTCAGGTCTTTGATCTTTGTAAGAAAACTGTCCATAGAATCACCTTCATTCATGTGCTCACTCTCCAACTGTTTTCGGAGGTAAGCAACACGATCCTCATTCCTAGCCTGGTACAAATTGGTAAGTGTATCCCAAGCATCCTTTGCTATTCTGCAAGAGCGAATGTGAGGAATAATGGCACGTTTGACAGACAAAGCTATCAATCCATGTGCCTGGGCATCTCTGCCATCCCAACGAATCTGCTCTGCAGTAGGTGCAATAGAAACAGCAACACGAACAGGAATCTGCGGAATATCATCTTCGACACCATCTTCATCAGCTCCAACACTTGTATTTGCAGTACTTGTCGTTACACGTGTAACAGGACGTCTTTCAACACCCTACACAATGTTCCACAATCCTTTTGCAACCAGTACATGTCGCATCAGATAAGCCCATAATGGGTAGTTGGTACCATCCAACTTATCCTCAACAGCCAACATACGGAATACATCACTGCTTTCAGCCATGGCCGGTGACTAAAATACCTTGATGCAGAAAATTGACTCTATCTCAAAAAGTTGAACGGAACAACCCAGATGAGTTCTGCTAGACCTGTAGCAGACTTTGAGACGCTTAAACTGGCAAACAGAAACTGGTATATACCTTTGGCACAAAAGGACGAAATAGCCTGCACAAGCACTGCGATAGTGCGTTCGGAGGCCGAAACGAGCTCAGATTGCGATTTCGGCACCACAAAGCAAAGCAGTTTTGATCTCGGAAACACCCTGAGTATGCTCACCAAATTTCGTGCGAATCTGAGACTGCAAACGGAGGAGTGTCGAGGGCGCCCTAGAAGAAGCGACGACATGCTCTAATACCAATTGTTGGAGATAGACGTCTACGGAAGCACGCGAACAATACAAGGAAGAAGAAGAAGCTTGGAGCACAAACACAAAATACTGAATGTGTTACTAGAGAATGTACAAAGATAAGTATCCCATTAGGGCAATAGGCGTATATACAAGCCGGGGGAAAAAAACCTCCTAAAGAGGGAAAAAAATGCCCCGGCTGTCCTAGAGTGTTCACACACATCACTACCTAAATATATCAAGAGACATCCCAAGAAACTAGTAAAGTGATTGGCAATCAACACACAATTTTTCTTCTTCCTAGTGCATTTCACAATATCCTTTTTTATCATCAGAGGGATTGGTTCCTTGTTCTACATCTTTTGAAGGATTTCTCACATTTCCTTTGTCGATTTTTCAGCTTTATCCACCCACCAACCTTTGAAGAAGATTTGAAGATTCTTCCTCCTAATTTCCTCTTCATACCATTGCTCGTGATCTTCTAGACACAGTTTTGGAGGTGGGAGTGGCCTTATGAATATGAGTGATACTTTGGATTTTCTTCTAGGTCCTAAGTAGAGTAGATTGAGTCAATCTAATAGCCTTCTTCCAACACTTTGTTGATTTATTAACGGTGAACTATAATCAAAGAGCTTTATAAATTAGCCTCAAGGATTTGAATTAAAAGGTAGATACTTTGTGGTACTAAAGTGAAAAAGGATCTTTATGGATTTAAGATTCATATACCACAGAGATCTTTATTTTTTATCAAGAAGATAGAATTGTTATCGATTTCCTTTGATAAACAAGATGATAGAAAAATGGTTGAAATTTAGTAAAAAAATCATGTCACTTGTTATTTCTTTCAATCTACCTTTTGTTACACATGGAACTACTCACGATGTTATAAACATGCTCCTCTATTTAGAAAGATTACCACCTCTATAATTTCGATTGCAAGGCCATACAAATGATTTCATTTAAGAAGGTGTTTATTTTTATATTGATGTTTTGCTATCATTCACATTGAATGAAGAAGAGCCTTCTTATATTGAGGAAGACTTTGTAGAAAAGAAAGTGGAACCCTCTAAGAAGAATTGAAACCTATCTGTAAAAGTGCAACCTAGCATCTAACTAATCGTCCATTTAAAGTAAGTATAAATATCTTTAGACAAATTGTGATTTTTACAATTAAATGAATTGTAGATGCTACCAGAGATAGAGACAAGGAAGGATTGGGGAGAAAAAATTTGCACATTGGAAAAAAATAACCTCCAAAGATCTGTTGTTAGCAGCAAGAGTGGTGAAGGCAACTTAAGTAGACATAGGAGCATGAGGCAAGAAGGCCAAGAAGAAAGGCAAGTCTTAGATACAACATTGACCAGGCAAGGGATTCAACACAGATCTCGTAGAGAATAGACGTATCATTTCTCTCAAATATAATTTCCATCAAAACATTTCATTTTATCACTTTACATCAATGTAAATACCTATTTTTCGTAATTTCGACTCCATTTTGTGCAAGCTAGGGATTCTTCAAGCTTGAGGACTCTTAGAACAACACACTCATAAATTTTCATATTTTGTGGAGCTCATTTGAGCCCTCAAATTATTCTAAGAACCTAACTTTTATTTAGGCACGACACTAGGTTTGAATTAGGCCAAAACTAGTCAAAAATTATAAAAGGAGCTATAGAGCTCATTTTCCAGGATTTCTTGTTAGAGAATTATGCTTTGATATAACATAGGTGTAATTTGAGTTGAGAGTACAAGATTCAATTGTGAAAAACCTTTGTTCTAGCTTGTGTGCATGTGTGTATGTATGTGTGTGCATGTTAGTGTGCTTCTTACTCACACAATTGTGCATTCCTCTTGCTCTTATTCGTCATACCATCCTCTTGTCTCCACATATTGAAACTTATGATGGGGATCTTCACCATGGTTGTACTTCCATTGTTAAAGGCTGACACCAAAATTTAGCACTATTGTTGGGGAGGGTGATTTGAGGACGAGCGTGTGATGCTAGAACATAGGTCTTGCCATTGGAATCAGAGGTAAGTAGGTAATTTCTCTATTTTCTTTGCCTCTTTGATCTCCATCACTATCTCTACCATCTCCACTCTCCATCTCCTTGCATCTCCTTCATCACCAAAAATCTTTTGTTGTTGTTCATATCACCATATTCCCCTTCATTTCGTCATTTCACTTGTGAGAGAGAATGAGGGAGAATGATTATATGCACTCTTTTTCCATGTCTTTGTGAGTAGTTTTTACATGCATCAGATCCATCATCAACTCCAGAAAACATTATCAAGTGCAAATAAGCCCTACATGTAGCTTGCAACAACTGCCTCTATCTATCCCAATAGATAGAAAAAGTTTGTATTTTGTGTTTTCATCATAGGCCTGATACACCACACATCATGATCATTCCAAAGCACTACTTGCATTTGCAAAATTCTCACTTTTTTGGTCTATCACCATAGACACCATCTATCATGATAGAAACCATGATGGATGCTTTTTTATTGTGATAGTCCCATCTATCGTGATAGACACATCTATCATGAGAGAGAGACCCCGCGATAGAGACTATCTATCATGATAGATTGGAATCCATGATAGATTGGAATCCATGATAGATGACAAACACCATCTATCATGATAGACATGTCTATCGCAACACATAAGACCCCACAATAGATGATAGTGGCCATCTATTGCGATAGACCTATCTAGCATGATCGGGATAGATTCGTGATAGACAACAAAGATAGATGAAAAATGACTGATAGGGTCTATCACGATAGGCCCATATATCACAAATTTTTATTATTTGTAGAATTTGGTTAAATTGAGTCTAAATTTTGGGATTTTTATAAATGTTTGAAGTTATTTGGGTGGCAAGCAATCTATTAGTGCAAATTAAAGCTAAAAAAGAGCAACATGAGCACCTAGGGCTATCTGAAGCACAAGACTCGAGGTTGGAAGATTACTCAAACCAGTATTTAATTTTTTAGCTTATGTTAAGTGCATATAGGTATATTAATTAATTTTTGCAACCATAGGATCTGATCAAGTACAAGAAACCCTTATTTCTCAAGTACAAATATATCTAGAGCAAAGTTGTGAAAAACCATAAAGGAAATGAACATGATCCATCAATCAAACGAAATGTAATACTAAACTCAAAGTGTTCCTCACAACATGATTATAATAACAAGATATTAAACTAAAACAAACAAATAATTTATACAAAGAACATTGGAACATGGTTGTACTTTAGCATTGGGTAAGTAAGAGGATCATATGAACCTTAGGTCAGGAAGAGATATAGGAAGAGTGGATAGACAAAGCACGAGATCTTCTGAGTCTAGTGTTAACCATTCAACTAGTTCTTGGGATCACCAATTTGATGACTATCCATACATATTGAGCTCAAACACTAGTGACTTTGAAATTTCTTTTATCATGGGTAGAACATCATGTAGCTCAAGGTTAGCAAACCCTAGCAACTAAAATTTATCCAAACCAATTGCTAAGGTGCTTGCATCTATGAGGATGATCTAAGATGATCATTGGTCCAACTTAGGAATCCAAAGTAATAATTTGGAAGTGATCATCATGTGGTCATTTGAAGGGGATCCTATATCAATAAGCAAGGAACCATGTATAAGGTAACCAGTTTTTTGGATAGGATAGAGAAGTTTGAATCACTTATCAATGAGTCAAAAATAGGAGACTTGGATCAATTGAACCAATAAAGAGAGCATAGGATGCCTAGAAGCAAGTCGATCCTATCTAGGATCATAACACCATAATCGATTCTTGAAGGTAACATGAGTATGGAACTCTTTGTTTACAAAGAAACTGAGAAAGCATTTTGGAGGTTCATTTCTAGAAAGCCTAGTTAAGCATCCAGAGTCATAATATATGATTTCAAGGACAATTATGTCCCTAGAAAAGTCCTCTACTTGAATAACACTTCAGAAATGATCTTCACAATCATGGAGCATATTAGACACACTTAGTTGAAAGGTGAACCCATTTTCCCCTTGCACACATCTACTGATCCTCATAGTCATTATGGAACTGCATCTTCTCATGTCTGTTGTAGGAGATGGTGAACACCTTCCAAAGATGAGATGGTGCTATAAGTTCCTACTTCACACCAACCAAAGTTGCGTTGAGGAGTGCAGAGTAGACCCCTTGATCTTTCCACGAAGTAAAATTAATAAAATAAGTGCTTTGGAAGATGTTTCTCAAATCATTGGATCAAAACAAATAAGATAAACTTAATGGAAAGAAAATCTGGAATTAAACTACCAAAATACATTCTTTGATGCACAAGGATCCTTTTTTTAAGCCAAGTCTTTCCTTAATGCAAACTAATACTTGGAATGAGAAGTGGATTGTTTCATTATCCTAATCTAGAATTAATCGATTGAAATCTTGGCTATTTCAATGTGCATCTAGGATTAAGTGTAGAATAATGAGAACAAGATAAATCAAGCATTAAGGCCAAATAGATGTTGGAGATAGATGCCTGTGGAAGCACACGAACAGCACAAGGAAGAAGAAGAAGCTTGGAGCACAAACACACAATACTGAATGTATTACTAGAGAATGTACAAAGATAAGTAGCCCATTAGGGCAATAGGCGTATATACAAGCCAGGGGAAAAAAACCTCCTAAAGAGGGAAAAAGGTGCCCCGGTGGTCATAGTGTGTTTTCACACATCACTACCTAAATATATCAACGAATCCCCCCTGGGAGTGATGCGGTGAACAAGCAGCTAGCACTCATGTGGATGCACAAGGATATGTTTTTATATCATAGTGCATTAGGACAAAGGAAAGGATAGACATGCATTAAGATTTCATGATATATATTATTAGTACAAGGAAAAGTCATGCATCAAGCTCATGCATGATTGTTACATTATTTTTTGGGCATGCAATTGCATGCAGATACATGTGAGCATATGCATTTGCATTTAGGCACATGCATTTGCATGATAGAACGCGATGTTGTTTGCAAGTAGGCATGATAATGTACTCTCTCAGTATTTAGCTTACTTTATAAAGCTCGCAGCTTGAAATTAGGGAAGACAAAGGGCTAGTTAGTTGCAAAGACATGCAAGTTCTAATTTGCAGCTCAAGTAATTAGTCGATTTCTTTCCAAGTTGATACTCGGCTATCAAAAACAAATACTTAATGACAATTAAGTATGTTTGATGTCTTACTAAGTAGGCACTAGGAGAAAGTTAAGTATTAAATTTTCTTGATGACCAAGAATATTTAATTACTTGCAAACATTTTGCGATATATGATGACTCTAAGTCCCGGATGTACTTAGGGAGTCATGAAGATAAGTTTATAATGACTACTCTAAGTATAGATGATATTTAGAAAATCATGCGGATAAGCTTTAGTTGATTAGTTATGTAATTTATGTAACTTCTCAAGCATCCCAAGATTGGATAGATAAGAGCAACACATCTACTAGTTATGGATGTTTTGCCAAAAAGTGAAGAAGGCAAAACCTCTTTAAGATAGAGATGTTTTGCCAAGATATAAAGTATGCTTGGTTTTGTTTAAGCTAATTCGAGCTTAAAGAAGAAACCCAAGTCAAATTAATTTTTTGGAATCACGATATTTTCTAAAAGATATATCAAAGTAATCTTGAGGAATTAAGTTACTTCCTAAAAGTTATACCAATAAAGGAAATAGTCTAGTTAACTATTTCCTTAGTTAAAAAGGAATATCTATTGGACAAGCAATAAAGCATTAAGTCTTGTTCTTGTTCATCAATCAATATTTCTTTTAGATAGAAGATTCGAGTAAAACTAAGGATTCCAAAATGAATCATTGGACTGGAAAGGAAAAGATTCAAAGATGAATCATTAGCTCGGTGTTACTGATTCCTTCACACAAATCTAAAGTTCTCGAAAGAAAAATCTCCCTAGATGTGAGACTAGAATCTTTCAAGAAAAGTCTAATAGCAAGTAGTTCCCAGTAATTCCCAAACCTCTAGTATTGGTAATTAAGTCCAAATATTGGTATAACCTAAAGGTGTATCAAAGATTCTTAGCTTTGGAATCTGAGGATATCAGTATATGTCTGGACCTGAGACGGGAAAAGATCTCTAAAAGCCCATGGATAAGCAAAGACGCTTTTGTTAGTTCAAGATATCTTAAAGATAAAGAATAAATCTTTATTTTAGTCGCAAGATCAACCAAAATTGATCAAGCTTGGCCATGATTGTCCAAGAATGTGCGATAGGAACTACTTTGTAGATTGCCCAAGCATTGGCAATAAAAAATTCCATTTGGGAATTATTCACTCAGGTTCTATTTATCCAATGGAAAAGTGTGAAAAAAGTAAGCTGTTCCAAGTCTGAGCAAAGTGAAGCAATTCCAAGAATCTAGTCTGCAACCGTGAAGATGGTACTTAAGTCTGTGGAAGGTAAAATATAATGTTTGCCTATCCTTAAAGGGATTTTGGTACAAATCCGAGAGCATGAGTGGATGCTTAGACTTAAGCAGTAGAGAGATTCCTCGAAAAGTCTCGGCCGAGATAGGTACTTAAAGCATCAGTAAAGAAAGGAATCTAAAGACAAGAAGTTAAAACTCTTTTCACTACAAATTGGTCAAGGATTATCAAAGTGCAAAGCGAGACAGTGTTTTGAATCATTTGGGCAGGGATGCCACCACAGAAATGAGACATGTTTTTCTAGTTCTAGAACATGACCATGTTCTTTCAATTTTAGAACATGAGGCTCAGGGGTTGCCTACAATAGTTATATAGCTCTATTTTCAAGGACGAAAATATTTTCCAAGGGGGAAACAATGTAATAAAGTAAGTATGTGTTCTAGGGATCCGAGCGATTCAGACAGATCTGAAATCGGACACCGTTTGGTCATCCATATGTATGACCAAAGATCTCGAGTTTAGACTTACTAGGAGGTCTCTTGTGAACAAGTGATCCACTTAGCTGAGTGGTTAAGTCTCAAGAATGTGAAGGAAGAGGTCTTGGGTTCAATCCCCATGGGGGACATGGGGAGAGTATTTTGCCCAAAGAGCTCTAGAGCCTTCTAGAAGCATCCACTTGAGTTAACTTGAGTTAACTGGGACACTTGGTGCACATGAAGCTACATGGCCGACACATGGCTGGCTAGTATCCACCTGCCCAAGAAGGCAGTCCCCTGGAGAGAGCTATATATAGAGGCATTTGGTTGGGAGGAGAGTCATCTCTCTAGCACGTGATGGTCGTAATCCTTAGATTGTTGCACTTCTCAAAGTCACCATCTTTAAACTATCATAGAATCACAATATGGATGAATCCTCAAGTAGATCAAATACGAATCACCATCAAATATGGATGACCATAAAGAAGTAGAACAAATATGGATCATTATCAAGATAAATTAGGATCGAGGTCAAAAGTAGATGGTTGAGACAAAGGTTTCCATGAAAAGGAATAAAGAGAGTTTTGGGAAGGTTTTGGTTAGTTGAAGGGGGAGTTGAGAAAAGGAAAGCACAAAGAAAAGACACAAGAAAATGGATAAATTAAGAAGAAAAAAAATGAAACTTAAAACAAGGAGAGGACATTAAGTTAAGCAAGAGGAATAAAAATCATAGCATAACAAAGGTAGATGGATATACAAAAATATGCACTTTTATAACATTAGGGTTACAATGTTAGATACCTCATGACCCTCCATAGAAGAAAAGTCAAGACACATGCAATATTCACAAAAAATATAAGGGCAGACATTGGACTCACCTCCTAGCCATCAAGCCAATAGGGGATTACCCCTTCGAGCATACTGCTAAGGAGGCAACGAGTTGCAAGGGACTAGTGTCCCATTCCACTAGGCCCGCAACAATATGGGTGGTGAGGCTCTACCCAAGGGCAAAGATTCTAAGTGCCTCATGCAAGAATTGTCTCGCAAATGAGGTTCAAGGGACCTATTCATATGTTCAAATGAGGATGTGGCCTAGTGTTATAGGTGGTAGATTCATACTTGATCAAACATTTTAGTTATAGGTTCTTTTCATATGTCCTCAACTTTTGGGGAGATAGATCTTTCCCCTAGTTTCTAATTATTGTCTCGACAATTTTCCTTGGTTAAGAACCAAGAGCACAATCCTTCAACAATGTAACTAACTATAAAGTTGCACATACTCAAGCTGGTGTGTCCACTAATCACAAGGCCAGGATAAGAAGTCCCCCTTAACTTCCTCTCCCTCTATTCCTAAACCAATTTGGCCTTCAATAAAACTCACTAGGTAATGTCTTCCAATCTCAAGTATCCTCTAGAGGTATCATAATAATCTATACTATATGAGTTACCAGGCAAGGGAGCTTCCATCAAAGAAACATACTTGCCCAAGGTACCAAGTGGGCAATTGCTATGGGACTAAGATGCTTGAACAAGTCATCAATGTATAATCTATCATGGATTCAAGATATTGATGAATTCTCAAGTAGATCAAATACAGATCACCATGAAGAAGTAGCATCATGTACATGTTAATTAGAACCATCTCAAGATCTTGAGTTAACGTAAGGTACATCCAACATACCTCCATCCTATTTTGTGTCTACCTTGCCCTAATCAACCATCAATATAGTAATACTATAATATATTTTTGCCATCTCTCTCTCTCACTATGAATAGTCAAATAGGTTCGTAGGACCCATATTGGCTATGAAAAATCTTTTAGATTAACTTCTCGAGGTTAAAAGTGGAAATCACTGGAAGTCCCCTCCAAGATAAATATGCATGTATCCAATATCTCCATGGAATGAAAGATATAACATCTGATAAATCAAAGGGTAATGGTCATGCTCAAGCAACCTAATTTGTAAGGTATCACATAAATCCACCTCATCATACCTATGAACAAAGTGAGGTCATCATAGGAATATACTTCGGCCAAATTTTGCACATATGCAACAACTTGAGTCAAATAGATTGTAGTTTCCAATATACATATCTATGTGGCCAAAGGCATCTATCTAGTAGAAAACCTCATAGCTCACAATAAAACATATATATGATACGAAACACCACAAAAAACATTGGTGAGCTCCTATTTCCACCAAATCTAGAGTAGGAGCATGTTTGCTATCCGGATGTCCTTCACCAATAGAATGATGGTGCCAATACCTAGACCTAGTCTCTGATAACCATTTCATAAACATGGCTCAACATAATGAGTTTGCATCATTACCTAAATCTGAAGTGATCCCATAAGACTACTGTGATCCTACCCGTCCTTCACCCCTCAGGACGTCCTCACAACGAGAATAATCAAGATAAGTTTTTTGTCTCAAATAA